>JARACZ010000012.1:6250000-7500000 GCA_029255805.1 Keiferia lycopersicella
TTTTAATTCATTTAGTGCGTTGCATAAATAAATAGTCAATGTAAACAATTCACGTTATACCTGCTTCCAATAACTTCAAATACCTAATACGTTTTTGTTTGAAAAAAAATATTCCAGCAGTAAATTACCTAACATTATATAAATATTTGTTTCTGTAGTGCATTATGGGTAACATTGTCTTAATTTATTGTCGTTTTACGAACTTGTCCAGATTTGTTTAAAACAACTTATGCAAAGTTATCCATAACTATACATAAACTTACAACATTCTTTAATTTTTTTTATAAGGATTCATAATTATGTTTCTTGAAATATGTACAGTGTGCTGGTGGTAAAAAGTTTTTCGCTTGCCCATTTCAAATGGTTGTAGCTTATAAATACAAACTTTACAATTCTTGGTTTCTGATTTTCTCTTGGAAGGAATTTCATTCTTTCATTTTGCACTCGCGCTAGTTTAAAAATGCACACAGTTTGTTTCAGAATATACCAAATTCGGTTTAATACTAATCAACAAAGTATTTAAAAACATTCTAAGTTATAATTTGTCCAAGTATCTGAATGTTTTTCAATACTTTGTTTCTAAGAACTTTCTTTGCTAATGGTAATTTGGCTATACTAGTGTGAATATCACCAAAGTATTTTGGAATAGACAATGCTAGTGCGACAAGGACACTGATAGAAAAAGTACAGGATTAAAGTCGACTTTTTCGCTGTAAGGGAATAAATACACATAAACAGACTTATATCAATTTATATTCGTATTTGGGCCATCATTTTACTCACTATTACACGAATTCAGACATTTATCCCAAAATGAACACACTTTTTAAATAATGTGATTCGTACGAACACAAACTTGCAAGGTGTCTCGGAGTTTTTGATGAAAAGTTTATGATGCAACGAACCAAAGATGTCTATTTAGAAAAGATATTTATTTTGCCTCTGTTTCTTGGTATGTACGAGAACTTTTGAACTTTATGGTTGGGGTGTTTCAAAAACTCCGTTTGATGGAAAGTTTATGATGCAACGAACCAAAGATGTCCAAAACTCCAAGTCCACTAGCATTGGCTATTTGAATAGCTTGTCATACACGGGTGGTAGGGCTTGGGGCCGCGCGGTGGTGGGTGCACGGAGCGCCCGAGCCGCCGCCCGAGGAGGGGGACGTGACGCCGCCCGCGCATCGCCGCCTCGCCAAGTCGTTCAGCGTCGCCAGCAAGCCCGCCAGGCCGCAAGAGAGAAGTATGTGTATATCAAGAGATATGTATATCAGCCTATAACAGTCCACACAATGAACGATCTCCCGCTTTTGCTATCCAGTTGCTATGAGCCGCTTTCTGTAAGTCATCGGTCCATCTGGCCAGACGGCGTCCAACGGTACGCTTGCTGAGGCGTGCTGAAGTATGTGTACAGTCCAGTATCCAGTATCAGTTGTAAGACCTTTGCCGTGTGTTGCTGGCTTCGAATAGCATCACCCTAATTGTACCCATGGGTGTCGTAAAAATCGATGAAGGGATAAACATCAAAGGAATGGGTACCAACCTTCCCTATGATTGCAACATCTTACACCTCTCTCGACAATCCGCCTGCAAGCGTGGGAGTTATACCCCCCATAGGGGGAGGCCCATGTCCAGCAGTGGACTGTTGTGGCTGTTAAGGATTAAGGACAAAGTAATCTGTTGGCCATGTGATGCCGGCTTATCATCGCCCGTTTTGCTGTAAATGGTAACTAAGGAATAAATTCGGAGAGGCAATGGACAGCAGTGTCCTTTATGTATTTAACATCTTGCACTGCACTTTCTAATCTACCTGTCAAACGTGGTGAGAATAGTATAATACCCTCCTATAAAGGGAGGCCCAAGTCCAGCAGTGGACTGTTATAGGACCCGTACAGATAAATAAACGATCTGTAAATGGCGGCGGTTACCTAAGTGTGAGGGAAGAGGCATGAACGCCTGGTATATGCAAAAGCCTCAGTAGAAGAGATAAAGCATGAAAAACGGTCGCCTTTTATTCGTTTCTTTATCTGTACAGGTTCTAGCAGCCTACAAGCAGGTAATTTTTTTTTTGAGTGAGTTGTGGTCGTTCTGATTTTTTTTGGGTTCTCATACACTAATAAAGGGCAAGTCCTTAATTGGTTTTTTACTTTTGAGTGTTTACGTGTTGATTTTGTAATATACTTGGTTGTTGGTTCACGTAGTTAGATTTGCACTTGTGTGAATATAATGCACTGAGCATTAGCAAACTTAAATGAATATTATCTTATACCTAAAAGATGCTTTTTAAAGTTATTTATTTTATTTGAATCAACCTGAGTGAACTGGTTTCACATGATAGTTGCCCGTTTCAGATACAATTTAAAATGCACTATTGAGATATTTATTTTGCCTCTGCATCTTGATATGTACGAGAAACTCTTAAACTTTACCGTTGGCGGCGTTTTAGGTTTGTCTACCTATATGAGGGGTCCGTAAACTTTTGTCTGAACTTAAAACGCATCAACTTTAGTTGAGTTTCGTAAATACAATGTCTATATCGGTATGTAGGTACACCAAGGACTTCACTGATCGGATTGACGAGCAGTCGCCCGCCCAGTGTGGCGCCAACCACTCCACCGAATTCTATTACTTCGCAAGGTATTTTCACAATTATTATTGACAATATTATTTTAGAAATAGGTTCATCTTCTGTTTTTCAGGTCTGGTTTTTTCTTTTTTAAAGTTTTTACTTCCAAGTAGATTTACAAAGAATAGGTACTTTAAGAATGTCAAGTACAATATTATATTTTAAAAAATGCCTTTATTGTAGAAGTTATTCAGCATGATTTGCCGCTTTCGTTGGCACGTAAAGAAATTTAATTTGTGGGCGCTAGCCAGTTTTTATATTCGCGACAAAGTCCTAAGCAGGTTCGGTTAACTAAAATGTAAAGCGAATACCAAACTAAAACACTATACAAGTCTGCCGGTATCCAGTTTTATAAATCAGGTTCAAATTCTGCCTGCTGCGGTGGAAATTTTGCCAAGCTTTCCAAAATTTTGAGGCGTATCTTATTATAGCAATTTAGTTGTTTGTGTCTTCACAGTGGGTGAATCAGAGAAGCCACCGCTTGCACCGCTACGGCCGAAAGTCAATTCAATCTTCCATCTTTTCGGCGAATGGTTGTTCGAAGCTGCACTTATTGGGACTACACCACAATACACCAATACTCAACGTGAGTGTGAAATTTTGAATAGTAGCGAATCTATTTTCTTATTACGGACCGTGAATTCAATTCAACAATTTTAAATTTTCTTACAGAACGATCAGAAACGACACCGCCGCCTTCTATTTCTGATTCTCAGTTTAAATTGAATATGCTGAGCTATCAGCCGGGTAAGTTTACATCATCAGTGTGAGGACACGCGCCATCTTCGCTCACTTCATTTACACTGCTTGAAGCGTACTAAGCATCGCACGACCTTTTAGTGCCGTAAATACAGGGTGTAAGAGGCGGTGTAACGAAAACTTTTCTATGAGGGCTACGTTGGTAAACGCAATAATTTGAGAACTCGAAAATGTATGAGAATTCGATAATTTTTTTTCTTTTCCCAACATAGCTGCCATAGAAATAGTTGTTCAGTTTTAAAGCATGAAACTTTTTCTGATTACGCCTGCAAAGTTTACGTTACACCGTCACCCAGCCCGCTGCCGTAGATATAAAAACAAAACGTAAAAAAAGCACCTTGACTAGTAAAAAAACATTCATTAGAATTGAAGATACTGATTTTATTTAAACGCTTTTTAAATATATAAATCAAATGTGTTTCATAGGACGCGCGGAAGCCTTAGGCACACTTTGCCGAGTGCTTTGCTCGAAGCAATGTCGCGAGGAGGTGTTAGCTCCGTACCTAGCGCGATGCTACGCGGCCATGCACCGCGGTCTGAGAGACCCGCACACCGCCGCAGCCGTCGTGTTCAATGCTGCTGACATCTTCAGGTGAATGTAGAGAACTAGCAATGTCGCGAGGAGGTGTTAGCTCAGTACCTAGCGCGATGCTACGCGGCCATGCACCGCGGTCTGAGAAACCCGCACACCGCCGCAGCCGTCGTGTTCAATGCTGCTGACATCTTCAGGTGAATGTAGAGAACTAGCAATGTCGCGAGGAGGTGTTAGCTCCGTACCTAGCGCGATGCTACGCGGCCATGCACCGCGGTCTGAGAGACCCGCACACCGCCGCAGCCGTCGTGTTCAATGCTGCTGACATCTTCAGGTGAGTGTAGAAGATTGTCAGTCAGTAAAAAGTGCCCATCATCTATCGTAGTAATTTAAAACATTAAAACTCATGTCGCTATTAGGTGTTTTAAGACTCACGTTGTGTATTTATTTGGAAATATTTGTTTCGCAAAAACTTCACTTCATTGGCGACAACGAAAAACACTCGTGAAGTTGTGACAAAACTATGCCGCGAAGTCTGGAGAATTGGATATGTTCCCAAATGACTCTGCGTCTTAAAGTGTCTCACCAATAAACTCAAAGCTTATTGCAGATGGCAGGAAAACTTAAAGCTTAATGTAGATGGCAGTAGGCGCGACTGTGCCTAAACGCACCAATAAGATGTAACTGAACTTTGACATTGAGACATTTTTGACCAATCACAGAAAAAAGGCACTGTCGAGAATGGTGCCATCCCAGTTCCGTTTACTTCATTGCGTAGTTCTTTATATTGATAAGGTTTGTTTACCAACTGTTTCTTTACAGGCTGGACCTAGATGGCGTATTAGTCCTAGTGCCAGACTTCATCACGGCTTTAGACCGTATTCTCTCTGAACGAGAACCGAAGTTAGATTGCGGAAGCATAGACAAGCGGGAACTGCGCAAGGCGGCTATAAGCGCTCTGTTGTCTCTGGTTGCCTTCCCGCACCATTACAAGGGGCTCGCTGTGCCTGAGTTCCCCGGGTGCAATGAATAGTAAGTATGACAATTATAGACTGTATCATCTGCGAACGAGAGCTGAAGTCAGATTGCCAGAGCATAGACAAGCGAAGGCGGCTATAAGCGCCCTGCTGTCTCTGGTTGCCTTCCCGCACCATTACAAGGGGCTCGCTGTGCCTGAGTTCCCCGGGTGCAATGAATAGTAAGTATGACAATTATAGACTGTATCATCTGCGAACGAGAGCTGAAGTCAGATTGCAAGAGCATAGACAAGCGAAGGCGGCTATAAGCGCCCTATTGTCTCTGGTTGCCTTCCCGCACCATTACAAGGGGTTCGCTGTGCCTGAGTTCCCCGGATGCAATGAATAGTAAGTATGATAATTAACTATGGACCGTATTCTCTCCGAACGAGAGCCGAAGTTAGATTGCGGAAGCATAGACAAGCGGGAACTCCGCAAGGCAGCTATAAGCGCCCTGTTGTCTCTGGTTGCCTTCCCGCACCATTACAAGGGGCTCGCTGTGCCTGAGTTCCCGGGGTGCAATGAATAGTAAGTATGATAATCAACTATGGACCATATTCTTTTCTAGCGAGAGCCAAAACTTATTTGTTGGATTTGTAAACCGTCCTCAGCTTACTCCAATAGGAATGGTATATTTTAACGATAGAATGTAGTCTTATGTCAGTTTGCAGGCCTCGAAAAACCTCTACAAAACGTTATTCCGCAATAGCACTGAAAGTAAATCTCCAAGTTAGCACTGATTGTAAGAAGTGTTTTAGAAATATCTTCTTCTACCTTCTTCAAATTTTACTAACTATAATGTAGTGTTTCATTATAGTTAGGAATCATTGTGCCTTGTGATGCCGGCTTAGAATAGCCATTACCCCATTTCTGCCTGTAGGTGTCGTAAAAGGCGACTAAGGTATGAATCCAAGGAACGGGCAGCAGCGTTTGCGGTAAATATCTACAACATCTGGCACTACGTTCCCCAATCCGCCTTCCAACTTATGTCCAGCAGTGGAGTGTTGTGGCTGTCGAAGTAGTGTTTCATACTTCAGTCAATATGTTCATTGCTGTCTTGCAAATCCCCCAGCGCCGGCATGACATTAGGCGACTTCGCCCGCGGCAGGCTGTCCCTAATCTGCGTGTCAGCTGTCCAAGTTGAGACCTCTGACGCGTTGGCGGTGCCGCTTTTGAGCGCGCTGTACTTGTGCGTGAGACACAACGCGCGCACGGGTGTGGGCAAGGCCCATAGCGCGCCGCCCGGCTCGATTATGTCGCATAGCACGGATTATAAAGGTAGGATATGTTTGTGTTGGGTGAAGTTTTTACCAACTTTCCCCAAAGAAAAAGGTCAAAATAAGAAAAAACAAAGATAGGAGGTACTCCTATAAGAAATGAGGCTGGGAGAAAAAAATTGTATTTTTTTTCACATTACCTACAATGCAACCTATTTTCTCCTACAAAAATTTGAATAAATTTTTTGACATACCCCTATTATGTTCCAAAATGTAGATTATAGATTAGATGTATTTATAGTTCCCTTTTTTGTAAGTACATTTTAAAATAATTCATACTTTTACACAATAATTTGCAATTACACCACAACAGTAACCGCAGAATGCAAATTATTCTCAGTTGCAAAACAAGGTCAGCTATGTATTTAAAAGTTAATATTTTTAACACCTCGCACAGCAATATTAAACATGCTTTTTGAAAGCTTTTCAGACATTACTTATCGCTTATTCTAATTTAACCATGTGAATAATAAATACTACAACCATGACTTACAATAAAAGTACAGTGTTCCATACGAAAAGAGAGAGAATAAAAGTAAACACAACTGTAAGTAAATAACAGATGAGGTGAGACGTAGGTCACACAAGCTTGCCCGTTAAACCTAAGCAAAAAGGAGCTCAGAAGGTTTCATCATACGAGATTAAATATAAAGTCGCTTTATTGTCGACTTAATCTTAGCATTATTTGTGAATGTATTTGACAAAGGACATCAAATCAAAAAATGCTCTCGGCATCCTTAGCCTTGCCCCGCAATAGAATGCCATATGGCAGTACTTCGCGGCATTTTATAGTATTGTTTTTTAGCGCGGTCAGAAAGCGGCAGCGCGACCGGCAGCACCGACCACTCATCCCTCGAAGACTACGCAGCAGACGTTAGAGAACTAGATCCTTCATCGCCTGTTTTCGGTAACACCACATTTTTGTTTGCGATTTCATTGTTATTTTGTCTCAGATATTTGCAGGACTTGAAATTATTAATTTATATTTTCGCCGTGCGATTGTTCCATAGCGTTTTTCTTACGAATTACTTTGCGTTTTTTTGCGTATGTCTCTGATTGACTCTAATATCATTGCTAATCAGTTCGCTCTGTTTTGGCTTACTTAATTTTTTAACCAAACGGCTGTATGTAATACTAAATAATAATAATAATAATAATACTAAATACCTAGTTTCATGTCGTGCAAATAATCTGAACCAGTAGTAATACGCTTGCTTATCTTTAATTTGGTTGATGCTCACTGTAACGCCACCTAAAATCACGTTAATTTTTTTTAAACATTCATTTCGTACTGAAATTGTAACCGATTTTTCCGTTATTTATTTTTACAGAGAATAGTATCGATGTACTTTTCCTAAGATTTAGAATTCTAACAATTTTATCTACAATGTTATAGGGGCAGCGCTAGTAGTCCGAGCTACTTATCTCGTCTGCCACCGTCTGATATCTTCTTGGAAAGGAGACCTGCAGGTTTCCTTGGCTGCGTTGGAACTACTATCTGGACTTGCTAAATTGCATTCAACCAAACCAGGTTGGTCTTGATATTTTCTTTATTCTTATTGACACAAGATAAAACGTTATCAAAATAAAGAAGGTGTATTTATTGATCGAATTGTTTCCATGCTTTCTAGAATTTGTGATAGGTAAGTAACAGTCTTTGTCTCTTTAGCATTTAGCTGATTCAAAATTGTAAATTAAGCTATTTTGCAATCTAGAATGTGAATTTTGCCGTGTGATGCCGGCTTAGAATAGCATCACTCGATTTCTTACCCGTGGGTGTCGTAAAAGCCGATTGAGGGACTTAGGGTGTCAGGTGTATTACAACTTTTAGGAGACAGGCCGACAACCTATCACTATAGTGATCAAAGTCAAAGTCAAAGCCAAAGTCAAAGATACACGAATTATCTCAAACAGCCCTCAATATTTGTCAGACGTAGCATAAACGCTCTGCCTACCTCACCAGGAATATAGGCGTGATATGTGTGTGTATGTATGTGCAATCTAGAAACCATTTTTTTAAATTAAATTTATTACATTTTTTAAAGCACATAAAAATGTCCTTATCTTTATATCTTTATCTAATTGTGTTTTTATATTTCAATTTTATACGAATAACTTTGCGATTTTTTTTGGTATGTCTGTGAGACATGGGCCTTTGCCCTGCAGTAGGATATGTCTGGTTCAAAATAAGAAATAATAATAATAATATATTTCTATTTAAGAGGCCATAGAACGCAAACGCGCCGTCAGATGGATCTGCGACTACATCACAGTGCAATGTAGTCGGCCGCCTCAAGCGCATTCCCGCGACCTACATTCGTGCGTGGTCGCCGCCTACTCATGCCTGGCCTCCTGGTTGTGTCCGGCGCTACTGGCTGACCAGGATTGCTTGGCCACGCTGATGGAGGTCGTCGAACTCGGCATCTCGGGCAGCAAGAGTCAGGGTAAGCTCTATTGATTTTTAGTTTCCTAGTACTTCAAATTTGTTTCATTTCAAGTGACAATACGGTTGTGAACTGGCAGGGCAGAGCTACTTTTTAAAACAAACGGTATTTTGTAGGAAAATATGACGTCACACAATGCTATTTTCGATGGCGGCCTCAGAACACTTACTTTTATATAATTTTTTTACGCGTACAACTTTTATATTTTATTAATGACCCAGCCCACAACCGAATTAGCTACACTAGCTACCTTCTTACCTATTTAAATAATATTCACCCATTATGTTAAATCACAATATTGTTCATAGGAAAGCCTGGCGAACCACCTAAAATGAAGGATGAGAAAGAACTGAAACCAGTTTCTATGAGAGTTCGCGATGCCGCCGAATCTTTGCTGATGCTCATTTTAGAACAGGTGAGACGTGTTTTTGCTCTGTGATTCTCCTCATGAACAAATTATGTTTTGAACTAGAGTAGCTATTGTTTTTATTAGAATCATATCGGCGTTAGTACAAAAATGTAGTTCACTTATTTACAAAGGATTTTGATCTTTATTGTTTACTGTTTTAGGTTGGGAATGGCAACAACGGAAGCTCGTGGTGTCGTTTAGACGAGCGGTGGCTAGCGGCACTAGGACACGGGAAATTGAGGCACTACATTGCTGATGGGAACATAGTTCTTTCGTTACTGGAGGAACCTTTAGCTAACAGTCAGGAACCTCAACCTACACTTATCGGTAAGTTCATTTGAATGTTGCAAGTATATTAGTTATCCTGCGCGTTCAGAAACATGATATCGACGACCGATGTGGCGCAGTGGTAGTGCGACTGCCTTTGACGCAAAAAGTCCCGGGTTAGATTCTTGGTAGTTCACTCATAAAGTAGAAATTTATCACTTTGTGAATTTGTTCAATTCAATTCATTCATGATACAAACATCTGATGCAAAGTTTGTCGACATTTCATTTGATCTTGATTGATTTGATTTGACGTGTTATGATTCTAGGTGTAGCGACACAACATGGAACTTAGTTCAGCAAAGATGTTGCTATTAAAAAGTTGCCAAAACTGCGCAAATATATAGCTTGACCATAAAGAGTAGATAAACTATGAGGGCGCCACTTTCTTCGCTGTCAAATCTGACAGATAACGCTTAACTATCGCAATAATTTATCATTTAAAAATTTTAGTTCCATTTTATTTAAATTAGCTACTCTTTCTGGCCGAGCTATATATTTTTTAACATCAGATTTTATGGTGCTGGTTGTAAGACGCAACAATTTAGTTTCTTATTTCAGCAACAATTTACCGCAAATAATAAGTAAACAATATATCCTGCAGTAATAATCCGTTGCGGTTGGGGCCGGTACGCGTGGTCGATGAGCAGCCGCGGCGTGGCCCGCTGCGCCACGCGTGGCTCGGGCGTGGCGTGCGCGCGCCCCGTCGACATGCTCGAGCCCGCGCCACGCGCCGCGCCCGTCTGCCGCCCGCTGCCCGTCGCGCCCTGCCCCGCCGTGTGAGTTGTGCCTCATAGATAAACGGTCGATATATGCTAAACCTTTTTTTTTAATGAATTTTAAACCTTTTATTTTTAATCAATCAATCAAATAGTTTATTCGTAACTGTAGGTTATTTTACAAAAGATCTTATAAAATTAGGTTGTACCACTACAGCTTGCCTGTTGGCGTACGAAGTTCAGGTATTGTAAGTACAATATTATTTTGGTATCTAATCAGAATTTAACAAAATATTATATGTATTAAACACATGCTACTGACCTTATTGTACACAATAAAACACATAGGACAAATACGTTAAAAACTATTCACAAAGGTCAACTTATTTCTTCGAAGTACTTATTTCTTCTTCTAAGTCGATGCCTCATTCCTGAGGGATGTGACCAGCCTGGCTAACATACGTGCTACGATATATTTTGTCGTTTCATATGCGCACAATTTCACTACAGAATAATGCGTAACTTATAAGTGAAAGTTAGCCGCAGAAGACATATTGTGGTGACATAATTTAATCGTGGCACGCATGTTAGCCATGCATGAGGAGCTACTACTCCACCAAACTCTGCAGGTTCTGCGGTCTTGTGCCATATATTGACGCCTGCGGTGTGACCTTAGTTGCCGGCTGTACTGTATCGGTCTATCTGACTGGTGCTATTCTTCGAATTTTGCCCATAACTACGTAAACATAGACTCCATACATTCATGTTCACGCCTAGTCAAATTTCCAAAAAAACCTAAGAATGCTACTGACCTAAAGATCCAATATATCTGATCATTATTTACTTAACGTTATTAATTCTGTATGGCAATACTATGTATCCATTTACTCTAATTTGTCATTCCCACTCACTCACTCTTCCATCCAAATCTATTTACAGAGACTCTGCGTTCCCGAGTCTCGAAGCGGTGTTGAGACAACTGAACGACCCCGAGGCTCCGACTCTGTTCAAACTACTAGAACAGCAGGCAGCCATTGAGAAGCGCGTCAGAGAAAGCGAGGACAATGTCGTAAGTCGCGAGAAGCCAAAGTGAATAACATAAGTAACACGATTGCTGTTTTCTCTTTATTGTATAAAATAACCCTACTTTCTCATGTCAGTTGACTTTTAAGAAAAACAATACTAATCGCTTTAGGTGGACCTTTGGAGACGGCTACTTATTCATAGATAAGATCACAAGGACGAGATGCGCAAGATAAACGGTACTGAACTCATCTTAGCTTAAATTGATTACTAGATTCAGTACTTCCAGAAGTTCACTATTTACAATTTGTTAGTGTTAATCGGGTCCGTCGTCAACTCCAAGTCCTACACGAGTGTGACATGATAAAAGAAGAACTGATTTGTAAAATAGTTTCATTTGAAACCACGTTTGTTGCAGATACCAGAGGAATACGTGCCTCCCGAGCCAGTGACTGAATTCCAAACGGCGAGACTATTCTTGTCGCACTTCGGATATTTGAATATTGGCGGAGACAAAAAGGTATATCCTGCATTATTATAATGTTCCTTATATGTTTATTATTATTTATTAAGCCGTTTACTGTACACAATAAAACACAAAATAGCAAATGGAAATATAATTACCCGGTTAAATAACTAAAGTAATAAAGTAAAGTAGTTACTCTAAGGAAATAATTAATGTGGTTCTTGAAGTAACTTCTTGTCTTGTTATATGATTTTAAAATCCCCAATTACAGAAAAACAATATAGCTAAAATGTAGCCTGTGGGTTTTTAAATTGCATCCTAACTATCCCTAGACATAGTTGAGAAATGTATTTCCAGATTCATACATACATACACATATCACGCCTTTATCCCTTGCGGGGTAAAATCCAGATTCATTGTTAACATTATTTTGTTTGACACCAGTGGATGCAAGTTGCGCAGGATCGTTCACGTTGCAAATCTTTGGGGGAGGCCTATGTTCAGCAGTGCAAGTCTTCCGGCTGAAATGATGATGATACATACATACATACATATTTCACGCCTTTATCCCATGCGGGGTAGGCAGATGTGATGTAGTGCCGTGTGATGCCGGCTTAGAATAGCATCACCCCAAATCCTTCCCGCGGGTGTCGTAAGAGGCGACTAAGGGACTCGAGAGTATTGGTGTATTACAATTTTTAGGCGACAGGCTGACAACCTGTCACTATAGTGATACACATGTTTTCTGGAACAACCTTGGAAAACAATCCTCAAAAATGTCAGACGAGGCGATAGCGACCGTATTCTTGCGGCCGTTAACGCTCTGCCTACCCCGCAAGGGATAAAGGCGTGAATGGGGTAGGCAGATCGTTAACGACCGTAAAAAATACGGTTGCTAACGCCACGTCTAACAAATATTGAGGGCTGTTTGCGATAATTCGTGTATCACTAGTGACAGGATGTCAGCCTGTCGCCTAAAATTATAATACACATGAAACCTTCGAATCCCTTAGTCGCCTCTTACGACACCCGCGGGAAAGAAATGGGGTGATGCTATTCTAAGCCGGTACCATACACATGATCATGATCATAATGATTATTATTTTGTTTGTAGGGTGGCCCGCCCCGCTTGGTGGCGCTAGACGACGCCTTACCCGGTTTCGGCGACGCGCTGCGCCGCATCGACGCGTGCGGCTCACGCTGCGCCGTCACCGCGCACGTGTTCTGCGCGCGAGCGGGACAGACGACCGCGACGGAGATAGTGGCCAACGCGGCCAGCCCCGCGCCGCCGCAGGGGTTCATACGCATGCTCCGCGGGTAAGTCGCTACGGTGTACTCACTAGCTACGCCGTAGTCACTAGCTATGACGTTGCCACTAGCTACGCTGCGGCGTAGTCACTAGCTACACGTCGTAGCACGAGCGAGACAGACGACCGCGACGGAGATTTGCTGCGGATAAGTGTGCGTTCACAGTTAAGAGCTGTGAAAGTATATATTATATTTATTTTTCAGACTTGGCAACCCCGTGCTAGTCCGCAGCCACCCCGGTTGGACGGGCCACGTAGACACCAGCTACGACGCGCACCCGGACTGCACACAGACTGAACAACCAACCAGCGGCGAGAAGACACCCGCCCTCTACGACGGCAGGGAACAGGTATGCCTGACTACGACGCGTAGACACCAGCTACGACACGTAGACTTGACTACGACGCGTAGACACCAGCTACGACGCGCACCCGGACTGCACACAAACTGAACAACCAACCAGTGGCGAGAAGACACCCGCCCTCTACGACGGCAGGGAACAGGTATGCCTGACTACGACGCGTAGACACCAGCTACGACATGTAGACACCAGCTACGACGCGTAGACACCAGCGACGACACGTAGACACCAGCTACGACGCGCACCCGGACTGCACACAAACTGAACAACCAACCAGTGGCGAGAAGACACCCGCCCTCTACGACGGCAGGGAACAGGTATGCCTGACTACGACGCGTAGACACCAGCTACGCCACGTAGACATGACTACGACGCGTAGACACCAGCTACGACGTGCACCCGGACTGCACACAAACTGAACAACCAACCAGTGGCGAGAAGACACCCGCCCTCTACGACGGCAGGGAACAGGTATGCCTGACTACGACGCGTAGACACCAGCTACGACACGTAGACACCAGCTACGACGCGTAGACACCAGCGACGACACGTAGACACCAGCTACGACGCGCACCCGGACTGCACACAAACTGAACAACCAACCAGTGGCGAGAAGACACCCGCCCTCTACGACGGCAGGGAACAGGTATACCTGACTACGACGCGTAGACACCAGCTACGATGCACACACAAACTGAACAACCAACCAAAATTTTTAAAAATAAAGGATTTGAAAATGGCGGCCAATCGTGAAGCTTTCTCTTTCCCACTGAAGCTCCGACATATTCCGGGCGTTCATACTTTCTCCCTCAGACTTAAGTAACCGTCGCCATATCCAAAATCCTTTCTTTAATTAATGCCGTTATGAATACGACACGTAGACAAGGTTACTACTACGAATTCCCTAGTTTTCTGGAGTCATTAATAAAATAAAAAAGTTGTACGCCCAAAACTATTGTCCAAAATTACCACGGGTTTCATTGAAAATTTTTCGAAATATTCTAAGTTTGAATTAATAAACGGAAAAACGATATAAAAGTATTTTGACGCCACCCAAATACTTACGGCGTAAGACCCAGACTCGACACAAATACTTGAAAATTGACCTAACAAATATTTGTTCCCGGTGGAGATCGAACCCATGACCATCGGCGGCGTAGAAAGCATGGGTACTATCCGCTACGCCATCGGGACAATCATCCATCAATACATACACACATATATCACGCCTTTATTCCTTTGCGGAGTAGGCAGAGCGTTAACGACCGCAAAAATACGGTCGCTATCGCCGCGTCTGACAAATAATATTGAGGGTCGGTTAAGATAATTTGTGTATCACTATAGTGAGAGGTTGTCAGCCTGTCGGCTAAAAGTTGTAATACACGTGAAACCCTGGAGTCCCTTAGTCGCCTCTTACGACACCCACGGGGAAGAAATGGGGTGATAGTATTCGAAGCCGGCATCACACGGCAAAAAAATTTTTTTTTTTATCAATAAACATTTTTGTATTTTGTATTGAAGATCTTTGTCCTTTACACAGGTGCTTTACTGGTCGGATGCAACGAATGAGATCGCATTCGTCGTCCCCTCCGGCTTCGGAACGTCAGAGGGAGACGACCGCGCGAATGAGAGCTTGAAGTCAGATGTTGACGGCTCTGTTTTGTCAGTCAGGTTAGTACTTCTGTGCCACGATTTTCTAAACTGCAGGCTACAAGTCTACAGGTGAAATTCGATGTACATTGCGTAGCGGGTCAAAAATCCTGGTTTTATAATGTCCCACCGGCTACGCAATGTACATCGAATTTCACCTGTACAATTGTAGAATGTAGTTTCGTTGCATAGGCTACTGGTCACATCAGTCGTACAACCGATGGCCGGTGGAGGGCGCGGGTCGAGAACCTGAAAAATTAGAAGAAAGAAAGTGCAGACCACGCCTCGGCAAGATGGACCGATGACTTGACAGCCGGTAGCGACTGGATGGCGAAAGCGGCAGTGGACTTCTATAGGCTGATGTTATGTGATGATGATTCAGTTTTAACGTAACAAAGTCACATTTTTTTTCAAGCTTTAAACCAGATTTGGTTCCTTTACGCACAATCGCGCCGTAAGCCATTTGTAATTAGCTTGAGTTTTTCTCCCGATTAACCGGTATGACAAATTTTCGTCCTTTCGTTGTTTAACAACTTATTATTTTCATACACACACAGGGTATAAAAAAATGCTGCATATATTTTAAGGGGTTAACTAGCCCATGAAACTGACCAACTTTCTCCAGAGAACATTGGTTGAATTATGAAAAAAATCTTTGGACCTCCCATACAAAATTACCGACCGACCAAGTCAATTTGTATGAGAAATAAAAAAAAATATTTCGACCTATGTTTCTTGTTAAAAATGGTTTTTCACTGATTCACCCCTTAAGATGATTTATTTAATATTTTCACAACATACTTAGGTATGGTGTATTTTCACACCATACTTAAAAATATTATCCTTGATTATTTAACCAGGGGCTCGGAAAAGGCGGCCGGCTCATGCTGGGATGTATCAAGCAACAGTTCGGGCGCGTTGTCCTACGAGCGCAGCATCAGCGAGTCTGACAAAGGCGACCGGCCCCGAGCCAGCCTCGACGAGAAAGTGCGCGCATTGTCGTTGGAGCTGGACAAACAGCCGGCTCAGGGCAATACAGGTCAGTCTAAACGCCTGTATACACGCATTTTTGTAGTTAACCCGGGCATGGGGTCTCATTCCTTACTAAAAGAAATTAGTCCAGAAAAAGATCAATAGATGGCGATACGGTTAGCGAATGTAACATCAGCAACAGTTCGGGCGCGTTGTCCTACGAGCGCAGCATCAGCGAGTCTGACAAAGGCGACCGCCCCCGAGTCACCCTCGACGAGTAAGTGCGCGCACTGTCATTGGAGCTGGACAAACAGCCCGCTCAGGGCAATACAGGTCAGTCCAAACGACTGTATACACGCATTTTTATGATTAAGACCGGTCACTCCCGGTAACAACGCGCTGGTACTTCAGTCTACCCACGACCACAGCTGATGTAACTCAGCTGAAACGTGGGGCCAAAGGTAATTTCGTTTATATTACCATAAAAACCATCTTAAGTGTCCCGGGCTAACCAGAAAAAAAGAATAGAAGCGAGCACTGTTTTTTTGTTGCTACCCATGCATTTTAATAATCACTCGCACTTTATAAAGTGTCTCTATTAACTTGTAGCTTAGAATGGCTTAGAATAGCATCACCCCACATCTTTCCCGTGGGTGTCGTAAGAGGCGACTAAGGGACTCGAGAGTATTGGTGTATTACAATTTTTAGGCGACAGGCTGACAACCTGTCACTATAGTAATACCACAGAGAAAAACTAATATACTAACGTACAACAGAGAGTCAATCTCAGTACTATGATCGTTGCCACGATAACTCGCGCAAGAGCAGCGCCGGTGGCGCGAGCTCGGTACTAATATGCATTCTCACTTGTTTTCTTAACAGCGCTATAGATGGCGCTTGATGTCATTTGTTTTCTTAAGAGCGCAATAGATGGCGCTTGATAGACCAAGCGTATCGATACCTGTACTGCCATCTATCGAAATTTTGTGTAAACTAATTCTGTAATGTATGGAATTAACCAGCCCTGGTAATACACATGTTTTCTGAAACAACCTTGGAAAACAATCCTCAAAAATGTCAGACGTGGCGATAGTGGCTGTATTCTTACGGCCACTATCGCTCTGCCTACCCCGCAAGGGATAAAGGCGTGATATATGTATGTATGTATGTATTAACTCGTATTTGGTTAATTTATGATTACTAATAGATTTTGAAATTTTCAAATGTAACCCAGAAGTCAAGGCCTTCTTGCCGGTGGTCGTGACAGCCCCCCCCCCCCCCATAAGTATCGAATGCATTACTCTTTTTCTCTCTTTCTCTTTTCGTGTGGGACACCAAGTCGTCTAACGACCCGATGAACCCGTGTCAGAATTTTTCAACCGCCTTATACAAGTAGCAGGCTTCTGACATGGTTTTGTAACGGCTGTGGTCTAAGTGGTCTTAGACAGCAACCGGGACTTACGGCTTAACGTGCCATCCGAAACACGTAACCATCTTACTTACGGACAATCGGGTGGTTCAGCCCGCAATGCCCAGACTGGGAACAAATTCACAAAGTAATAAATATCAACTTTGTGTGTGACCCACCGGAACCCGGAACCTTCTGCGTCAAAAGCAGTAACTACCATTGCGCCACATCGGTCGTCACTAATCCGTATTTACATTATTTCAGGTAGTGTCAGACGCAACAGAGACTTTACCTCGAAGATTCTCATCGTTTGGCTAGAAGACTTCGAGGATCACCTAAACGTTCCGATTGGTGAGTATTTTTTGTAACTAGGGAATGCAATACCGAGATACCGGGATTCCGCATGTTTTTTGCGGGATCCCGCGGTATTGAGAGTGCCCAGCCCCGCAAATACCAAGTGTTTACTTGCACGAATGCAATTCCTACCTGTAACCAAATTGTAGCCACCTGTTACTACTACCACTAGAAGAAATACAAAAGGCCGCCGCTGTTTTTTTTCCTATTTCTACCTATGTTTCTTGGGGAAAGCTTTTTAGTTTCAAGGGCTGCCTGACACTCAAATGTGTCTGGAGTTGATGTTGACAAAACTCTTTTTAGACGATCTCCTCCACGACGATGTGTTTCTTGTAACTAGGGAATACAATAACAGGATCCCGCATGTTCTTGCAATTTTTTTTAAATGGCATACCTCCAACTTATTTTATGTACCTAGGGAACCTTACAGCTATATAAAAAAATTGGCTTTTAAACAACAGCAAAGTACTGAGCTATTAACAAAGTTCCACCTATAGAACGACCGTAGGGCCCGGTTGCTGTCTATGATCACTTAGACGGCGGTCGTTACACAACCATGACCGTCAGAAGCCTGCTACTTGTAGTAGGCGGTTGAAAAATTCTGACACTAGGGTTCATCGGGTCGTTGGACTACTAGGTGTCCGAAAAAAGAAGAGAGACCTATAGAACGACAATAGCACGAAACGGTGATTAACATTGTCTTTAACGCCATGGTGTATTGTTAAAAAAAAAGCAAAAGCTTATTTTGAATCGTTGTTGACAATACTCTTTTCAGACGATCTCCTCCGTTACTGCGAAACCGGGCTCCCGTGGCGGCGGCACGAGGTGACCACTCTGTTCGTGTCCGCGCGGCGCAGCGGCCTGATCCGCGTGCGGACCGCGCCCGCGACCGCGTGCGGCGTGCTGGCCGATGGCGCGGTGATCGCGCCGCAGCTGCTGCCGGCGTGCCTGCGACGCGCCGCGCTCGACGTGGCCAGGCGGAGTCGCCTTAACACCGACCTGTGAGTACATTGCCTATCTATACTCTGTTTTTATTTATTTATTTACCATTTATTGTACACAAGAAATTTTACAGGACAAAACATAAATAAAATGGACACAACAGGCACTGCTTAACTCTAAAAAAGAACGAAGTCTGTTCCACGAGACTCCAAAAGAAAGTCAACCGAGAGCACCCATTTGCAAATGCACGTGAAAGGGAACCTTAAATTCGAAAGTTTCCTGGGTCATTAATATAATATCAAAGTTGTACGCTAAAAACTATTGTCCAAAAATACCAAGGACTTCATTCATATTTTTTCGAAATATTCAAAGTTTGAATTATTAAACAGAAAAATAATATAAAAGTTAGTGTTTTGACGCCATTCAATTACTTACGGGGAGACGTCATACTTTCAGTTTTTCATACAAAATACCGTTTTAGATCGTTTTAAAAAGTAGCACATTTGACCTGTCAGGAATCAATTATCTTATTTCCTCCAGATACCAGCCGCCGCACGTGCGCAGGCGCCATTTGATTCAGGAGCTCGCGCAGCAATACAAGAAGGATCTCTCTGAGCCTGAACTGCTCGAATCATTGTTTCGCTCAACATAATTTATGTCATTAATTTATTGGGATTTACCGCACTTTGCTATACCGGGTGTGAGGGACAGCCCTCCGATACTGATAGGGTGCATGCAGCCCATGAAACTAAACAACTTTCCCCGAGGAACATATGTAAGGAAACGACAAAAAGTTTTCAACATTCCATGCAAAATCGCGATGCATTTGCTGTGGGAAACCAAAACATTTTTTGACATTTGTTCCTATGGGAAAGTTGTTCAGTTTCATGAGCAGAATACATCTCATCAGTATTCGGAACGCTGTCGCAAACACCCTGTATTATTCTCATAAATGAAATAATAAGTAATCGAAAAATCGTCGACCGGGAATCGAACCTAGGCCGCGTGGAGTACCCACTGCTCTACCACTGGGCTATCGACGCACCGGTTGGTAGTAGTTCTTTAGTATTTACTACCTGGTTTGTCCACATTACAGTAAGAATTTAAACCATTATGATGAAGCTATGCTTATATTGATTTATTGAAATTTACCACACACGGCCCGGGTTCGATTCCCGGTCGATGTTTGTAGATTTTTCGATTTCATATTTTCATTTATATTATAATTTTTTATTTAGCGTAATGCAGTAATATCGTCAGAGCCTTTTTACTTAAAAGTACTTTAGAAATAATTGCACAAACTAATATTTTGTTAATTTATTATTGTGATTATGATATTTGAATGTGACTTAACCTAGGATTAGGGCCAGGTTAGCCTTCGGGTTGCAGAGGTCAGATGGCAGTCGCTCTGTGTAAAAACTTGGTTTCACGTCAAATCCTCTAGGTTAGGTAGCCGACCCCGACAGAGAACGGGATAAGGCAAGAATAATTATGATGTTAATTTATTATCGTGCAGTTTAGTTTATAAATCTGTTTATTTTTGTAAAGATTTAAGTTCCATATATTTAGTTAGTACATTTTCAGAATTTTAGTAGAAGCTCATATCCATTTTTATAGTAAAAAATTATTCTAAAAAAATAAGCTGCCTAAAATAATGTTTTATTTATTGAAAGATAGTTCACGTGCTTATTAATTCCAGTATTACGATTTTTATTTAACAAAACTATCAAATGTATTTTGAAAATTAATAAGTAGGTATTAGCGTAACTACCAAGTTATATTAATAAAATGAATGATGCTATTTAAATGATTCTTTTATTTAACGCTGTAAATTAGCTTAAGTCTTAGAGAATTCACCCTGTGGAGGTGGTAAACATTCAATTACAGAACAATTTTTCTGACACTTTTTGCGGGAGGTAAACACATATAGCACACAACGATAATTTTACACCAACTTGACAACCACCATACAAAATGGCAACTGGCAGTTTCATATAACGTGCTGGGCCAATGGGCAGTGAATTCTGGCAGAGGGGTAAGCCCAGCCTTGCTATATTCTTAGGGTGAATGCCTAAGTCTATAGGTGTATCAATAATTTTCTGGCTTTATTTTTTTTATTGTTTTCTGGCTATTGACATTTCGCAGATCTTGAGTTAGTTTATGATGTCATACCAGATGGCGTTGCGTTAGGTTGGATGAAATGTAGTATATTATATTGATACTCAACTAGACAATAGTACATTGCTCATGCGGATAGACAGAAACCGATTGCTAACGAGGGTGTAGTAGTAGTAAGGAGGCATCAATACACACGAGTTAACAATCTGACTTTCTTCCGGGTGATACATAATTACATAGTGCTTACTAGACCTGCAAGAGTAAAAAAAGAGGGCTAATAAAAGAAATCAATAAACCTTAAAAATAACATGCAAAATACAAAGCAAATTCGCGTGAAATTGTTTTTTTTATAATATCGAACAAAGAAATAAGTTAATTCAATGTTAGATTTACGTTCCGTTTTACGTAAGTTTTGACAGTTGCATCTTTTCTCCCTTAGGAAGGAACGTGATTTGTATGGATTTTTGTATCCCGCTAATTTGAAACGTGAACAATGAATGACTCACGTTCCTCTCTACGTTTCCTAAAGTTATAGAGCGCCATCTATGAAACACTTGAAAATGGGCTAGAAGATTTCCTTCCACTACCTTACCCACCTCTCAATCGATACTCATCAAATTTTGATGATGGTGATTGATGACATTTTGCGACGATTTTATTATTGCACATCGGTTGGAGGCCGAAGTTGTGCCAGCCGGTACAGTTAATATCAGAAAATCGCAGCGCTTTGAGAAATATAATGTGTAAAGGAATCGCCTCAGCTGGCCTTGGGCGTAGATGGCTACATATGGATGAGGGAATCATGAAGCTCCTAATGAGTACTGACTCATTTTGATTTGATCTCTTCTCTTTTCGTGTGGGACACCGAGTCGTCCAACGACCCGATGAACCCTAGTGTCATAATTTTCCAACCGCCTTTTACGAGTAGCAGGCTTCTGACATGGTTGTGTAACGACCGACAACGTCTAGGTGATCATAGACAGCAACCGGAACCTACGGCTTAACGTGCTATCTGAAACACGGAACCATCTTACTTACGGACAATCGGGTGGTTCAGCCCGCAATGTCCTAACCAGACTGGTATCAAATTCACAACGTGATAAATATCAACTTTGTGAGCGACCCACCGAGAATCGAACCCGGAACCTTCTGCGTCAAAGGCAGTCGCACTACCACTACGCCACATCGGTCGACATAATATAAGGTGTAAAAATATTCGCTGCAAATATTTTAAGGGGTGAATCAACCCATGAATCTAAACAACTTCCCCCTAGATACATAAAATAGGTCGAAATATGAGAGAAATATTTTGACCTCCCATAATAATTGATTTGGTCGGTTGGTAATTTTGTATGGGAGGTCCAAATTTTTTTAAATATGTTGACCTATGTTTCTTGGGGAAAGTTGTTTAGTTTCATGGGCTGGGTCAGCCCTTAAAATATTTGCAGCATTTTTTTTACACCCTGTATATGATTTGATGAAGACTGCATTCATATTATGTAGCCGTCTCGAAGGTTGCCCGAGGCCTGCTGATCAAGGAACATAATACTAACCTAGCGGTGAGCTGCTGATTTGATTTCTATATGCACGCAACGCACGCGTCATGGCCAAACGATATTTTCATATCTTTAATAGGATCTCTGTGGTCTCTGTGCAACTGGCTTTTCGGCTGACGAATTCCAATTTCAAACCAATCTTTTGAAAGTGTCACAAAGTGAATGAAAACCAATTAGACGAAAATGTTGACTTGAAAATTTACAATAATAAAAAACGTTTTACTGTGTTTTTTCTAGAATTTTAACGACTTTATTTTAAACTTTAGTGTCGGTTGTTTACACTTATATTTTGAATATATCTATGTGGGTGAAATGTTGATAAGCCGTGTGCCGGACGAAGACAATGGGGAGAAGGAAGGAAATGGTGATACATTGAACCCCATGGACAATTCACTGGCATACCGTACTGCTAGCGAACTGTTTGATATCATGACGAATAATCTCAACTTGAATTCAGATGGTGAGTCTTACAATTATTTCTATATCTTCTAGCCCTGTTCGGAAATGGTCAGGTGTAAATTCATGGTTGAATCGATATTTTAAGTATCTCGCGAATTAATCACATTTGCCTAAATATTATCGCGATAGACCCGGTTTAATTAAAATACCATGGTTTCAAGATTTTGCACATTTGCTGACGTCCTTACTGTGTCTAAGGTACTTGGTACATGTGTAATCAAGTAATTCTATGGGTAACTATTAAAATAAATAATTCGGTATTTATCAATCTTCCTTCTCCCAACAGTTGTAACGGAAATAACAAAACTGTCTATCTTTGTTCTAAAACTGCCAATCACTTGTATGCCCTCTTTTTCCAGAAGAAGATCTCACACCCAGTGAACTTGTTCTCATTTACCAAAATTTAGACTTAGGAACTAACCTTATGGCTAATACCAATGATTTCAATAAACCCAGAGCTCCCAACCAATATGTCGAAACTATTGTGTATAAAGAATTGGATTCTGACTCTGATCTCAGTGAAGTCAATAGCAGTGAAGATATCTATAACCTTTTGACGATAAACGAAGAACGAATCAATATGGTCTCTCCGTCAACGAGTTATGAAAACATTCTTTGCCAAAAAATTCGCGGACTGCAGCTATCCTCCTCAAACGTCACCTTTGATGTCGATAGAAAATTTATATTTGATGACCTATATTTGAAAAACCAATTTCCATACATACAACAGAAATTAGGGCCTTTAAAACCAAATGAACTTGTCAAGCCACAACTACCAGTTACCTTGCTAGACTATGTTTGTTGTAAACGATTCGAAGAACTCTATAATTTTGACATGGATAACATCATCAGATATGTGAAACTTACTATAGATCAGTTGAAACGGATCAGTAATGGTGACTACCTTACGGAAAAAGCAAAAGAGAAATGGAGAGAAGTTGATAATGTTGATGCACAAAAGGGTGAAATCGTTCAACAACAAACGGTTCTTGCTAACACTACCAACATTCCTTTGCTCATAAAGAGAAAAGTGTCAGGAAAATCGACTACATGGGATGATTTGGTTGATTCACGAGTTAACGTCAGATCTATCTCCAAAATTTTAGAAAAGAAAATTATTTTTGAAGTTCCTAAAACTCTCTGTGGCACTTACAAACTGTTCAGTAGTTGTTGTGATGATAATTTAATCATCAGATGTATGAGAAACGTAGAGTCTAAAGAAGTCAGAGTGAATCCTGATGAGTCAAGAGTTGATTTAATAGTACAATTCAACAAGTCCGCGTCGGGGCATGTAATGAGTAAAATAAACTCTATTATCATTCTACAAAAGTCTGGTAACTATTTATTTACCAAGTTATTATATGGCTTTCTTGAAGCTGGTGGGTGAAGGAAATTTGATATGCCATCACATTTAAAAAAAATACCTATTAGAAAGGGTGTTAGTTAGGAAAAGTACTGACTTCCTTTCAAGGGATGAACCAGCCCATGAAACTTAATCTTTCCCCAAGGAACATAGGTCGTAATATGAAAATTTAGACCTCACATACAAACTGACTCAGTTGGTAGGTACATTTTGTATGTAATTTTTTTTCATATTTTGACATTTGTTTCTTGTGACAAGTTGTTCAGTTTCATGGGCTGGTTTATTTCTTGAAAGCAAGTTAGTACTTTTTCTAACACCTGTGTATTTTTATATTTTTTCTCGCTTCCAACTACCAGGAAAGCCAAGTTTCATATATTGGATATTATATTAGTCAGTAGATTTTGCAGATGAATAATGATGAAACATAATTTTTCAGAATGTAATATAAATAAGATGCCTTTGTTGCCATTAAAAAATACCGACACAGATTCTGGAAGCATTTGTGAAGAACAAATAGTAACAGAACTGGATAAAAAAAAGAAGGAAAAGAGTAACGATCAGGAAAAAGATCAACCAATGGAACTTAGTGATAAAAAGACGGATGCAGTGTTGCAAGAAGATGAACTAGTCTTGTCAAATTTTATTTCAGTCTTCACTGATGATACTGTACCTGATGTCTGTGCATCACAACGTCAGTGTATCAGCGCCAGAAGTTCTGACAATAGTTTTCGAGGCCATGTAGGTCACATTGATTCACCGTTCAGCATCGTACATCCTGATGAGCTGCGTATCAATATGCGGAAAATTAACATGTCTTCATTGCCTGAAGAAAGTACTGAAGACAACTCGTCTATTCAAAAAAATAGAAAACGATCTCCAAGAATAAAATCGCCGTACGAGAATAAGTTGTTCGTGCTTGAAGAAAAGAAACGACGTCGGCTACTGGAAATCAGACAACGACGCGAAAAAAACAAGCTAGTCTTTAATGCTAACGGATCTAAACTGAACAAGCATAGGTATCCTCTACCACCATTAACGTCAAGTTCTGTAACTAAACTATCAATTACAAATAAATCCTTTTATAATTCAATTTACGGTGAAAATAACGAAAAGAAACCCCATAAAATTAAAAATCGTAAGGAAAGTGCGCCAGACATATTTGTGTATGGGGACTCAGATAATCCAAAACTGCCTACAGTAGGTCAAGAATGGCAAGATCAAAACTGTGTAAGCAATAACTTAGATGATGTTGATACGCAAATGACGCACCGGGATATTCAAAACCAAGATCGTTGTTCGGACATTTCGTCTGAAACAAATGAATATAGAATGGACTTAAAAATATATTCAAGTTCATTAAGGCCACCGGATATTGTTGGGAATATGCTTCCTAATTTAACAAAAACGACAGAATCGGAAAATAATGCAAGGTAATAGTTAAGTACTAATCAAGTAAGGAATAAACATGTTAGTATAATATTCTCTAAGTAATCTAATTTACGTTTTTACAGGTCCATAGACGAAGAAAATCATCTGAATATCGAAGAAACTGAAATATCACCAAATGTTAAACACAATAACTCGCCAATCGAAACCCCACCATTAACTGACACTAAATTGTTCAAAAGCAAATTAGATGGGAAAGAATCACAGAAAGGGGCTACAACAGCAGAGTTCAGAAAAAGTATTGACAAAATATATGAGTTGATTAACAAACTAGGAAAATCTGAGAGAAGCAATACTAAACTTCGTAAAAGTAAGTTCACTGCTGTAGAAAGGCCTCTTTGTAACGAAGCAGCTGGAGAATCAAGTCAATGTAGTGATAGTGGTACCAGTGTTAAACATCAACTAACGTCTTCAAATCCTAGCTGTTATAGCTTCGAGAAAGTCTCTATTATTGAAGGAACTCAAAGCAATCCGGCTTCTTTATTAACACCTAGTGTACCTGCCTCGAAAGTAATAATTAGTTCTAAATCACATATTCCGAAGGAAAAAAATGATACGGCTAAAAGAGATCGCAAAAACATTGACTGCGTAGCTCGACAACCTAATGTGGGAAACCCTCTAAAGGCTATATCACAATTTCTGCACGAAATTGATCACGTTCAAAGGAACAGGAAAAAGGTAACGACGGAAAAAGAAAGGAAACCGGAAGTAAGTTTTGCTGATGTTAAAATTGAAAGTCGTCACGTTTCAAAAGGTACAAGGGGTGTGCAGCATCGCATAGAACAAAAGCCACCAAAAGCTTTTCTGAGGGAAAGAAAAAAGAATATTCCCATGATAATGCAACCTCCAATAGAAAGCAAAGGACCATCTATCAAGAATGTCAAGAAAAATGTGGTGGATATAGTTGATGAAATGAAAGAAGCTAGAGGTGAAGCAGTTAGAGGACCATCCAAACTGAATTCTCGTTTGGATTCTCTAGCCCAACCTAGAAAAGCTTACATTCAAGCTCAAATCGAAGAGTTTCAGGAAAGATACGGACGAAGTATTGTGACTGACCGATTGCAAAAGCTGACTGGATCATCAGTCGGCCAGGCCTTACCACCGCCAAAAAATATTTCTCCGAGACATAAGCGTAAAGAGAGAAAAGCTAGTTCAGACATAGCATTATCAAAGCAGCCTCCAAGCCCTCAGCCTGCGGTCTTAGGTGTGTAAAGGTGAATTTTTAATCATTAAAATACCTACATGCTTTTGTATAAATTAGAGGCCCGCCCTTCCCGTGAAAATGAGTAGTTTTCCCGGAAAGTATTTTACTTATAAACCTTTCACTCTATCTATTCTTCTAAAATGCATCGAAATGCGTTGTGTAGTTTTAAAGTTTGAAGCATAGGTACATACATAGGTACATTACATACACAGAGACGCGAAACCGTCTTTGCTTTGTACTATGTAGATAGTGATGATTTAGAAGTGATTTGCCAATTATAAAGAAATATAGCATTTTTGTTTATGTTACAGAAATACAACAAAAAAATAAAAAGAAATGTAATATTATAATACCAATTACAACACAAAGTAAGCCTTTACCTAGTCCATCAGCCGGACCTTCTTCAGAGAATACACTGTAAGTTGCTATTATTTCGTAGTCAGGAATCTTATTGTCATTGTATCAACTCTGGTTGTCCGTCCATGTATGTAGTCAACAAGATCCGTCAGTAAAGCAACCGAAAAATGTATCGCCATCAAATTGTCAAGAAAAAGACGTCAATTTTATTACTGGCGGCTCCGTTACCGGGTGAATCAGCCCATGAAACTGAACAACGCGTCCAAAGAAACATAGATTAGGTCGAAATATGAAGAAAAAAAATCCATACTTTAAAAATAGCTAACCATCAAAGTTGAATGACTGGACGAACGCACTTTGGCACAGTGACCTACTTACTAGGCCACCACGTCAAGGCCAAGAATGCGTCTGTTGTTCAGTTTCATGGTCTGATCATACCGGCAAAGTTTTCGTTACACCGTCGCTTACACCGTGCATATATACCTAAATAAGGATAAAAAATACCTCAGAAAACAAGGATCGTTGACAAAAATATTTTGAGACTTTCAATAGTGTGATTTTTTATGTGCGGGAGAGCCTAGGTTTGTATGAAGGTACAGTTATTATGGTACACAATCTAATAATCTGTGTAATTTGTAGGAAGAAAAAGATTGCATCACGGCAACAGCCTGAAAAGCACTCGCCAGTCTTCAATGCTAATGAATTCATAAGTAACGGGAGAACGCGACTCCCATTAATTCCAAATGAAATTGAAATGGGTAAGTCCTACATGTAAAATATTATAACACAGAAGTATCTCAGCTCGTTCGTCGCTTTGGTGGATACGACATTAGAACGCGACACGACAGCGCACACGACTAATCTACCTAAATCATGTCTATGAGTAAAATTGGTGCCTTTCAAAATTTAATTGTCAACGAACGCCGTCTTGGTAAATGTGTCGAGTACCTCCATACAAACAATATTATGTATGACAGCTCAGCTGTCAAGTGTAACCATTAAGAGATATACGCTTCAAAACATTACAACAGTTTTATATGGAAAACTTATTTTTTTAAACTGTCAACGAACAGCACTCTATTAGTTGTGTAGAGTACTTCCATACAAACAATATTTTTCATATAAAACTGTCGTAATGTTTTGAAGCGTATATCTCGTAATGGTTACACTTGCCAGATAAGCTGTCATACAAAATATTGTTTTCTTGGGAGTACTCTACACAACTAATAGATTGGTGTTCATTGACAGTTTAAAAAAATAAGTTTTTCATACAAAACTGTCGTAATGTTTTGAAGCGTATATCTCGTAATGGTTACACTTGACAGCTGAGCTGTCATACAAAATATTGTTTGTTTGGGAGTACTCTACACAACTAATAGGTTGGTGTTCATTGACAGTTAGAAGCAAAGAAGTTTTTCATATAAAACAGTTCCAACGTTTTGAAGCTTATATCTCGAAATGATTACACTTGACAGCTGAGCTGTCATACAAAATATTGTTTGTTTGGGAGTACTCTACACAACTAATAGGTTGGTGTTCATTGACAGTTAGAAGCAAAGAGGTTTTTCATACAAAACAGTTGCAATGTTTTGAAGCATATATCTCGTAATGGTTACACTTGACAGCTAGCTGTCATACGAATTATTGTTTGTATGGAAGTACTTCACACATCTAACAAGGTGACGTTCATTGACCATCAAGAATTGGCATTTAAAAAAAGGCACCAATGCTCCATACATTTACCGCAAAGCCCTTTAAAACAACAAATAACAGGCCTCTTTACTTTACAGAATCCGTAATCTCATCTGCAGACGAATCTTCTGCTATTGGGAACACAATACACAAGATGCTTGATGGCATCATAGTCCCTTCGTCTCCACGAAATAATATTAACACAAAATTCAAGGAATTAATTAGTAAAGAAATTGGTTGTGATATTCTCCAAACGAATAAAATACCAGATAACGAAAAGAGTAACCATGAGGGTCTTTTGAAAATAAAACGAGATGTTATAGGGGACACTATCCCTGAAGAAAATATCCCTCCTCATGAAGTTCAGGTCTCTCTAGAGTTAAACACAGCATTATCCAAACGTCTATCAACTGGAAGTTTCCCTAGACGCTTATCACATAAAAATTATAACTTGTCGCCAAATCAATCAACTCATGAGGTCTTATTACTACAATCTGGAGACTCAAATTCTTTCGTTTTGCGATCTACAATATCCCAAAATTTGCAGATACGAAAAAGTAAAGAAGATTTTAATTATTTTCCCGAAATAAATAAATGTAATTGGATGTTCACCCCTTTTCCTCTTCAAATGCCTATCGTTGAATATAGTTTTCCTATATACGAATTTCAAGAAGCATCTTTTAAGCAGCTACAAAAAGACAATGTCCAATGCGATAATGATGAACAAATTTCTAAAAACAGCATTTCGATTCAGTGTTACAAAGGAGTATCGGTGGATATAATTTCAGAAAAAATTGACGATTTAGAAACTAAAGATTTTCAGTTTTTGAAAAACAATCCTTCAGTTATAATAGAAGAAGCAGAGGAAATCAAAACGGAATCCTCAGAGGAAAAAAAAAATGGAACAGATCTTTTGGAAGGTGGCACTAAAGTATCTACAGAAACCGTTGAAATATATCGTGACAAAAAATCTGAAAGCTGCTTCAAAAGTTCTGAAATTAGCTTTGATAAAGAACAATCTAAAGAGTGTGTAAGCATTATACCACGTGGAAAGTCTTCTATAATTGGGTACACAAATTCTCTTGACATTTTAGTTGGACTTCTAGATGAGATACAAAATATTACTACTTGCCAAACCCAGATTGCAAACACTGATGCTGACTATACAAGTGAAGATTGTGAAAATATGGAAGCAATATTAAAAAACGCTGCAGCTCTGGATCATGAGCAGCATGAAGAGCACGATATTATATCAATTTCCTCCCTTGATAAACTACGCAAGCTAGATTCTCATGCTAGTATTCTTTCATTTTATCTTTCTGGTAACCAAGATAATGTCGACAATTGTTTTGCAAATATAAAATTGAAACCATTGCATGTTGATAAAGAAGTGAATGCTGTGTCACCACTAGAGTTTGATAATAAAAGCACTAATGTGCCTTCCCGGCTTTTCCCAATAGCCGTAAATCATAGCACAAATGTATCTAGCACGCTTTTTGATGTGCTCAGCAAGCCATCGAGTCATTCATTGCTAACGTGTAGTGAATATCCTTTGCAAAGTGCGACGTCTATGACCTCTTTCAAACGGATGAATCTATTCAAACCACAAAAAAAATGTGATGAAAATGAATTGCCTGTTGTCGTTTACAAACGGAGACAATTTGAAGAGGATCTCACAAAAAAAATACCCAATAAAAAAACCATTTCGAATAATGATGCAAAACAGACAAGGTTTGTAGTTTGTCAGAAAATAAAATCTGATGATGATCCAGTAATGAAAATGAAGAGGGATGTCTTGGTAACAGTGTACTCGGTTTTGGTTTTTGCTGTGTTTGCTGCTTTATCTTTCCCGGAGATTTTATACAGGTCATAAATATTTTATGCTGCTATTTATTTCTTTTGGATTTTGTATTAAACTACAAGTTTAAATTCGATACGAGTTTTAGTTTCTCTACACTGACCAGGATACTTCCAAATGTAATTTCCTTCTTGCACTTGCGTATTCTGCTAAATCTACATAGGCTAGGTTTTATCCAATATCACCTATAGCTAGTGGACAAAAATCAATCGGTTTTGTTTGGAGAAATCATCTAACCATAACGATCAACTGTCAGAATTGACGACCGATGTGGTACAGTGGTAGTGCGACTGCCTTTGACGCCTTTGACGGAGAAGATTCCGGGTTTTCGATTCTCGGTGGGTCACTCACAAAGTTGGTATTTATCACTTTGTGAATTTGTTCCCAGTCTGGTTAGGACATTGCGGGCTCAACCACCCGATTGTCCGTAAGAAAGGTTCCGTGTTTCGGATGGCACGTTAAGCCGGTTGCTGTCTATAATTACTTAGGCGGCGGTCGTTACACAACCATGTTAGAAGCCTGCTATTTGTAGAAGGCGGTTGAAAATTTCTGACACTAGGGTGCACTGGGTCGTTAGACGACTCGATGTCCCACACGAAAAGAGGAGAAAGAGAGACGGCCAGAATTGTATCATAATGAAAACGCCATAAAACAAGAAATTGAATTGAATTCAACCCATAGACTTGAACCTGTGTGTGTGAACCACTCCCGGCAGCACGTCGTCAATGTCGTCATCGCCACGTGATCGCGTGGCGCTACCAGTCATCATTCTACTTTTTTTTTGTAATGGGATTTGTGAGAGGCCAGTGTGCTATCGGTTTAACTACTCCTGACCTCTCCCCATGGCTTATTTAACACTGAACACATTGCCACATACATGATTGCAGCTGAAAAGAGAAAATCACCATCACTTAAAGATCACTTTGTAAATCAGACTTAAACAACCAGTATTTCTTCTCAAATAGGAGTCTCAAGTGTAGAAATTTTCCCATGTTCTAAAGTGATAAAGATATTTTTTATTTGTTAAACTTATGTATGGCACTGACTTAGGGCAACTTCATCCGAAAGATAAGCTTTAGGAAAGCTAAGGTGTCAGGGAGTTATACAGGGTGTAAAAAAAAATGCAGCAAATACTTTAAGGACTGAACCAGCCCATGAAACAGAACAACTTTCCCCAAGAAACATAGGTCATATGGAAAAAATTTTTGGACCTCCCATAGAAATTGACTTGGTCGGTTAGTAAGTTTGTATGGGAGGACGAAAAAATATTTGGAGCTAATATTTTTACATCCTGTATACATATATGGCGGATGGGCATCATTCTCTCACGCTCTAACATTCCTATATCTGTCTTTAGTCGCACACTGCGGTACCGCACGACCAAGCACTGCTTTGCTTGCGCAAGCAAAGTAGTGCTCAATCGTTTTTTTGAATCTTCATAACTTGTGTCCGAGTGATTTCATAAGATGTGATATCTTCTTCAACGGGTAAGCTCTGCTTGGCCACATTTCGCATAAAAATGTTTATAGTAAAGATTTCTCATCCAGGCGTGAAGTGTGAAGTTCTAATTCTTTATCAAGATAACTGAGAAGCTACTCGGGATGGATTTGAGAACTTACATCGTTAGAACTTTTATGTTTTACGAGCACTTCGCCCCGACGACACAGGAGAGATTTAAGTTGATTTATGTGCGAACCACTCGGTTCTAGGCGTGCGGTGGTAGCATTAAGCTAGGGCGTGTTTCGGTCACGTATAGAAAATATATACAGTTAACATCCTCGGTAGGTATCGTATTGATGCAGTCGGCCAGAAAGATCAAGATTTTGGAGGCACATGTAATTTGTATCGGTGGGTTCTTACGAAATAAATTCATCAGACATAGTAAGTATGAATAGCGAACGAAAAAAATGGTTGTTATGTTTATAGGCAAAAATAGCTATTTTGGCAATACTCGAAAATAATAAATGCTACAAAAAGCTTTGTATAGAAGATATGTTAAACATAAGTTTCTCTACTTTGGTCTAAATAGGTTACCTTACTTTTTTTTATTACGAATACGAAACGCTTCATACCCAACGCTTTCAAGCAGATGTGTGAAGTTTCATGAAAACTTTCATTCTCTGTCTCACGTGCATAAATATTTTGTGTCCATTTAGCCTAGGTCCAGTGGTTTTGCCTATGCGCTGATATACAAGTTGTAAGGGAATAGAGTCATCATACGTCTGTGACAGCCGATTTAATAAGTGTCTAAGGCAAAAACCGCAAGACGCGGGTGAAGTTGCCTGTCCACAGAGACTGCGTTGCTTGGGACGTAATTTTGGAAAACGCAGGATTGCTTAGGACCTGCGCCACCTTCTCGGTCTCCCTGACTGAATCCATAGGAACGACGAGTCGATATGTGCGGAGCCAGGTCGGCAGCAGCAGTCTGCCGCACGATAGACCTCTGTCACACGCGCCTGACGGAGACCCCGTTCCGGGTTTAAATGTGGAGTTATTCTTCTCCAGAGACCTTGTCTGCTTGGGTCGGGGTTCTCCCTCGGTTGCTTCTTAAAATCCCCACGGGAGGAGATGGGGTGGTGGTATTCTACTTTGCCGGCACCACACGGCTGAGAGTTAGGGTAGTTTGTTCGTAAACACATTTTTTTTGGTAACCGGCCTGCCGGCTGGCCGGTTAGGCCAGCTCAGGATCTCGTGATAGCTACATAACAACCTTAATTTTAAAACAACCCGTACCTCTCACATTGAGATTCATAGAGCTAACACCAGTCCGGAGGTTTAGTCTCAAAATACTGTTACCGGCACTCAGCTCTGAGATCGATCTTGAGTGCGACTTCGAGTTGCTGTTAGTTTAGTATGACTGACATTTGTCAAAATCGCTCTTGAGATCGATCTCAGAGTTGAATGCGAATGCAGCTCGTATGCGTGCATGTATACACCGCTTGCGTTGCGTAGCAGGAAAGCGGTGTGCCGTCTCTCTTACAATCCCATAGGTATATTACAAGTTACGCCTACCCCGCAAGGGATAAAGACGTGGTATGTGTATGTATGTACGCCGTGTATACGTGCACGCATACGAGCTGCATTACGCAGGCCGGTGTGCTCTGCCGATCGTAATTATTTGCAAATAGTCTTGGGTTGTGGGCCGCTGTAGCCTTTAAGACACGAAAGTTATGCGAGCGACACGAATGACATTTTTTGCTCTGAGAGAAGAAAATGCGCCATTGTGTAAACCAGTGTAAGCATATAATTCGACCTGGGCCCCAAGTCTGCTATTTTTGTCATTAGAACGCCATCGAAACTCAACTGTCATTCCATTGCTACTGTGATTTTTCTACACTTCAAACTGTTAGCAGACTACGAAATGACCGAAATCATCCAACTGAGATCTAATCGACATCCAACTGAGACGATTTTTATTTAGCAGACTTAAGGCCCTGGGCCCCGAGCCTTTCATTAGTTCATTCCACATACAACATGATTTTTTAATATCAACATTTTAAAAAGATAACGTCCTAATTCCGCTTTGTTTTTCTTAACTTTTTCCAACCTTATAATTTCTATTACGCTCCGCTTGAATTATATATGTTTGAACATAGCAGTAAAACCATAACATACATACATACATCCACATACCACAATCCATACCTCTATCCGTTATTAGGTAGAGCGCTAACGGTCGTCAATATATAGAATCAATGATAGGTATATTGTTACTAGATAGAACTTTCCATAAAAAGTAAAAAAAAAAACAAGAAGTTATTAATTTGTATTGTTTAATAAAAAATATTAAGTAATACTAAAACATAACTATCTAAATATTTATGTACATAATCTAAATATTAAGAAATTGAATCACTTAATCATAACCCTCCTTTTTGCTTTGCTGTAGTCGGGTAAAAATCAAGTAAATTATAAAATTAGAGGGATAGGTAAAAGGGACAAGAGGTGAAACAACTATGAATCAACTTATGAAACTGAAAAACTTTCCTATTAAAAAAAATGTTGTTTTATATAAATAATATACATATTGATTAAATACTAAAAATACAGGGTGTAAGAGATGGTGTAACGAAAACTATGAAAGCGTGATCAGACCATGAAACTGAACAACTTTTTCTATAGAGGCTATGTTGGTAAACATAAAAAAAATTTCGACCTTCCATACAAAATTCCCGATCATCTGACGTTTCCCAACATAGCTGCCATAGAAAAAGCTGTTCATTTTCATGGTCTGATCACGCCTGCAATATTTTCGTTACACTGTCTCTTACACCCTGTATATTTCAAGATCATGCCAGCATAATTAACAATCTCCTCTTTTAATTAATTATACTTTTGTATGGGATAAAAGCCAAGGGTATACTTTATAACAGTGAAGATTTCTCTCCTTTTGTTTGTTTTGGAACTTGGGACTGCTAGAATATTTCAAAAAATCTGTCACCATTAAAAAGAGACAACATCCCTTAGTAAAATGGGCAACTGTTTACCACGAGAAAATATCTTATTCCCACGGGAAAACGGTTTACGGTATATATAGAAGGTTTACAGTTTCTTGAGCTTGTTCAGTTCACCCCTTGATGGGATCGTGATGAAGTACCAATAACCCAGTACTCATTCCTAAATTAAATGTATGCGTAGAAAATTACCTACATTGTAGAGGTAGGAATCTTCCATGTGCATTGAACGAAAGCAGGTACCTACCTATAAACAAAAGTGATACATAATTAGTTTCATATTAACCTGCGTTTACTGCCTTATATAACCTTCTTATAGTCGCAAGGCTCTTGAGGGTATGGTTTTAGGCCACCGCGATTCATGCTTTTGGTAAGCATTTCAGCTCGTCCGTATAAAGGCATCTGACTACCGAAGACACTGTCTTTCAACCTCCACCCGTACGCCCAAGCCATGGTTTCCGGGAAGTAATATTTATCTTCTGGCTTGATTCTGTTCCTGACTTTCAAATACTCTCGTCGGCCGACGTCATGTACCAATTGCTGCTCTTCCGGAGGAACCGGTCGCATAATAGGGTCAAAGGACAAGTCCGTGTCCGGTTTTGCAAGCCTTGTGTCGTCTTTTGGATCTCCGAGGCCCACCTCGGGTATAGTATGTTTTTTTAGTAAATCTCCTGTACCTAACATAGTTATTGCGTCACGGTAAGGTTTACGCTTCCTGTTTGGCATATTTAAAATGTGATTTTTAGACAAAACGTTCATTTCTATATCATCACGTACTTTAGCAGTTGACTTCTCTGTATGACCTTTTTCTGGACCTCGAAATGTAGCGGAGTGTTGTAATTTGTCTTTATTAGCTTCATTCCATAGTACATTAAGCCTATCTATTCTGTTGTACCTTTCTATGAGCATCTTAGTTACTTCTGGTTTTATATCCATTATGGAAATATGTAAAAAAATGAAATCAGTATGCGTAATACCAATTATCTGGAGATAAATTTGGGTCAGTTGGGTGGAACGGGTGGGACAAACCTTGAGACTTGAACAAATACTGAAACAGAATGAACGTCGACTGACGGGACTGACAGAGTACGTTACCTTTTTTATATGGGGTGGACTGATTGAACTAAGTTGACTAATAATAAGCATGTAGCTTCGCAGGATGCGTTCTGACCAAGGAACATAATACTAACCTAGCGGTGAGGTTCTGACACGTAAAAAATATCAGAAATTACACGCTATTTAGCGTAGATTTATAATATACTTCGTAGCCAGTATATAAGTAATTCTATGCTATTGAGTATATTCTAAGTCTAGATATGTCAGAAGTCTATGATATACGTAGACAGAGAAAGCCACAGAATTATCACCAGAATTATAGGTAACCTGAAAACCTAGTATATTCTAATCTAAGTCTATGATGATATAGCTTGAATTTTGAAAGACTTTTCAATATAATTTTCAATATTCGCCCTTATCGATTCCCCATCCTCCCAAATTATCTGTATATGTTATCAATATCAATCATATGAGGCTCTAACTAATCTAACTACTTCTCTTTGCATCGATCCCAACTATACAGAAGAAATGTTTTGTTTTCCCCAAAAATTTATAAAAGTTTAACTGCGGCTTCGTCTTCCCGAGTCAAAGTTACCCAGTAAACCGACACTGGCGAAATCACCAAGGTGATGAAACGCCATAAAATATATGTATAACTGAAGTGCTGAAACCATGCGTGTTATGTTCCTTGAACCATACCGAAACTAGCAAAAACTCGACGTAAACAGGTTAGTATTTTTTTTTAAATTTAATTATATGGACTTCTACCCTATCTAGGGTTATTCTGACAGTGTCAGTGAGAAAAGATTCCAGCGCAGTAGCTGCGCCGGACGGTGACTCCTGTAGGGTGATAGTGTCATCTACAGGATCTGAAGGGCTCCTCTTGATACTATACGGAAATGTGGTGAAAAATCTTCAACTTCAATTCTTCATTCAATGTTTACAATACGGGCACTTCATTGAAAATAAGCACTAAGGTTACTATCGAAAATAAGCACTAAAGACTCCAGTAAATATAAAACCAAAATTTGTAATTGAAAATTACGTCTTCCATTGACGGATGAAACAAAAGAAGTCCGGTTAGTATTATGTTCCTTGACGTGAACTCGACACTAGCGAAAACACAATGAAAAGATTTCATTATATTTATTTCTTAAATTGTCCTTGCATTGCTTAATTACTCGAGTTGATAACACAGGATATCTTCGCAAAGTATTGTGTACATGGAACATCCATCCTCACATCAGTCACTTCAGTGAGCATCAGTTTTGATAAGGCGCAGTGGATGGTTACACCCGGTAACTTAATATTGTAGTAGCTAAATATGTAATTAGGAACCAATTACTGTTCTACCTCTCCCTAAATCACAAAACGCTAAGGTAGTTTCACAGTTCAGGCCGATCTCCATTCTCCTATTCCCTCTAGGTTTTACTTTACGTCTATATGCCCTAGATTTCGATATTCTCTAAACTTGTAGTAAAAATTATTCACTTGTTTTGATAAAATCCATATGATTTGACACTTGTGAAGTATTCTCGCCCGCGAGATAAGTCTATACTGAGCGTATCATAAGGGTCTCTAGGTCCTTGACGTAATTTAGGGAGCACACACACATATATCACGCCTTTATCCCTTGCGGGGTAGGCAGAGCGTTAACGGCCGTAAGAATACGGTCGCTATCGCCACGTCTGACATTTTTGAGGATTGTTTTCTAAGGTTGTTCCAGAAAACATGTGTATCACTATAGTGACGGAGTGACGGTGTTTAGGGAGCATCTTACATTATTCTACACCTGGCTCTGTATGAGACGAACACGGGCAATATTAGTAGGCACAAATGCTAGTATTGCAGCATGGTTCTTGAAGTACTGAACTTGGCTGTAGCAAGCAATGACATCGTGTGAATAGTACAGACTCTTCGGACCTACGAGTATTACGGACCTTTCACTCCTCTACATGTGCTCACAAGCCCTACCGTTCCTTAGTACCTGCGTGAAAGGTTCGCGTATACAGGGTGTAAGGGACAGCGTCCCGAATACTGATAGGGTGTAAGCAGACCATGAAACTGAACAACTTTCCCCTAGGAACATATGTCAGGAAACGACAAAAAAATTTCGACCTCCCATACAAAGTCGCGATCAGCTGACAGCACTTAGTATGGAAAACCAAAAAAATTTTGTCGTTCCTGACATATGTTTCTAGGGGAAAAATTATCAGCTTCATGATGTGCTTGCACCCTACCAGTATTCAGGACGCTGTCCCTTACACCCCGTATAATGTTGAGGTGCCTCGTCTGAGTTCCTGTGGTGATCTTGCTTTCCATATGATGGTTTGCTCCTCTAAGGCATTTAAAAAGTCATTCACTATTCATGCTGCGTGCTTGTGGAATCAGATTCCTGCAGATGTAAGAAAGAGTGTTAATGTGAAGAGTTTTAAATCCCACGTTAGGAGGGCTTGAGGTTTTGATCTGGACAACATGGATGAATTTGTAAGGCTTTTGAGATAATTATGTAATACCTGGCCTAGCTAGCCTAGTTGTTTCCTGACATAATGTTCCTAGGGGAAAGTTGTTCAGTTTCATGGCACATTAACACCATTTTTGTGTGCTAATGTTTATTTATATATATAAAATAGGCTGTATTTATTTATTTAAGAGTACCTTATGTTTTAAATACTTACCATTTTTAAGTACCTCAGTCTACCCGTAAAAAACGTATCATCTGGGTATCTCAGGTTGACTGGAGGTGATCCCATAATCGGCTAAGTCTTCCCTTGTGCCTCTTCTGTTGTTGTATTTCTTTTAATGCTTTTGTAAATTTTATGGGGTACAATAAAGTGATTAAGTGCATAGCAGTCTATATCAGTAAATTAATTTAATAAATCTTAGGTATATTCAGAATAAGCTTAATATCATACAATATTCAATATCAATTCAAACATTAACTTGTTTATCCATTAGTTATATCTTCTTCAGGTAACGGAAAGCGGACAGGGGTGCCATCGCCCATTCTCTTGGCTATGGAGTTGATCATCTCAGGCGTCGCTTCCTTTAAGTCGTATGCCCAGCCCGTCCTGCCGAAGAAGTTGATGAACTTTGCGCCCAAGTTGAAGATGTCGAAGTGCTCAGCAGCCTTGTAGTCGAAGGGGAACGCATGATGGTAGTTGTGCCAACCCTCGCCGAGACTGCAGGTCGATACGAAGCGGTTTTCGGCTGGCATAATTGTCCTGAAACAATTGACATTGAAGGAAGACCAGAAAATGGTTCTTACTAGTGCGGCTATTCCTAATAAGGTGTAAAAATGTTAGCTGCAAATATTTTAAACGATGAACCAGTCCATGAAACTGAACAGCTTTCCCCACGAAACATAGGTCGAAATATGAAAGAAATTTTTGGACCTCCCATACAAAATGTAGCAGCCGAGCGAGTCAACCTGTATGCCATGGGAGGTGTGGTATCTAGTTAATCGCAGCGACACCAATTTTTATTCTAAGATTAAAAGATAAGATAGGACAACAGTAGGACACTGTAAGCTGATGATTGTAATAGTATCCATTTTTAATTGTAGACATATTAGCATACTTATTGTATGGTTTGTATCCGAAGGTGTGTGCCAGGCTGTTGACGGTCAGCTCGCTGTGGAAGACGGTCAAGTACCGAATGAAGCACTGCCAGGCGATGGCGCACTTGACGTCCTCCCCCCAGAGCCACACTCCAATCATCGTGGGCAGAAAGTAGCAGAATAACAGTTTGAAGTAGTTAAAATGCCTGATGAAGAAAATACAAGGTATGACAAAATTAAGTAAGGTAAATCACAATACATTCACACATACACAAATCATGCCTTTATCCCTTCCGGGGTAGGAAGAGCGTTAACAATCGTAAAATTACGGTCATTATCGCCACGCCTGACAAGTATTGAGGGCCCTTTCAAATGATACATGTATCACTGTAGTGACAGGTTGTCAGCCTGTCGCCTAAAATTGTAATACAGAAAAAATATATGAACGAAACAAGTGGATCACAATTTCGCCGCCTGGGTTAGAGCCGACCGTGGTGTAAAGGTTAACATCTGATCCGGCTAGTCAGTAGATGTGGGTTCGAGTCCCATCGGTGGCGTGAATTTTTTCCGCTTGTTTCGTTTGTACTTTCTAACAAAAAGTTAATTGTAATACACATGAAACCCTCGAGTCCCTTAGTTGCCTTTTACAATACCCACGGCAAGAAATGGGGTGATGCTATTCTAAGCCGTCATCACAGGGCAATACCATCAGAAACGCTCGTCCACTGGTTTGTTTTACTCTCTGTTACGTATTTTTAGTGGTAAGAAGTACCCCATCATGTTATGATGTTAACTCAAGAAAGGAGAGGTTACATTTATGAATGTGATTCAAACGGGCTTTCATTACCTAATAACACTAGCATTTTTCAGTGAATCAAAAATAATCTTAGGTTTGATATCTATTGTTGTCCTATTTATTTCTCGTATCGTTTGAGAAATGATAAATTTCGGATTGACTAGAACTGGTAATAAGTCCGTTGAGGCGTAGACATTTGGATCAACAAGTTTTTCTGTTCTAATGTAACCGTTTATTGTACACAATAGAACACAAAAGACATAACATTGAGAACAATACACAACGGTCAGCTTATTTCTAAAAATAAATCTCTTCCAGCAGACCTAGGGTAGTGAGATGGCATAAAGTGAGGCAGTTGACGTGTACAACATACTACGATATACCTATAATAAATTATAAAACAAATATAATAGGAATAATACCTACTTATATAAATAATATACCTAGACTACACTCGCTTACCGGTTATAAAACTTTAGTATAGGATCGTTTTCAATATCGCTCAAGTCAAGCTGTTTCCCGCGTTTGAGGACTTCCTCGTTTTTCTTCATCATCAGCCAGCCGATGTGTGAGAAGAACAGCCCTCGGTTTGCATTGTGAGGGTCGGCTTCAGTGTCGCTGTACTTATGATGCACTCTGTGGTCTCGAACCCATTGTAATAAGGAGTTCTGTAAGTTAAAATAAGATGCATTTAGCTCAGCAGTTCATCACGGTTAATATTATGTTTACTTTTGCTAATGAGTATATACTAGAGGTTATTCATGTCATGATCATCTTCACAAAATTTATTTTTGGTAGCGTGATACGTTATATAAGGTGAAGAAATATTATCTGCAAATATTTGAAGGGGTGAACCAGTGCATGAAACTGAACAACTTTCCTAAGAAACATATGTCGAAATATGGAAAAAAAATTTGGCCCGCCGGTACATTTTGTATGGGAGGTCTTTTTTCATAATTCGACCAATATTCCTTGGGGAAAGTTGTTCAGTTGCATGGGCTGGTTCAGGTCCTTAAATATTTGCAGTTATTATTTTTACACCCTGTAGATCTGGATTCTTCTCTTCTTGTCTTGGGAGTGCTTGGGATGATCAGATAAATAAACATAGTACCTGTCCTGCACTTGAATAGCACATTAGAAGGAAAAGCTGCAATGGAACTTTGGCCTTATAAGCTCTGTGTGTCCATAACCTGTGAGCTCCCCCTGTTACTCCGAATCCACTTGCCACATACATGATTGCAGCTGAAAAGAAGAAAGCACCTTCATCACTATCACCTGAAGATCACACCAGATTTCTTCTTAAATAGGAAGTGTAGAAATTTTGCCATGTTCTAAAGAGATAAAATATTTTTGTTTGAAAAACCTATGTATGGCACACATGTAGGGCAAAGAATTCGACAGATAAGCTTTAGAAAAGCTAAGGTCTCAGGCAGTTATATTTATAAGGTACAGACAAAAGTTAACTGTTGCGATGCGGAGACATGTTTTTTTTTTGGATAGTGACGACGGATATGCTGGCTCTTAACTTCGATCAACACGGTCTTCCGTCCATAGAAGTCTGCTCAACGGTTGCTCGAAAATTCTAAAAGTCGACTATGTATTGACTGTGAGGTGACTCAGTCTCTTTTCATTTACCTGTATCTAAGTAGGTTAGGTATATCATTTTGAAACACACTTACCAAACACTAAACTTTGCCATTTCACTGGAAAAGCGTAATGATAACACCAGCAAACTCCAAAAATGTGATACAGCACGATCAAAATTGTATTGTCCCATTTGATATCATTTTTGAATCCTAAACTTTTTTCAAACGCCCGGAATCTTTCACTGAAAGATGTACGTGATTTCACTTTTTCTTCATCCATGTTATTAAAACACTTTTTAAAATTGCCTTTTGATTACTTATTTTGTCATCTACTCATTTTCTAAAACATAACATAAGTGTGAACAGTGTCGCGGTAAATTTTCTAATGAAGATTTAACTTTGTCTTAAAGAAACTATTTTCTTTCATTATATTACAAACGGATATGTCGCAAGATGTCGTCGTTCCATTTAAAACTAAATGGTACAACTTTACATTTTAGGGGACCGCTCTTAAATACTTTAATAAAAAAAAAACTATGGTTTACCTTTTGTGACTACTGGTTTCTTCCTGGAACTCTAGGTTAACTTTGAAGACATCTTAAAGACAAAAGACCAAACTAATACAGTGTGTTTTGTTCACAACGCTACTGTTTATTATTCTATAGCATACAACAATTTTCTCATTATTAATTTAGTAGCTTTAAAACCCTTCAATTGTATGAGATAAGAACATAAATAATTTAGAATAATTATCAATTATTGGTGATAGAACCCTAACACATTAATTGTGTTGAATAATTCATGTTCACGTTAAATTAGTTTCCTTACTAATGTATTGTATGCAAATAACTATATTACTTAACATAATAAATTTTGTATTACTAACCTAAACAAAGTAAATTAGGTCTGTCTAGACATTTCATACATAAATGCATATTACACGACTTTATGTCTTGCGGGGTAGGCAGAGCGTTAATGACCGTAAAAAAACGCCACGTCTGACATTTTTTAAAAGGTTTTTTTCCAAGGTTGTTTCAAAAACAAGTGTATATCACTATAGTGGTAGGTTGTCAGTTTATCGCCTAAAATTTGTAATACACATAGTTGCCTCTTATGGCACCCAAGGGAAGGATGTGGGGTGATTCTATTCGAAACCGGCATCAAACAGACAATATTATTTTTAATTTTGAGACTACATATTATACACTACTAACTAATCAGCTCGCCTAAATGGCGCAGGATCTGACTGTTCTATATAAGTAGCTAGTTTGACATAGGCTTATTCATCTATTCAGAACAAGGACGCGAATGTATAATATTTTCATTCATGCAATAAAGATTGAAATTGAAGTTTGAATGAGGAGTCGCACAGCAAAAATTTAACCGATTTAAACGTTAAACTAAAAAATAAGGAATAGGATAATCGAATTTCTTGCAGTACTTATTACTTTTTGCGATATGCAAATTCCCTTTTCAATACTAGGCGGACTTGCTCGGAACTCTTCAGGAACCAATCATTAAAAAAATATTTTAAAATTCTCAGAATCTTAGTCGCATCTTTAAAAGGTCAGTGAAAAGAACTTGCCAAAGCCTTTTCAAAACTATTCCAATATGTTATACTCCGGCAAATCTGTATTAATGTGCGGATATTGGATATAAAATGCGGTTTCTTTGCGGAATTTATATCCTGCTCTCGTGTTACTTATTACTTGGTGGGGAAACTTTCCTAGGTTGCAGCGCTTGGTTTTTGCTGGCTCAGTTTAGCTTATCGTATACTTTTTATTGTCAGTCAGCAGTTTTTTTAAAAATTACTTGATAGTTGTAGTAATTTCTACACGCATATATACACGTATCACGCCTTTGTTTCTTGCTGGGTAGGCAGAAAGATAAGATTGGCAGGAGATAGCGCAGGACAGTGATCAGCGGAGACAGCTCGTTTCGAAGGCCAAGATCCTCTTTGGGTTGCTGAGTCAGCGGAGTTAGTTACTTATTTACGTACTCAAAGAAACTGAAAATATTTTCTAAAATATTTCAAAGGGAATATTTAAAAAATTGGCGCAATGTAAATAAGTTTGTGATGAGATGACTAAAAACAACCATAATTTGGAGGTTTTGTTATAAGCATTCTTGTGATTTTGGCTGAATGCTGAAAATATTCAGTAGGTAAATATTTTAGGTATACGCTACAAAAACCAGACTAATATTTAGCTTTTATTCAGAAGAATGGCCTGGAATATTACTACCTTATAAAGTTGCCTAAAGAATAGATGAAAACGTTTATTAAACGCATCTTGGATCTTGTAATAAAGCCTGTGGTAGAATAGACAGGACTTTCGGAAATTTCTCGAAGCGATTAGTCTTTCGATTACTTTTAATTTCTACTAGCATCAACATGTTTCTAGCCACGGGTGTCGGAATAGGCGACTAAGGGATGAATCTAGGGAATGGGCTGCAGAGTTCCCTGTGAATGTAAACAATACATTGCGCTTGCCAATCCATCCGCCTGCTGAGCGTGGTGAGTATAGCTATGGGGATTATAGCCAATTGGGGAAGGAAACTGTCATCATTGTAGTTGTAGTAGCGAGTTTTTTCTCTCTCTCTCACTTTTCGTGTGGGACAACAAGTCGTCCAACGACCTGATTAACCCTAGTGTCAGAATTTTTCAACTGCCTTCTACAAGTAGCAGGCTTCTGACATGGTTGTTGAGCGACCGTCGTCTAAGTAATTTGACGCGTAGACAGCAACCGGGACCTACGGCTTAACGTGCCATCCGAAACACGAAACCAGTTCCTTCTTAAACACTCCGAATGATGAATTAAATCAAATGAAATTCCGAAATATTGAATCACAAATCAAGCCAATCCCCAATAATGAAACTATTAACATGATGATATCAAAAGGGAGAGATATATAGTTCATCCCTTAGTACCGACTGCGGCGACAGCGGTAGTAAACTAAACAATAGTAGAAATAAAGAACAGTAGGTAAGTTAGGTACAAAACAACATAATATCAAAATCCCTTATTGTACAAAACAAAGAACAATAAAGCAATGGAAGAGCACTGAAAAAAGAAATGACTCACCTACATTTTTTTTAAATATTAAAACATAACCAGCTAAATTTCAAAAGTCACCACACTTTCGTCTTGTATTATAAATTGTTGCCCGTTAAAAATAAGGCAAGAATGACTTGGAATACAGCAGCTGCCCTCAATACGCCGTAATAAAATAATGCCATGCAAAACCACCAAACAGACATGTTTCTTACTAAGTACTAATTTTTACAGAAAAAGTCCTTGAAAAATACACTTCTCATAAAAAAATCCGGGACACCTTGCAAGTTTATGTGTCGTACAAATCACATTGTTTAAAAAGTGTGTTTATTTTGAAATACATGTCTGATATCGTGTGATAGTGAGTAAAATAAGGTTTATAAATTTTTATGAAGATGTCCCAAACGCGAAGTATCTCATTGCGTATTAGCTGATACCGTCTTGCCCGCGCCCGATTCATCGCTCAGTTGTTCAGTTGGTTGTGTGTTTGAAATAGTTTCTTGTAGATGTCGTGTTTTATTATTATGGTAGATATTTCACTGATGAGAAAAAGTATAGAAAAAAAATTTATTTTGATCAGAATCATACTAGCAGGGTGGTTTAATAACCTCCTTGTAGTTAGATGCTTGAAAACGTGCTGCTTCCACCGCTTACTGTGGCTAAGCGGACGCGTTGTCAGCCACAAGCAAACTAAACTAAGCCTAAACTTTATCGATCAAAACTTTATCAATTGCTCGGGACGTTCGCAAGTGGCAGATGTAAATAATACGCTGCGATACACACCACGTGCAAGGGAACCTGTTAATTAGAGGCGAGGAACACACTTGACGCACGACGCAGCGCAAACATATCGCAGCGGTCTTTCAGATCCATACTAGAAACGTCACTCCCCATACTTGGCGAGCTTGACTTGAATTGGCAAGCGCAGAGCCAGATATTGTACTTAGATAACATTCACAGAGAACGCTGCTGCCCATTGCCTGTTTTCATCCCTTAGTTGCTTCTTACGACAGCCACGGGCAGAAATGGGGTGATGCTATTCTAAGCCAGCATCATACGGCAAATATTTATTTTAATTGAATAATGGCACAACCATACACTAAAAATGTATATTATTTTTTCCATATTCAGTTTAACGAATTAGCTAAAATTTGCGGGTAGACTGACCATTTATTTTTTAGACATTTACTCGATACTCACTTATGCATTTTGAGTTTTTTCGTAGCGCTGCTGCTACGGTACCCTTGCTACATCGTAGCACTTGTAGCACATCTACACATCTTGATTCATACACATAATGCATATTATGTATTTTTCTTTCCCAGTCAGTGGCAGCTTCGAAAACCTTTATTTCATTTGTAACGTCAACATATATTTCAAAGCTAGAGAAGTTAGCATTTTCGCTACGAGCTCGGTACCCTCGACCAGATTGCATGCAAGTTTTATGTCAGGAGAGCACAAGATTCGCTCCCAGATTGACCGCGCAGATAACACGTTGTACTTTGGTTTACTGTAAGACATTCAGATTTATAGTTTAGAACGGGGGATGAAGCAAAAGTTTCTGGTTTATTTTATACTTTGTAGCGCTTCTTCTTATCATGTGGGCACCGAGTCGTCCAACGACCCAATGTTGTTTGAATTTTTCAACCGCCTACTACAAATAGCAGGCTTCTGACGGCCAGCAACCGAATATTCGGCCCATCTCTACTAACTACTCTTTGCAGGCGAATTGGCTACCACAGTTTAGGATCTTATCCTAAGGAAAATAATCCGCTGTTTTATGATAAGAAATTATGTCCAATTATCCTCCATTTGCAGGTTAACCAAATAACTTCTGTTCTATTTGACAGACAAGATAGTTTTACCCAAGACTATTATCTGTGCGGTAAAAAGAAACTTTTCATATAAAATGGCATCTATATGATGGGAAAGAAGGACAAACAAACACGATTTCCTAATTATAGTGTTAGTAAAATGTATGAACAAACACATTAACAGACATTAAGCGTTCTAATACCAGGGCTAATACCTGACTGCTAGAAAGTTCACCATGTGTGCAATCGATACATATTTATATAGTATAAAATGGAGTTGCTTTTTTCTTAATTCTGTCTGTCTGTAATAGACTTTCCTAAACCATACAACGGATTTGATGGGAATGCTAAAGTGGTTTGGTCAAGTTGAGAGAATGAATGAAAGGAGATTAACGAAAGAGATATTGTTAGTGGAATATTTGGAAGGGGAAGGCCGCGAAGAACCTACCTGGACCATATTGGGGACGTTTTGAAGAAAGGTCAGGTCAGAAGTACCCTTAACCGAAGAAAACCTTAACATGAAAAGACTGATAAATGTAAAAGAAGCGAAATAAGTATGCCAGGATCGTAGCAAGTGGAAGGAAATAGTCTCTGTCTACCCCAATGGGAAGGAGGCGTGGTTTCTGTATGTGTGTGTGTGTGTGTGTTTGTGTGTGTGATGTATTTATAGATACAGTAAATTAAAAAGGTTTGTATGAATAATACATGCTGAAAAATCGTTTTGTATCTACAAGAAAAGATTATCATCGGGTGCAACCGTCCGGCGGGCCGCTAGTCTAGGATAAGATGTCTTCACTTGCTCGAAAGTGGAACGCTTGCAGAACTTCGCCGTTTGGTAGCGGTACCTTTCTTTCGCGTGAACTTCTTACAAACATTGGCTCACTGCCAGGGCAAAGTTACCTATCTACTAAGCTTGCGCTCATATGCACTTTTTTACTTGTTAGCTATTTTCGTGGAAATGGCTTGTAACACAAATAGGGAAGATGATGCGTGAGGCTCTCTATTTTGTGCTAGATCTCTTGTAAACCCTGTTTTATTTTTAGAGCTATAGTGAATTGACATTTTGGGTTGCCATGTTTTTTGCAAGTGTTTAATGGTGATGTACCAATCATCTGTCAAGTTCAGTGCATAATAAAAAAAACCTATTGCGTCAATGTATGAAAAATCACTACTGAGCTTTTACATCATTCGCGCGAGCCATTTACTAGGAAGTTAAAGAAACAGATCTAAAAATTCCATTTCGATAAAAACAGTTACTGGTGCTGGCACATCACTATTTAAGATTTGCAAAAAAAGGCCCACTCAAAATGTCGTTATTATCTGAGACAAAAGGACTAGTGTCCAGGCTAGAAAACCTTCCAAAAAATATTGTTATCTGATTGATTGACTTTAATTCATAATTGATAACGTTACCGACACGTAACTAGTCAATGTTGAAGCGCCCCATAGAAAAGCGTCCTATTTTACAAGAGGTTTCGCTAAACCTTAATAATTTAATCAACACTGCTAGACATTCTCTTGATTCATTGAGGAGGCAAACAGTATTTATTGTCATGGCATCTAATTGAATTCTGTTTTCAATTTCCTGACTCAAATTGAAATAGGTATTATAAATTATAATAACTGCTAATACAATAATCCATAAAACTATTTGTCTGCTCTTTCTACAACTACAACTATAACCTAGAAAAAGTACTATTTAGTCAAAACATATTTTACGTCTAAGACTCTTAAGTACATTCTGAGTTAATCGAGAATACTCTGTCTTAGAATAGTTTTCTCTAAATTTTAGATTAACTCAGAATGTACTGATAGTAAACGAGAATAATTATTATAATTTCAACCCTCTGGTCAATATGCTGTTAGGAAAACGTTTCTTTCAAGATATGAAACAGCCCATAAAACTGAAGAACTTTCCCTAAGGGACTTTGGTCGAAATATGAAAAACATTTTTGGACCTCACTTATAACCTGACTCGGTCAACTGGTAGATTTAGTACTTATTCTAACACCGCGTATATCTCCCACGTAGCCAAAAGTACAGTAAGTACCGACTACAAATTGTGAACGAGCGTATTGACGCTATAGCAGCTCAGCCGATATTCTAACGCACCATCGTATTTTACAGCTCCACAATTTGGAATTGGCCAAAATGTTCAACCAGGGAATAATCCTGGCGATCCAAATGTAAGCTCACTAGTTTGGCACGAGAATGATTTCGGGTTCACCATTAGCATGAGCGATCGACCACTGCAAAGCATATAAAGTCACAAAGCCGGGAGAAAATCGCAAAAATATTAGCCGAGACGAAAGTCGGAGTATTGCACGGCAATATTTATTGTTCGATAGACGTCGTGCAAATAAAGAATAAAATATTCTGAAGAAAATTGAAACAGGACGGCGCGCCTGGGAACTGGATTTGTCCGGTTTGCAAAAGAACAAGTTAGAACTAGTGGATTTCCCGTAAAAGGCTTACCATATCAGTAAAAGGCAAATGTAGCTGTATGTGATTCTAATTATAAAGAGAACGTTTGTAAAGCGTACATAACGGACTTTACTAGGAACAGAACTTTACATTTATTTTCGCATTTAGGTACAAAACTTGCGATTTTGTGAGGGTATCCTTATCGTCGTTCATAACGTACGGAAATTCATGTTTAGAGAATCAGCACACGTTCAGATTTTTGAGACAGCATTTTACTAATCAGTATGGAGGAGCCGGTAGATGATTATGCACCATTTGCACGGATACCTCATCATGGAAGTCAACTTACTTATTCCCTTTCAGCAAACCGTGTCTTTGAAAAGAACTTGAAACTTCGTAATGCGACCATTAGATTTTCCAGGTCACTCGCATCGTTTCAAAAGATAACCTCCTGAAAGCCGTTCCCGTTGCTGTTACGAACTTTGTATCCGTTAACTTGGTCGAACGTGCAGTCATTTCCAGGAGTATTTGGTCGGAGGTAGTAAAATCCAGTGAGCGGAATGATTACTGGGAGTGCAAGATCGCCAAATCAACGATCTGTTCCAATTAGTACCATTTAGGATTGCTATTTGTCTAAGGCCAACTGTACGGGTCTATATGACTTTCGAGGGTGTAGTGGGATGATGCTGTTTCAGTAAAAACAAACGTTCATCTGTTTCACCAGTGGTTTTATTAACCGTCTCATGTGAGTGAGAAGGCTCCAAAGCAGGATAACAAACATGTGCAACTCGATCAACTTATAATTCTAACGTAAACATCTCGATACCGCGTTTTAGAAATCTCCGCAATCCGTACAGCGACATCTGTCGGTTCAATATGGTACTAACAATAATATTTTAATGTTTACACTTTTGTGACACAAAATGGTATGAAAGTTCGAATGGTTTACATAATGTGTTTGTACATTATATACTATTACCTATAGTACATAAGGGGTTATACATACTGCCCGCCAAGGACGAATTGAAATGCGTCCTTTAAAAAAAAAGAAATCAATTAAACAATGTTAAACAACAAGTAGGCTGAACTAACAAACCGTATTTGCAAAATTAAAACTTGAGTTGCAACAAAAATTACAAATAGCAAAATAGCTTTAAACAAGTACATTTGGTTCCAAAAAATATTTTGGTTAATCCGAAATTTCCTTAAAAAAAATAAAATTTAAATACATATTTAAACTTAACAAATTAGTTTTCGGTCGGGAGCACACAGATTTTGGACATCGGTCGTTTAAATACCGAATTTTTGGTTTGCACAGTGACAACCCGAACCAAATTGTCTTTGCCTGGATGTAAATCTATAATCTTGCCGTAAAGCCAACGACATGGTGGAAGACCATCTTCCTTGATCAACACTATGTCTCCCAGTTTGGGTTCAGGTACTTCTGATGACCAGCGATACCTGTGGAAAAATTGGTTCAAATACTCTTGACTCCATTTTGTCCAGAACTGTTGAAGCATTCGTTGAGTTAGTTGCCAACGTTGCAACGTGCTAACTTTCGAATGTTCGAATGAATAGTCTGGTGCTGAGACCAACGGTCTGCCTACAAGGAAGTGTCCCGGGGTGAGCACAAAATCTTGATCTGTCTCACTCGTGATCCTCGACAAAGGACGTGAATTTAAACATGCCTCCACTTGGGCAAGGACAGTCGACATTTCCTCGTACGTCAGAGTAGAATCCCCGATGATCCTTTTAAGGTGGAATTTTACGGACTTTATTCCACCTTCCCACAATCCGCCGAAGTTAGGTGACTGCGGTGGTATGAAATGCCAAGTTGTGTTGTTATTGGCCAATTCTTCGGACAACTCCGGGTGTAACCCGCCTTTTTCAGCCAAAAACATCTTTTTCAGCTCCGAAGCTGCTCCGACAAAGTTAGTTCCATTGTCGCTCCAAATGTTATGACAAGGACCTCTTGTCATGTCTGCTTCGACTGTTGTTTTGTGAACCTTGACCACTTCTAAATCAGTTGAAATTTCTTGAGGTTTCTCGTATTTGATGTTTGATTCCAATAAAAATTGTGGACCCTTAAACCACAGTGAATTATCGATTATTTCAGCTGGAGTCACACCCCTAGAGGCACAATCTGCTGGATTGAGCTTCGTAGATATGTGAGACCATTGATGTAGTTCCAGTGATGTTAGTATTTCCGACACTCGATTCGCCACAAACACTTTCCATCTGTTTGGGTGACTGTTGAGCCAAGCGAGGACGATTGTGGAGTCACACCAAGCATGAAGATTAGATCGTTCGATGCTAAGAATCTTTGCCACGTCAAGCATCAACCTTGTCAGCAAAACAGCCCCGCATAGTTCCAGTCTCGGGATGGAAACTTGCTTAATAGGCGCTACTTTGGATTTTGCTGCTACCAACTGCACACACACCCGACCATTGGCGTCGATAGCACGACAATATACCACTGCGGCAAAAGCAGTTTTGGAAGCGTCGCAAAACCTATGCAGTTCCCGTACAACGTCGTCAGGATTAGTCCCGATCCAGCGTGGTATACGAATCTCCATTAATTTTGGCAGTTCGTCCCGGTAAGTGTTCCATTCATTCAAAATTTCTTTAGGTACTACGTCATCCCAGTTTATTCCTGCAAGCCAGAGTTTTTGTATCATCACTTTGGCCACGATGATACACGGTGCAATCCATCCCAACGGGTCGAACAACCGTGATATGTCCGACAGAATTTTCCTTTTAGTGATTGGTGGTTGCAGTTCAGGAATTTTGACAACGTAGCGGAAGCTGTCAGAGCTTCTCTCCCAGGTAAGTCCCAAAATTTTTATTATTTCATCCGTTTTCAGGTTTATCCCTTCCTTTCCTTCTCCTATGTTTTCCTTTTCTTTTATCCTTTTCAGCAGGTCTTCACTGTTACTCGTCCACTTTTGGAGAGTAAAGCCAGCCCCACCGAGAAGTTGATTCATTTGCCTGTAAACATCTAACCCTTCTTCTATAGTATCACAACCCGTCATAAGGTCGTCTACATAGAAGTCGGTTTTGACACGATTAGCAACCAAAGGAAATTTTTCACCGTCATCATTCGCTACTTGTTGGAGAGCTCGAATTGCCAGAAAAGGAGCAGAAGCCGTTCCAAATGTGACCCTTAGCATTCTGTAGTCTTTCACTTCTTCTCCATGCTTCCACAGAATCCTCTGAAAGTCCGCATCATCTGGATGGACTTTAACCTGCCGATACATTTTGGTAATGTCAGCGCTCAGGCAAATTGTCGATAGTCTCCACCGCAGCACCAAATGACGTAAATCAGGTTGGATTGTTGGACCCACCAATAGGTCGTCGTTTAAAGAGACTCCGTTTTTTCCTTTCTGAGCCGCATTGAAAACCAATCTGCATTTCGTCGTATCCCGTTCTTCCTTTATTACTGCATGATAAGGTAAGTAGACCGATTCATTTCGCTTCAAATCCAGTGTTTCTACTTCTTCCATGTGATTAAGCTGTAAGTATTCTTCCAATATTTCTGTAAACTTAGTCTTCATATCTTCATTTTTGTTTAATCTTACTTCTAACTGTTTTATTCTCTTTTCAGCTATACTTCGTGTTTCTCCTTGTTTACAGTGTGGATCTTCCGTTCTAAACGGTAAGCGTACGACGTACCTACCATCATGGTCGCGGGTAGTCGTATTAGTGAAAATTTCTTCACATTTGGCCTCATCTTTGGTTAGTTTAGACGCCCCGGCTAAACTAACGTCCGACTCAAGCTCCCAGAATTTCCTTAACATGTCATCTCCCTCGTGAATTTGACAGTGTAAAGATACCATACCTGCACCTGGATTAGGTGAGGTGTTGATTTCACCTGAAATTATCCAACCCAAAGTTGTTGCTTGCGCAACGAGCGACCCAACAGAATCTTTTTTGAGACCCTCCTGAATCACCTTGCTATAGATTCCTGCACCGAGCAGCAAATCTATTTTATGTGGTTTTGTCCATTGCGGATCAGCTAATGTGACCCCCTTTCAAGCCTGGCCATTCCAGAGCACCTACTTTCCTATGAGGTAAGAAGGTAGTGATTGTTTTTAGTACATAAGCCTGCACTGGAACAACAGTGTTAGGATTTACCCTTGACCGAATTTGAATAGTCACCTGGGCTTTGGAGACGACCGACTCGTCACCATCGCCAATACCTGTAATTTTTACATTAGCAGGATGTTTATGTAATTTCAGATCCTGAACGACCGATTCCGTGACCAAGTTCGCTTGGGAGCCTTGGTCGAGCAAAGCTCTCAGGATGTGATTCCCGTTTTTCGACTCAGCATTGACTAGCGCCGTCGCCAGCAACACCTGTTCAGATTTCCCGTTCGAAAAACATGAGACTATTGGAGTATCTCCAACAGTGCCGCTTCCTGTCCCTGTTTTGGGATGCGGTGCCTGTGAACCGCTAGAACCGACCTGTGCTACCTCCCCCTGTCGTCCGCTGAGAATACCCGCATGCATCGCAGCATCAGAACCCCTGGGGTGTAACAATGTGTGATGAAGACGTTGACAAGTCTTGCACCTTGTGTTGATTTGGCAACCCTTTGCCGAATGATTAGTTCCTAGACAATTGTAGCAAATATTGTTGCTTTGAACAAAGTTACGACGTTCATCTACCGGTTGATTAACAAATTTTTTGCATCCGTTTAATTTGTGTGCTTCCGAACATAATGGACATTGAATTTTTGATACATGTAACGATTTAAATTTAGGCACGTTATGGTTTGCTTGATTTTGGGTGTTAGGTTGAAATCTATTCCCGCTCGACTTGGTATCAAGGAACTCCAATGCTTTGTACCGATTGGTTAAAAATTCTTGAAACTGTATAAAAGTCGGAAGAGCCTGAGAATTATTCTCGTTTATTATAAAAAATTCCCACTGTTTTCTTGATTCCGGGTCAAGTTTAAGCGTTAAGATATGTATTATAATAATATCCCATGTTTTCGTGTTAATACCTAAATTCAAGAGACCATTTAAACAATCATTTGTTGTATCCATAAGTTCCTTCAGACTACTTGACGACTCCACAGTAATATTTCTTTGGCTTAGCATACGTTTCAAAATATAATGTGATAAAAACCGTTTGTTATCGTATCGTTCTGTCAAAAGCGTCCAACACCGTTCATAGTTCGCATCAGATATCGGTATCTGTCTTAAAAGTTGTTCTGCTTCGCCCGTCAAATAGCCTTTCAGGTAGTGCATTTTTTGTACATTGTCGAGTGTCGCATTACTATGGACCATTGAAATAAACATATCCCTAAAAGTGATCCATTCGGTGTACTTTCCTGAAAAAGTTGGAATCACTATTTTTGGCAATTTTACCTGCGCAATCTTAGTAGCGGTATCATCCGCCTTCTTAGATTTATTTTGCAGCGCTTGCAACATTGACTTAAGTTCCGTTATATATTCAATGTACAATTCTTCTGCCGTGTTGTAAACATCACTTTTAATATACTCAGTATCCATCAGAGTCGTACAAAATTTTAAAATCAGTTCCTTGTGTTTAGTTTGAAAATCTTGCCATAAATTTTGCAACTGTTCGATTCGTACCGATACATATGTTTCTGTAATTTGTTTCTTAGTTGAACCCTTATAATTTTTCTGAGCCTTTTTTATTTTTTCAAAATTGTCCAATTGAATGACCAAGTGATTATTAAGTTCTTCCGCCATAATTGAAAAGTAAACTTTCAAACCAAACCAAAGTTGAAAAAAATACAAGTCCTAGCAACAGTCGTAAACTTTTCTAAGTCCCAAACTATAGCAAAATATTACAAGTTCCAAAACCACAAATTTTTTTTCTAAGTCCAAAATGATAGTAAAATCGCGAAAAAATTACAAGTCCAAGATCAATCTCGAAAATTTTACAAGTGTTTGAGAATAACTTACATCGATACAAAATCGGGCATGGATTCCCCGTCTCAACCACTTTTGCTTAAAATTAGGCTAAGTTAATATTCTACTACAAAATTTTCTAAGTTAATGGCAACAAACACGTTTAAACTCTAAGTTAAAAGTTCCAAACAAATAAAGTTCAAAATAAACTGAAGTTAATGTTCAACACGTTAAAATCACAAGTTAAAGTTTCCTTTGAAATAAAGTTCAATTTAAACACTCACGATTTCTTCCTGTGTCCGTCCGGTCCGCACTTCACTACCTTGACGTCACCGCTGTGACGTAGTCCTGCTGTCCGCCGTTGCCTGCCAAGTGGTCACCGCACCACCAGCTGTGACGTCGTCGCTTGTGACGTCACTGTTTGTAGCCGTCCCTCTCGCACGTTGCCCGTCTCGCTCCACCATCCACTCCTGACAGCCCCTCTTGACCGTCTAGAAACTTCAGGCTGAATTCCCCACCAGCCCTGGTTCCCGATGCTTCACCTGGCCTCTTCCAGATGTCGCTAGTGGACTATGGAACTATCCACAGCACCCCTCTGAGCACCCCCGCTCAGTAGACCTAAACAAAAATAGCGCCCCACCAAGCGCTCTTCGGAACTAAATCCGACTCGAAAGGACCATGTACGGGTCTATATGACTTTCGAGGGTGTAGTGGGATGATGCTGTTTCAGTAAAAACAAACGTTCATCTGTTTCACCAGTGGTTTTATTAACCGTCTCATGTGAGTGAGAAGGCTCCAAAGCAGGATAACAAACATGTGCAACTCGATCAACTTATAATTCTAACGTAAACATCTCGATACCGCGTTTTAGAAATCTCCGCAATCCGTACAGCGACATCTGTCGGTTCAATATGGTACTAACAATAATATTTTAATGTTTACACTTTTGTGACACAAAATGGTATGAAAGTTCGAATGGTTTACATAATGTGTTTGTACATTATATACTATTACCTATAGTACATAAGGGGTTATACACCAACGTCCTAATATTTTCCGGAAAATGTGTCCACCATGCAAAATTCAGGCTACCCTTAATATTTTGGTTGAACGCTTTTATTTTCAAACCAAACCTGTCATTCCTAGAAGAGGTTATAGATTCCAATTTATCGTCCAAAGTTTATGATGGATGGTGCAATTTATCATATCGAATGAGAAGTCGAGATACATTCAATTTACACAATTTTTTTCTATTGCCGGAATTCGATAAAATATATTACTTGTTTTAATTTACCCAGATGTGAAGGAAAAAAGTAATTCTATGATGTACTATGAAATACCTCTATTTGGCACGAAGTCGTGGTTTCTTTTTGTCTTCAATTTGATACGAGCTCTCGCGGGGACGGTATCAGGTCATACGTTGACTCTTTATCATACACAACGTAACTAAGGCATAATTTTAATGGTAGCCCTGTTTCTTTGATCTTTCTGTACTACATTTTATTTTAATTGTATTGCTGAAACTTAGCATAATCTTTGCCTTAGCGCTGAATTAGTCGTGTATTAGTATTTGACGGGGTGGGTTGACCGACAATCTCCATTTAATCCATAATAGTTAGTTAGTGTTGCCATGAGCGTGTGTTTGACGTGAATGTTAGATGAGCTCTCATGCACAGCCGCGCCGACACACGTCCACCGTATGATATAATAACCGCTTTAAACCTAGAGGAAATAGTTGCTCAGATGGAACTTACGAAATACGGACTAAAGTGAAAGCACGAAAAACTATTCGATTTGACACCTACTTCCCCACACACCCCGTGTAGCTCTACCACCACTAACCACTTAGTAATGTAAAACCTTGTTTAGAAAGTCTGCATAAAGGATACTAAAACTAACTTCGAACAAAATATGAGAAAAGCCTGACGCACATTTTTAGGGATATTAGATGCGTACAAATTTCAATGACAAATGGAAAATTAATCTTATTAGATTGAGATAGGGCTGGTTAATGAATGTTAGAAGATTTTGGAATATAACAGCTGGTGCTTTTTTATTGCCGTGTGATGCCGGCTTAGAATAGCATCACCCCACATCCTTCCCGCGGGTGTCGTAAGAGGCGACTAAGGGACTCGAGAGTATTGGTGTATTACAATTTTCAGGCGACAGGCTGACAACCTGTCACTATAATGATACACATATTTTCTGAAACTACCTCGGAAAACAATCCTCAAAAATGTCAGACGTGGCAATAGCAACCGTAGTCTTACGGCCGTTATCGCTCTGCCCACCCCGCAAGGGATAAAAGCGTGATATATGTATGAGTATATGTATGTGTGTTTTTTAAATAGATACGGTAGAGCATTAGACCATATTAACTTTTCCGTGGCTTCTCTCTGGTTGCTTGTTGGGATCTCTGAAACTTATTCTGACTCCTAGTCCCAAATTTCCAGTGGAAAATATTTTCTAGTGGCCACAAATCAACTTACAGAAAACCGTCGTTATGGCACAAGTTTGAAATAGTACCTACACTTTGGACACAGCAAATTCATTTCATAATTTGTTTTTCATGCGACGAGATTTATAGGAATTAAGTTTGTTGAGTGTTTGGAACAATTTAGGATATTAACTTTACTTTGTATATAATTTGTATTTTGGTTAACAGTTAACGATTAGCGATTGTGATTAGTTTGAAAGTTTTTATTATTAAAATAATACGTTTTACTAACAAAAATAACCAAACAATGCTCTCTCAACCAGCAATCTTCATATTTTTGAAAACTTTTTGGAAAATACCGCCTGCGCACTCGGCCCTTCCATATAGTTCTACTCCATAATGAACTTCTTTTTCTTGTATTTAACTTCCACAACGAAGCTCTTACGAGGATGTAAGGTATCTTCTTTCAAAATCTCATACAATATAGCAGTTGCGAGCGTCGGCCATTTCACACTCTTCTAGTTCATCGTGCATGCAGTTAGAATCCAGCGAGTTGTGTACGAAACTCTACGTATGTGCAAACTTCCTCCTTCAAGTTACAATAGCAACGTCTTGGTTTACTTTGTTATCAACATTCCTACTCTAGACTAGAATTATAAAAGATGGAGCAAAAAGTTAAGTATAACACGAAAAGAGATACAACAACCTGAATGCAATATGAAAGAACAAAAAGCTATAGTTACCTTCCATACTAATCTTTCCAGCTATCGAATCATAAATTGCATGAGAGGGTATTTTTTTACCTTTAACTACGACTGCTACTACAATCTATAACGGGGGCATTGGGGGTGGGGGGGGGACTTACAATATGCTGTATAATACTTATTACAAATAACAACTTAGGCATGCCATATCAGTAACCTTACCGTCAATTTAATCATCTTTGAAACAATCCCCGTAAATTTATTAATACGAGGGCTTCCACCCAAAAAGGGTCCAAGGTGTCTCCTTTCATGACACTTTAATTTTTACAGTCTTGAAAAGTTGTATTGCACCTTATCCGTGTTGAGAGTACTACCCCTTAAACACCACGTTTGGTTTTAATCCAGATACCCGGCGAATCAATTCCTTTAAGATACCTACTACATTTTCAGAGCTAAATCTCAGGATTGGCGGATTTGTTAAAAAGTCTCCACATAAAACAGTTTCAACCCGCGGTGCCTTACACATTTTACTACCCTTCTGAGAACCGACAGAACCCTAAAAATCTCTGGTAAGTAACCAGTGCTCGGACAAAATCCCTTCGCAAGTTTATCGTGCGTGTAAAATCGACCCCGCGCAATGGTTTGCTTAAGGATTAAGTGGGGCCAAGCAGCTGTTTCACTTTATGTTGCCGAAATAAAATACAATATCTTAATGGTATAAGTTTCACGAGATTTTTGCTTTTTGTATTACCCGGCATTCCATACAATGTTTTATTCAAGAGACTTTCCTAACAACATAAATTCGTAGAAACAAGCAACACAGAACGTAAGAAAAAGTAAATTTGCTATAAACAAAAACAAACTGTATGAGTGTTAATGTAAACCTAAGAAACGGTAGTTTTTATGATGCTTATCAGAAAGCATTTCTCCTACCGTTCTTTTTCAGCGTGGTTTCGCAAATTTTTGCGTTCATCGCTCCGTAAGCGTTGCTGTCAAGACAAAGAGTTCTACTTCAGGCGAGAAATGTACGCAACGCAGAAACTTTTGTTGTTACGTGAAGAAGTTGAACTGATAAAATGGTAGCGCCTGCGTTGTCTTGATAAGAAAACGTTGGCTGTAGCTTATGAGTCTCCCCGGGGCCCTCATGTGTAACAACATGGTAGGCGGGACCTTCGCAAGTCACTTTTAATCTTCACTCTAGTTTATTCCGACATCCTCTTTGCTGTCGAGTGAGGAAACAAGGAGTTGTAGCAGTAAGTCTTATGATAAAGGCATCGTGACATCGCAATAATAATAAATAAGCACAATCTTCCTTTGCATGAAGATTTTATATGACCGAAAGAAAACATAATAGTGTTGAAATTGTGCAGCGCGTAGACTTCGAATGCTTTTTCACCGTTTACTAAATTCAATATTGTTAAAATAATTCTATCAAGTGTGGTTTCGCCGTGTTGTTTTACTATACCTGTAAACATGCTGCTTAGATATTGGTAGCATAGAAAAGATGTATTGGTATTGGTATTGTGTTTTAATAAATGCCGAATTAAATCCATATCTATAGTGGCGCTTGTATTTCAATTCATGTCTTACATGCTAATTTGATTTTGTAAATTATAAGCACTATACTTTGCACTTTTTTGCTTGGATCCGCTTCACTCATTGTTAAATGAAATGGTCGGAAAGTTAAAGCGAGCTCAATAAAACAAAGTTAGCTCTTAGTAAGCTCTTGAGATCATTTGAGGCTGCTTTCGTAAATCAGACTCCTTACTTGACGGACTTGGACTTAGGTACTAAAGTAAAAGGATTTTGTAAAATTGGCTAAGAAATTGGTTTACAATCTTACAATTCGTGAGACCCGAGTTCGATCCCCGCCATGTACGAATGTGTTTTTAGCTACTCATGTACATTTACCGACTGCTCTTACGGTGAAGGAAAAACATCATGATGAAACCCACATTCAAATAAAATTTGAAAATTCAGATGACATTTGAATGCAACTTAACCTAGGATTTGGGCCAGGTTAGCCTTCGGGTTGCAGAGGTCAGATGGCAGTAGCTCTATGTAAAGACTTGGTTCCACGTCAAATCCCCTAGGTTAGGTAGCCGACCCCGACAGAGAACGGGATCAGTCAAGGAGAATGATGATGAGTTAAGTATGTGTAATTTATCAAAAACTTGAGATTCAATCTCGTATTGTAAAGCAGACTTTTTTTGGACTTGGACATGGTACGTACCTACCTACCTAGCTAGTATTGCATAATCGGCAATTAGGAGCTTCAATCTGCTCTGTCACGTCACGTCGCATAAAAAGCCAGGTCATGAAAGATATGACTCATTAAGCGTGATCAGCGTTTTATATTGACATTCGACACTCAGATAATATTTTGGTAAGTTCTTATAAAATTTCTTTGGATTTAATTCTGAGAAAAAAAAACTACTACTGATAATGTTCTACCGGAATAACCAATCTGAGAGATCCGTGTTTTTAAAGATTCTTCTCAATATAATATGAAAATTCGGTATAAAGGCAAGTCTTCTATTTTCGTGTTGGAAACCGAGTCGTACCTACATGTAAGTGAGTTCATTATACGGTAATTTAGCGTCAATTCACTTATATCAAAGAATACTGCTAGATTTTTAAGTAGGCACTGTATTTACCTATGTGAATAAATTTGTGAAGATATCTGAAAGATAGAAAGGCATGTGTGAGGAAATAACATTGCAACTCATGAACTGCAAACGTATGAATGTTGGTAAGTTCTTGGAAATGAAAATCGAACTAAGTCGCGCTAAGTACGTAAGTTTTCCATTCTGTTCTATTCTAAGTATTGTACAAGTTACACTCTGCAAGATTTTCCAAGGTAAATCGCTATACACAACGTTTGCCATTTATTGACCTTTTCAGTGGAAAATAGTTCTCCGGGATGTATGCAGTAGGTACCTAGTAGCAACTGTTTAAACATATAGTTTGTACTGAAACTTTTTCTAAAGGGACACTGTGTCGACAAACGACTCGATGAACCCTGGTGTCTTTTAGCTTTTAAACTACCAACTAGGCACTAGTACTAAAATCAACTTTTCATACCTGACCGAAACATGGCTCAGGTTTTTGAACTTTTCTGTACCTGATCCAAACAAACAATTTGATTTCAAGTAGCATAACTCAGAAATTACCACAATTACCTTCCCGTAGCGCAAGTGAACAGCGCAAAATCTGATCCTTTTACACGCACAATTTAAAAAGGTTTCTCGTGGAGCCAGATTTTTTCGTGGGTTCTGTCGGCACTCTGTTGAGCCATAAATCTTTGGCTTCCTCGTGTACCAGCCCACTGTTTTATAGAGGGACTTTTTAACGACCCCACCCACTCGTAATGTTTATAACCTTCAGCGTCAAATTAGCAGTTATGTAAATTCGCACCCTCAAAATTGTTTTGTTCGTTCAAACTGCCTAACTCCGCTACTGTATTTGAATAGTAATCTTTTGTGCTCTTGCGAAACAAAAATAAAAGATATACCTATTCAAATTTTGTTCTTGTCGTACCTGATGGTGGATCGCACACTTGACGCACGACGGAGCGCAAAAATATCGCGGTCTGTCAGATCCGTACTAGAAATGTCAATCCCCATACTGATACCGCTCAACGCTGTCATCGCAGCGCTATCATAGTGTCGTCCGTCGAGTGCGGTTTGTATGGAGAGTGACGTTTCTATTATGGATCTGACAGACCGCTGCGATATTTTTGCGCTCCGTCGTGCGTAAAGTGTGCGATCCGCCAAACTCTACCTGCGGTATATTATGTGAGTGTATAATGAATGTAAGTACAAAATGTTTGAAATTTTAAGGTCCCCCGTACAAACCTCCGCTGATTGTTTTCAGTTAAGTAATGGTTGTGGCATTTCGCTTCCCTCTAATTAATTTAAACGAAATTAGTAATTATGCTGAAATTAGTAATTCGACGACCGATGTGGCGCAGTGGTAGTGCGACTGCCTTTGACGCAGAAGGTCCCGGGTTCGATTCTCGGTGGGTCACTCACAAAGTTGATATTTGTCTCTTTGTGAATTTGTTCCCAGTCTGGTTAGGACATTGCGGGCTGAACCACCCGATTGTCCGTAAGTAAGATGGTTCCGTGTTTCGGATGGCACGTTAAGCCGTAGGTCCCGGTTGCTGTCTATGATCACTTAGACGGCGGTCGTTACTCAACCATGTCAGATGCCTGCTACTTGTAGAAGGCGGTTGAAAAATTCTGACACTAGGGTTCATCGGGTCGTTGGACGATTCGGTGTCCCACACGAAAAGAAGAAGTAATTATGCTTGAGTATGAATATAATCAAGTATGCTTTAATTTATTGGTAAGGTATATTTACACTTTTTTGTGATTCTCCTTTTAAATTCATACAGAATACATTTTATGCAGAAATCTCTAGCTGATTCTAATGTTATAGTTGCATGTACCTCATTCATAGCTAAGAATTATGTGTAGTATAGAGAAGCTATTTCGTATAAAAATAAACATACTATTTTCATATATTTTAATCTTCAAAAGCGCCAAATCGGAAGTTTTGGAAAATAACTATAATTTTCGGCTTACTCTCAGTCCTAAAAGTCATAAAATGTATAAAGCGCGTAGTACTTCAAAGACCAATGATCAATGGCCTCACTATTGGCAAAATATTCTTCCCAACTAGAAGTTCAGTATTGATTGAGCGACTACGATTCCCTAGTTGAGGATTCAGCCTGATCGCGATGGTAAAATATTCCAACATTAGAATAAAAGGATGTGCGGAATATATACCTCTGAATGTTCTCTAGTCACGTACGCATTGACACTATTTTCTATACATAGATGATTTTTTCACATGGATGTAAAGTAAGTGGATAGGCATTCATAATTCAAAAATAAATTACCCAAAATACTTTTCCAGCTTTTCATATAACTGTGAAAGACTACCTACCAATCCATTACCTAAGACGAAAGAGCATAGAAGTAATAAAGTCAAGGTGGGTTCGTGTATACTTTGGGAATGCAACATTCTCGCTTCATACTGGTGATAAATTTAATCTAGATATAGAAAAACACCTTCTTGGAACGCATTTGAACCCAGCAGTGGCCTTGGTAAGATTTCTTAGTCTAGTACTTACAAATCCTTATTATTTCGTCGACTTGGTGTCTGGCCTCACCATACTATCTTCATCCATCAGTAGACTATTAAAATTATAATCGAGGAAAAATATATTTTTTTTAATCCTATATTTTTAGCCCCTCTCTCATACAAGTGAAGCAAATATATTTTTCTCATGAATAGAGCACCCAAATAGTTATTTTAACACGGTCTTTTGTCTCGTTCCGGTTTTACCTGTGGGTTTTATCTATTTTAAGAAAGCTCTCATACTTCTAAAAAAACTTTAACAAAAATCGTAGCACTTAGGTAAACTGTGGAATCTTTTTAAAATGTGGAAGGGTTGTTTTTCACACGTACTAAGGATAGGTGGAGCCGGTTGCAGTCATATAACTTAAATAATTCAGTTAATTTTGTCACTGTTGAACTCTGTCCTAAAATTTTTAAACCTGCTGAGGGTAGAATGCAGAGGTAGGTAAATTCGCAGTGATGTTTGTAAAACAAATTGTTTGCCTATTTGCTTATTCAAACCTGTTTTCGAATTCGTTTGTTCGTTGGGTTGGATAGCAAAAACCGTCCGTTTTGGAATAATTTATTCCGGTCACATTTTGATACAACGGGTGGCTACAAAATGGACTCGAAGGGTTAATCAAATGAAAGGCAATTGATTCCAATGAAGGGGCAACCCTGGGTAGAGTTGCCATACGTTTGAAATCAACCTGTTGTGGACAGGGATTTTCCACCGCTTCTGAGGTCGAAAATACCTTATAATGTCGCAATAGTTATACATTAGTAGAATCAATCTTTAGCAAACATACATAACACATCTTTATCCCTTGCAGGGTCAGCACAACTGTAAAAAACGGTAATTATCGCCGCGTCTGACAAATATTTAAATTTTTGTGGTTCTGGACATGCCTTAACCTTGAAATGCATTGCCTGCGCTCCAGTTTAGGACCGCTTGCAGGTCTTGGTGCTTTCAAGTTAGCTTCACGCTGACTTCATCCTAAGCTTCGAAACCTTTTGTGACTTCCGATTTCCACGAAAAAGCGATTACGAATGGTGTTCTTCCGAGAATCCATCATTTCTCGCTTTAAAAATGCCATGAACTCTAGACTCGGGCGAACAAATGTATCAAAAAATGTGAAGAACCAGTACGTCGCATTTCCAACTTTTGAGGCATGGCAACCCTAACCCTGGGTATTATTTATGGCAATGGTAATGGAGTTTTGTGTTCCATTTCCTTTGATCAACTTCTATGAATTGTAAGTTTCTAATCGGAAGGAATTCCATCGATTTGTTATTCTACATTTAAAAGAAATTCCATTTGAAGTCGTGTTGGATGATGAGGTGTTTGATTGAACCAGGTAGGTCTCTGACATGGTTATGTAAACAACGCCACCTTAACAGGAGATGCCTGCAAGATGATTGTTTGATATTGAGTAAAGTAAACCGTATTTCAACCATAGTAATAAACAAATCATAAACAATGAACTGCTAGTACCCGTTAAACCATCAGTACTAATGGTTTAACGTGCCTTTCAAATCACGGAACTACCTCATTGACACGGGTAATTCAGTTAATTACGCCTGCAATATGTTTAACAAACTGGGAAAATCCCTACTTAGCTACTTTCGAACCACACTAACAACACACTTCTTATAGCGGCAACTGAAAAAATATCTGATAAAATATAAACTTACCTGGTGACAAAACAACGAAGTCCCAGTGTGACAGGCTTCCTTTTCGACCTTTTGGGTAGGGGTTCCCAAAAACTAGAACACCTTTAGCAAACAGTTGGGTTTTATTGTACTCACGTCGCTTAGAACTCAGCTGTGCTGGATGTAGTTATATCTAGACCGCCAGTATTATCTCAAGTGTATTATGCGCATACTGATTGAGCTTAATACACACAGGTGACTAGCTCAACTGTATGTAGAATTCATACAGTGTCGCAGAGTATTGTAATATAATCTTAGTTCACTCCTTTATATGCTACTAGCTGACCCGACAGACTTCGTCCTGTCAAAAAGATTTGTAATGTGGCAGTTTTTTTGCCTACGTTTTTAAAAAAATTCTCCTGAACAGAACCGTCATTTAAAATTTGGATATTAAAAATAATAAGACACTGTTGGTAACGCGATTTTTGTTTGACTGATGTAATGACGTGGAAACTGATGCATTTTATCTCGCATGCCGAAACTAATACAAAAGAAACGCGAGTTTCGGAACGCGACATTAAACTCCTCCAACTATGTGTTCTGTGCTCCAACGCACACACGCACATTGTTTTGATAGATATGATCTTTGACGTTAGGAACACACCTACATTGCTTAGACAACAGTGAGTGCTTGTAATTTAATATGAACTTTATACCATAGCAATTAAGCTCAAATTGACTACGTTTTAGTTACAAATCATTTGTATGGGAAAAAGAAAAGGGCTATTTTTAGGGATTTTCCAGCAATAATATTTTTCTCGCCGTAAAAACCATCCTTAACTTCAACGAACATTTAAAAAAAAGATTTGGCGAAATTGGTCGAGGCGTTGTTGAGGTATGCGCTTACCAACACATTTTGCGATTCATTTTTATATTATAGATTCTGCACAGAACAAGAGGACAGCAGTAACAAAACACGTTATACTATTCCAGGATAAGCCAATTTTGGGTGTATTAATTTTACCATGTATTGTACGTCTAATTTACATAATGTACGTATGTTACTTACTCTATGTGATGTAGCTAAGTACGGACTTTGTACTATGAAGCATTCTCTCTAGCCGCGCCACTCAGTTCTAATACTTGGGCTTAAAATCAGTATTTTAGACGTAATTTTTTTTCACACTTGAAAAATTTTTTATGACAAGAAGTTTCAGATTATTAGAAAAAAGTTCAACACACACAAAAACACATCTAGTAAACCATTTTACGTCTTTAGATAATATCTAAGAACACTACTATAGTAAAATAACAAGTGGCTTACCCTATGAAAACTGTATCAGATCTTATGATAATCTACATGCCCTCATTCCACCAAAACTCAAAATTAGATTCAATTATGCAATTTTATGAATACTTTACCTTTTTAATCCATTCTTTTGAAATGCTGCATTTGGCTGGCAGAAACAAACAATCTGGAAATGTTTGCTTATTGAGTAGAGCTGCTTTTAGCCCAGAAGTTGATTAATTTTCTACTTCAATTATTAACTTACTTTCTTTGTTCTAGTTTGCAGTCATTTGCTACCGGATTAATTATTTTTAACTGCATATAGGGTATTCACGTTAGTATAGAGATTGGTTGTTGATATGAATAAATGGCAAGTCCACTTTTGTTTTAACCATTATTTGTCTGACTTTATCCTGTACCCAAAGCTTTACACACTCATTTACATATTCGAATCTAACAGAATAAAACAAACGAATTGAAAGCATTTTTGTTCTTTGTTTGTTTATCAGTCCGCGTGTTTTGGCAAGCTTCTGTCCGTGCTCCTAAATTTGCTCGCCATTGTTTGCTTTTAATAAAATAAAGAGTGGATTCGTTTGTTAAGCATGATACGTTGTAACATTGTGATCCATTTTCATTTTATAGTGGATTATCGACGAACGACAGACGGGATCATAAAATAATAAATCTTGCAAACAAGCGGTGTCAGGTCAGCATCAGCAGTTGCTGACAACACGCCCTCTGTGTTTGACATGAATGTTGAATGACCCATCGTGTGCAATGCGATGCAAATTGCTATACCTATCTATATTTACACCCTAATGGTATACTAGCCGAAGGCAGATCGCACACTTGACGCACGACGGAGGAGCGCTAAAATATCGCAGCGGTCTGGCAGATCCAAACTAGAAATGTCACTCCCCATACTAAACCGCACTCGACGGATGACACTGCGATAGCGCTGTGTCGACAGCGGTTGAGCGATTTTAGTATGGGGATTGACATTTCTAGTATGGATCTGACAGACCGCTGCGATATTTTAGCGGTCCGTCGTGCGCTAAGTGTGCGTTGCGCCTGACTAGTTAACTACATTGCACGCGCGAGTTCATGACCATCCTGAAATATTCCTCTCCTTCTCGCACTCGCCGAGTTACTGACTAATGTGACAAGGAGGGTGCATACTTACGTACTATATGTGAGAATTCCTCCCTACTAAGGGTGTTCCGAAAACTTTGCAGGCATGATTCACGATACTGAACGAGTATTGCTATGCCTATGTGTTGGGATAGGTATGAGGGGATAGATATGAGATTTACAAATGAATTAAAATATATACTTATATTTCCACAGTTTATTAAAAGTCTAATGTGTCTAAGTAACACCGACATATTTAGGTAGTACATAATTTTTGAGAAAATAATAAAAAGGGCCTTAAATGGTTTGGCTGGAAATATTTCCATTAGGTAGCCCGTTTCGTGGTCCGTAAGTTAGCCTAATTGTCCAGTTTCATAAGGTTTCGTTTTATGAGGTCAGCGTTAAAGAGAGGATAGTGCTTTTGGGTTTTTATGGAGTCTTAGAGCAAGTTTAGGAGGACAATTTATGTTTATTTATCTAATTCAGTTAATCCTTTGAGTAAATACTTAAAAAAAAATGATGTTCACAGATACCATTTTGTCTGTGACATAAATATGAATGTTGCCGCTATCGTAAATTGTAAGGAGAAGTATTCGGGAGAAGAATTCAGATTTTTGACCTAATTGAAATAATTTACTTATGCCTTTTGAAATGTACCTCAAGAATTAGTTTCAAACTACCTATGATATGAATCAAATACAGACACATAGGAAGCTACCAATAGTGGCAGCAGCTATTAAGGTTGATCCATACCAACCGCAGGTTCAAGACACTAAACTCGCCATGGTGGGGCGGGTCTTGGGACCGGGGAAAGTCCAGAAGGAACTTCACCTGTAGTTAGAGATCCTTTAGAAGATTGACCGTAACACAGACCTTCGAAGCAGTGCTTCCTCAGCTCTGCCGCCTGGATCGTGTTGCGGATCTCTTTGGTCTACAACATTTTTATAAGGATTTATTTTTAACCATGTCAGGCTGCTCACGTCAGCGAATCTGACTTTGTTAAAATAATTGAATGGAAGACGCGCATTTTTTTCTGAAATACTTCGGTATTATTATTTCGCGTGATAATCAGCTCGAGGCTCACGTCGGAGCATTCACAATTGTGCAGTTGTTTTATATATTTGCTGCTCGTAGAGTTACTAAAAATATACTACATTAATAACTTACTTGAAATTGCGCTTGATCACTTTGCTCTCCCACTTTTCATATAAAAATATATCAGAAGGAATCACCTAGTGTTACCCTTGTAAAAAGTTCTGAAGCTCCTACGAAAGTATTCCAATCTGTTACGCTCTGGAAAATCTGTATTAATGTCCGGGTATTGGATATAAATTGCGGTTACTTTCTTGAATCTGGCCTGAATCTTTCACCTTATATTTGAAGGTAGGTGGTCTGTGTGTGTGGTTCATACGTAATTTTTTATACGGAACATCTTATTTGATAGTAGATACTAGTTACTATATTATAAAGTAGTTCAGAAGTTAAAATAGGTAAACAGCATTTTTATTACTTGAGTTGTTATAATTGTGTGTTACCTTTTTCAACCATTTGACAGTAGCTACTAGATTATTATGTAAGTGGTTCCAAAGTATATTAAACAGTAAAGTTTTTTTTATAGTTAGTGTATATTAAACAGTAAAGTTTGAACTAGAGTTACCTATCTATATAATTTCTCATGTAAGTGGCATACCTAGTTATTTTTTTTTGAGTTTGGATTCAACAAAAAGTTAACATGTAAGCCAGCATTTAAGCTAAAACATCTAAATTAATTACATTGTAAAAGGGTCCTAGTTCACAGTTGATAATGATAACCGAAAGTTATACGACTTCAGTTTATATGGTAGCCCGCGTCGATAAACACATAAACCAAATCATAAAGACGCAACCACCATAAAAGACGGTTATGAAACCCCCTGCTGATAATATTTGCTTCATATTGTTTGCTATCTATTTATAACACAATGTTGATCATGTACAGCAATCGCACGACAACCTATCCATTTAAGAGCTCAACTTTTACAATTTTTTCATACTTTTACTGAGAATAACCAGTATAAAATAAACCTTAAGGTAGGTTTCCGTGCTGCTGATAGTACAACAAAGGTCAGCGAATTGTTAGTCGGTAATTCAAGGTAAAGGCGTATGCGTAATCAATCACTAGGCGTATTATGTGACTCTAAATATACCGACCGTGTTAGCATACGAAATGTGAATGGCCCTTCGTCCACTTAGATCCATTGGATGGCTCCATTGAAGAATCTAAAAAAAACTATTTCCTCCTTTTTAAATCCATCGTTTTAATCCATGGATTCAAAAACACATTGAGGGGATGAAAGTAAGAATGTTTTAGGTGGGAATCTAGTTAAGCGTAGCAAGACCTTCAATAAAGTTTGTATCTTTCTACAAATATGCGGCTGACTTTTTCAGATTCCAGTGCACAGTGAATACCTTCATAATGTATCTACGTGTACGTAAGGTTAAACACTCAACCAAATATAAGTCTCGCGTGAGTGACATATAAATGATCCAAAGTCTAAGCTGTTTAACCCAGTCTATACCATTATTTTAAAATCAATACAGTGAAGCTAGTTAAGTAGGTATAATATCATGATCCCTGGACTCAGGTTCAGTCCCAGTATTTGCGAAGGCAAGCCAATAGTATGCCGTGTGATGCCGGCTTAGAATAGCATCACCCCACATCCTTCCCGCGGGTGTCGTAAGAGGCGACTAAGGGACTCGAGAGTATTGGTGTATTACAATTTTTAGGCGACAGACTGACAACCTGTCACCATAGTGATACACATGTTTTCGGAAACAACCTTGGAAAACAATCCTCAAAAATGTCAGACGTGGCGATAGCGACCGTGTTCTTATGGCCGTTGGTGCTCTGCCTACCCCGCAAGGGATAAGGGCGTGATATATGTATGTATGTATGTATGTAAGCCAATAGTAAAAGGGAAGGCGAGTTAGTTTGAGCCGCAATAAAACCTTTATTACAGACACACATGTTGATCCTTTAGGTATTGCTCGTGTGATTCATATTCTGTCAACAAAACACCAGCTCGGATAAGGAAAGGGACTTTTATGGAGTCCCACATTCAAACAATCTGAACATATTGCAGTGGGACACGGGTACGACAAACTTTGCCTTGTCGGTGTATAACAAACCAACAGATATTGTAACCCCTCTGACCCTAAACTGAATTTTGGAATACCTTAGGCCTTACCTGGAGTCTTAATTGTAATCGACCTAAATAGTAAAGTAACAGATTTAGCTATCTAGAAATGTGCCTATCAGTTTTCTGCATTACAATGCGGTTTTACAATTTCTATATTTATAGGTTAGTTTTACAGAAACTTTCATCGCACTGCTACGATTGCTACGCTGTAGCATGTAGTTAGGTTTACAAGTTCAGATTTATGTCTTACTACACTACACTTAGGACTATCCTATCCATGATAGGTTAGTATGTGCCGTGGTACTGTCTTAGAAATAGAATCACACTATTTTTTCTCGTGATTGTCGTAAAAGGCGCTCAGGGAATGCGTGGCAGCGTATCAATCCAGGGAATGCGTAGCAGCGTTTTCTGCGTATACCCGTATCTACAACGTCTTGCACTGCGCTTGCCAATCCAACTGCCAAGTCGCTCAATAGGGAGTCGCACACCCAGCAGTGGACTTTTGTTGCAGTAGTAGTATCTGAGTATACGTCTACTATATGCCTATGATCGTCAGGAAACCGTTACATAGGAAACGAAAGTTCTCTTTGAAAGTTTCTGGGGCCTGGGCTTCATTTCCGGTACGACTGGCAACTCTGCCCACTCACTGGGTCTATTTATAGTAAATACGGTTAGCCCCCTTGACTATTTACCCTTACTATTTCTTCTGAACATTATAATAAAACACAAAGCCACTTGTGTCTACATAAAAAATGTGAAATGCTCTTTTGAAAGGATGGTAAAGTTGCATTCTATTTGATATAAGATAGATTGTAAGGATACCATTGGTGCCTTGTGACGCCGGCTTAGAATAGCATCACCCCATTTCTTTCTCGTGGGTGTCGTAGGAGCCGACTAAGGAACTCAAGGGTTTGATGTGTATTGCAAATACACGACTTATCTGAAACGACCCTCAAAAATTTGTCAGACGCGGCAAAAACGACCAAGATTTTACGTTCGTTGACGCTCTGCCTACCCCGCTATGGATACAGGCGTGATTTGTGTATGTATGTAAGGAAACTTGACTGTAGTGATGGATCACTACTACTATCAAGTCTCTTTGTGTTTCATTATAATTTACAGAAGAAACACTATCGGTGAATAGTGAGGAGTGTCTTAATCCATTAAGAAATGCAACAATCGTTCTTTAGAAACACAATTTCTGCAATCTAGGAACCTTAGATTCATCCTATAGTCGCCTCTTACGACACACACAGGTTAAGATTTGGTTATGTTCTTCTAAGTGTTAGATGAAGAAAATCGACATGCGACGGACAGCACTAGTTGTCGATAGCTAACGGGACATCACTACAGCGATTGACAGTTGGCTTTCCCTCCTTTTTCGAACCTCGCGTGGTTTTCTTGTGAAAAGTGTATTTTGGGACACTGTTTTGGTTTACAAATGCAAACATAGACAAACTAAAGTGATTAGGTATCACCGGACTCAATAAAATTTGTCATTACTTGCAAGAGACATTGTCTTACATGTATCTTAATTTCTATTATATTGGTGTGAAGTGTACAAAGTTTTAAATGGACAAGCTGTAACATAAACTTAATTATTTTGACAATACTGTTTAGGTTTTATTTAAAGTTTTAACATGGGTCGGCATAAGAAGAGGCATAGGTCCCCTAGTTCCTCCTCTTCAAGTGCAAGTGAAGTGGAGAAGACTGAAAATAAGAAATATAAGAAGGATTTAAAAATGAAAAACAATAGGATTGAAGCTTTAGAGGGGTTGATAAAAGAGTTGAGAAAATCAACTAATTATCATGCCGGAAGTACATCACAGTCATCGGTAGTTCGTTACATGGGGCGCAATGATTTCATACCAGTGTTTGACCCGCAGACCTCCCAAGTCTCTGTTGACCATTGGATCCGGAACTTGGAAGGAATAGCCAATATGCATGGTTGGGATGAACACACACTAATATGTAACTGCACCTCCAAGCTAGGTGGCTATGCAAAGAGTTGGTACGAGCACCAAGCGTCCTTCGATATGAGTTGGGCCGAGTGGAAGGAAAAATTGGTTAAAGCGTTCCCTTTCACCAAAAATAAGTTAACCCAAATAAGAGAATTAGTGAACAGAATTAAGAAGCCAAATGAAGATCCCTTGAATTTTATTACATTAAACTTGGCATCGGTATGTCATGCCAGTTAAGTGATGAGATCATAACTGAAGCTATTATTGGCACCCTTGGGAATCAACTCCTGGAAATTGGTGCTAAGTCAGCTGGGTGCCGTGATACAAATGCCTTATTGCAGTATTTGGCTAGTATTAACACTTCAGCTGCTGCCGGTAAACCTCAAGAGAAGCCTGATATTCCATTGAAAAATGAACATGGACCAGACAGGGTGGCAAAGTGCTTTTCTTGTGGGAAACCTGGTCACAAAGCAAGTAGATATCGCAGAAACAAGGATAATACTAAAATAAATAGAAACAAGGAGAACCAAAAATGCTCATTTTGTGAAAGGGCAGGCCATACCGAAGCTGACTGTTTTAAAAGGAAAAATAAAAGTAAACATTGTTCATTCTGTAATATTGATAGTCACACTCTGGAGGAGTGCAGAAGGAAGTCCAGAACGGGTCCACAAAATCGTTTAGTACGCAAGGTCCAAACTATATGCTATGATGCATCAGACAAGAAATATTTCAAGGATGTGCTTGTGAATGGAGTTGCTGCTTATATAATGTTGTTGGTTATATAGATTTTGGTAGCACATGTAATACCATGACGCAGAGTTTTCGTGAAATGTATGATTGGGAGCTGATGCCCAATGACAATACTGTTATTAAGGGATATGGAGACGGATTAACAATACCGTTGGGAATTGTTTCAACTACTCTCGTTATTGATGGTGTGGAGAAGATGAATAAACTCTATGTTGTACCGGATGAACTGCAACAAGTTGATGTTCTTATAGGGCAGCCTTTCACCGAATCACCAAATTTAGTTATTGTTAAAACTTCAACAGAGCTTAACATGTATGAAGATGAAATGGCAATCCAAGTGACTGAGTTGTGTGATTCCTTTGAAAAGGTACGGTTGTATCCACAGACGGATACAAAACTTACCCCTGGAGTGAACAAAGTGTTAGTGAGACCTGATCCTGTTGTTGACGGTGTTATGAATATTAAGTTCAGCGAACAAAGGAAACCCTTATGTGAAAAGGATATTATAGAGGAGAGTGTTGAATTACATGATGGTCAGGCTTTCATAAAACTTATCAACAGGACAAATCAGATTTTAAAATTAAAAGAAAGTGACTGTGTTGCCAGAGCAGAACTAACAGATAAATTCTGTGATGATATTAAGATGTCTGATCATTTAAATGAAGACCAAAAGACTTCCTTGGACGAACTACTGACCAGATATGAACATTGCTTTTCTGGTGATGGAATGGCATTGGGGAATTGCAGTGTGGAGATGAGCATAAAGCTAACTGAAGACAAAATTATAAATTACAAGCCATACCGAGTGTCATTCCACGAGAGAGAGATTATAAAGAACATTATTGCGGAACTACTTAAGGCGGGCATCATTGATAACTCTAAATCCCCCTTTGCAAGCCCTGTCCTGCTTGTCAAAAAGAAAGATGGAGGACATCGATTGTGCATAGACTACAGAGCACTTAATAAAATCATTGAAAAGGAGCGCTACCCTTTACCAGTTATACAAGACCTTTTAGACAGGTTGGTGGGCCAGTCGGTGTTCTGTTGTTTAGATTTGGCCAATGGATATCACCAAATCAAAATTGCTGAAGATTCAAGGCCGCTTACTGGATTTGTAACGCCAGATGGCCATTACCAATACAAGATGATGAGTTTTGGCCTCTGCAATGCCCCGGCAGTATTCCAACGGGCCATGAATGATATATTAGAACCAGTCATTCATGTGTGCGCTGAAGTATACATAGATGATGTCATTGAATGGGGTAAGGATACCGAGGAATGTCTTGCTAATTTAGAGAAAGTGCTGACCTTGATTGATAAGGCAGGTGTCAAACTGAAGAAGTCCAAATGTTCATTCCTCACGAATAGCGTTGAATATTTAGGCCATGAAATATCGGGTGGTGAGATAAGACCGTCACCTCACAAAATCATTGCGGTGCCTAATTTTAAAACACCTACCAATGTTCATGAGTTGCGGCAGTTCCTCGGACTCGCCAGTTACTTTCGAAAATTTATCAGGAACTTTGCTAGCATTGCACGACCACTTACCCTACTCACGAAAAAGGCCGTAGAGTGGCGCTGGGAACCGGAACAAAATCAAGCTGTTAACAACCTAAAGGATATTCTTACCTCCGACCCAGTGCTGGCAATTTATCACCCGGACAGAGAAACCCAAGTACACACCGATGCATCAAAGGCTGGACTTGGTGGCGTACTCCTTCAAAGACAGCCGAATGGTGAGATGAAAGTCGTCGCTTACGCTAGCCGACAAACATCAGAAACAGAACAAAGGTACCACAGTTTCGAATTGGAAGCTCTCGCTGTGGTGTTTGCTGTCAATCGTTTCAGAGTATAACTTTCTGGTGTTAAGTTTCGTAGTGACCGATTGTTCTGCCTTGCGGATGGCATGGTTGAAAAGAGACTTGTCACCACGGATTGCCCGTTGGTGGCTTGATCTGCAAGAGTACAATTTTGAGGTTGACCACCGACCGGGGACATCCATGGCGCACGTAGACGCCCTCAGTAGAAACCCTATGACAGTGAACCATATAGAAGAGAAGGACTTGATTGATGCGTTACAGGATGAGGACAAGGAAGTTCAGGCATTGCTTTTGAATTTGAAACTAGAACAAGATGCTAACAAGAAAAAGAAAGAAGGACTGTCGAAAGACTATAGAGTTGTAGACGGACGGTTGTGTCGTGTGATAGAGAATGAGTTGAGACCTGTTCTACCTAAGAGTGCGAGATTCCACATAATGAAGATATATCACGACGAGCATGGGCATCTGGGAACTGAAAAAATCCTTGAGGAAATTCGGGCAAAATACTGGTTTCCAAAGATGAGAAAGTATGTGACAAAATATGTGGCAAGCTGTCTTGGATGCCAGTTTACAAAGAAACCAACAGGGAAACAACCAGGTCTGCTGCATCCTATTCCGAAGGTCGCTGTGCCTTTTCACACCTTACATGTGGATCACCTGGGCCCCTTCTGTAAGAGCAATGGGAAGACTTATATTTTTGCAGTCATTGACGGATTCACGAAATTCGTGTGGTTAGAGGCCGTTGCGGCGGCAAATGCCAGAGGAGCAATTACCGCGTTAAGTAAACTGAGCCAAACGTTTGGATATCCCGAAAGAATTGTTAGTGACCGAGGCACAGCATTCACGTGTAAGGAATTCGAACACTTCTGCGACACTAACGGCATCAAACATGTCTTAAACGCTGTGGCATCACCACGGGCGAATGGACAAGTGGAGCGCCTGAACCGGATGGTTTTAAATTCACTATCAGCACACATGGGTGATGAGCAGAAAGGATGGGATGCGTACTTGCCGAAAGTTCAGTTGGGGTTAAATTCAACCATAAGTCAAGGGACAGGCAAGTCGCCTTTAGAGTTGCTTTGCTGTGTGGCTTAAGACCCCGTCTACCGAATGACTTGCAAGGGGCAGTCTACAGTGGCGATGTATTGATTTCTCGAGACGAAGCTGCTCAAACAGTCGAAGCTAACGCAGCTGAAATGAAAACCCGCTATGACAGAAATCGGCGCGTTGTAGAACCTCTATCTATTGGGCAGTTGGTCATGGTGGAACGAAAAATATTACGACCTGGGCTAACGAGCGGCAAACTCATCCAGCGATACGCAGGGCCATATAAGGTTACAGCTGTGCTACCTAACGACCGCTACGAGGTCTCCTCATACACGAAGGGTAAACGAGCTTACAAAAATGTAGTTGCCCGCGACAAAATAAAGATTTGGCATAACAGACACCAAGATTCCTCATCTGAGGAAGATCTGGTAGGGCAGTCTTGAGTTGCTCATTAACTAAAGCTAATGCATCAAGGCCTAACTCACATAAATTTATCATAAACGCTTGCCTACGGGGCCTACACAGCGTCAATATAGGTGCTTGCTTCCGGAGTCTTATAGCACATAATTCTGACAACACGCTTGCCTACGGGGCCTACACAGCGTTCATAAAGTGCTTGCTTTCGGAGCCTTATTGCACTAGTTTCTGTACTTAACACGCTTGCCTACGGGGCCTATATAGCGTTTACCTAAGTGCTTGCTTTCGGAGCCTTATAGCACGAGTTTTTGTAACTAACACATCAAACACTTGCCTACGGGGCCTACACAGTGTTCACCTAAGTGCTTGCTTTCGGAGCCTTATTGCACGAGTCCTTGTTATTGACCTGTAGATCAAATGCTTGCCTACGGGGCCTACACAGCATTTGTTAACGTCAACAATTAAATAATTGCCTGAGGGGTTTGATTATATATATCACCTGATGCTTGCCTAAGGGGCCTTTTGATCAGGTTTTACTTTCGCCTCCGGGCCTCATAACCTCTGTTGTGCGCTTGCCTTCGGGGCCTTACAGCGCTACAAATCATGCCTTAATTGGTGAAGATCTTCAGTGGAAGCAGCGCGGCTATGCGAGCCTGAGGACTATCTCCTTCGGGAACCGAAGGACTGCAGGATGGCCGAGCTGTTAGATGAAGAAAATCGACATGCGACGGACAGCACTAGTTGTCGATAGCTAACTGGACATCACTACAGCGATTGACAGTTGGCTTTCCCTCCTTTTTCGAACCTCGCGTGGTTTTCTTGTGAAAAGTGTATTTTCCTAATTAATATATCTTTTCCAGTGATCATTTGTGTTTTAATATAAGCTACCATCACTCGATCAACAATCTTAACAATAAGGTATTTGATTGAAAATGAATTGATAAGTATTCATTGCAAAGCACTTGTTACAATTAGGTGGCGAGAATAATACGCACGGGCCATAGATCTGAATTATCATCGTCGACTGAGCATGTAGTAATGTAATGCACTGAATAAGGATTTATTCCAACCACCCCTCACGGCGTGCGTTCCTTGTTTATTATGCAGGGATCCTGATTTTCGCGATGTTTTATTAACAGCGGTATACTGATTGAATGCACGGAAAATGGACGAAATCGGAGTTGCGAAAAATTTCTCTTTCCATTACAAACACTTTTTATACCGGGTGGGACACCAAGTCTACGAAGGATCCGATACATCCTGTTACCACAGTTTTCAGTCGCTTATTACTACTTACTAGTTGGCTTCTTACATAGTTGTGTGACGATCAATACTGAATTATAACATTTTACGTCTTTGATCTGGCTACTTATAATTTATTTTGGTCTAGTAATTTCAATGCGAAAGAGGGTGTCCTTTTACTAGCATTTTTATCTCTAAAAATCTTTTAAGGATAGAACTAGAACGTCGACGATTTGTGCAAAGTGGATTTAAAAGAATCAGCAGTTAAAGATTTCTGAGGCAATTTTGTAAAGTGCACTTTAATACTGGTTCAAATCCAAAAGGAAGTCGCGTTATTCTGCCTGATTTACGTCCCGGCCTCAATACGGTCTCCAGAGCTAAGACAACTTTATATTTTATATCGCATTCGGTCGCAAGTTTATTTTACTCTGCGAACTATTCTATCTGCCCTTTGAAAAAAGATCGTTGATTTTATCATATGCCGATTTTGACTGTTTAAGGTGATTATGAGATGGATGACAAAAGCTTATATGGCTACACAATCATTTCACAAGCCGGTTACTAGTAGGAGATTGAAGAACTCTGACACCAGGATCAATCAGGCCATAGGAAAACTTAGTGTCACACACGAAAAGAAGAAAATAGACTTTTCTCTTATGACAAAAAAACTGATTGTTCATTGAACGCCTCTCGCAGGAAACTACCGAAGAATGGCTGAGCTACAAAATAACAAGCAGTTCATATTTGTTGGAAAAGTTGCGGAAATACAATTTCCTGTTTCCTCCCGTGTATCAAGATGGACATGTCACTCGAGAGGAAAGGGTCACATTTAGAGGTGGTAACGCACGAATTCCCGAGGGAGGGCTGTCAGCTGGAGTCAACATCATATTCGTGTATAAGGTGAGAGAAAAAAACAATACGTTATACTTGTTTATAGATTCAGTAATGGGTATTGGGGATAGAAAGCAAAACTTTTTTTACTTTGTTCCCACTTTAAACTGAAGAACGAGTGACGAAAAAGTTCAAACTCATTTTGAACAGGTTCAACTATTTTCCACTTGTATATCCCATTAATATATTATATATTCACTTACATGTACTTACTATAATTATGTAAGTAGGCGATCGTTACACCGACAAGACTGCAACTCTTAAGATCAATAACTACAACAACAGTAAAGTGTTAAAACAACCCTTTAGAAGCACAGTAGTTCGGTTAACAAACTATGACAACACGATCACCCTGGAATATTATTTGTAATTTATTGTTGGACTATATGATATGAAGTAAATGTAATATAGAATCTCTTAAAATCTTAAATTAATTCGTATATTTTGGTACGGCATCAAACAAAAAAGTAACGTACATATATTATTCTGATTCTCGATTCGATTACAAGAAAATACTAATGCAATCCAAGAATATCAAGACCGTTTCACTTTACACTCGGAAACTCTGACGCGTAATCTGCGTTCCGGGAACAGTCTGAGAATCAACCTTCCTCCACACAAGACGGACTTCTTTGCAAATTCTTTCACAGTGCGAGCCATCAAGCTGTGGAATTCTCTGCCTGAGGAAGTCCGTCGGTCCCCTTCCCTTGAAACCTTTAAGGACCGAACCAGGAAATATTATTTATCTAAATCTGTTGTATAATATCTCTTATTCTATTCCTTTTAGACTGTTATCTATTTATTCCCATTTCCTTCTTTAATTATGTATTTTCCTTACATCCATAGTATATTGTAGGTATATATATATGTATTAGTTTATCGTTAAATTGTTATGTATTTAGTATATATCATATTGCTTATGTGCATATCTGTGTATTAAGGTGTATTATAGTATAAGTAGTATATGTAGGTTTGCACTATCCCGCTAACCATTTCGCACTTTCTTTTTCGCCTAGAGGTTGCCTGGAAGAGAATGCTACTTTAGCATTAAGGCCGCCTCATTGGACCATCGAAATTTCTCTTTTTATTATGTTATTTTTGTTTTGTTTTGTGTGCAATAAAGAATATTATTATTATTATTATTATGTTGGTATTCTTTTCGAATCACGGGCCCACAGGGACCCGGTCCTTTGAGGCATGTGTGGGGCCAAAGCCAACAGCACAGAGGCCTTTTTATACCAAATAATCTAAGTGTGTGATGTGTACATCAAGCGCATACTCGCTCTGTCTGCACTACAGAGTACACCCAGAGCCAGCACACGCCTGATGCAAAGACTATTGCAGGTGAGGGTCGGATTACTAGGGCTATGGGGAGGAATTTGCTGGACCGGTTGCTGGGCTATTGTTGAGACAACGGGACGCCTGCCAAATCAAATGTCTCAACCTTGATAATCTCGGCAGACGGTGACTCGCCGCCCGCTAGGTGGGCCTCCACTAAAGGGCTTTTGCGCATGATGCGCGGTGCCCTGGGACGCAACACTGTTGCGGGCGACTGAGGGGTGTCGAGAGGTGTACACCGCTTTCTGCGCAGAGGTCCTTGACGAGGGCCAGAACATGCACCAACTCGCGACTTACGCATGTTTCACTTCCACCCCTCGAGTCCGAACACAGGCTCGAACTCTAGCGGCCCCACTTCGACCGGCCAACTAAGGCAAGCCAAAGGTGAGAGTCCTGGTCTTGGGGTCCACTCCGGCAAGCCGGAGACGGCCAGTCTGCACTCCCCGGGGTACTCGGGTCCGTGGGGTCGCTACTCCCCAACAGCTCGTCACAAGCTGCCCTACGGGTAGCTAAGGGTGTAGAGAGGTGTGCTGCGCTTTCAAGTTCAGGGATTTCTCCCCTCAGCATTACTCGCGGCTTTATGCCTTTAACACTTCCACCCTTCGAGTTGAAAAACTCTTGCGACTCCACTCTGCCCGGCCGGTTAAGGCAAGACAAAGGCGGGCCCCATTCCGGGGAACCCAGGAGTACTTCGGGTCCGTGGTGGCGCTACTCACCAACAGCTTGCCAAAGCTGCCCTGCGGGTTTATTATTATTATTATTAATATCATCAAATTACGTCGGCTAAATTCAACCTGTATTTCCAAATCCTATTAGTGGGGTAGTTGCCAAACTTATCAGAAAATTATTTCTATTGCCCCCAGGCTGGAAACCTGCGAAGGGTTGGAGTACTCGAGGCTGGTATAACAAAACAAATAAAACATTTTGTAGTTGAAAATTAATTCTGACCCCAATCTAGAACCGTGCCTAGTGGCCGGGCAAATATTTAATTAAAGTACATTAGTTAGATTGTAGTAGGTAGACTCTAGAGGACTGTAATATGAGTTATCTAGTTTTATCAATTTGAATGTTTTTAATATAAAACTAAACGTTTTTAATAAAAAAGTTTTAGTACTACCTATTTAAGAACATAGTAAAAAACCTTTCAGGCGTGATAGGACAATGACACTGAACAATTTTTCCTATTGTGCTAAAATAATGGAAACGAGAATTTATCTTCCTCCTATACCATTTGACTGACTTTGTAAGAAAATTAAAAAATATATTCACCATGAGTTCAAAATGTTCATACACGTAACGTTTTCGTTACACCGTCCTATACATCTAACTTAACTTACCTGCTGGGTGTGTTAACATAGGTAGGTGCGGATTTTTATAAGATGGCCGCCGTAAGCCCCGAGGCACTATCCAGACCTTAATAGACCTCGTAAAAGGTAGCCACACACGAACTTGCCAATTAAGCTTAAGTTACTGAACGCGAAGTAGCTACCTAATGGAAATAACAGCTATCGTTGAGGTGCCCAGATACCTCCGGGTAAGCCTGGGGAATTTCCTTTTCAAAACAATATTACCACTTCCGAAATATGACTGTGATATTGGATTTTCACTGCAATGCTAGAGCCATACCAAAACCAAAAATAACGCACACACACACAAATCACGTCTTTATCCCTGACGGGGTAGGCGTACGTTAACTACCGTAATATTACGGTTGTGATCGCCACGTCTGACAAACGTTTGAGGGTCGTTTCAGAAAAGTAGTGTATCACTATAATAGTGATGTTGTCAGCCTGTCGTCTTAAATTGCAATACACATGAAACCCTCTAGTCCGTTAGTCGACTTTTACGACACCCACGGAAAAAAAATGGGGTGATGCTATTCTAAGCCGGCATCAAAAATAATGTTCAGCAAAAATTCTAGTCAAAAGAATGGACAGATTCTTTATTTTGTGCTGAGACCTCTTCTAGTCGTGTAGGGCTTGTCAATTTGCCTTGCTCACAACACTAGGCAGGCGGATTGGAAAGCGCAATGCAAGATATTGTAGATATTCATAGGTAACGCTGCAGTCTTTGCCCTGTATTCATCGCTTAGAAGCCTTTTACGACACCCGTGGGTAGAAATAGGGTGATGCTATTCTAAACATGTACTCACTATTGTAGAACCTAGGCAGTACCAGATGCATTCAGTACTGACTGCTGTTTTAGGCTAACGACACACTGAATAAGTAAACTCGAGCTCCTCATTACCATGCGCGGCGGGCGCCCGCCCTAGTGTAGACACGAGGTAAGCTCTTGGTATGTCAGTGTCCGAAACCGACCGGTGTTCCATCAGTCTATCACCGGTTGGACGGAAAACGGTATTTTGGCAGCCCTGAGGCGGATTACAGTGGCTCAGCTGTTGCGGCAAGAAAACCACCTGAAGCTCAATTTCTGAAAGTGTGATTGGATATCAATGTTAGTGCGACTGCCTGTGATACAACGGTTTAGGTTCGATTCCTGTTGGGGCACTCAATAAGTTCTTAATCTTGTAGGCTAAACTACCTGATTGTTCGAAAAGAAAGATGGTTCCGTGCATCGGAGAGCACGCTAAGCCGTTCTAAGGTTCCAGTTGGTAAAGTTCCGTATGCTGACTATTAGTATGATAATTTGTATAGCGGTCTTTACAAACGCCATGTTAAGAGTTGTAGTAGATTGTTAAAGCTCTGATTCGTTGTCTCCCACACAAAAAGAACAGACCGGGAAATTACCGCAGAAATATGCGATGCGTGTGAGAACAACCTAATCCGGCACCGCACGGAATGCACGTGTGTGGAGTTGGCAGCAAGCTCAGTGAGTTCCAATGGACACCGCGTCATACATTATGTAACTGTGCTGATAGTTGCACTTAGACACGTCAAATCCCCTAGGTTAGGCAGCCGACCCCGACAGAGAACGGGATAAGGCAAGGAGAACAATGATGTTCTAACACATCCCACTGCTTGGTACCGTCATAAGCATTGAAAAAGGTACGTTGATATTGATGAATATTTGAACTTACCACAAATGATCAGATTATAGAACGAGTATGAACGAGAAATAAAATTGACCTTCCAATCGATCAGCTGGGTGGTTTTGTGTGGAAACTTCTTTTTTATGCTTCCCAGCATAGGCTTCTTCTAGAGTTCGTTGGTTAAAATGGGTAGTAGGTACCTAGTCTCAAATAAAATAGGCTATATAGGTAGGAAGATGACTAAAAAAGTCTTATTAGAATCGAGTTTAAGATTTAAGAAAAATATTACATGAGTACATATTTTTACATGACTGCCGAACCATAATAAGGAATGTAGTTTTTTCTTTTTTCATACAAACAAATTATTACGAACCAAGCTATAGATAGACAGTTTAATTCGCGTGTGACGTCACGCCGATGTAAGATTACGTAGCAGTGACGTCAGGACCCTTCACTCCTGATCTTAGATACCAACTCATTAACATTGGTATTATTTACAAGTCAAGAACAAAAATACGTATACGTACAATATTTTCCATTACTCTAAATTGCGGACTAAATGGAGTTGCTTATTTTTTACCCTGTCATCTTCCAATGAACATCGTCTCATGTTACGTCGGGCTGGATCTCGACGCGAATTTCCCGGCAGCAGCGGCGAGGAGGGTAGTCGTTTAGACACGGTCGTTTGCAAAAATGCTTTTGGGCTCCGGACGCGAATATGTTAGGCTGGTCGCACACTTGACGCACGATCGAGCGCAGAAATATCGCAGCGGTCTGTCAGATCCATATTACAAATGTCAATCCCCATACTAAAACCGCTCAACCGCTGTCGACGCAGCGCTATCGCAGTGTCATCGTATGAGGAGTGACGTTTCTAGTGTGGATCTAACAGACCGCTGTGATATGTTTGCGCTCCGTCGTGGGTCAAGTGTGCGATCCGCCTTTGGATTCCGGACGCGAATGTGTTACAGGGTTGCTTGCCAATTCCTTTCATGACTTTAGCTGAGTAGATTTCAACATGACGATGATGATGATTATGTTGATGATGGTCATTAGGTCCGTGTTTATAAATCGCACCCAACTCTAAGATCGATCTTAAGTACGCGTTTGGAAAATGTCAGTCAATACTAACCGCATCTCAAAGTCGCACTCAAGATCGATCTCAGAGTTGAGTGCGGTTTATAAATACGAGCCTTAGATTCCTAAACTGATATTACCACTCAAGACTAGATCTTAAAACATCATACAAAATGTTTTTGGATTGATTTGACTGACTGAAAAGCAAGAAATATAAATAATCTCAAAGAATTTAGTACTTTTATGTATAAAGCGAACTCCTAGAGACGCGAAACAACTTTTCAACCTCCTTTAAAGTTTCGAATATCAACGTTATAAATAAAGGGGAATAAGTGATATCTCGACATTTCCAGCATTATTAGCAGTTTCGTTTCCAACTAGACCGGCTCAAAGAAAACTAGTCTCTTATTTTCCAATCTTTTTCGAGTTTTGCATTTTCTTGAATTTAAAAGTAAAATACATTTCAATCATAAGTTTATTCTTGTTTGCGCTCAGCATACAGTTTAGTTTACTTTGTAGTTAGGATAGGTAGGACCTAAAATATGATGTTTACAATGTACCTTTTAAGGTTGTAAAGTTTGGTAACTTTTGCTGGTATTTTACATGTATCTATTTAGTGTGATGCTCAATACTTACACTAATAAAATTTAATGATACTCGTACCGCTATTTCTTGTAACTTTACTGGTTACTGAATAATTTGTATAAAATAACTCACTTGGCAGAGCTGAACAACATAAATTCGAGATACTGCTATCTCATAGCCAATTTTCTAACAAATAAAATATACATAAAGTGGAGAAACGAAAAAAGTGTAAAAATGTGCTAATTGCGTTTTCCAAACAAATCTTTAGATGCATTATAGTAAAAGTAAATAACAGTAAAACGTCTCTGTCTTTAAACCAACTCGTCTTAATGTTATAAAGGCGGAATTTTGTGTATTTGTTAGGACTTGGCGCTGAAACGCCTGCTAAGATTCAAATGCAATATTCTAAGATTATAGAATAATGCAAAGATATTTTACCACGGGAATAATCATTTTTTGATACTCGACTATAGCAAAGCAAAAAGGAGTCTTATGATATCTGCTAAATCAATTTAACTCGACATCTTCTACGAGTATTGAGTGCCTGAACCACAATTTACGTATTCCTACAATTCTTACAGCACACAAAAATTACATAACGATCTAAAAATCCGATCAAAAACATGGGACTAAAATATTGAATTCACAAAATCATTAATTGACTACGTATCATTAATATTGGATAAATATGTATTGAATGGTTGAATAGGGATGTGGTCGTTACTATAACTAGGCAGGTTGAGCGAGGGGTTGACAAAGCTGGCTCTCCTTACAGAAAAAAGCAATAGAAAATATCACAGAGCAGATAGGAAATATATTTTTTTAGAAAAGCAAAGCTTAACTGAAGTTAAATATTACATATTTTTTTATCCACTAGATACTACGGGACGAAACCTGCTATTAAACATATTTGTGTGTTTATTAGCTACCGTAAAGTTTCCTATTCAAATCTTGAGTCGTGAGTCGCAAATAAGGCTTTGACGAATGACCAGCCCTGGCTTATACACTAGGCTGAGTAGGCTTAAGCCTAGGGCGGCAGATTTTGTGGGGCGGCAAAATTCGTCAAAAAGAATTAAATAGTTAATATAAAATATTAATAGTTAAATTAATATTTTTCCCTGGTCATTGATTCAACACCAGATCTAGCACATGTGGATCAACTTACTCTTGTCGTTAGATATGTTTTAAATACAGGCGAACCGTGTGAAAGATTTTTTGAATTTAGTATTTAATTCTCGTCAGTCGGGCATAAGGCTGAAGAAATGTTTTCTGCCGTTATTAAGGAACTCAAAACGCTAAGAATTAATATTGAAGACTGTCGTGGACAGTCCTATGATAACGCAGCAAACATGTCTGGCGTATACAACGGCTTACAGGCAAAGATTAAAAACGAAGCGTGCCGATTTCGTGCCTTGTTCTGCACATTCTCTAAATTTAGCGGCATGTGCTACTGCTGAATCGTGTACAGAGGCTTGTCGATTTTTCATGCTACTACAGCAAATTTACGTATTTTTGCAAGCTCGACACATCGCTGGCAAAAATTTACGAGTACAATCGGGAAAGGCAATACCCTGAAAAGAGTGAATCTGACACGTTGGTCAGCTAGGGAGGACGCGTGTGTAAAAGTTTGAGAGATTCTTGGCACAAAGTTCTTGAAACTTTGGAATCAATTAAGGACGATTCTACTGAAAAGCCTGTAACTCGAAATGAAGCGGCGGAAATACTTTCTAATTTAGAAAAACTGGAAATGATGGTAATGGTTGTAGTGTGGAATGAGTTTTTGCAAAGAATAAATTAAGTAAATGTTCAAATTCAGTCTTCCACCGTAGATTTGGTAACCGTTGCTGATCAATATGAGTCACTGCGTCAGTTTTTTGTATCCCAACGAGAAAATTTCAAATATTTGGAAGATAAAGCAATAGACTTAAGCGTATGCAAACAATACGGTAAAGACATGGGAAAGAGACAGCCGAAAAGGAAGAGAAAATTTGACGAAACACCAGAAGAGCAAAATATAAAGACTGCGAGTGACGCATTCCGCGTAAATACGTCCTCGTGGATAGGCTAGTAACAGAATTAAAAAAAAGACAGGAGGCGTATGCCAGTTACGAGTATAATTAACAATTTGCATTTATTATCAAAATAGACGAGTTAGACATACACACCCTCACAGAAGAAGCACTTTCGTTAGAACAAACATATCCTAACGACATAGAAACGGATATAGTGCAAGAAATCAAAAACAGTCTCCGACATTTTTGTGTATTCGAGCTTGTCGTCAAGTCATCGGTTCGACGGCAACCGCATACAATTGACGACATCCTACGAGAACCGACGACAGGTTCGGATGTAAGAGTGTTTGCGAAATAGGTGTGGTTGGGACCACCTAATACTATACCTTCAGGCCAGGCCAAAAAAAACGGCTGAGGTAAAGCCGGATGGGATGAGTTGACGGAGGCGGCAAAATTTGAATAGCCTATAGGCGGCAAATGTGCTAAGACGGCCCTGCGAATGACGTAATATCGGAAAAAACCGGGGCGCATCTTACCACTCGCCACATCTTATTGGCTTTCATAGGGTGTCACATGTTTACATGCTGGCTGTCAGTGGCTGTCACGACCCGCAATTTTGACCGGTGCGTATGCATCGTATGCGTGTTCAGTTTAAACTGTGGGTCATTTGAAAGAAATTATTTCAAGGTCACTACTTGCTTCTCTACTGCGGCTCGTGACTTGGATGGTATCCAATTTGTTTTGGGCGTTGGCCAATCGGCCCTCTTCGTGTTAATCCTGCGGAAATGGCGATGCTAGCATTGCTAGTAACTAATTGCATTGGTCCAAATAATCGTTGTGGTGACACGTCGTGAATACGTCAAGACGTATCTGTGCAGGGAATTCTGGGAACCTACATGTTTCTCCCAACAGGCAGCTTCTATTAGCTAAATTGTAGCGTACAGTTCGATTTAGAAGATGTTTTCTCATTAGAACGAAGGTTGTGGAAAGAAGAAAGTTCAAATCTGCGTCTTGTGTCTCTTTTTCTGTAGGAAATTATTTATATTATTTCCCTGTCGATCAATGATGACTGAAACTTTTGTTAAGTGTTGTCGCTTAGTGGAGAGTGAAATTATATTAAATTTAATTTTAAATGTTTATAATTATTATGATTTACGTGCTTACTTGGTATCCCGGAAGTAATCTAAAATCCAGAAGCAACACAATATGATCGATGAAGTTACCTTTATCATCGAACAGAAAAAATAGACCGCCACGGAAATCACATCTCGGAATCCTCCATAAGAACTAATTTTCCGTCTTCAAGCCAACGCAATCGGATTTCTGCCAGAGTGGACTGGAAAACTAGTTACTGCTGCCACAGTTGAAGTAAAACAGTCTATCCTGGTACTGAAGTCTCTCTGGGCTTAATGTAGGACCTACATAGTATCACTATTATCACTATCTGTACTGGGACTTGCCTACTCTGTAGCCTAGAAGTAAAGCCAATACATAACATCGTGTTTTAAAATTACATCGTCTGCTTTTGTTTATCAATCAAATACTCGTACTTATAATGAGTCTTGAATTTTCAATAACTAGTCATGAAATTGCGTCTAGATGTATAACTCCACTAAAAAGACAAAAGAAAATATAAAGGTATTTGATGCAGCTATATTAATAGGTGTTTATTGACACAATGACATCTCACACAACTTCTAAAAATATCAAGAGAAAGGGGAATGCTTAGGTTAGATTTTTATTCAAAAACATTCAGTGATAGGTAGGTTTTTCTTGAAATAAAAAACAGAAAGGCTAATTATAATATCATTATTATTCGATTTCTGTTAGTAATAATCTTGTTGAGATGTCGCGCTAAGCGAAATATAAATACTGATATTATAAATGCATATGTTTGTAAATGTAAAAACAGTACTTATATAGTAGAGTAGGTTTTAAGTTTTATTTGGGTGAACTTGTAACCTGTGAAATCATGATTTCGCAATGTATTTATGCTGTAGTGATACTTTTATTACTTAACAAAAATTGTGATGGAGATTCCAGCTCAGTAAGTTCTATAATGTGAGATTCCGAGTCGACGAACGTCCCTATGCATATTAAATAAATTAATAGTACTCGTTCCATCCACACTATCCACACTAATATTATAAATTCGAAAGTAACTCTGTCTGTCTGCTACGCTTTCACGCCTAAACCACTGAACAGATGTTGATGAAAATTGGCATAATCATAGATAATAGCCTGAGAAAGGACATAGGCTACTTTTTTCCACGGAAAAATTCCGTTGGAAAATTGAAAATCCAAAAAACGATTTATTTAGACGCCCACTTCCGTGGTTGATATTGCTCTGCAGGTTTTGTCAGGCGCTTACAGACGTTCTTTCGTTTTTAGGGTTTCGTAGTCTACTAGAAACCCTTATAGCTTCGTCAAGTCTGTCTGTCTGTCTGTCTGTATGCCGCGCCCTCATAACTTCGTCAGTTTTGGAGCTATCGACATGAAATTTGGTATGAAGATGGATCGTGTTGACCCAGACTTAGAAATGTTGAGAAAAAAATTATATCAAGTACCAAAAAAAACTTTGCACGTTTTGTCCGAATGCATAGTTCATGAAAAATGGGAGGATGAATTCCTACGTAGGGCATCAGAATGGCCTTCGAACGCCATATGAAACACACTTAACTTTCTTTTAACACAAAAAAGTTACATAGGACGCTAAGCGTCATGCAACTCATGCATATCCTGGCCGCGGCCTTCCACGCAGCAGAGCGCCGGCCGGTCCGCAGGCGCCGGCGGCTGCGCGGCGGCGCAGCGGTGGCGCGGTGCGAGGGGGGATCGACGCAAAGTGCGGCTACCCGAACGGGGCAGACACGTGAGGGCAGACGTCGTTGTCGGACGCATGCAAATTATCAAAAAAATATCCGCAACGATAATTATTCTTTGCGAAAATTTGAATGTTTCTTTGAAATTGATTTCCTCGGATCAATTTATGACTAAGAATTTCATGAAAAGTAGGTAGTGAACTTACAATTTCTTTTTAAATAATACGTGAATTTGTATATATTTTGTTCATTAACTTAAGGCTTTTTAAATAGGTACGTAGCGTAGGTCCTGTAGGTATTTTCGTAATTTCCAGTGTGTGTTATTTTTCGGGTTCTTTTAGTTTAAGTGTAAAGTATAAAATTAGGTTTTAGTATTTAATTGAAAAAAGTATCTTTATGATACCTACACAATAAAGGGCTCTTTTTATTTCGGTTTCTATTAGTTTAGGTGCTAAGTTTTATAGGTTTTACTAATTTTGTAAGTAGCTTAAAGAAACAAAATAATGTTTTCTTTTTATTTCGGTTTTCATTAGTTTAGGACTCATTAGTCCAGTACAAAATTAGTTCTTAGGTTTTGATCATTTTGAGAGTTTAGAAAGTAGCTTTGATTTGATTTGATTTGTCTATATCGTAGGTAGTTCGTTCAGTACAAAATTAGTTCTTAGGTTTTGATCATTTTGAGAGTTTAGAAAGTAGCTTTGATTTGATTTGATTTGTCTATATCGTAGGTAGTTCGTTCAGTACAAAATTAGTTCTTAGGTTTTGATCATTTTGAGAGTTTAGAAAGTAGCTTTGATTTGATTTGATTTGTCTATATCGTAGGTAGTTCGTTCAGTACAAAATTAGTTCTTAGGTTTTGATCATTTTGAGAGTTTAGAAAGTAGCTTTGATTTGATTTGATTTGTCTATATCGTAGGTAGTTCGTTCAGTACAAAATTAGTTCTTAGGTTTTGATCGTTTTGTGAGTTTAGAAAGTAAGCAGCTTTGCTTTGATTTTGTTTTGATTTGTCTATATCGTAGTTTGATAAATTAGTAAGTAGGTAGGTACGGATGTTTGAAAGGTTTTACTATAACTAGATACCTACCTAGGTAGATACAGTACAAGTGACAAGTTTTAGTTATTTTTGGTTTCGTTCATAATTACCTGCCCATTTTTTCGTCACGGTAATTTTGTTGTATTTGGTAAATTAGCACGTTGTTTTTTTTATTAATACTTAGGTACCTTATTTTTTGTAAGATCATAGGTAAATGAAATTGTGACTTTTTGTTTTAAATAAAATAGATTGCGAATGGAAGGTAATTAAATAAGTAACGTTACCCGGGGCTTATAGATAATAGATAGCTGAGTGCTTTAGCTTATTCACCAATTTTTTCATCTAATCATACCGTTCAGTCAGCCATTTTAATATGCCTAGAAAACGCAAATCTGATCTAGCGCGTAGCTCCAGCAGAGCTCGCGCTTCGAAATTTGCTAGAAGCCAAGAGTCTGATGAGCAGACTCAAACCCGTTTGGCTTTAGATGCTGAGCGTCATGCAGCTCAAAGTAAGTAATATATGTATTGTCATCATTACAATCATGTCTAAATAAAACTATCTAATGCAGACGAAGTCGCTGGTAACAGCTAGTGTAAATATATAATAGATATTAAGAATATGCTTCGCCATTGTGGATATTATTATTATAGCAAGATGCCACTGCTGGGCAAAGGCCTCCCCGCGGTCTTCCACTACTTTCGGTCCATAGCCAACTCGCTCCACTCCTTAACAAAGGCATCGAGACCGTCACGTCATGTAGATCAATTAAAAAAAAAAACTTTGTACTCATTTACATAATTAGGCCTTACACTTGCCTTGTTGCTTTTCTAGCATTCTTTGCTTCATTCCTTTTTATATGGTTATAATTTTAATGGCATAACTTAGTCATAGTGGACGACTCTTACGGCAAATATTCTAAATTGTTTTATGTGTATATCGGTGAAACCCAACTCGTTGAAGTGCTTTAAAATTTAGTTCTCTGGTATAGTACTAAACTCAAATTTTGCTTATTTCACAATTATTTACACAGTTCTTCATTAGAATTTACTTTTCCATTTTTATCAGGAAGACATCAAGCAAGAGGGGGCTAAAGTCATCTATAGGAACCCGAAGTACGTAAAAACCATAACCTTTATCACTCGTCGAAAAGATCGTCAGTCGCCGTATCTCACAAACGGCAACGCCACTACTACTCATTCGTTTGGAAACAATGTAACGGTAAGCTGAACCTCCTTGCCACGAAAACTATGTACTCATTTCAAGAGACTAAAGTTTTATTGTGCAATCAATAAACAGAGTAGGCATTTGAATCAAATGGAAAAGTTTCTAGTTTTGCCCCTGCTGGGAGTGGGGTCCAGATGCGTACTCGCACCTTCGACTCGCACATGCTTATTTTTTGCAAGCACCCAAGGTTCAATGAATTTCAGTGGCAGCAAAATTACGAGCTTAAGAAATATATCACTATACCTACTTACATATAAAAGATATGAAGATTTCGGGATTTAAATCTTGAATCACTTCACGTCAATGCGACTCCATAATGTGTTTTTTGGTAGGTTACAGTGCAGGTAAATGTAGTTGAAGGGATGATGCAGGTATATACCTATTTATAGAAACTTAGGTGCATCGCACACTTAACGGACACGGCGGACCGCTAAAATATCGCAGCGGTCAGTTACATCCATACTAGAAATGTCAATCCCCATACTAAAACCGCTCTCGGCGGACGATGCTACGATAGCGCTGCGTCTACAGCGGTTGAGCGGTTTTAGTAAGGGGATTGACATTTCTAGTATGGAATTCAGAATGGTCCGTTTTGCGTTAAGTGTGCGATCCACCTATAAATTTTGAAATTCATGGCTTGTTCTTAAATTTTTAGATTGTGCTGGCATGCTTTAATGCTCGAACTAAACGAGAGATTTTCACACTGGATTTTAAAACGTGTGAGGCTTTGAAATTATCTTGGGCTAAGGAATGGCTGAAACAATATTCCACCGTTCCATTTGAGTGTCCTGTACCGCCGGCAAGTATTTTTCTATGTAATTTCGTGTAGGTTGTTACGAGTATATCTGCACCCCTCCTTGCTTTATCCCGTTCTCTGTCGGGGTCGGCTACCTAACCTAGGAGATTTGACGTGATACCAAGTTTTTACACAGAGTAACTGCCATCTGACCTCTGCAACCCGAAGGCTAACCTGGCCCGGATCCTAGGTTAAATCACATTTAAATATCATCTGAATTCAAATTTTATTTGAATGTGGGTTTCATCACGACGTTTTTCCTTCACCGTAAGAGTAGTCGGTAAATGTACGTGAGTAAAAACACATTGGTACATGGCGGGAATCGAACTCGGGTCTCACGATTGTAAGACCAGTGTCCTAGCCACTTGGCCACCGACTATACTCCATAGTATATGCACCTATTGAGACTAATGTATTAATTCTTAAATGATATACTATGATTCAGTAAACAGTCTCAGTAACAATCCGCGAGTATGAAAATGTTCTCAGAAACTCAGACCTTCACTCAGACAAACCACGATACCTGTTACAATAAACACTACAATGATTTTGTAAATTAGCTGCTGGCGTTTATTATTCAATATCTTGTTTTGTGTAAGACGTAGGTATTGGTGTTTCTTTAATATGAGAATGATATTTTCATGAATCGCAAGTTATCTTTATATGAGGCGAAAAATATTAGCTGCAAATATTGTAAGGGGCGAATCAGCCCATGAAACTGAACTTTTTACCAAGAAAAATAAGTCGAAATATGAGAATTTTTTTGGACCTCCCATACAAGGTGAGTTTGTCAGTCGGTAATTTTGTATAGGAGGTCCAAATTTTTTTTCATATTTCGACCTATGTTCCTTGGGGAAAGTTGTTAAGTTTCATGGGCTGGTACATATGCAGCATTTTTTTAACACTGTATTATTTGTGTTTATCATTCATGTATCCTACGAGGCCAGAATTAAAAAAAAAAACCGAAGGTATAATAAGATCTTTTGTTGCAGGGCTTATATTCGTTTAATGAAATCGAGCTACCGCCAAAAAACTTTCCTTTAGACATACCAGTAGGTAACTACGGTGTGTTGGTCAGTGCGGTTATAACGAAAACCAAGGAGAAAATTGTCGACATCAGAGTTAATCTAAGGATATCAGCTAAAAAACGTTTACGTTTTTAGTTAATCGATATTTTTTGCCGTGTGATGCCGGCTTAGAATAGCATCACCCCGCATCCTTCCCGCGGGTGTCGTAAGAGTCGACTAAGGGACTCTCGAGTGTTGGTGTATTACAATTTTTAGGCGACAGGCTGACAACCTGTCACTACAGTAATACACATGTTTTCTGAAACAACCTTGGAAAACAATCCTCAAAAATGTCAGACGTGGCGATAGTGGCCGTATTCTTACGGCCGTTATCGCTCTGCCTACCCCGCAAGGGATAAAGGCGTGATATATGTATGTATGTATTTTTTCCATTTCCTTATTTGACAATTTATTTTTGAATTAATGATGCACGCATGATATGTTTTCTTTTATTCGAAAATTAAGTAAGAGATGACCGTGTATAAAAAGTGAATTCAACCTCCTGAAGCCCGGCATACATTGTTATGTACATGTTTATGGTCCGGGTACGGTTTTGAATTTTTCACACTATATTACTTAATTGGACAATTAACCCCAATGCAGTAAAAAAATTTCGTAGTCGTGTTAATTGTTGAATTTCAAAATTCCTACGTTTCGAGCTTCATTAAACGTCATGAATTTATAAGAATATTTATAAATATATGTTACGGGCATCGTGATTAATCGGGCACTATTAATACTGACCGGTCATTATTAATAGTGCCCAAAAACGACGGGCAAAGTGATTAATTAATCACTTGGACCGGCCATTATTAATAGTGCCCGAGTGCCCGTGGTCCATGTAATAAATCAGTCTTTAGAGTACTCCAGAAATGAGTTTACTTTGTGTAAAGAAAAGTTCGTTTCGATTGACGATGTTCCAAAAGTTGATATTACTCTTCGAGAATGTGCTCGAAGAGATTCTCATTTTGACGGACAAGGCTACCAGTATTGTAACTGTAGTGGTGACTGCAATTCAAAACGCTGTAAATGCAAGAAATGAAACATTCTCTGCAATTCAAAATGTCACAAAAGCACATCTTGCAAGAATAAATAATTATAAACTTAACAACATTTTTATCATCATTTTTCTTAGTCTACTTACTAATTTTCAAACTATTGAAATACCTAATATTTTTTATCAAAAATAGTAGGTAACTACTGATTTTATTACACTTATAACTATTTGTTTTTTTAATTCCCATGTTCAAATTTATCGATTACTTTAATGAATATTACGTAAGATTAATTTCATTAAAATAATGTAAGTTTAACTTCATTTAATAAAAAATAACATTACAATTCCTTATTTTTATTACTTTGCCCAAGGAAGGGTGGGAACTATTCATACTGACCGGGAAAAGTAATTAAACGTGCTGTTTTAATCACATTGCCCAATTAGGTCGGGCACTATTAATACTGACCGGTCACTATTAATAGCGCCCGGACTTATCAAATTGCCCGTAACATATATAAATATAAGAATTTATATTATTATTCTTCTACAGATATAGATCTATTTCTTATTCGCCTAGCATAACGCACGCAGATTGCAGACACTAGTCTATCTGACTCTTCCGCTGTTTAATTATCGCACACTTAACGCACGACGGACCGCTAAAATATCGCAGCGTTCTGTCAGATCCATATTAAAAATGTCAATCCCCATACTAAAGCCGCTCAACCGCTGTTGACGCAGCGCTGTCGCAGCGTCGTCCGTCGAGTGCGGTATTAGTATGGATCTGACTGATCGCTGCGATATTTTAGCGGTCCGTCGTGCGTTAAGTGCGATGCGCCTCATGGTCCTCCAAGTAAACATTCTTCACAAATAAATGATTCCCGTTTGTTTGAATCTGTTTAGTGGTTTTCGTGTGAAAGTACCTTTAATAATCACACAAGAATAGATACTCCTTTTTTTTCTTTGGTTAGGCAGTTTTCTAAAGGTGAACGCACACTTATCCGCATCGAACAAACCGAATTTAGAATTCTTTATATGAAATCCTATGAAAACTCGCACATTTGTCCGAACCGAATTGGTCAAATAGGTAGATTCCGGTAAATGTACGAGGTTTCATAGGATTTCATATGAAGAATTCTAAAAACTAAGTAAGTTCACTAAGTTGCGTTCACCTTAAAAAGCAGCTATTGTTACTCAAGGGTAATCGGTTATTTGTGATGATTCTCGAGTGCCTACATACAAACATTTTCTCATTTCGTATGATAGCGCCTTTTTGTGTGTAACAGCGTAGATAACTGCGGTAATATAGGAATCATTTTCCGTTCCGGCTCATGGTTTTCAATTGGGTCATTTATATAAAATCTGTACTTACCTAGATGTTATCGTTAATGACGTCCTTGGCTGAATGTAATGTGCCATACAAAATATGTTGACAAAAAGGCATTGAGTTAAAACTATGGTTTTTGATTTGATAATATCTTAAGAAATGATATTAATCGTCATTATCTAATAATTCGGAGTCGGTGCATCATGTTGTATACACATATCATGTTGCAAAAGTTTTTGGCTTACTCTACCCGTAGAGGCAGAAAGAGTACTCTTTTGTCTGGACTCAAGTCACAGAAGCAGAAAAAAATCAACTCTATCCGACGCCGTGTCACAGTAGCAGAAAAAACACTACTTTACCGAACTCTATAATAGTCACAGAAGGAAAACTATAGTTTCTAAGCGCAGCGACAAAGCCTAAGTTGCTTCTTTAGAACTGCTACACACAAGCAGCTGCTAGGGGACAGATACCCACTATCAAACTAAGTTCGGAGGCGGTAAAAGATTATTTCTATTAACGGAGTTGGTCCTGTACGTTGTATTCGAATAGGAAGTGGGTCGGGCGACGAGGTGCACGTTCAAAGTTATATTGCCTAAAGGGAAACCATGCTTTTTGTTGAAGTTAGGATGTGATAATTCTCTTTTTTTCGTGTTTACAGAGAAAAGTTTTATTATTGTTATATCATCACTACATAGTATAAACCGAAGTCGATTTTCGGCTCTGTTTGTATGTTTGTATGCCTATTTTTTTTTAAACTATACAGCAGATTTTGATGCAGTTTTTTAAATAGATGAGGTGATTCAAGAGGTAGGTTTATTGTATAATACCTACTTGCCGGAAAAGCTACTTACTTACACGGGAAAATAAGTTACAGCGGGCGCAGCCAGGGCGGGCAGCTAGTTGTATATACGTTTTAATAGGAATAATATGCAAGAAGTATTCAAAGAACTGCAGTACGCATATTACCCCAGATAAACTTGACTAGTTTTCTGATAACTCCGGAACAAGAACAAGGCAACAAGAGAAACTTGTCTGACAAGACGTCTTCTCAAGAGTCTTGTCTCTATCTCGAGTGAGTCATGGAGCGCCTACTCGCAAGTTCGCTGCAATGATATGCCGACCGCTAGCGCCGAGGAATGCACTAACTATGCGGGGTTGCGCTCTCATCGCCGTCGCCTCCCTACAGATATTTTAACTGCAAAAATATCTACTCTTGAAATGCTCTTTCGCTCTTTTTGGAACTGAAAATAACTGAATCGAGTGACAGCTACCATGGTTAGTGCATAAAAAACTTACTTGAGGGGTCAAGTCAGTCAAACTTATCAAATTTATAAATTTATATAAAGAAACTCTGTTTGATCAAGTTAAACGTGCTAACCGTAGTATACTCAGGCTGTGTTAGGATTAGCCAGTTTAAGATCTTCTTATAACGTGCCATTGGCAGTTCTATTGACGTCTCCTACCTACCTACTTTTATATAAATCTCAATAAACTCTGATGACATTTTAATGTCGAGCAGTGAGATAAATTAAGATAAGAAGATAAGATATTTCAAAAGGTGCTCTTAAGTTCCTTGATTTTGTTTTGCCAATATTTGCCTATGGCTACCCCGCCATCAGTCTCTATCAGGTCTTCTAAAGTTATTCCATGTGTACCATGGTTGCAAAAGAGGGCAAGAGTAACTAAACAATTTTATTATTCACTGTTAATAACTTAAAGGTGTCTAAAATATAAATGAAGGTAGTCAGTTCTTTAGTCGGGTCTCTGCGAGCAAAACGTATTAAACACCCACGTAATTTCGCATTATAATGCACCTATGTTGTGTAGTACCCCTCGATAACACCAATCTTTAAATTGTTGTCCTTTGTTGACATAGCTAAAAACTGAACGTAGTAAGTGTTTCCACTGGAAAAAACTAGGGGCATGTTTCTTGGTGGCCATTCTATGTCGATCATATGGTAAGTGCGCTGAAAAAATAAGTTTGATTAATTATTTCGCTACTATACTATAATCATAACAGCCACAACAGTACACTGCTGAATATGTTTCTTCCCCTATCGGAGGGTATTGCCATATTCACCACGCTTAGGAGGCGGATTGGCGAACGCAGTGCAAGATGCTGCATTTACTACAGGGAACGCTGCTGTCCATTCCCTAGATGATTATCTCATAGTCGCATTTTACGACACCCGCAGGTAGAATTGGGGCGATGCTACTCTAAGCCGGCATCACAAGGCGTACATTTTGCTTCCGGATTTCACTGTACGGAAAACTTAATAAAATTTATAATTGTTTGAAACTAATACTGTGTCATGATCATAATTTAAAATCATGCGTTTTATGAAATTATGTGAAGACATAGGTTGTGGTATATTTGATGATCTTTTATTGCTTTTTAGGAATTATAATCAAGAAACTGAAACACGGGACACAGGGAGGGTAGGAGGTGGAGCAAGGGATAAGCTAGGATTGGGTATCAGTGTGTTTGTATGTATTTAGGTTGTCATCTATCCCTCTTTTTTAAAATACTATTCAGCAGCTTACCGCAGGCAAAGGGCACAGTGGATTTACATCGGTCATCTCTCTGAGCGCATCACGCAGCCATTTCAATTTGAATCCATCACAAACTTTGAACTTAAGTTCATAGTTTTCGCTTTTGAGTTTCGTGTTTTGGACTTGGATGGACACCTGAAAAATAGTGACAAGGCCTAATAGAATTTGTAGCTCTTTATAGAATAGGCATCGAGATATTTCTTTATTTTTTGAACCTCATCAGTAACAGCCACAACGGTCCACTATTAGACATAGGCCTCCCTCTTTCGGAGAGAATTGCTGTTAACGACGACGCAACGATCGATGTCACTAGTTTTATTACAAACCCCATTTAATTTACAATTAAGTTTTAATAAATAGCTATCGTTGTGTTTACGGCAATAGAACATAAGACCCAAGGTAAGAAATAAAATTGAGTTAAGTTCTACCCAGTGAAAAGTGTTATTTATTAGCTAGACTAGTAGACTAGACTAGAAGTATAGTACAGTGACAGTTATAAACTAGGTAGTTTTACTACGCCAAATACCCCAGTTTCATATAGGAGGATCTTTAATAGTACAACAGAGGAAACTTATTTGGTACGTAGAGCAAATCTTATAGATGCGGTTGATGAATTTGAAGAACTGGCGCATTCTCCTGTTCGGACAACAGTTAGAAATTTGCCAAGCAACGAAGAGAGTACAAGACTTTGCCAAAATTTTGCACAAGCCCGTTCGCTGCTACGGCCCACTTAAAGCGATAGTAACGAGGTTGACAACAACACTACTGAGCATGCTGAGTCAGTGGAGATTCCAGCTGTTGAGGTAACAGAGGATCCTGTTTCGTTAGTGATTGATACAGAAAGGGTTATAGAAAGGATTTGCTGCTGACTACGGCATCAGTTTGCGCACCAGAGGTGGTGCAGGTAATTTAATCTAAGCTACACGGCCCAATTTATTGAACGTTATGCACTAAGTCTGTTGGTACATAGGCGCATTTAATACTAATTGCATTATGTACCAGTCCACCTTTGTTCATGTGGAAATAGATATTGGGCATTCTTAGAGTTCTTTTGCAAAATTAATCTATACATTCCAACGTATCACATGCGTTACTCTGCTTTACGCATTTACTGCTGTGTAAATTGATCAATGTCAAGACGACTTTAAAATTACTTTCAATATTCTCAATTGATTTAGAAAGATAGAAATTGTAAAACATACTAACAGTTACATTGTTAGTCCATGGCCACAGTATAGTCGAATTAAAAGAAGTGTAGTATGCAGATCTCCTGCTCTTGCGTCGTGTCAAAACAGTCACGTTAACAACATAGTCAGGATTGTAGTACTGTATCCGCACTCTTTGTTGCAATCCTTTTTGTTTTGCCTAAAATAAATTTATAAATATATAGTAAAGAACATTAATTATTCGTAGTATAATGCGTAGGTAGGGGAAACCGGGAGACTTGCCCAGATGGGAGACTTGAAGCACTCTTATTAACTTTTAAAATTTGGCGCCAAGGTAGGACGCGCGGTATAAAAATGAACGCGCGTAACGCACCAATCACGACCAATCCGCCATTTTGAGTGTAAACATACGCGTTTGGCCGTGCGAGACTGAAAGGTGTTTTTGCAATCGCTGAGTGATTTTTTTCAGATTTCTTGTTTTGTTTGCTGTGCACACATTTATGAAGGTATGTAAATCAAGCCTGTGGTATAGTTTTGCTTGGTTATCATATAATATTGTACGTTCAGTGTTGTTCTTCTGTAGAGAGCGGATTTGAAGGAAAAAATCAAGATATGGCCTTGGGTCCGGTGCGGGAGAGTTAAACCAGTTTACCTTAGGGAGACTTGAACACTGGTTCAACTCTCCTTTTTCAGTTTGAATATTGTGTAAGTTCGTTTTTGTTTTGTTTCAGAAAAAAAATGCCATTTCAGTATAAACCGAAGGTAGGTTGTCGTCGCAGGAAACCGTTTACAAAGTCTGATATTGAAAATGCTGTCGGAGAAATCAAAGAAGGCAACTCGATTCGTAAAGTTGCCGTAAAGTATGGCATAGATAGATCAACTTTACGTCGATATCACTTGCTAGGTGATCAAAAATTAAAACCTTTGCAGGAAAAAGGCAGCCAGTACAAAACCTCTCAAGTTTTTAATCAAGAAGAAGAAAAATCCCTTGTAAATTACTTGTTGACTTGTAGCAAAATGCATTATGGTTTAACAAGAAAGCAAGCGATGCAATTGGCTTTCGATTACGCTAAAGCAAATTCTAAGAAGATTCCTCCAAGTTGGACAGGTAACAACTCAGCCGGGAAAGACTGGTTTCGCGGTTTTCTGGCAAGAAACCAGGAAATAAGTTTTGAGAAGACCAGAGGCAACAAGCTTGTCCAGAGCCACAAGCTTTAATAAAAAAAATGTCAATGACTTCTTCAACAATCTGAAGGCGGTTCGAGAAAAGTTCAAATTTGAACCCCAAACTATCTACGTATACAATTGTGACGAAACTAGTTGTACAACAGTTCAAGCATGCCCGAAAGTTATAGCTAGTAAAAAATCCAAACAAGTTCGGCAAGTAACTTCAGCTGAAAGAGGAACACTGGTCACCCTATGCTTTGCTATTAATGCACTTGGAAATGTGATTCCTCCATTTTTCATATTCCCAAGAGTGAAGTATCAAGATATTTTTGTTGCCGAAGGCCCAGAGGGATCTTCTGGTGATGCTTATCCTTCTGGATGGATGACAGCAGCAAGCTTTGTGAAGTTCTTGGAGCATTTTGCTAAATACTCGCATGCCTCTAAAGATAACCGTGTGCTTCTTTTGCTCGATAATCATGAAAGCCATGTAAGTGCTGCAGCAGTACGCTTTGCTAAAGATAACGGCGTCACTCTACTAACACTCCCACCCCATTGCAGTAGCAAATTGCAGCCCTTGGACGTTTCAGTTTATGCGTCATTTAAATCAAGGTACAACACCGCAATGAGCAATTGGATGTTGTCTAATCCAGGCAAGACAGTTACCATTTACAATATACCTGGATTCATAAAATCAATTATGTCACAGTCTTTCAGCCAGGCAAATATACTCAGCGGATTCCGAAAAACTGGTATACACCCATTTAATCCAGATGTTTTTGAGGAAGATGACTTTTTGTGTTCTGCAGTAACTGACACAGAATTACCTAGCAAAGAAGCATCAACTAGCACTGGACAAGTTCATGCAGAACTCGAATTAGTTTTCACACTTGATAATGAAGAAGAACACCAAGCAGTTCCCCATCCGTTACCTGTAAACCAAGAAAACGTTTCTGAAGACATTGTGATACTGCCAGCCTCTCAGGATAAATCTGAATCTGAGCCTCCAAAAATTCGTGGACGTCCAAAGAAAAAGATCAAGCCAAACGAAAATCTAAATTTTCTTGAACCCTTAAGTGTGAAATCCAATTTACCAGTACCTCTACTGGATGATGAACCCTTTGATATTTCTAACCCGGAAGAGATAGTCAAAGATCCGATTGCTGCTTCAAATGATTCTAGAGGTCGTCAAATACCGTCACTATCCGAACTATGTTTTAATTTAGTAGATTTCCTTTATCTTAAAAAAGATTCTCTTTTCTATGGTTTTTTGATGGCTAGGGGTTGGGAAAAAGCTTCCAATATCACTAAAACAAATTTATGTGAAATTTCAGCCATAAATCAAAAAAGTTTGGAGGTAGATGAGCAAGTTTCAAATAAAACTCTTCAGCCATCAACGTCCCAATTTCAACTATTAAAGACAAATACTTTTAATACAATTAGTCCAGAAGTAATAAGGCCCTTCCCAAAAGCATTGCCAAGGAAGTCTGTGCGTAGAGGCCGGCAACCAGGGAAAACCAAAATATTGACGCAGACTCCAGAAAAAGATGACAGTGATTGTCAAAAAGAAACTGATCCATCAGGTTCTTTAACTGTAACTGACGATGGTGAGAATAGAGATAAACGCAAGAAAAAAGCAAGATTAGCAAACCAAAGCTCAGGTGTATCCAAAAAACTTTACGGAAAGAAGAGATCGCATTCTAAGGAAAATCAAGCAAAGAGGCAAAAAGTTAATAATGCAAAGCGTAAAGTTCTTCAAGACGAATGTGGGTCAAACTCGAAGGAAAATACGAAGAAGAATACAAAAGAAAAAGGTAAAAGCGTGAAAGGATCAGGCAAGAGACAAATATTGAAGAAACGCATAATTCAGAAATCTGAAAGTGAAACAGAGTCAGAAGAAGATAACATCCCCTACGATGAAAGTTCTAATGACGATGATTGGGAACAGAAACAAGATGGATCTTGGTTTTGCTTTGTCTACCAATCTGATGAGATCATGGATATGCGTCTTTGTGTTTCTTGCCGTAGGTATGTCCATGAGTTATGTGTCGGCCTTACTAAAAATGACGTTGAGGAGTTTATTTGTCACGATTGCTCTCAAATTTAACCAGCCAATAAATTAAAATTTAACTAAAGGTTCTGTTAATAAACTTATTGTGATTTTCATGTGCCATATTAAAAAAATTTAAGACTGATTGCAATTCTAAGTTGTAACTGTAAGTTAAAAAATTACTTTTAATAGTTTTGTTGATTTATATAATTAGAATTTATTTCAAGATTTGTATCTAGTTGATAAAACTTAACTTAATGAAACATTTTGTTCATTAATTTTGCTGAACTGTTTAGAAGGTGAATAAAAGTATTCATGCTATTGTTATATGCATCCAAATAATTAAAAACGAATCTTTAAAATGCTTTATTTACTACATTTTCCCTCACCAAAATAGTATGGGCAAGTGTCCCGCACCCTATGGGCAAGTGTCCCGCCCATTGGGGAGAGTTGAGCCATAACCCATTTTTCGTTAAAACTTACTTTTCCGTCTTTTACTTGCACATGTTGTTTTGAAAACAGTGCGAAATCTTAGCTAAATAGTAAGGCTTTCAGATGGTGTAGACCTTAAGGCTTTCAATATTACTGATCAGAATTTATGATTTTTTAAGTAAAAAGCGGTTCAAGTCTCCCGGACTCCCCTACAGTTTCTTTTCTAAAAAAACAAAACTTATTTGTTAGCAAGTTTAACTGACTAGTCATAAATTGTTTATACTAAGGTATCACTTATTTGTCATGTTTGTGTGTTTCCGCGACGTTTCGAACCAATTGGTGGTTCTTCGTTGGGCGGAGAGTCGTGCGTGCCTATACGTCCACGCCGCGGTCGTCGCCGCGCTAGTTATTTAGTTATTGACTAGAAGATAACTTACCGCATTGCAAAAGCAAATGATTATAATCACAACAAAAATAAATATAGCAAAGATTTTATATCGCATATTATTGTGATATGCTGGAAGACACAACACAGCTGCAAATCAAGTCAAAAATACTTCATAGATAATAAAAGACAAAGAAATACCGGAAATACCTAATAAAGTAAACCGAGTTCTGGTGGTTAGAATATCTAAACAGCGAAAGGTTGGTAGTTGAAGCAGATACAATTGGAGATACCGTATATTAGGGTTCCGTTCAATAATCGTCTAAACGGAACCGTATTAATCTTAGGTCTTTTTTTACTTAACACACAACGCGGCGCCAAAAAAACGCAGTGGCCTGTCAGATCTATACTAGATTTTGTCAATCCCCATACTAAAACCGCTCAACCCCTGTCGCCGCAGGTACGTTAAAGCAGAAGCGTCAAAATAACGCAGCTGCATAGACAGCGGTTGTGCTATTTTAGTATTAGGATTGACGTTTCTAGTATAGATCTGACAGACCATTGCGTTACGGATGCGTTATTTTAGCGCTGTGTTGTGCGTTAAGTGTGGGGGCCTTAGTGAGGCTTGGCTATCTGTCCGTCTGCCACCAGTGCCTCGTTTTTCGAAACTACAGGCTACAATTCTACAGGTGAAATTGTACATTGCGTAGCGGGTCAAAAATCCTAGTTTCATAATGTCCCATCGGCTACGCAATGTAAATCAAACACCTGTAGAATTGTAGCCTGTAGTTTCGTTGCATGGGGTACTGGTTGTGTCTCATAAACCGTAATAGTTAGAGAGTTTCCGTGTCATGCCGGCTTAGAATAGCATCACCCCATTTCTATCCCGTGGGTGTCGTAGAAGCCGACCAAAGGACTCCAAAGTTTCATGTGTATAGCAATTTTAGGCGACAGGCCGTCAACCTGTCACTATGGTGACACATGGCTAATCTGAAACGACTCTCAAACATTGTGGTATGTGACAGACGTGGCGATAACGACCGTAATCTTACGGTCGCTAACGCTCTGCCTACTCCGCTAGGGATATAGGCGTGATTTGTGTATGTTTGTGTTTGAGAGTTCAATTCTTACGGGCGTACATTCTTACAATAAACGTGATTTTTAATATTTTTTATACGCAATGATACGGACGGAACCCTTCGTGCGTAAGTGCGACCCAAACTTGACCGATTTATGATGAGATGACAACATAGAGGCGTGTGTCCATATCAAAACGATTAATTAAATTGCTCAACAATCGCATTCAAAAAGTAATTGTCGTCACTATCATGTTTTTGATCGTAGTGCCTGTTTACCTCTGATATCATGCATGATCTGTAGGCTTCTGTAGATATATAATTAATGCGTAACAAAGGAAGGTTCCATACAATTTTAGAATTATTTAGATAATATCTCTTACAGCTATAAACTACACCACAGATAAGATAACGATACTCACTCTAAAAACTTATTCTGTTGCTATCTTGCCATGTACGCATAGACACCGGATGATATTGCGATTCATGACAGCCCCCACACAATCTGTGACAGCCGCAATTTGTTGCGGTGATATTCCGGTTTTGGTATATGGCGGGTGACAAGAAGAATCCAGGTAGTGTCGGGAAAAGGGTAGCTAGCCGCCTGCCCGAGTGTTGTGGACAGGGGACCGACCGGTCCACCTGGATAAGATCGGAAGTTGTATATATACGTTGCGCAGGAAACACTTCGATAGCGCGTTGCAGGCCCATTGTTCTGTCACGTGGCGCCATCTTTCGAATATGTTGAGAACTCCAGTTGCGTCTTGTTTGCTAGTGAACCAAATGAGTGAGCTCTGTGTTGTAGCCACCAGAGGTCGCTACAGGTATGGCATTGCGTAAATTCGTCGTCAAAAAACCGGATCCAGTAAAACACTAATAGACCACGCCGTACCGTGCTTACGTGGACCACCTACGCATTGCCTGGTATAACACTGAATTCTGCGGAATTGATTGGACTCCAACGAGCATTGACTACTGCCAAAGCGATGTAACGAATAGTACCGTTGTGATTGTGACACGTACTGGATTTACTGTTGTTTCGCGAACTCGATGCAACCGTGCACACAAAGTGACTGTTTACGTCATAAATTATCCACAATGATCGTTTTACCAAAGTCCCGGGCTTCGACCGGAATTACGCTGTGAAGGCATGTCCTTTGGGAATTAGTTTATGGAATGATTGACTTTTGAGCCAGGCACTTGATGCACAAAAATATTTTTATCATTCCACCTAGACCTACACCACGCAAAAGATATTCCCTATTAAAAAACAGTTCAAGTAAATGAACATACACTCCAAATGCCATTCTAGTGGTAGTTTATTGGACACACTACATTTTTAACTATCCGTAAGTTCCGTAACACGCAAAGAAGAAAAAAGACAAAGAAGAAGAGTGAAATAGATTTCGCTTACGCTATACATTGATTAAATTAATCAATGCGCAATGCACGATGACTCAATAGTTAAGATATCAGCCAGTCGTGAATTTGAATCCCATTTGTGTGAATTTTCGGGTTGAATTTACCTTTTTTATCAAAAGAAGTTTGACTTCAGTGGTTATCGTTAAATTAAGCCAAGTCTCTTTGCAACAAACATTTATTTAATTGACCTAAAATGAATACGAATACGGCTGCCGTTACCAGGATGATGTACGGTAACATAACTGTACATACGTACATATATAATTCACGCCTTTATCCCTTGCGGGGTAGGCAGAGCGTTAATGGCCGTAAGAATACGGTCGCTATCGCCATGTCTGACATTTATGAGGATTGTTTACCAAGGTTGTTTCAAAAAACATGTATTACTATGGTGAGATGATTTTTAAAATATGTGTAGAGTACCAGTTCTCATGAGTTTGTTATTACAAACGATAGTAATATGATAAATAGTGCAGCGCCAATATTTTAAATTTTTCAAACGTGCTCTCTTACACCTTGTATTTAAACTCTTCGTAGTAGTGTGGCTGTTTAGTTTACCTAGTCCAATAGCAGTATTTTAGGGATGTAACTACCCAACGGCAATCATTTAGCGATCCGGTTCCAATTTAGTGGACACTAGTAGCCAGAAACAATAATAACTTAAACACGAACTTTAAACATTATTGTGTACCATTAAACACCTGACTCACGATAGTTTATTTGGACATGACTTAACTCTTCTTTGTTATCAGTATTTATAGTCGTCTATGATGTTTTTATAACTTGTGATTTACATTTTGACACCAACACATACGACTACATGAGCATATAATAGCGAAATCCTGCTAATTGTCTTACTGACGACATTTTGAATACAGTTGATAACCGTGGGGAGACAAGTCCTCATTCTTCCCAACAAACCCGATCGGCTTGTGTTATTCGTATCAAGAATCAAAATATTTATTCAACGTAGAAAATTTATATTTCACTTCAATTTACAAATGGTCATCAATTCACAAACAGTCATTGTAAAAAATTTGTAAATAGTATCGGCAGGAAACCAAAGGAAATCAGACAATCAGCCCGACCTCAGGGCTTTACTTAGTAACTTAGATAGCAGGCTCGTTTATATACATGTAACTTTAACCCCGTTAGTTATTTTTACCCGACTACAGCAAAGCAAAAAGGAGGGTTATGATTTTGACCGGTATGTATGTATGTTTGTATGTGGCAATAATTCCTTTGTTCCCTCCTAGCTCCGAATCTACGTGTCAGAATTTGACAAATGAGATGTCAATAGAAGCGTCTGAACAGTCCGATGGTTATAGGCTATGTCATGTCACAATAAAGTGAACATGGCGCCCTCTAGCGTGCATAAAGATACGAACAAATTTTTTTTTTTCTTCTAGTGGTATCGTGTTGGGTATCAAACGAAAGGGCTTAAATAGCACATTTCAAAAATATTTATAATGTAGGTGAAAGTTTGAAACTTTCTTGCATACACGCAATGTCACTTTAGTACGAAATTGGTACATCGGTTTTTCTCCTTCTTTCTTTTCGTGTAGGACACCGAGTCGTCTAACGACTCAATTTCTTTTTTCGTGTGGGACACCTAGTTGTCCAACGACCCGATGAACCCTAGTGTCAGAATTTTTCAACCGCCTTCTGCAAGTAGCAGGCTTCTGACATGGTTGTGTAACGACCGCCGTCTAAAGTGATCATAGCAACCGGGACCTGCGGCTTAACATGCCATCCGAAACCCGTAATGTCCTAACCAGCCTGGGGACAAATTCACAAAGTGACGCTTTTGAGCTAATTCGCGTTTTAGGAAAACTAACAGCGACATCTGTTGTCTGAGACTTTTGACTTACTCAATTGAGTAGCTGCACCAAAATTGATGTTTAAGTCACAATACGTACAATATAAAATATGTTTGAAGAAGATGTTGAATAAATGCTTTTAACAAAGATATTAAAACATTTTGCATATAAATATCACATGGCAGTTAAAATGTCTTAACAAGATCTATCTAGTATTGATAAATGTAATATTTTGACAACCAGCAAGCCGTTTTCGGTCACAAAATTAATATGAGTAAAATACTGGACAAAAATGTATTCTAAACAAGGACGACGTTATTTTAAGGTATATCTTAAATCAGCTGCCAACGCAGTATAGGAAAGAGGAAAGTAAAAATATTTTTGCAAATATCAAAGGAACTGTCATATTTTTCATCCCATTTAATGGGATTCAAGTTGAAGGTACCGCGAATTATCACATATAAATTTATTTAACGCATAGATAGATAGGTAGGCAGACCAAAAGCGGGATAAATGAGTGATATGTGTTTATATGTATCTATATATAGGTAGGTACATAAGAGATACTTCTACTAATATTCTAAAAGCAGATATTTGTGCATTTTTCTTAGAACTTGGCGTTATAACGCAATTTTCATATTAAGAGGCTGACACGAGCTAAATACCGGTCCCTTTCTGACAAATGTCAAACAGCGCGAGTGCGAACGGGACGGAATCTTGCCGATTCAATGATATTTTCGTATATTCAATGATAACTCGGTCAAAAATAAGTAATTTGAAAATCATAAACAATATGTCGATAGAGTATTGTCAGGCGCTCATTCTGATAATAAACACGTAATTATTGCGTGGGTTTTGTTCATACAGTTTGCGATATAATAGATTTTTAGAGGTAACTTTACGATGTTTTTCTATCAAGCTAAATTACTAATATCATGTTTTGGAAACAATAACACTACAGCAAATATCCTGAAGATTATTACCTTTTTTTTTCGTCAATTTTTCTGCATTTTATCTAGGGTAGAAATCACTTATAAAAGTAGCTTTTAGCTCTACTCAGCCCTTTAAGCTTTATACGTAGCTAAAATAATAAATCAAAATATCTGTTTTGGTAACCAAACCAACAGCAAGCATCGACACGGGGGGGGGGGGGGGGCTAAGCCCCCTCATAGATAAAGAACGAAAACATCTGTTTTGGTAGTGAAACCAGCAGCAAGCATCGACACGGGGGTTACTAGTATATTTTATGCCTAGTAAAATCATAATAAACGTTTAAACTAGTAGGTACTAGTACCTACATCTTCCAACAAACGTGAAGATTTAAGTTTACAACACCAAAATAATTAAAATAAAAAGAAGTCCAAAAACTAAAACCCGACTACTGAGAGTTCGCGCTCTAAAAAGTAAGAAACAAGAAATCTGAAATATTAACTACTGACGATTGAATGTGTTATCATCTCCAAAATCATACAAAGTTAACAGCTATTATGATTTATTTTCATGGCAGTTTAATATATAGTTCATAGTGGTTTTCAGGTGATAGCTGTGGTCGTTTGCCACGTTTCCTTACTTATTTTATAAACTAAATAGTAAGTACTAGAACACGTGGCAAACGACCACAGCTATCACCTGAAAACCACTATGAACTTTATATTAAACTGCCTTGAAAATAAATCATAATAGCTGTTAACTTTGTATGATTTTGGAGATGATAACACATTCAATCGTGAGTAGTTAATATTTCAGATTTCTTGTTTCTTACTTTTTAGAGCGCGAACTCTCAGTAGTCGGGTTTTAGTTTTTGGACTTCTTTTTATAAAAATAATAACAAATCCAAACTTTGCTTGGTTTGGCCCTGCAATAAAACTCTTCACCAAAAACTTCTCAAAGAGGTACCAACCAAACCAAGTTTGTTGCGACCAAAAGTTTGGAAAACATCTTAAAAGTTCTACAAAGCGTACACTTTCATGTTTCAACACTGCGAGGCATAAACCAAACAATTTTATCTCATAAACAAGTTTCAATGATGCTACCCTGTGGAGAGACTGGAATGCATGAACTTATACACAACTTCAGACGCTCAGGGAGTAACTAACTGTAGTTCGCTGCTACCCCTTTACACTGGAAAATTTCAAAAACTTTACCCACGACTCGACTGAAATGTGCTGGCGTCCCTTTTCCTCCTATGTAGCCTGCCGCGAGCTAGAACGAAGCGATCATATTCTTTTGAGACTGAAACGGAACGTATCAACGATAAAACAGTTTTCTGCTTCGACAGCATTCCGTAAAGGAATTCCAAATTGCTCTTTTGGTGATGCAATATTCTCTAAGAATGTGATTAGAAAAAGCTTACCCACAAAATTGGTTTACATTTTATCCACTATTTTATTTAAGTTTTTGTGGAGCTCCTATCTATTTCCAATGATAAAATGAAATCAGGAGATAATTAGGTGTGCCCTGACCTTAAAGAAAAAAACTAAAAGGAGTTATGGTATTCATAGTTAAACTTTAAAATTTAGGTTTAATGACATCTTTTTTATATGAAAATGTTTTCGTTTTATCATCATTAGATACCGAATTCGCTAGGTTTCAGAGCAAAAAAAGCTTTCCTTAAAAAAATTACGTCACGACTGGTCTTTGTTTCACTTTACCTTTTTAGCCAGATAAAATTGATTCGTTTAGCCTAAAGATCAATCGCGCCGATTTGTAATCCTGTTAGTAACCACTATGCAATATTTTCAATAGGCTCGGATTGTGTGCGTGCGGCTACGCTTTGTTTCAGTCGGCTTGCTAGCTGTCTGGCTGACTGCGTCGTATATTAAAGTACTTTGTGGTCGAGCACAATGACGCAAACGCGGTTGTCATAGCTCGATAACACAGCTAGACACTAGCATAGACAAAATGTCAAAATATTCGTAAAAGGAAAAAGACGAATAAATTAAATTTTGACATGTCGTCGGGTTGGGACTCGTGTCGTTTTGACCACGACTTTCTCGCGTTTTAATTTCTATGCTAAACATGAGTTTTATGTTGAACCAGTTTTTTCGCCCTCCAGATTAGTCTAGTTTTAGCAGATTTATGTACAAAAGAAAAGCACTGTTCACTGTTATTATTCAGAGACAAAAAAGGCCTTAAATATTTTTACCGGTTCGCGGGTGAAAATTCCAGTGTATTGCTGCCAGTTCAAATTTTATTCTTGCTAATTTGTATTCCATGGCAAGAGTAGGATCCCCGTTGGGACCTCTTCATTGTGATCCTCGCTGAACAGAACGTGATATGAACCCCTATATGTTGTGGGCCTCAGGTTACTCAAAGGGTCTTCTTGGAACTCAGGGCCCTTTGTTTATACTCCGATCGACTGCTAACCGTAGTAGAGAGCAATATTTTGAAAGTATAATTCTCGATATGATAAGGTGTGTATCTGTGAGTTGATATACAGCGACGTAAAGATTGTTAGGTTGAATCTATTGAATCTACTTTAGTAGAGATAAAGTAATGTACAAATGAAGAAACTGATGCTTGTTACTGAGTTTTATCTAAGTGAAAATGATGTGTGGCATATTCCTACAATTACTCTACAATTCTACACGCGAAATTAGATGTGCATTGCGTTGCAGGCCAAAAATCCTGGTTTTATAATGTACCACAGGCTACGCAATGTACATCGAATTTCACCTGTAGAATTGTAGCCAGTAGTTTCGTTGCATAGGCCACAGAACTGTGAAAATACGTAGGTGTCGTTTTTATTATTCAGTGAAGAATGCAAGGAGCATTCAGCCACCAAGCTTCAGAGCAGCGTCACCGGGCGACTCTACAATGCTCTATTTCGAAGTAGTTGAATAGTTACTTTCTATAAAAAAAAATAAGCTGTGTGTGTATGTATAAAAAAATATCTACATACACACACACACACACACTAATCACGCATTTATCCCTTCCGGGGTAGGCAGAGCGTTAACAATAGTAAATTAAAAAAAATCCTTTTTCTTATTTTATGATTTTATTTATTACTATCAGCCAGAAACTGCAGGGCAAAGACCATGATTATTAATAGTGTGGAAAAATATCACAACAATATGTTACAAATAAACGTATTGCTTTCGCAGATATTCCCTAGTGTGGTTCCCTGCATAATCGAATATTTAAATAATGTATTCTTTAAATTGTTTTTGTGTGAAGTAGGCATACTATGATCCATCCATGCAGGCACCGATAAAAAAATCCGTGTGAAGCTATGAGTATGTATGTAATCACTTTTTGTGCCACTTTACAAAAATTTCAGAAGAAATAAAACATACCCACCTAAGAGATATAAAGGCGGACTTATCCTATGCAGGGGTTTAACCTTTGAGATACCCAGAGAATATGTTACTTACGGGTAAACCAATGAGTATCAACGTGTATCAAACACCTTGGAAAACAGTCCTCAAAAATGACATACGTAGCGATAGCGACCGTATTCTTACGGCTATTAACGCTCTGCCTAACCCGCAAGGGATAATGGCGTGATATGTGTATCTATGTCTCAGCGTGTCGTTTAAAAATTTGTATGCAAAAAATAATTGGAGCTCAGTGGAACACATTAAAAGCTGCACGTTTGTTCCAAAACTAATTTGATGAAGCACATTGTTCCACCGCAATTTCGTGGCTGCAATGTTAAGTGGTGTTAAAATTCATAATTATTTCCCGCTACAGTTCCATGCTGCTCGTTTATGCGACTGGATACAGCAGGGTTTCAACTGGGAATTGTATGTATGCTTACCGTAAAAACTACAAAAATCTGGAATCTGTGAGTATCAGTATTAAACGTACCCCTTTAAGGCATCAATTGAACTAGCTTTTTTATTCCGTTAAAAGAACTGGTATAGTTAAATAAATTACAAAACGCACTCCTTTTGTAAACTTCACCAGTTTTTTTTACTTAATGCTGATATCATATGATTGCAAAATCAGAGTGATCCACCGATGATTGCTTACAAGCCAACAACGATTCGAAAGATAAGAGCAATACACTGCTTTTGTGTCATAATCAGGCATGTACGTATCTTCATGTCGGAGGTCGGAAAATAAGGAAAAGTTTGTATTTATCATTTTCAAATTGTGTTTCCCGTAAAGATTACACCATGGCGGATCGCACACTTGACGCACGACGTAGCGCAAAAATATCGCAGCGGTCTGTCAGATCCATACTAGAAATGTCAAGTAGTCTCGTCCGTCAAATGCGGTTTTAGTATGGGGAGTGACGTATCTGACACACTGCTGCGATATTTTTGGGGTCCATCGTGCGTCAAGTATGTGATCCACCTAACAGTTTTGAGTCGGGTCGTTGGACGACTCGGTGTCCCACACAAAAACTAACAGTTTGTTAAATTTTTCGTTAAAAATAATTTGATGATGATGATGATGATGATCTCTCCGACCGATTTCGGCCATGGCGACCACTTTAGACTCCTAATCAGATCGGCATCCTATCAAATGAAGTATGGAAATTAATTCTGTAAATGAATGTGAAGCGATAGTGCTGGTATTCACGGCACCAGTTCCAATGCGGGCTGAATATGCGGATCACGGGCCTCACATAAACTCTCGCGGGTAACTTATTGGGTATTTGTGTCGGAAACCAATTATGTACTTAATTCGATTCTTTTTATGCATAGTGTGGTAGAGCGGCTCTTAGCCTTTGAGAATTAATACAATCTATTCCACCTTAATCGCTTGCTTGTTGCGTTCGCTTGCTGTTTATTATCTGCATTTCTGTAGGTTCTTCTTCTTCTTCTCTGTGTCAATGGCCGAACTATATCGTTTCCTGCCAGTACCTGGCGACGGCTATGGCATTATCAGACGCCAAATACCTACAGCTCTTCTTTACTACATGTTTCTTTAGGTTGCAAAGTAGGATGGACCGAAGTAGTTTTTTCATGCTGAATATCTGATGCTACTCTCGTCCTGTAAAAAAGTCCAGTTAATGCCAATTATTTCGTCAAATTAATTTGACAAGAATGGATATCACCACCTCCAGGGACAGGGAGCTTAATTCAAAATAACAGTTACGATCGACATTTCCGTCATTCGACTTATGTCGAATTATCATATTACCTTGCCCTAGAGCAATGATATTCTAGAGAGTAAACAATATTTAGTAAATAAACGTTATATCGACTCGGTAGCAAAGAGTAAGACGGCCAATGTCTCATAAATTAGTTTAGTTTATTTGATCGCCTGTATTATATCTGGATTTGGAATTCCAATAAATAATACATACTGACTTGAATTTAAAGTTTCGATATGTTTTAAAGTTACGACATATCTATGTCCTTAAGCAGCTTAGAAAAGAATCACTGAAACCAAATTGATTTTGTTCATTACCAACATTATATCGCTAGACCTACAAAATTCACAGTAGCTATTTAAAAATAGAATTCGTGTTGATAAAACAATTTCATTAGCATAAACTTTTTGATTATTTCCATTGAATTCAGAGAGTTTAGTTTCACTAGCGGTGGTTCACCGGGTATCTCTATTACCTTTCACTGGAACCAGAGGTACCTGCCTCATGTATTTAGAATGGTTTTGCAAAAAGGATTTATGCCGTGGGAAGCAAATAAATTCTAAACTTGGCCTTTTATTTGCCCAGAGTGAATTGAAATCTAGTTTCGGGGGAGAAAATAACTGGATTATTAAAAAGCTGTCCCTAGGTAAGTAACATAACACAACAAAATTCTTTATAACAACAGTAGCAAAAACAAATGAATTAAAACAGTACAAAAAGACGGCCTTAATGTTAGTTAGCATTATCTACCAGGCAAACTCAGGAAAGTATATTTTTCTTCAAATGCTACAACAGTCCACTTTTTTTTTCGTGACACTAAGTCGTCTACCGACCCAATGAACCGTAGTGTCAGAATGTTTCAACCGCCTTCTAAAAGTAGCAGGCTTCTGACATGGTTGTGTTATGACCGCCGTCTTAAATAAGACAACAACCAGGACCTACGGCAGCAGTTCACTGCTGGACATGTGCGCCCGTGTTGTAGGTATTTGCTGTACTCACCACGCTTGGCAGGTGGATTGGAAGTGCTTTACAAGGGACGCTGCTACTCATTCCGGGTCCATATCTTCATTGCCGTTTCTGGCGTGATGGATTCATGCTAAACCTTACTGGTTTAGCACGAGAATTGCAGCAGGGTTTATAAAACTGGCAAGTATTTTTATGGTTAACCCGGGTCACTCGCGATATTTTTTATGGTAATAGAAACGAAATTACCTTTGGTACGTTTCAGCTGAGTTACATCAGCTGTGGTTGCCGGTAGACTGAAGTACCACCGTTATCATCTACGCAAAAAAAAAGTTTAAAAAGGTGTAAAAAGATAACTTGCTAGCTAGCGTAAAAAGTTATAATTGGAAAGTATTTCATTTCTTTTTTTTCGTATATCGAGGAGTTACCGAGACAACAATTCATCACCGACAATAATATTCGACTTTATTAACTTTTATATATAGCTGACGCAACTTCCAGTGCGTATTTTTAAGCTACTGGTTATTCAGTGCCTTCTTTATGTGGAATCAACTCTGAGAAGGATGTCCTGCAAATGAAATCAGCAAAGGGAACTAGCATTTCCCGTGCCTGAGTCGTATTTGCGAAAATAGGTCACAATTTGGGTTCTATTCAAAGTTTTCTTGTAGAATACCTTCAGCATGATATTTATTTACATTTTCGTTTTTAAATTCCTGTAATGAAAACTCTTTATTGTTACGAGTTTTACAAGCATTGATGATACGAATGTAATTGATGAGTCCTGCCCCGTCCCTATAATTAAAAATCCTACTAATATTATAAATGCCAAAGTTTGCATGTTTGTTTGTTAAAATTTTCATTAAAATTGGCACCCAGATAGAGGGTAGCTTGGATTAACACATAGGACAGTTGTTATATTTCTTCGCTTCATCCTTCAGATATAATACACAAGGTAGTACTTTTAGCCTACAAGGCAGTATCCGCACGACATTAAGAGATTTATCGATTCGTTTCAATCGATGCTTTATCGATTTTAACGCACAGCACAAGTTTTTCCCTACCCCAATCCTAGCCAGCCTGCCCGCTCATTCTTTTTTCGTGCGGGGCAGTGTTCGCACGCGCACAGCTGTCAAACTCAACGTGAAATTGTGCACGCCTTCGTCATTTACAAAAATGGCGAATAAACGTAAAAGAGATTCTTCCACGGAAAGAATCCAAAAATATCAAAAGAAATTAAAGGAATTAGTGAAAAAACAACGACAAAAACGCCGTCGGATTTTCTTGGAATCTTCTTCGGAATCCGGTATGTATCAATCTACCCTCAATTTTTATTTTTTTTCTCCAAATGATTTTTGTCGTAATTTGGCTTCAATTGCTAGCGGTCAACCGTGAGTTGACACTATGAAGCTTATCAAAGCGCATTATAGTGTGCAGGCCAAGTCTTAGTCCAGGCCACATGCAATTTTTTACCATTTTTTTTTTGAACATGTTTTACTGTGCAAATACGTTGCGCTTTGATCTGCCTGGCGGTTAACCGGGAGTTAACACGACGGCGCTTTATGTCAAACGTTTTTTCTAGAGAAATATCCATAACTGCCTAGCGGTTAACCGTGAGTTAACACGATGGCCAAAACCTTACATATAGTAAAATTACGATCGCCTGGCGGGTAACCGCGAGTTACCACTATGGCTAACTTGTCCGACATAATTTTCTATGTATAACATAGACAATATCATAATTTTTCAGATCACCCACCAGAGGTGGATGTGAGTAAGAAAAATGACACGGCCACAACACAGAAGGCTCCTGCGGCAAATGCTGTGGTACCCGAAACTCCGTCCAATGCCGAAGCTGGTCCCTCGACCAATACCCAAAAGGAGCCCAACGTCGCGCCGAATGCCGGCGTCGAAAATATCGATAAACCTGCAGTTTCTCAGGATGATCAGAGTTCAACGCAGGACATTGAAATGTTACCCGAATTAGACCCGGAATTACTGTTGGCACTCGGTGAAGAGATCGGCAACACACCTAAATTTGGCGGAAAAATCCACCAATCTTTATCTCGGCGATGGGATCCCATTTTAAAGAAAGGGTTACCGAAGGACGTTAAAGAAGCCTTATTCAAAGATTACCTTGTGCCAGAAAACTGCACCCTTCTTCAGGCTCCAAGACTAAACGTCGAGGTAGCAGCGGCTGTATCAGAAACTTCACGCGCTCGAGACAAACGGAAGGAATCTGACCAGCAGCAGTTGGGCGTGGGAGTATCGGCGATCAGTAAAGCAATGACGGTCCTGCTGACAAGCGATGATAAAATCGAAGCGATTCGTCTTCTTAGTGACGGATGTCGCATCCTAGCTGATTTACATTACTGCGAAACGCAGTCAAGAATAAGCGTAATTAATTTTGCTTTGGCGAAGCCATTTCTCAATATTGTCCAAGATAGTGAAAGAGACGAAACACTGTACGGGAACAAAATCGGGGAAAAAATAAAAGCGTCGACCGCTATTGAAAAACAAGGGAATCAGATTAAAAAATACAACAAGCCCCGAAAACCTGAACCGTCAACCAGTGCTACGCCTTCTCCACAAAGACCACCATCTTCGTACCAGGGAAACTGGTCTGGTCCCCCTCGCTTCCAGCAGAACAGGGGGGGGCGCAGAATACCGAAGAGGCCACCACAACCGGGGTACCAGAGCCGCCGGCCACCGCCGCCGTCACAACTGACGTCGAGTGCTCCGGGTCAAATCAGGCCTCGTGCTCCACGTCCATAGCTAATGAGGTACACCTACATGCAGGCCGTATACGCAACTTTTATAACTGTTGGCTTAAAGTCACAAGTAATCCCGTAATACTAGACTGGATAAAGCAAGGTTTTCCCATACCATTTGAGACACAAGTATTTCAGTCATATGTACCAAAGGAGCGTCCTCAAGAAATTGCTGATATGCCAATTGCCATTCAAAATTTATTAAAATTGGGCGCGTGCAGTCCATGTGATCCGACAAAAAATGAATTTATTTCCCCCATATTTTTGGCACCAAAACCAAATGGCGGAAAACGGTTCATCTTGAACTTAAAAAGTCTTAATAAATTTGTGTCAAAATTACATTTTAAAATGGAAGATCACAGGACTGCTGCTAGATTAATTCCTAAGAATGGATATATGGCAACTATCGATCTGAAGGAAGCTTATTTTCTTATCCCGGTACGAGACTCGGATAAAAAATACTTACGCTTTAGATATGACGGTATTACTTATGAATTTAACGCCTTGCCGTATGGACTCTCCGTAGCTCCTAGAGCTTTCACTAAAGTTATGAAGGAGGTTATTACGTATTTACGTTATCAGGGCTATAAAAATGTATTTTATTTAGATGACATACTGTGCATCGGTAATAGTCTTACAGACTGCCTAAATAACGTAAATGCAACACTAAAACTTTTTGAGTGCCTGGGTTTCGTAGTAAACTATGAAAAAAGCTCTCTTATTCCGCAGCAGACTTGTAAATTTCTGGGATTTATATTTAATTCCATTGATCAATCTATATCATTACCAAACGAGAAACGTCAAAAGATTGTAACATTAACTGACAAGTTTGCAGCGTTACCCAAGTGTACCATAAGAGAGTTTGCACATTTGATTGGAGTTTTAGTGGCTGCATGTCCAGCAGTGAAGTACGGATGGGGCTATACAAAAACATTAGAGCGCCAAAAATATTTAGCTCTAGAGAAATACTCTAATTATGAGACAAGTATTAAAATTCCTGACGTAGTTCTTGAAGACTTGGCTTGGTGGAAAGATAATGTGCCTCACGCTTCCAACCCTATGATACAGTCTAATTTTGATTCGGAAATCTACTCTGATGCATCTCTTTCTGGCTGGGGTGCCGTTTGCAATGGAGAAAGAATGCATGGGGCATGGAAGCGCGAGGAACAATCATTCCACATAAATTACTTAGAACTATTGGCAATATTTTTGGCACTAAAGTGTTTTGCAAGCAAAAAGAGTGACTGCTCTATTTTATTACGCGCTGATAACACAACAGCCATCAGCTATATTAATCGCATGGGAGGAATCCAATTTCCTCACCTAAACGATTTATCCAGACAAATTTGGCGTTGGTGCGAAAAGCGAAATATTTGGCTGTTCGCTTCATACATAAATACTAAAGATAATTATGAAGCTGATGAGGAATCGCGCAAGATAAACCCAGACTCTGAGTGTGAACTATCTAGTTCTGCGTTTAATCTAATTACAAAACAATTTGGACAGCCAAATATAGACTTATTCGCTTCTCGAGCCAATGCAAAATGCAAAAAATACGTGTCCTGGAAAAAAGACCCAGAAGCCATATCTGTAGATGCATTTACTTTGAATTGGAACAATCATAGTTGTTTCTAATATAATCTGGATGGATCCTAACGAACACCATGTATCGTCTTGTTACAGAAACCCACTTACCCTGGGTGCAGCAGTGCTCTCCGGCAGTCGTTCACGTCGCGCGGCGTTCCGGCAGCAGCACTGGACTTAATGTTGGCTTCTTTGTCACCCAATACCATGAAACAGTATAATGTTTCCCTAAAATTATGGTGGCAATACTGCACAGATAATAATCATAATATCTATGATAGTTCTGTTGCGACAGTTCTAAGTTTTCTGACTGAGCAGTACACAAAAGGGGCTTCTTATGGCTCTATAAATTCCCACCGTTCAGCTCTTTCTCTCTTGTTAGGACACCAAGTTGGATCAGATGATCGTGTTACCCGTCTCATGAAAGGTATTTATAAATCGAGACCAAGTCTACCCAAGTACAATAGTACTTGGGATCCACAGATAGTTCTTAGTCACATTGCCAACTGGTACCCCAACAGAGAGCTTAGCCGCGAAAGGATCACCAAAAAATTAGTAATGCTTCTAGCTTTATGTACTGCTCACCGCATGCAAACTTTTTCTTTAATTTAAATTGAAAATATTAGCTTTCATGCTAATGGGATCAACATCGCTATCAAAGATATTATAAAGACATCTGCTGCTGGCCGAGAACAACCGACGCTCTTTATCCCATATTTCGAAGAGAATCCCCGAATCTGTCCTGCGAAAACTCTCGAGGACTACCTCCATGTTACGTACGCAGACAGACCGGATAACGTGTCTCACCTCTTGTTGACTGTGAAGCGCCCCTATAAAGGCGCGACAGCACAGACACTAAGCAGGTGGACAAAACAAGTATTGGAAGAAAGCGGAGTGGACGTGACGAAGTTTAGCGCACATAGCGCGCGTCACGCCGCCACGTCCGCTGCATACACCGCCGGCATCTCCGTTGATGCTATCCGGAAGACCGCCGGTTGGAGTAATGCTTCCCAGACGTTCGCCAAATATTATAATCGTCCAATCATAAGCCCTAATAACTTCGCGAAGTCTGTATTCCAAATCGATGATTAAACTCATTGAGAATAAATAATTTATTTATCTACTTGTTTAAAAGTACTTATCATAAGATTAATACTTTGATTTATAATAAGGCTATGTTGCCTATTAAATTTACTAAATAAAACATCTGATTAATATGATTATATTAATTTTATTTCATATTAGTTTCCCATTTCGCAAAACTTATCTCTAAACATCTACCTTGTGTATTATATCTGAAGGATGAAGCGAAGAAATATAATATATGATTAAACGAACTTACCAAGTGAAGTTCGATCAATATTATATGAGTCGCTTCATCCGAAGATATAATCACCCTCCCTCCCTGAACCCATTGATTAAGTTTTGCAAAAACTCTACCTAACTATCTCTAAAGAATGAGCGGGCAGGCTGGCTAGGGTTGGGGTAGGGAAAAACTTGTGCTGTGCGTTAAAATCGATAAAGTATCGATTGAAACGAATCGATAAATCTCTTAATGTCGTGCGGATACTGCCTTGTAGGCTAAAAGTACTACCTTGTGTATTATATCTTCGGATGAAGCGACTCATATAATATTGATCGAACTTCACTTGGTAAGTTCGTTTAATCATATATTATCCCGAAAAAATGTTCTTGTGGGATGCTACGGGAGTAAAACCGACTTCCGCAATGGCGGAGTCGCGGGCGCCCTTTACTGTGATATAGTTAGCATAGATGCATGTATTGTGCGTTGTACACGGCACGTTTTAGCTGCATTATATCACCAGTATTCCATGTTTGGGTGGGCTTAGGTGCCTAGACCACCTTATGCCTCAAAGCCGGTAAACAAACTATGCTTTTAATTAAATAAAGTTTTTCAAAATTAATTTCAGTTTGTCGTAAATCTCCGGGTTTTAGTAGAGCCAATAAAGCAGGAATGCATGGATCCAAGCTGCTCTGTTCATGTAGCCGAGCGTCGGGCGTCGTCGTCCAAGTTGCGAACAACTGAGCGCAACTGTAAATTAAGATTAGAACCAACCGGCTGCATGCAACGGGAACTTGGGCGAAAATATTTGTTGTCTTCCTTTTGCGTGCTCTCTCTCTTTGCGTGCAAACGCTGCTCGTATGTATGCTGAAGTTTACTTAGAGCTTTCAGGAAAAATATGGATTAATTGGATGAAAATAGTGTGATCATATCTTGGGCAGATATAATAAAATAATTATATTATGTTGCTATAATTTTTACCCTGTTATACCGGCTTAGAATAGCATCACCCCATCTCTTTCCCGTGGGTGTCGTAGAAACAGACTAAACCGAGGGTTTCAACTTTGTGGTGTATTGCAATTTTAGGCGATAGGCTGACCACCTGTCACATTTGTCAGACATGGATCGTCGACCAATTATGTGGTCGTTATTGCTCTGCCTACCACGCCGCTGTGTAATTTTTTAATCTACTTTACAGAAAAGTGTAGTTTACATTATGTATTTTAAGAACCTTTAGACTTAACCAATAACTTTAATACCTTTAGATTCAGCGTATGAAAGATTTGATGACCAGTAGCATGGAGATGTCACTATAAATAATACAATGGTATAGATAGCCGAGTTGCAGTTTGCATAAAGCCATCCATATGTATCAGCCGACAGGCATTCGGGTACAATAGGAATAGGACTCGACAGGAATAACACGCCGGAAAATGGAGTTGGACAAAATTCGTTTCGCTCAACAACTGAGTGATTTTGCAATCCGCTCACCATAGATCTGCTTAATGCTCTGGGGAAAAGCGTGGCAATAAATTTTAAAGGAAAAACAAAAGGTTAAATCGGATATTTATTTAATTTAAAACCACTTTGTGGATACACAATTTGCGATCCGGAGGTTGTTGGCATGTTTATTGAAGCAGAATGAAAGTAAATATTTATTACTTTGTCAGTTTTATTTTATTTATTGCCATTATCTTTCGGGGACGCTTTTGTTTCTTTTTCCTTGTGAGTTATCAATATTTTTTTCTTCGGGTCTGCTTAAAAATTGCAAGCTTTCGTTTCGTGGACCAATTCAACCACAGATGTCTAACAAATATTATCAAACGAATAGCACCATAAAGATAAAACAGAATTGCCACTGTCGCACAAAGATAATATTTGTAATTTGAATGGCGAAACGTTTGGATTTGCAGCCTGCTAGGAGTTACCTACTTACTAATTGAAGTTCCTCACAACACCGTTTGCATTATTGTCACTTTCTAGTAGGTTAGATTCTCGTTGGAAACCAGAAGCAAAAAATTGATACCGAGATAATGAGTCTACTGATTATCAAAACTTCCAATCTGCAAATTGAGAGACAGAAAGGAGCCAGAGTTCAAAATTTTCAATTCTCTCAAAAAGCCAGTGGCAGCAAAAATAGACTAATTTATCGGCAAAGCTTGGCCACTGTTTACCACGTTGTACTAAACAGAGCCCACTTAGCACACCAAATAAATGGCTTTTGGCTTAATCCTGTACACATTTGTGATACATTTACGTGCCTGTGTGGGCTTTACATGCCTGTAAATTGGGGCGAGTTTGGAAGGAGAATTGCGGCAAATACCTAAAGCGGTGAATCTAGGGTGTTAGGGACGGTATGCCGAAAAATTTGCATGCATAATCAGATCATGAAACTGAACAACTTTCCGTTTTGTTGGATCAATTATGCAAAATGCTTAAGTACCATAGAGCAACAAAAATTGTGTGATATTGAACATTATGCGTCGTAGGGAAAAATTATCAGTTTCGTGGAAAATTAATGGCCATGACGTTAATTAACCTGACTGGCTCCAAAGCCTTTATTTATATCTTATTTATCCAGATCGAGCCGCTGCATTCTCTAAACTTGCCATTAAAGGAGGAAAATTATCGCGAAAAGTGTGGGAAGAAAATCTCAGTCCATTGCCTCATATATGAGTGTTTCTGGAAGCTGGAAATCCGGACGAATGGCGCGACAGTCAGAAAAACGAGGGCCTAAGCTTGGACAAATGAAAAGAATTTCACTACGTAATAAATTACATGGCTTCCTTATCTCCCGGCTGCGGAGGCAAGTCGGTCTAATGACCCTTGAATCATCTTATCTAGACGCTGCGGATTCGAACATAAAATTGGCACTGACTGGAGAAAATGCTTCAATGCCTAAAATTCTTTTTCCCTCATTTTTGATCAGCAACTAAGTCAAATAATACAAGCGTAATTCAGAGGCGGTCAAAAAATAAAATGGTTAGGGCATATGCGTCATTATAGTGAACTCAAAATAATCAGCGATGTGGGCCAAATCGGTTCCTGTCCGCAGAGTACTAGTTATTTATCTACCAACTGCCCGCTATAAAATATAACCTATTCAAGATCAATTGCCCTTCTTCCTAAATTCTTGACTTTTTAATCGAGGTTCGATAGTACTTTTCACGTGTAAGTATATTTTTCAAACGTATGTGGGAAATTGAGTCTTCTTGTAAGACAGTAGGTGGATAGTTACTCTTAACTGCCTGAGCTGGTATTATCATTCTAGTAAGCAAGCCAGGTACCAATAGTCTCCTTAAGTCTATGTTACCCGCAGTACACCTGAGTACACTACCACTGAGTAGGATACCCACATGGATTACATGGGGTACACAACCGCTTTGTGTCGTGGTAAGGTAGCGATTGCTATCTTGCAAAGTACCTAATCTGCAGGGTGTATTGGCAAAGACCCCTACCTGAACAAATTTAGGTCGAATATAAGTGAAAATTCGGCCACAGATAAAGATTACAGATTGATACAAATGCAGATTGACTGTTATGCAAAAAGTTGGATAGCTTTTGATAATAGTCGACTCATTAACATTCATCTACGTAGGATCGCGCTATGTACTAAAAAAAGAATCCAACAAGAAAATCCGTTGCACTTTTTAAAAGGACTTAGCGGTGTCCATGACAAACGGACAGAGAAACACAAAAAGCGACTTTATTGAATAATATGTATATGAATGGAGATGGCTCAGGATAGGGAAAAATGGGAGAAGGAGAGGGAGGCCTTTGCCCTGCATTGGGACGTGTCTGGCTAATAATAATAATAATATGTATTGATGTGACGCCGGCTTAGAATAGCATCACCCCGCATCCTTCCCGCGGGTGTCATAAGAGGCGACTAAGGGACTCGAGAGTATTGGTGTATTACATTTTTTAGGCGACAGGCTGACAACCTGTCACTATAGTGATACACATGTTTTCTGAAACAACCTTGGAAAACAATCCTCAAAAATGACAGACGTGGTGTTGGCGGCCGTGTTCTTATGGTCGTTAACGCTCTGCCTACCCCGCAAGGGATAAAGACGTGATATATGTATGTATTGATGTAGCTTTCCAAACAACTGAGAAGTGAAAAGCTCTAAATGTGTTCGGAAATTCGCCTTAAACTCTTGAGACGGCTCGAACGCTCGTAAGCACTGTATTCAGGTGCCGCGTGCATTCGTGTTAAGTACTGACTTATCGCCAAAGCACTTGCAGAATAATTGCTACAGTTAAACTGAGAACTTAGCTGCTGCGCAACAGATGTATTGTTCCAGTTTAAGTAGGTTTATTTTAACCGGTTCATTGCTGGCTTCATCTGTAGGTACTTAAAGAACAAAGTCAACATTACAAAGTCGTTTTACTCAAAAAGTAGTCGGTTCAGAAGGGTTTAAATATTGTAAATGCGTTTATTTTTCTTGTTGATCAAGTAGATAAAAGTTAAATAATACTATTATAGATTAAAATTGAACTTATTGTGAACCATTTTCCATAATTGTAATTTTCACGGGTTCTTACCGACGAATGAATAGTGTAGTTTGTACTTTAGCGTTATGAGGTTTTTAAAATTAATGGCAAGAAATACAAAACATTGTAAAGAAATAATTTTATATGTCAGTCAATTAAAGTACTTACGTCTTACTCAGTATTATACTATTTTATTTATATTTTGGTAAACGGTTCTTAAAGAACAACCTATTCATACTACCATTTTTATGAGATGAAAAAATATATACTTACCCAATGAATAATAAATATTTGTAATTAGTTCACTTTATACGAACTTAAACTGCTTTTTATAGTAGTTTGTGTCTCGGTTGATACCTTATTATTAAGAGATTTTGATTAACTTAAGTATAATAAACAAACTACAAAAATGACTACACATGCGTGAGATACAATAAATTCTAAATACATGGTTATTAGTTATATTACTACGCCGTGTGATGCCGGATTAGAATAGCATCACCCCACTTCTTCCCGCGGGTGTTGTAAAAGGCAACTAAGGGACTCGAGGGTTTCATGTGTATTACAATTTTAGGAGACAGGCTGACAACCTGTCACTACAGTGATACATGAATCATCTGAAAGGGTCCTCAATACTTGTCAGACGTGGCGATAACGACCGATATTTTGCGATCGTTAATGCTCTGCCTACCCCGCAAGGGATAAAGGCATGATTTGTGTGTGTGTGTGTGTGTGTGTGTGCGTGTGTGTGTGTGTGTGTGTGTGTGTGTGTGTGTGTGTAGTTATTTTACTAGGAATCGTCTTTAACTCGTGGTTGGTGGTATCATGCTGCGAGACCAGACGGCGGCCTGGCGCTGTATCTAAAAACAACTTTCCCCGCATTCATCTCGCTCAATAGATGGTTTCAATTTGAACACATCCCCGACAACCGGTTTTGAACAGAGCTCAAAAATGCTTCGTATGAATTCTTTTCTTCTTTTCTATTGTGAACGCAATACGTTTGAAATATTAGATGCCCATTTTAGGGTGGTTGTTGTCGTACATTTCAGTCTTTTGAATTTCTCAATAGGTTGGAAAAGGAGAATGGTGAATGAAAAATATTTTGTGATCGTTCGTTGTTGAGTTGTAGGTGTGATTTATTATGTTACTTGTATTGAAAAGAAAGCGGTTTAAGAACAGTGAAAACGGTTGCTTTCAAATATTTGAGGTTCTTTTTGTAATGTATTCCAACGTATGGTCTAGAAATTGTAGACAGCTCACATTAAAATGTGCAGTAAATATTGTTAGCTCTTACGACTGCAATTGTCAAAACAGTCCAGTGCTCGATATAGGCCTCCCCCATAATTCCCATACTCTATTCTCTAGGTGAATTTATCCGCTAGTTACTTATTGCGACACCCAGGGGTGGAATTGAGGTGAAGCTATTCCAAGCCAGTATCACTCGCCGAAAAAAATATATGAGGTGGCAAACTTCAGCGTCCACGTTGCAAGCCAACAATTGATAATTGAAAATCGTATCCACAAATTAAAATATGTAGTTAAGGTCCCTATAATGTAATCGAAATTATTGAGACACTATCACACAATTTCTCGATATAGTATAAAGCAAAGCTTTTCGTATCTGTATGTATTATTGCTTAAATATTTACATAGCGGATTTTGATGCGAATTTTTGTAATAGATAAAGACATTCAACAGGAAGCTTTAGACGTATAATAATTGCCGTGAAAACATCTTATTCCTACGGGAAAATGAGTTGCAGCGGGCGCAGCTGCTGGACGGGCCGCTAGTAATGTATAATGTATCACACAATTTATCGATATCTCTACTCACTCGAACTTTAACAGCTATTATGTTAGTCCTTGCCGTGTGATGCTGGCTTAGAATAGCATCACCCGACATCCTTCCCGCGGGCGTCATAAGAGGCGATTAAGGGACTCAGGAGTATTGATGTATTACAATTTTCAGGCGACAGGTTGACAAACTGATACTATAGTGATATACATGTTTTCTGAAACAACCTTAGAAAACAATCCTCAAAAATGTCAGACGTGGCGATAGCGACCGTATTCTACGGCTGTTAACGCTCTGCCTACCCCGCAAGGGATAAAGGCGTGATATATGTATGTATGTGTGTTAGTCCTTCATATTTCCGAAGGTTGCACAAAATCCATCGGTCTTGGTGGCGCGACGCCAGTTTGCATTTCCACGCCGGATTTTATTCAGATTGATGAAAGACGGCTCTCGCTGCCTTGACTGGCATTCGACTCTACGAAATAGAAAATGGAATTCAAGAAGTTAAAATGCTTTTCGTGGTATATTTCAGGAAGTTGTGATTTATAGGTAAGGGACGGAAGTTACTCCATTATTTTCTGTAGATACCCACATGAACATATATTATTAACATTGTATTTTGCGTCGTATGCGATCATATAACGACAATACGGTTGGTTCCGTCCGAAAGCTACAGCTGCGGTCAACGTTGGATTCGAATTTATAGCAAATATTATGTAGTATTCAAGAATTTCCTTTTGACGATTGGCATAGTCGTAAATAGGTATGTCTGATTTGTTTAGTACCTAGTTATATAAAACTTGATTTATCATTTATATTTTTTTTTATCTACTGTATATATATTATATTATATTATATGGGTATACTTATTTTAATTCAAGTTGTTATAGGTAATACAGATGAAAACTTAATCTATATACATTATAAAACTTAAAAACTACGTACTTACTCATTTATATTGCATTTTGAATGTCTAAGATACTTGTAATGTGAACGAAAATGTAAATTCAGTACTGAATTCTTAAAACGCTCTCTTGCTGACTTCATATTTGCATTTAATTAATTATTTACGCGACGTAGAAAGTACGATTAGCACATTCGTCTATGTACCTCTTTTCGTTTGTTGGTAGACCTTCTATACCATTCACGAGATAAACTATCTATACGCGTTTTCGAAAAGTTTATATTGTTCCCATACAAATTTAATCAGCTATTCAGGTGAGAATGAGACGATCACAAAATCCATGGCAGAGTTTTCCTGCCAAGTTAGCGTTCGTAATTTTTAAATACTAAAAATATGTCATTAAATAAAGTTTGTAAAATTAAAATATTATTAAAACGCTACCTCACTAAACAGGCAAATATCTGTCATATCCCATAAGTTATAGTATTCAAGACTAAATTAATATGTTTTACCACAACAAAGAAAAAATGATATTTGCGTTCTGCGCGCGCATGACTTGTCTAGTATGATGTACTCAATGTACGCACCGCATAACATTCCGATATTTTTGAAAAATAAAAATAAAAATATTAAAATCCCGCACAATTTGTCGCACGTCGTCACATCAATTTGTGAGAGTGAACTGTCACAGGTCGTCTGTCATATATATGGCCGCTGTCACTAACCGCAACCATTGCGCGGTGCGTGTGCAATTTACGCATGCGTACACAAGAATCTTATCTAGAAAAGTCTGATCAGCTAGCTCTACGAACTCTTTAGTACGTCTACGTACTATTTAAGGAACCAGGTGACGTAAGTTCTTCATACATTTATTAAGTGTAACCACAATAAGTTGATCCCTTAAAGGGGTAGGCTGTAGGCGGTACTTCATTGCTCGGCTGAGAATTCACTCGCACCATTGTTCTGGCTGCGGGAACAGCCTGAACGAAGGGGCTTTTCAGATAAACAAGGGGCTATTGTGGCGCGGAATGAGGCTGCCAGGCCCGGTTTGAGGTATTGGCAGGATTTATCACCAATCGGTTATTGCTCTCAAACATATAGCGTAAAATTGAACGTTACATAACAGACACAACAGTCTACAGCTAGGCTTTGGTCTTCCACTCCCTTTATTGGAAGTCCTGAGGTATTTTCATTCACAGAAAACCTTGCTTAGTTAACGTCCCCTAGATGTATTTTATCAAATATTATCTCTTAGTGGCTTTTTACGATACCCACGATGACGCGTAGAAATAGACAGATGCTATTCTAAGTCAGAATCAATCAATGAATCAATCATATTTTAATTAGTGATCAAAATGGTTTTAATGATTTGATAATTTCATATTTTGAAAACTCAACCATTTTTCGGTGCTATAGGATTTTTAAAATTCAAATAAAGGTTTTGGAAAGAAGGTTTTAGCTTGCAACTAAAAGGTAGTCTAACGACTTGTGCAGTACCTACTCCATACAAAATCGGAAAAATATTAGAACTCTTTCAAATCACGCCGCTCATTCACTAAAATAAGTTATAAATAAAAATAAATAAGAAGAAGACGATTTGGTGTCTCATTCATAAAAAAGATAACGTACATGCTTAGGCTCTGCTTTTTTTATAATACGGTTTGCTCATCTCTTCGTGCAGCATTCTTAAGAATGAGCATTTTAGAATAGAATAGAATAGAATAGAATAGAAATCTTTATTTCAAAGTAACTTATAACATAATTAACTTATATACTAGGCACAGTTTGTAGGTAAGTACTTTGAAAAGGGTATGCCACTCAGCATATGCCATAATACGCAGCAGGTATTACAGCGCTGGTATTCTGTGGTACCCAGGCGTGCTTTTGCACTGATCGAGACAAGGCTATTGAAATATAAAAGTAGAAAACAAAGACATTATCAATAGAGTTAATAATCACAGTATTAAAGAGCTCACAATTATTATTTCTGAAAGTTTTATACCAGCAGTAATATTATAAATGTGTATTTCTAAGTAAAATTTATTAACATTATTAGTATAGGTATATATTTTATTAACATTTTTAGTATAAGTATGTATTTTTATTTTAAGCTATATATTTTTATTTTATTTTAAGCTATAGAACGGCTATTTTTGATTTTCTAAAAGGTATAATTTTAAGAGTTTTTTTGAAAGTGTATAACGATGTAGAATTCCTGATTGGCGGAGGTAGATTATTCCAGCATTTCGTGGCAGCATATCTAAAACTGCCACGAAATGCAGTCGTTCTATAGCTTGGACATGTTAAACGAATTGCAAAACGAACAAGGCGGTCAGATATATTTAGCTTTTCATACAGATAGATTGGTTTGTGGAATTTCATAACACCAAAGAGAAGACTTGCAAAGTGAAGGGTACGGCGTGAAGTCATGTTCAATAAACCATGCATTTTAATATACGGGGAGATATGGCTACGTTTCGGGATAGGAAAACAATATCGTACACACGCGTTTTGTATCCGTTGCACTAGTTTTTTAGAACGTGCCAATAAACAGTCACCAAATACAGCATCAACGTAGTTTAACTTTGAGAGGATGAGTGAATCACACAATTTGATGCGTAGTTCGGTACTGACGTAGTTTCGAAAACGATATAAAACAGATAATCTAAAGAAGCAATTTTGGACTGTTTGAGCTACATGTTTTTCAAAAGTTAAAGTGCCGTCAAAGTGCAAGCCAAGGTTACGGGCTTCGTCTACTCGCTTTATTTGTACACCTGATATGTTTACAGAAGGACTATATGATTTTATGTTTTGAATTTGATTTTTTGATCCTGTGACAATATACTTTGATTTATCTGGATTCAGTACAAGGCTGTTTGCATTAGACCAGTCGGCAATACGATCTAAATCTTCGTTAAGTAAATTAACCGCTGCATATGTATTTCGTGGCTTGGTTGAGATGTAAAGCTGTAAATCATCGGCATATATATGATAACTACAGTTTTTGATGCATGACACAATATCCGCACAGTAAGTCACGAAAAGGATAGGGCCAAGGATAGATCCTTGAGGCACCCCACGAGTTATAGGCATTACATTTGAGTAAACACCGGTGCCATCACATAATTTGAGCTCTACCATTTGAGAGCGATCGTTAAGGTAACTAGAAAACCACTTAGTCGTAGAGTCATCAAAACCGTAAAAAGAAAGTTTTGTTAAAAGAAGAGAGATATCTATCGTATCAAACGCACGGGAAAAATCCAAAAGTGTCAAAATAGTACCGTCTCCAGTGTCACGTGCAGCAAGAATATCATCAACTACGCTTAGGAGAGCTGTTGCTGTACTGTGACTTTTTCTAAATCCAGACTGGTTTTTGGGTAAAATATCATTTTCATTTAAATAATTTGTGAGTTGTGTGCAGACAACTTTTTCAATAATTTTTGATAAGAATGGTAATATGCTGATAGGGCGTAAATCTTTCAAATTCATTGGGTGTGTAGATTTAGGAAGCGGCTTTACTATCGCAATCTTCCATTTAGACGGAAATGTTGCGGTTTTAATAGATGTGTTAACTATTGCTGTTATAAGAGTAAGTGTTTGAGGTAGTGTGAGTAAAATCATTTCCATAGAAACACCATCGACACCTGTTGCATTTGTAGAAAAAGTCCTTATTATTTTAGCTACAAAGTGTTCATTTACGGGTGTCAATTTAAATACTGCTGTACTATATTTTAAGATAAGCTTAAGTATACTCATCAACCGGTCCCGTTTTTATAACCCGGCGTTATCAGACCGAGAAAACAACTTTTTTGTAGGCCAATATTCTGCTCGTAAACTTCCATATTTTCTGCTAGATTTACTTGGTATTATGCTTAAAAATTGGCCAATAATAAGTTTATAACTTGTTACCTTTATCGCTTTTGTGTTTAAGATCCTTACGGGTTATTAAAAAGGATCTGAAATTCGTTTGCAAAGCGTATGGGGTAGGAGATTTTTTTACATTAAAAATAATTCAGTACTTAGGCGGATCCCACTCTTAACGCACGACGGAGCGCTAAAACATCGCAGCGCTCTGTCAGATCCATACTAGAAATGTCAATCCCCATAGTAAAACCTCTCAACCGCTGTCGACGCAGCGCTATCGCAGTCCCATCCGTAGATTGCGGTTATAGTATGGGAAGTGACGTGTCTAGTATGGATCTGATAGAGCCCTGCGATATTTTAGCGCTCCGTCATGCGTCAAGTGTGTTATTCGCCTTACTGGAAGAGGTACAACGAAACCACAAAAGTCGTAAATTGTATTAATATTTTTTATGTAAGCTTTGATTATTTTATTTTGATGATAGAAAAAAAGACCGACTATGTTCATTCTATTACATTGGCTGTAGTAGTGTAGTTAGTTTTTCTTCCCAGCTCTCGCCAGCTTGCTGTGTGAAAAAAAAAACAAGAGGCTCAAAGCCCCGTATCTTTTTAAACGTCATTCCGTTTTCACTCACAGAGTATATTTCGGATCATAAAATAAAAATGCTTTTGAAAAGCTCCAGTATAAAAATGTAAGATAAGAGAGTTATTGGGAAAAACGTAAAGTTTAATGTTAACGCAAATATTGCGTTCGTGTAGTCTAAGAGCTAGTGACGTTGTCAGGAGGTATAATTTGACAAACAAGGTGTACAGTCCAAAGACAGCGGAAAAGCCTGCATACACAGGGACCTCGTGCGGTGGGGCGCCAAACTGCAGTTTGAGTCTGATTTATTAGTAAATTGGTCAAAGTTAAGTTATACACACAGTGATACTCAAATCTATGTATTTCCATATGATGCTGGCTTAGAATAACCCGAGTACTACTCGAGGGTTTCATGTGTATTACAATTTCAGGCGATAGGCTGACAACCTGTCACTATAGTGAAATACGACTTATCTGAAACGTTTGTCAAACATCTGTCAGACGTGGCAAGAACCACCGTAATTTTAAGGTCGTTAACGCTCTGCCTAGCCCTCCAGGGATTATAGGCGTGGTTTGTATTTGTGTATGTATGTATGTATTCCATCCGTGTGAACTAGGTCAGCATCTAGCAGCTTCAGCAATAATTAATCGTAGGAAAAGTAATTAATCGAATGTGACCTGCTAGATAGCTGACTAATATTATGTGCAAGTTGTCTCGATTGTATGAATCGTTTAATTTTTATTTCTTAGTTAACTTTTACCTTTGCATGTCATTAACCTACATACATACTTACATATATCACGCCTTTATCCTTTGCTGGCTAGGCAGAGCGTTAACGGCCGTAAGAATACGGTCGCTTTGGCCACGTCTGACATTTTTGAGGATTGTTTTCCAAAGTTGTTCCAGAAAACATGTGTATCTCTATAGTGACAGGTTGTCAGCCTGTCGCCTAAAAATTGTAATACACCAATACCCTCGAGTCCCTTAATCGCCTTTTACGACGCCCGAATGTGGGGTGATGCTATTCTAAGCCGGCATCACACGGCTGACATTAACCTGGTACTTATATTCAAGTAAAGGCTCCGGGATTATTTCAAAATGTGTGGAATACCAGTTTTAATTAATTTGGTTTCAAGGTCGCTTTAATAAAGGACGTCATTGTTCGGAAATATCAAAGTTAAAATCCGTGGTCTTTTAAAAAGAAGTATAAAAATCCTTCGTAAATATAACCTGTACTATGAAAGGCAGTAACCCTTTTTATTAGCGTGAAGGCGGATCGCACACGTACAGGTATAATTTGTTGTTTTCGACAGTCAACAAGCAAATTACTACCTGGGATATTCACACTAAGATCGGGCGTCGTTTTTCATACGTTTTTCTTTGCGATTTCATAAATAATATTTCGTCTAAACAATGGACCAGCGAAATACATACAACAAAACCAAGCTGAGTGTGTGAGAACCTCCTAAAACGAGTTCAGCTTCCTAAACTTTTTGGGAATTTAATGAAAAAAGTTCGGAAATCTTAGGAAAAATTTACCCTTTCGCGCTTAGAGGCCCTTAATTTTTTTATTAGAAAATGATTAGCTCGAGTCGATCCATAACGCTACGATAGCTAGAAAGAATACTAACATAGCTACCCGTTGTTTTTTTTTTATCGTTTATTTTCCAACACAAATTAATTACATGAGTCTTAGTCTAAAACCTCTACTGCAAACCCTTTTGCGGATTTATGTGTAGTGGCCTTCAGTCGCCTCTTAACTATTCCTAATTAAATTAGTAATTTTTTACATAAATTATGCTAAATCTAACTGTCGTTATTACTATATTCGTACTTTTTTTGTAGGACGGCCTGTGCCATAGGCATATTTATACAGTTTCTCAGCGTAACTGGCTTCGATTGTTTTGGGTCTTGCAATGGAACGTATAAGGAATAAGGTCGGGCTGGGACGTATGTGGACTCTACGCGTACTGAGCGCGCGTTGAGCGCATACACGTTTACTACACGCTGCACAAGCGTGCGAACCGCGCGTCTGCATGATTCATAAAAGAGGTAGTATCAACTCGCTAGGCGTGGTATGGTAATACCCCCCCATTCGGGGGCTGCTCATGTCCAGCAGTGGATTGTTGTGGTTGTCGAAGAAGAAGAAGAAGAAGAAGAAGACCAACTCGTTTCACGTGACCGTTATTGCGAAACGACTGAATATTTTGATAGTTATCAACCAATTACCACATAGTCATAAGTTTGTAATATGTAAAATTTGATACCAGGACCAAAAACACTTCCTACTCGTATAATAATACTACTGAAACATTTTCACATCTGCAGAACGTTGGGTGGCCGTAATTTGTTCAAAGTGCGTGCGACATCGGATACACAGATGCTAAATATAATCCAGCGGGCACGAGCGCCTCATAAATAATATTTATTTTTTCTTTTTTTACGCTAGCTCAGAGTATGTTTTGTGTCAACATAATAAAACAGCAGAAATGAGAAATATTAAATTGTTGGTAAACAATCCTAGGACGTGTGTTACGACAGGAATTTAAATGAGAGTCGATATGCGAAAATTTATTCCTGTTTATAAAGTAAATGTTTGACTCAGCAGCGTGAGGCTGAAGATGTACACTAGACTCCAAAAAAATTCAAGACAATTTTTCTTTATTTTCATCCGTTTCATACATTGAAGCTTGTTTTATAAAAAAAAATTAAAATTTTCCTTGTAGGTAATTAAATATTGGTAATATGAGACCCTACCTGAACCTTCTATACTGACTATTTTCCTATTATAAAGTTTTTCCCATGGGCCGTTACTATTTATACAACTTATAGAAGGCGGTTGAAAAATTCTGACACTAGGGTTCATCGGGTCGTTGAACGACTTGGTATCCCACACGAAAAGAAAGAAAGAAGATTTATACAACTCAATTGATTACTAATTTTGCATATTTGATTAAAATTACGAAATTAATTGACGAAATTATTATTCGATTTCAGTAGATTTATTAAATCCCAATTAAATCTTGTTAACGTGACGTAAACGTGATTAAATTCTAAAACTAATAAGTTCCAACTAGAAACTTGCTAGAAACGCCAGTAACTAGTTCGAGAGAACTGTCAAACCTGTCAAAACATACCCTCCATAAATAATAAAATTCATAACTGAAGTTGAGTAGAATATAGTAGAAGCTTACACAGGTTGAGCTTTTAAGTTTCTAACTTGATAATGAAAAGTGAAGCTTCTACTCCGTAATAAGTGTTATGCACATGCACGAGCACAAGACTCTAGACTAGACTGAGGATAAGTAACGTAGACGAAACAATATCGCTAATAAAAATGAGGCCATTAAACCTGAGCTAAGTTTACTAACATTTCTAAAAAAAATGCTTTAAGCATGGACTTTCTACATAAATAATACTTGGTTTAGATTCGGCTTAGGTTTTAAAGCATATTATTTCGCTGATCTTAAAACGATGTTAATTTACATCCTTTAGTGTGTGTGTGTGTGTTAGCCGTGTGGTGCCGGCAGAGTAGAATAGCACCACCCCATCTCTTGCCGTGGGGGTCGTAAGAAGCTACCGAGGGAGAAACCCGACCCAAGCAGACCGGGGCCCTGGAGAAGGACAACTCCACATTCAAACACGGAACGGGGTCTCCGTCAGGTGCGTGTGATGTGACAGAGGTCTATCTCTATCTTGCGGTAGACTACTGCAACCGATCTTGATCCGCACGTATCGACTCGTCGTTCCTGTGGAGTCAACCCCGGAGACCGAGAGGGAGGCGCAGGTCCTGGGAAACCCTCGTTTTCCATAATTGCGTCCTAGGCAACGCAGTGTCTGTGAAAATGAAACTACACCCGCGTTATGTGGAAAAGTCTTGCCTCATCACTAAATCATACGAGGCCATATGAGAGTGTGTGTATACTTCCTATTTTTTACTAGGATCCATCTACTTTATTCCATACATCGGTATAAATGCACAGAATAATAAACTTCATAATTGAATATGTTTCATATTGGGTAACCCGACCAGGTAGATAATGGCGTATTCACGATAAGCACATAAGCACATTGTTGCTTACTCTAAGTCTGAACAGCTTCAAAAAGAAAATTAAAATAAGTCCTGATCTCCTACGTACACTCCTGTTTAGAAAAATTATTATGAATAATTGAATGTAAGATGATTGATAACGATTGATTTTAAGATGATGATGATAATGATGAATGAAAGACGGTTGTTTACTAGGAACTTAATTTTGAATTTTGACACAAAAAATGGAGCAGTGAAAATAGTAAAACGAGTAGTTAGAGTAGTCGTTGCGGACTTCCAATTTCAGAAATAAAACTAAGAAATTGAGCTCCGGGTACACATGTGAGATTGCGAGCAGTGATTGCGTGCAGTCGACCAAAGTTGTGGTTAATAGAAACCACTAAGGCAAACTTATATATAGAGCATCAAGGGTGTCATAAGTGTCATGACATGACTGTTAACAATTAGAGGTAATTTTGATTGCTTTTGTCCGCCAATTATTTGTACTATTACTTAGTCATCGACAACAAATCAACCAACCAACCACGCTTTAACTACCTACTTTTCTTACTTGTCTTTTCTCATCTGTGGTAGGTACGAAAATTAAGCTACGACTTTATACAATGAGAAACAAAGAAAGCTTGTACCAACAACTATACAACTTGCAGAAACAAAGTTGTCCCACAATAAGAATGCAAAACATTCTGTCCGATGCAATGTTTAAAGCATTTAATTAGTTTCTTCTTTTAGAGGCAAAGTAGAGTCGCTGAGTTTCCATTTGGCTGGCTGAACTAAAAGTGTGTCAGGTTACATTTGTTTTAATACAACAAGCAGCTTGCTTAGCGACGCAGTGCCGCCATCTGCACGCACACACAAGAGACGATGCAGGAATGTTCAGCGTCGAGTTACAGTGTTTTCTGTTTCCTCAATTATGTCTTTGCACGTTCTACTTAAATACTTTCTTTTTTTTGTGAAGTGATAGTAAAAAGTCGATATAGTTATTTTTTAAGTACCAAGTTAAAAAAAAAATTAAAGTTTTCTACTGAAGGTAGGGTTTGAACCTGTGATTGTAAGTACCTACTAACAACGCCTTTAGTTACCGTTTGAGCTACCGCTGCTCAGGAGTAAATTTATTCTAAAGAGTCTTACAATAACAGCAAAGGGATATGTTACACATTTTCTGAGAATTAATTAGAGTTTACACGTTGTGAAAAGGGTATGAAAAGAAACAAACATCGTATTGTATTATATAAATAAAATGCTCTTAAATTTCCATGCTGCTTTACCTTACAAAGGTAACTTAATTAAAGCAGCAATAAAACTTAATCAAGTAGGTACTTTGAACAAATTAAACAGCTGAAGAAAGTAATAACTCTGATCCTTTACTACTTAGCTAACAATTTTTTTGCGGTTTGTGTAATTACACAGGCTATAAAAAGAAAACGAGTGTTGTGGTCCACGGTTTAAATAAATTTATGACTCATAAAGCTAAACCTGACAAGCAGTAAAATTACTACGTAATAAAAATGTAATTCAAATCCTTTAGAAAGACCTACTGGCCTCAAGTGGGATTTACTACTGATATATTATGAACAAAGTTTGGTAATATTTTTTTTAATAGTTCTACGAATTAAAACTTATCGGTTTGTGTACGTAGTTTTAATAAATATGTTTTTAATTTATTTTGTTTAATTAAAATTATCGGGAACTCAAATTACTCCGCGAAAACTGCATACAAATTTCAATTGATGATTCGAATTGGTTTGGTCGGTTAGGTAAAAGTAAGGGATAAAAGAGTCATATATGTATGTATGTAACCGTGGGTAAAAGACCTGTTAACGGATTAAAAAAGATTGATACGTTTGTCGTAACCGCGTCATTTTGTAGCAAGTAGCTACGAGTTACGACATTATTTATGATTTTCTTAGAAAGCCGAGTTACTTATATCCGTACGTTTATAAAGCAAGAATCTCTATACATATAGCGACATTGAGCCCACTCAATGGGAGGGTCTGGCAACACAGAGCCCTGAACGGCGTGGGATGGTTAAGAGGCAAGTCCGCGAGTTTGAGGAACAGCGTAAAGCAGACCTCGACGCAAAGCGCGATGAGAAGGCCCGTCCATACGTCGTCATTAACTATAGTATGTAAATGGCAAACTCATGTGTCCACACTGTGCACGGGAGTTTACTGTCAAAATTGGCTACAATAGCCATCTCCGGGCGCATCAGCGCCGATCTGATTAGTAGTTGAAGTGGGCGCCATGGCCGAAATCTGTCGAAGAGATCATCATCATCATCATTAGTAGATATTGATATTACTTAGACTGCTAGTTGTTTGCGCCCTTATAGTATGGTCAAATAAAGTTCAATTGAACGGTTAACTGTAAAAAAAAGCCGTTTTTAAATTTAAAGTCAATTTGAAAATAACTCACAAGTTAAAAAGTTATTAAAAAAACTACTTTTGAAAGTTTGTTTTCATACTTACTACAACATGCCTGCAGGCCATTTGGAAAATTAATATTTTTGCAGGAAAACTTAAACAAGAAATTCATTTAAAATATTAGGTACTTACAATCTTTTTCTTGCAGTCTGTGATAAAAATTTTGTAGTCACAAATGTAGGTAATGTAGTTCTGACCTATATGGCAGATAGACTGTTTTTCTTAGGCACCCAAGGGAACTAAAATAAAGCTTCGTAAAATTGAGAAGTTAAAAAAACATTACGTTTTTTTCTTTAACATTCTGTGCTTATTCATTTTATAATTTTCTTTTCAAACCTGTTTACATTACAAACACAAAACTTCTCACAAGGAAACGTTCCGAAGTTGAAATCAATATTGAAATAGTGGCTGGCGCGCTACGAAATTTTATGTAAGCCTTTCTATGCCCCAGAGAAACGAGGCTTGCAGTATTGTACTATACAAGTTTGTGCCTTTCGCGTACACATGTGCTTTGAATTGTAGCGACTAGGTTGGGCTGCTTTATGCGAAAATGGCAATATTTTCATCGTAAATATTTTCTTTGCCATTGTCTGTATCTTACTATTCAAATAGAACTATTCAAATAGCTTGAAAATGTAATTGGTATAAGAGACTTATTTTTTAAAGAATTAATGTATTATTATAAAGAATCAAGCGTTTATCGTAATTAAGCGTTCTTGTAATTTTTAGGTAACATACAAGATTTATGTAGAGTGCGCTCGCTAATTCGTCTGTCAAGCGACGTAAGCATAGAAAATACCTCTTTGCGAGGAAAAGCCTATACTCTGTGCAGTACACTGTTGCAGCAGTTGATTATTAATGAAACCAGCATAAGCTGTTCAATTCCCTGTATGCCTCACTACGGTCACGCGCGGCGCTGGACGCTCTCTCTAATAAAACTTCACACCGCTACACGACTCGGTTTCGGGGATAAACCGCGTAAACCACCCCGGTTACGTGCATCACGTGTTGACGGTATGAATAATGCGAGGTTACGGTTATACGGCGGACTAGTGGCGCTTTCGAGCTTCTTTTTTCACACTTAACGCACTACACAGCGCTAAAATAACGCAGCCGTACAGCGCAGACCTATACTAGTAAGGTCTATCACCATACTAAAACCGCTTAACTACTGCGTTTTTTTGACGCAGCTGCGTCGAAAGTGGTTGAGAGGTTTTAGTATGGGGATTGACGTTTCTAGTGTGAATCTGACAGACCGCTGCGTTACGAATGCGTTATTTTAGCGTTGTGTAGCGCGAAACAGGCCTTAGTAGCGTGGAACAACAAATCAAGGAACTCTGAAACAGAATTAATAAATAACCTCTCGTCTTTCTTTCTTTTCGTGTGGGACCCCGAGTCGTCCAATCTATCACAATAACAATAAAATTAGTCTCAGACAATTTTGAAATGGAAAATTCAAATTCAACCATATTTTTATATTCGCAAAACGCTAACAATAGGTACCCATAAGCTATGTATGTTGGTCTGTCGGCTAGCAGTCTAAGCGTAGATGTCTTTGCAGGTCTCAAGTTCATTTCTTGGAGCTAACTCAAAGTAAATATTTTTTAATTTATCCTATTTGAGACATTCTTCCAGTTTGGTTAGGACACAGATACAAACTACCCGATTGTCCAAGCAGGCGGACAAAAAACTATTTATAAATTGTTTTGTGCTTGTTGTGTATTTTTTTATATAGTGCTTGGTCTGTAGTTGTTTTAGTGTACAATACGTAAAAAAAAATGAAGGTCTTTCCACTTTTTTTTTTCTGCGTGGCTCTAGTTTAGGTGATGTTGCACCATACACATAAGACCACCTCTTTAAAGCTTGTCTGAGGTGTACGGTTTCTAGGACATGATAATAAAACCTGAAACGAAACGAGCGGTAAGCCATAAAAAAAGGAAAATAAATGGTATCTATAAAAGGTGTTTTCCTATATAAAATTTGTTAGTCTATGAACCTTGTCGTCTGGAAAATTTGAAATCGTGCTTGATTTTAGAATACTTTCAGATAATAATTTTCACAATACACGATACCTTAACAGAAAATTACAAAGAAAATCCTAGTAGTAAGTATTTATCGGTACTGTCAGTCGAGTTACAAGTAAAAAGTGACTTTAGCAAGTCTACATGTTTTTTTTTTTATATAATACTTTTATAGGTATTTATCCACCTACTGCTGGGCATAGGCCTCCTCTCTCTTTTACCATAGGTCTCCGTTTGAGACACGAAGTTCTTAACCTTCATTACGTAGTCAATCCACGAGAAGACCTGTGCTTATCCGCTCTTTTTTCGCCACCGCTCGTCCAAACGTTTGCTCCACCAACCACGTTTAACCACGTTCCCTGTCCATCCACTTTTCCTCCACGACACGCTTTCTGACATCCGTAAATTTCGACGACGTATTTCAGCGTTTGTAATTCCGTCGAAATTTTCCAAAGACTTTCCACATTTCAACGATTCGCGAATCCCAAATCGGAACCGCAGCAGGTCTGAACTGTCGATAAAATTGCAGCTAAACCACCGACCCAGGCGCCGAGACGACGAAGACATAAATAAAATTGTCGGAAAATCGTGGCTTGCCGATAGTTTAAGTCACGTATGTAGTAGAATATCATAAAAAAGCCTGTGTGGTTACTCATAGTGTGGATCACATTATGTGGATCAAAGTATGGCGTTTGCTTACTTACATATCTCTGATTTGACTTTCTGGACATCTTTATGAGCACTTTGGTGCACCCACCAACGCCAAGACATAATTTTGTTATATGAACTATTTCGAGAAATTTTGAGATTTGAACTTTTAAATTTTCCAATATGACCCCGGGCATCAATCCAGCAATGTTCCCGACCACAGAATAACATTTATTTGTGTTTTAAAATTCTTTTTTGGCTGTATACTTGAAAAATTTTACAATGTTTGTCTGTTTGTACGGGTCAAGACTTGAAAGCAAAACGACTTCCAAAAGATCTGAAATTTTGCAGAGACATTTCCGTTTTAGTGCACGCAAATAAATAAAAGCTTGTTGAAATAATGTTTTTTTTTTTAAATGTATGTATTTTTGTTTTTCAATGGAGAAAGTACAAAGTAGGTAAGCAAGGAGAATATATTATATTATGTTGTCAGCACAAATAAGCTGCGTCCAAATGAACATTACTTTGTCCCATTTCATTACATTAAATATTTTGTATGACCATTTTCCTCGAGGTCGACATTCAACGAGGGATAAGTAATTATGATGCATTGTATTTATTCACATAATAGCCGTAGGGCTTATTTCCGAATGAGAAAACATGTGTTTTGTATTCTTTATCTCTTTGGTAGAATTAACCTTTTGTGTAGGTATATAAGCAATCCATTAAAAATGATCTTTTCAAGTTTGTTAAGATTTATATAAATAATAATAATTATTAAGAAACACATGCACGCTAGAAGACATTTGGGCAGCTACACCAAAGCACGAAAAAAAAAGATTTTCCGCGACACTCAAAAAAAAAGAAGAAGAAACAAAAACTGACTACAGTGATTTCAAAGTTATATTTTGCGTGTTAAATCAGCCATTTCGAATTTTTGAAATGTAATAGCCAGTGTCACTCACGTTTTTCAAACGAGTATAATGACATCTCAAAATTAACGTTCGCCTGGCAGTTTGTGTTTTAGCCCCTGGGAATGAATTTACTTGTCCACATACCTACTCACATACTTTCGAAAAGCGTGCTCTCCTTCTGAGTCAGTCGGGTAAAATGTAGGAAAGTTAATTTCATCACGGCCAAATTAGTTATCTGAATTCCGCGAAGTGGTTCTTACAGAGCACGATATTTTGCCGGTCCAGTGATTTTACGTCGCGTAAAACCGCATAGGAAGATCGTGTATCACACGATGCTGTAAAGCTTTGCGGCTGTCACAGGCTGACATTTTGCTTGCAACCGTCAAAATCTTAAATATCGTGCGTACGGCAACGCGCTCACTGACGCACCCAACACGTAAGTGACCCATGGAGAATTTGGAGAACATAACGATGTCGTTCTAGTATTACAAAAACTGTTCCATTAGGTACCCTTTTTCGTAGCCAGGTTTTACCAAAACCCGCCACTCTGAAATACAAAGCCGAAAGAAATGCTTGAAATCCCTTTTTTGTTCGCATTTCGTGTTGTTCCCTTTTGTAAAAGACAACAATGTGTGTTTTGGCACAAGATGAGTGAAAAACATTATCTTTTTTAACGAGAGCCTTTATAATTTTATGGACCTCACGTAACGTCGAGCTCAGGTTGGGTTAGTGTTAGTCAGTTTCCTTTATTCCCATTAGTCGTACTGATCAGTCCTAATGTAGAACAGGTGGGTCATTTTTTTCCACTAGTCCTACCATCTTCTTCGACGGAACAAGTAAACACATCGTAAGTTCTACTTCTTCTACGTTTAAAAAAAAATATTGGGTTTGCACCTTATTATTGCCGTGCGCTTTATTATTTCGATCAGCTGATCTGCATCATATCAGTTTAATGCCTCAACTCCCGTTAGCCACGGAGCTGGACGAGCCCCTGTCATGCGACGAGGTTGTTACTGCCATCAGACAGCAGCATAATAACCGGGCGGTTGGCATTGACCTTATACCGGGTGAACTACTTAAATATGGTGGTACGGAGTTGCACACGTCGGTATGGAAACTTTTCGTTCGAATGTGGGAGGAGGAGAGGGACCCTGAGGACTTCAAAGTGTCTCGCATTTGTGCCCTCTACAAGAACAAGGGTGACCGTTCTGACTGTAACTCTTATCGCGGTATTTCATTGCTGTCAGTCCCTGGAAAAGTCTTTGCCAGAGTTTTACTGAACCGCCTCAAAGATTTGTCGGAAAAAATTCTGCCCGAAACCCAGTTCGGCTTCCGACCTGACCGAGGTACATGTGAAGCTATTTTCTCGGTGCGTCAACTACAAGAAAAAAGTAGAGAACAAGGTCGCCAGTTGTACCTCTGCTTTGTTGATTTAGAGAAAGCATTCGACAGTGTGCCTCGCGAAGCTCTCTGGATGGTGCTAGGAAAGTTAGGGTGCACAGAAAAGTATGTGCGACTCCTAAGACTCCTGCATGACGACATGCAGTGCTGCGTCTCTGTAGACGGTGAACAGTCTGATTTCTTCCCCGTCACCTGTGGGGTGAAACAAGGGTGTGTTCTAGCGCCCACACTGTTCGCTTTGTACTTTGCAGTTGTAGTCAAAGAAGTCCTAAATACTGTTTCCCAAGGAGTCCGCATCCGTTTCCGCACAGATGGCAGTCTTTTTAACCTGGCTAGACTTAAGGCGCGCACTAAAGTCTCGTATGCATTGATTACTGAGATCATGTATGCTGATGACTTGTGCTTTCTTGCAGAATCCCCAGACGGCCTGCAACAGCTAATGTCCGTTTTTCACCAAGCATGCTGTAAATTCGGCCTGAAGATCAGTGTCAAAAAGACGGAAGTGATGTCCTTAGACTCGCATGGTCGCGAGACACTGGCGATTATGCTTGGTGAGGATATGCTGAAACAGGTTGATAAGTTTCGTTATCTGGGGAACACTATAACATCTAAGTGTAACCTTGATGCTGAGATCAACAGCAGAATCAGTGCTGCAGCTGCAGCATTTGGGAAGTTGTGTTCCAAGGTTTTCTGCTCGCACGACCTAAAGCTAGCCACAAAAATCTCTGTATATATGGCGATTGTGCTGCCAAACCTTCTATACTCCTCCGAGACTTGGTGTGTGTATCGTCACCACATACGCACTCTGGATCGCTTCCACCTAAAATGCCTTCGCACCATCATGAAGATCAGATGGTCCGACCGAGTGCGCAATACCGAAGTTCTGAGACGAGCCAATGTTGGTGGCATTGAGGCCTATCTGATGCGTCGTCAGCTACGGTGGTGCGGTCATGTATCCCGGATGTCGGAGGAGAGAGTGGCGAAGCGCATCTTTTATTCTGAGCTAGAGGAGGGCAAGCGAAAGCATGGCGGACAACTCCTCAGATATAAAGATGTTCAGAAACGACACATGTAAAGATGCAACATTGAGCCCACTCAATGGGAGGGTCTGGCAGCACAGCGTCCCGAATGGCGCGGGATGGTTAAGAAGCAAGTCCGCGAGTTTGAGGAACAGCGTAAAGCAGACCTCGACGCTAAGCGCGATGAGCTGAAGGCCCGTCCACCCGTCGCCATTAACTATAATTATGTAAATGGCAAACTCACGTGTCCACTCTGTGCACGGGAGTTTACTGCCAAAATTGGCTACAATAGCCATCTCCGGGCGTATCAGCGCCGATCTGATTAGGAGTCAAAGTGGTCGCCATGGCCGAAATCGGTCGGAGAGATCAATCATTGAGCTTAACTGTACCAAATATTTATTTTAATATTTTTTCATGGTTTGATTTTAAACCGTGGTGAAGGCAACGGAAACTTGAATACAGGAAATCAGTACCACCGCGGTAGGCGCTATATTTTGCACTGCCCTTGACATCCCGCCTTCCTTTCATGGCAAGTACGTACCTATGAAAAATACCTTTCGAATTTGCCAAGGGACGGACATATCCACAGCTGACTGATGTGGCAGTTGATGATGATGACGATCAATCATTTCGCAAATATGTCGATCTGCTACGTTTTGTCTGAATAAAATTATTAATTAGGTATTATCGGCATGAGAGAAAATTACGCATTTATCAATATCAATATGTACTTACATAGTATAAATGAAGTGTTTGCGTATCTGCCTGTCTGTCATAGATACCGCTAACTCGTTCTAAACCATCTAAGGGAACTTTTAAGTAGGTTTTTAGAAATCAATAGATTGATCTAAAAGGATAGGATAGAATATGTTGTGAACTACGTGAGACGTTTTATTCCCACGAAACAATGGTTAAAGAATGAAAGGTGCTTCCTTTTCGACTGGCCGACGACCAGTCGGTCGTCCCTGGTACCGCTGGTGTGATGTGGTGGAAGCGGATTTTGATAACTTCTGGGAAGTGATTGGAAGAAACCACGCAAGACCGAAACAAATGGCGAAATCTCGTATTGGAGGCCAAGACTCACTTTGGGTCGTCGAGCCGGTGAAGTAGGTAGTGTGGCACTGGCGTGCCACCACAAACCAATGAAAGATGATCTTGCGGCTTGAAATATTTTATTACGGGAAAAGAAACCCTTATAGGGTTTTCTCTAACTTTCGTAAGTCCGCTGTAACTTCACATGTGCACTTTGTTACATACTGAGCACTACATTAAAATCATTAATTACTAACTAATCACATACAGATCACTGGATTCTTATGTTTCTTTTGATCCTCGTTGCTTTCTGATTTTATGGCGACTGGGTCAAAAAGTCTGAAAAATGTGTGACGACATTCCCATTTTCCAATTTGAAATGATTTGTGAAAGGACAGGTGGTTTATGAAGGATGTGGACGCAGAGGTTCTACTCTGCTACAGTAGTAACTAAGTAATGATAAGTAGCGAGTGCATCCGCTGGACCAACCGCTAGTTTGTAATAATAATATGATATTGAAAACTGTTGAATTAACCACAGCAACTATGATTAACGGACATCAATTATGCGTAATTGGGGCCATTTAGTCATCACGTAAATCAACAATCATGTTAATTAACACAACTTGCTGGAACCAATAATTAGTACGTATTTATTTTTAGTACGGTGTGTCAGGTATCAGCAAAGACACAAAATATACTTGTTTATTTAATGATAAAAAAATGAAATGTTTGAATTGATTGTTTGTTTTGATTGAATTGAATTGTTTTGTTTTGTAGAAGAAGCGAAAGAAGTATGCCAGGATCGTAGCAAGAGGAAGGAAATAGTCTCTGCCTGACCTAACTTGAAAGAGATCAAGAGAGATGATTTATGTATGTATGTTTATTTAGTTAGGTTTAATGGATTGAAAACTCAAGAAAACTGAGCTGTAAACTGTATAGCCTACAAGACGTAACGTTTTCGTCTCATATAATTTCATTAAACTTGAGTTTCTTCCGTCGAGATTGTTTCATTATTGCTACCGCCATTTATACTGACTGTTCTTCTGGTACATAGAACATGAAGTCGTTGAACGTTCCGATGGATCGAGTAGTAGATGCCAATAATATGATTCTGTATGTAGGGGAATAATTAGATAGGTGCATCCCAATAAACCTATATTATTATCCTACGAGACCCCGGGTTCAGAACTACTTACACTATAAATACGCAACTATGAGTCATTTTTACAAAAGTGAAATTTAGACGAGGAACTTACGGCGTTCACTCATGTGGCATTTATTATTACGTATCCGTGGACTTTTAAGTTAAACTTGTATTCCAAAGTCTGGCAGATCGCACACTTAACGCATAACGGAGCGCTAAAACATCGCAGCGGTCTGTCATATCCATACTAGAAATGTCAATCCCCATACTAAAACCGCTCAACCACTGTTAACGCAGCGCTATCGGAGCGTCGTCCGTCGAGTGCGGTTTTAGCTTGAGGAGTGACGTTTTTAGTATGGATCTGACAGACCGTTGCGACATATTAGCGCTTCGTCGTGCGTTAAGTGTGCGATCCGCCTCTCTAATATAGCTATATTGAAAAAATAATTAATTCTATGAGAAAATCTGACTAATCGTGGGCAAAGTTGCGATCGGAAGCATTGTATTTTATTTCTTTATTGTGCACTATAAAACAAGGATCTTTGTTTATTTGTTTCAGCTCTATCGGACATTGTTTTGGAGACGATCCAATGACAATTTGTTCGGCATATTGAGTTTTATTAGATGGCTGAAATAGTAGGATGATTATGGAGAGACTATTGCGGCAATAAGGGATCGATAGTAGTAAAAAGAAGGATTGAGATACGATATTCAATGTACTGTAACTATTATATTGAGGAAGATAGCGAAATAATGTCAGTTGACTGTTTTTTTATTTGCGATAAGCTTGTATTACAATGTACTATGAAGCTTGAGAAATAATTAATCTGGGGGCACGGCAGTGCCCCCGCCAAGTCGAGCTAGAAAGCGGCACAGCCGTACCATCCTTTTCTCGAAGCGGTTCAGGCCATTTTCAACACCTTATAACTTTCTTGTGGATAAAACAAAAGACTTGAAACTTCAGGAATCAATCAAAAGCCCTGTAGATACGGTATATTTCAAATTTCGTTCACTTTGAACCAGTGGTTTAGGAATTATAGCTAGTCAAAGTTCTTAATTTTGTCACTGACTCACTCACTGACCGATCATCAAAATTCTAAGGCACTTCTAGCAGACATAGAGACTTCTAATTTGGAATATAATTTGGGTTTAGTGTATGAATCAAGGAAAAACTTAAAAATCTAGCAATTTCAATGCAGTTTTCTAGATAAACCGATAGCATAAATAACTTTGTAATTCCATAGAAATGTACTGTTTACCAAGTTATATTTTGCTGTCGCTCCTAAAATACTTTGTTTTGGTCCAGCAAAATAATCACAGATGTCGCTGTTAGTTTCTAAAACACGCTATCGCTATTTTAATGTCCATCGCGAACAGTTTCCAATATGTATAGCCTATGCTATAACTATACATAAAAGTCAAGGCCTCAGTCTGAATAATGCGCTGATGGATATAGGTTCAGCTGTATTTACATTTGGTCAAGCTTATGTAGCACTATCAAGAGTAACAAGTCTGGGCGGCTTACATTTTATAAACATAGACTTTGGAAATATTAAAGCGCAAGAATCTGCAATTTGTGAATACAATAGACTAAGAAGCATTTACCGTCCAGACTTGACAAAAATCATTACTACAAAGATTCCGAGAAAACCACATAAAGATAGAGAGAGGGCTATGAGAAAAACCGTGGCTGAGGCTCAAGAAATAGAGCCGCAAAAGAAAAAAAGGAAGACTACCTACAAAAAGTAATGAGATCCCCTCAAAAACATTAATATATAAAAAATTCCAAGTCTCGCTACTGAGATGTTCAACCGTAAAAAGGTATGAGATCCATTTGAAACCAAGTCGGCTATCGATTTGTTCATTCCCCACTTAAGAGATCTATCTTAATTAATTACGTAATTAGTTAATAAGCATTATTTTATAGTGACCATATCAATATTTTCAATATATTTTAATGTTTACAATAAATTGAATGACTTGGCAATCGCACTGAATGTATTAATTTTAATATGTATTACACGTTAACCTTCTGTTCTAGTGCGATGGCTAAGTCATTCAATTTATTGTAAACATTAAAATATATTGAAAATATTGATATGGTCACTATAAAATAATGCTTATTAACTAATTACGTAATTAATTAAGATAGATCTCTTAAGTGGGGAATGAACAAATCGATAGCCGACTTGGTTTCAAATGGATCTCATACCTTTTTACGGTTGAACATCTCAGTAGCGAGACTTGGAATTTTTTATATATTAATGTTTTTGAGGGGATATGTCTTATTCGAAGGTATATCCCACAATAATACGATAGTACATGTAGGTATTGTAGGTACAGCATATGAAAATGATCGAGCGTCAGTACTTTACATCGTTAAAAAATTATGACCACTTTTAACCACTAGCCAGCCTTTGCTGATCAGGTTAAGTTTTTTGTGTTAGATTGCCGTCGGTTTCGGTTGCGTGTATAATTACTTAGACGGCGGTCGTTACAAATCATGATAGAGGACAGGCGGAAAAACTCTGACACCAGGGTTGATTGGGTCGTTTATTGACTCGGTGTCCTTTACGATAGAAAAAGAAGAATATAAGATTCAACTCGTAAAAATATCGAATGGCTGACACGTTTAGAACACAGGAAATTGTAGGTCTCGGAAGTCAATGTTCGTAAGCTGAGGACATAAAATCTCCGCTATGAAGCTATAAAGACGGCAATTTCTTGTTTCAGAGACAGTATCCTGGTGGAAAGACGGTAAATCCTACCGTGTTCTGAATTTAAAATATTGCTATGTTTGGTTTTGGTTCAACTTGGAAAAAAGTTGTTCTTTCTAGTTCGTGTCGCAAAAAGTGAAGTAAGGGATGAATCCATGGAATGGGCAGCAGTGTTCTCTGTGGATACAACGACTTGCGCTACGCTCGCCAATCTTCCAACCATGTGTGGTAAGTATGTATGGCAAAAGGCCCTGCGTTTAGGGGTACGCCCTTGTTCAACAGTAGACTTTTGTGGTTGATAGTACTACCTAGTAGCCATTCTTCCAGTGGGTATCGCAAAAAGCGACTAATGTAAGAATACTGGCAATGGAAAGTAGCGTTCTATGTCAATATGGATACAACACCTTGCACTCCGCTTACTAATCCACCAGCGAAATGTGATAAGTATGGAAAATTGACTTTTAAGGGAAGACCAGTGTTAAACAGTAGACTTTTGTGGTTGTTTTTGTAGTATCTTAGTAAAGAAAATGAGTCTACCCTCAAAATGTTGGCACAATCCGATTTGGCACGTGCAAGGCGTCACGTAGCACGCATTACTGCTTTACTGCCTCCGTGGTATGAAAGCGAGCTCTTGCCTTCGTACACATGAGTTTGATACCATTTTCATACCAAATATTCTAAAAACATCATTATCTCGACGGTGGTTTCCTTATATGTTGCTGCGTATTTTTTGCGCATATGTAATACAGCAAAAAAATTGCTACAAAAATTTTAAGGGGTGATTCACCCATGAAACTAAACAACAACTTTGCAGCTATTATTTCTACACCTTATACGTCTGTTACATGCAAGGAAATTTCGAACTCCTCATAGTTACAGAACAACTGACGTTGACACAGGAGTAACGCAAAAACTTGCGTTGGCATCTGTCTCTTACACTTATATGACTTTCTTAATTGTGTCCATTTCTATACAATGTACTTTTGTTTTGAAATTGAATTGAATTGCTATGGTAAATGCAATATACCTATCTCTTTTGCACCGACTGAAGTTAGGTGATGGATTCGCTTTAGGTACTAGATATATTTAAATTGATTAAGAACTACATCAGCTGTCTAATTGCAAATGAACGAGTATATTTGGAACCCGAATAGCACTTCCGTTTAGTTAAATGTTAATCAAGCGCGAAATTCACTTACTGGCCAGGGGTCGTTCGTTTTGAAGGACCATTACATTGGCGATGAAGTGACCCATCAATTTAGCTTCACGCCGACCGCACGCGGGCTGCGCGCTGCGGTCGACATGTCAAACGTTTTATTACGGTTCAGGAAAACTGTTACAATAATCAAGAACGTAAGACCTAACCGGAACATATTTCTTTTTTGACAGCCTGTCTTTAAATCACGAACGAATATTTTCTTACCCACGAATATTAAATTAGTCTGATCTACCGGGTGTTAGAAACAATTTTCTGAATACTGAATTACCAATATTTTGACTGAGATGTAGAGTTTGCTGGGTTAGTGAGATAGAGCGTGTAGATCTAGGAAGCTTGGCTCTACTTGAGATCTAATTTTACAAAAGGCAAGAAATGCCGCCTGACGAAAGCAATAGAAGAATTTTAGCACTTGTCATTAGATACTCACTTTGTAACGTTCTTTGATCAAGGTTGTTTACGATGTAAAATACAAATCTATATTTTAGAGCTTCGCACCAATTTAAAGTTAGCTTGTATGATAATTACCTACTTGTAAACTTTTTTCTGAATTGGGAGGTAGGTTGCACTGAGTTTACTATAGAATAACACAACATAAAGTTATACAATTTCACAATTTTGCTCTCAGCCAAAATTTAATATCATAAGCCGCTTTTTAAGATCCTATTATTTGGGCTGTAGTGGCGGAAAATAATATTGTAACCCCGGAGCTCTGATAACCATTAATATTGCCTTAAGGGTGAGAGAGGTGTTCTTGCGGTCTTCAAGGTTTAACTATGATGAATTATAAATTCTTAGTCTATGAAAGAGCCAAAAGGGCAACGTAATCTTTTTTGCTTTCCGCGTCTTTAGAATTATGGAGAGCATGAGTTTGTAATTTTTGATGCCAAAAATTGCACCCAGACTGCAAGATATTGCGGTTAGCCACTATGCAATTGAATATATATTGACAGCCATAATATGACGTGCGACGGGTGCCGTAGTATGTCCGGATCTGGTAAAATAACGCAAGGTCATGCTAATTTGCCAGTGTATAAACCCAAAAAAGTGATACACTTATTATGATCTCTTAAATATCAAATACCGAGTCATTATAATTAATTGTGTAGATCAAATCTAGTATGTAACATCCAACATGAGTCATCTAAGTATAAACAATTTATTGTAACATCCGTAGTAACTGGATACACGGAAATACAGAAAAAAATATTATATTTCACTGTATTACGTTCTAATTAATTACCTACGTGATAATTAGCTGCCTGCTCTGTCTTTTAATAGGTAATGGAAAAGTTTGATAGGTGAAAATTAACATTTAAGATAGATCACCTTTAACTTCAATTAGCTACATAAAACATAATCTATCTCTGATGAATAGTGTAGGAACAGAGGTAGGTACTCATACCGACGCTGTTTCGTTACTATCCACAACACAACTAACAAATGAAAGACAATTACCTTAAGGTAATTTCTGTGTATTCTCCGTACATTGTTAACGTTACATAATAATGGTCTCATAGAATACCAGTACCTGTCGCATATACTGAATGAGGTCCAGGTGAGGTCCATTTTCATTGCATTTATGCGCAATAACATCATGTTTTTATCATAGCTTATGTTTAAAATATGTTACCTTTGTTGTTGTATACTTTTTCTTTAATTTATATTCTTTTTTCTGATTTCGTAAGTGTCTTCGAAATTATCTACCTTATCTATAGAACCTAAATAATAAATATGCTGATACATAAGTTCTGGCTATTACCAATATTTTTTATTTTACTTTACGGAGATGGGCGGTTCTGTTAGTTGAGTGCAATTGTTTTGTTTAATGTTTTATAAATAAAGTTACCTTTCTTTTTAGATATACAATAGGTATATTGAATTTACATATACGAATTCCTATATTTGAGTGAGTGAGTCCGGTTGGCAGATATTTTTTTTAACATAAATTTTATGCGGGTAGGTATCTGCTCCGACGCGCGACCCATTTTTCACGTACAATTTTTGAAATTCTAAATACGGTGTTTCTATTTTCACGTACGGCGGCTCTCGTTTCACAGTGAACACACTCCATACATCACTTTGTTAGTTATCTATTTAAGTGAATGACAGTGACGAATGTTCCGCGAAACTTCCGTTAGGACAGATCCGGAATTAAATCTATGTGAGTCCTAGTTATGTAGCTAATTAGAGAAGACAGTTTTAACATAAACAGCCAAATTCTTTTATAACTGGTCATGACATGAATCAACCTACATATTTGTTTGTCTGCGTGCCATAGAGCATAAATGACATTTGTGTAGAGGCTGCGCGTGCATGACATCTCTGGTCTGTGCTGCTTCTAGGTAATGTTTTGATTAGAAATACTCACTGCAGTTGGTTCGGAATTAGTAAGTGCAGTAAATAAGTGATACATACATACATAGATATATCACGCCTTTATCCCTTGCGGGGTAGGCAGAGCGATAGTTGCCGTAAGAATACAGCCACTATCGCCGCGTCTGACATTTTTGAGGATTGTTTTCCAAGGTTGTTTCAGAAAACATGTGTATTACTATAGTGACAGGTTGTCAGCCTGTCGCCTAAAAATTGTAATACACCAATTCTCTCGAGTCACTTAGTCGCCTCTTACGACAGCCGCGGGAAGGATGTGGAGTGATGCTATTCTAAGCCGGCATCACACGGCATAGATAAGTGATAGATGTTGTATTCGCAGAGACCATGGTAGGCCTGGTATTGGACGAATTAAATCCTTAGTTGATTGTACATCCACGGGTAGGTTAGGTTGGAGATAAATTGCTGGAAAACGGTAAAATTAGTAATTTCATTTTCATTTAATTTCTAAATAGGTTTCGGACCAAAGCCGAATTATGGAAAAATCGTAGACTTTTAGCTCCAGGAATTTGGATGAATTTTCAGAATTTCACCTGATACCTAGAATTTTTAAAATATATTTTTATCGTATCGTCGTATCGTCATGTTGAAATTATAAAAAATATCCACATTTTAGATTCCCTGTCAGACCCATGACCAACTGTTATAAATAAATGATGAAATTTTTTATCGCTTCATTTTCCACATTTCCACATACATACTTACATGAGAAATAGCACATATAACTAATAAGTAAGACTAAGTATGCTAATGAAAGTTGAATATAGTAAGATTAACTAGTATAAGTAATAATTATTTTTGCGAGGGTAAATATCGTTACAATAAAAGCGATCGTCTAAAGGCTCGCGACGCGGACCAACACATACATACATACATACATATATCACGCCTTTATCCCTTGCGGGGTAGGCAGAGCGTTAACGGCCGCAAGAATACGGTCGCTATCGCCACGTCTGACATTTTTGAGGATTGTTTTCCAAGGTTGTTCCAGAAAACATGTGTATCACTATAGTGACAAGTTGTCAGCCTGTCGCCTAAAAATTGTAATACACCAATACTCTCGAGTCCCTTAGTCGCCTCTTACGACACCCGCGGGAAGGACTTGGGGCGATGCCACTCTAAGCCGGCATCACGCGGACCAACACACCGACACAAATTCTTATTAATTCTTTATTTTCTACAAGATCATTAACATTCAATGTCATCTTAAAAAGACATCGATTACGTTTTAGATTAGGATCAGGAACCATCATTACTTGCAATCTCAATCAGGGGATTTACCCTACTGAACCTTTATCTTTATTTGAATCTAAACAGCATCCACGACCGGTATCAACTGGGAGAGTAGTGTAAAAAGAATGTGAAAGGGTCAGTATAAAATATGAAGATTTTAATTAGAGTTTTTTTTTTTTTTTTAATTCTGGCGTCACATCTCATGGGTGGAGACGTATTTTGCCAATGTCAAAGTAGTCAGGTCGTCGGTAAGGTTAGAGTGATGTAAAGTTAAGTGGCATTACGCCGAGGGAGAGTCCACAACACAGTGATCCTAGTCTGACGACTAGGGGCTGTGTTGCGCAAAATTATGTAGTACAAAAAACTCGATAGTAAAATTTTCTGCACCACGTGGAGACCGATCGTCACTATTGCACAATGCCGAATATATGCATTAATTACAATTTCCTATTTAATGAACACTTTCAGAATAGTTTGTTGCTTAATACACTATCAGAATTATTCACCAAACACTCAAATGAACAAGAAATATCAAATTATAACCAATACACGACCCGCCATGATGGAATACCAACGAGCGACCTTAATTAGAGTTCTTAAAGTAATATTTAGTTAATTTCCTTATGACAGTTGACCTACTATCTATGTGGGTAGGTACTATTTTTCCAACTAAAAATACGGGTTGTAAGAGACGGTGTAACGAAAACTTTGCAGGCGTGATCAGACCATGAAACTGAGCAACTTTTTTATGGGGGCTATGTTGGAAAGCGTAAAAATGTTTCCGAGTTCCCATACAAAGTCACTCAGCTGATCAGGATTTTTTTATGGAAGGTCGAAAAAATTATTTCGTTTTCTAACATAGCCCCCATATAAAAAGTTGTTCAGTTTCATGGTCTGAGCACGCCTGCAAAGTTTTCGTTACACCGTCCCTTACACCATGTACAGTTTTATTACTTACTTTCTTATTTTATTTATTTATTTAACTGTTTATTGCGCACAAGATAAATTACAGGACAATTACATTTAGATAAAAAACACAACAGGTACTACTTATTTCTAAAAAGTAATCTCTTCCAGCAGTCCTACGGTAGAGAGATAGCAGTAAGGCTGACGATCGTGCACAATATTTAATACTTATTTCGGTAACTCTTACATGATTTCACCATTTACATGTTTTACCAGTTCAAAGCCCTGGTATTTTTTTTCTGATATGTATGAAAATGATAGTGCTTTGTTCCGGCCAGCATCGAATGAGGGCTGGAATATGCGGATCACGGAGCACACATAAACTTTCATGGGTAACTTATTGCGTATTTGTGTCGAAAACCAATTATACTGAATTCAGGGCTCGAGTTTTTTGTCTAGAAAAGGGAACGGGCAGATTTGTATTCTGGAATAACAACATTAATAACCCTCCATCCCTTTATTGTTGGTTTTGGCTTTTTCAATTGAGGTTATGTCTGCGTCATAAATGGATTGCCCTTTTGAGGCTTACTCAATAGGAGTAGGTTCAGTTCAGTTATCCAATAAATAATCTTACATTTACTGTGGATGTACTATTTATTAATTATATTAGTAAGATTACGGACATGGTGGTGCTTATACAGGATGTGGCAAAAGTAATAACTCCCCTTTTTGACTCCCACTTTTTAATTTTATCCTCGAAATTGAGTTTTGTATTCACGAAGAAGATGCGAGATTTATTATTGCTATTTTTTTAAACAATAATATTTTGAAATTGCCACCTCCAGACTGTTTCAAAATGTGAAGATGCAAAATCATAGGGTGATGCAACTATGGCCGAAAACGGTAGCACGAGTATGTATAAATATGAGTTTGTTTGACTTTAGTTGCCCGATGGTAATATTAACCACTTTTTCGGTCTGTTACTTATTTTAAGTGTAATGTTATCCTTACATAATGCAAGTTTTCTTGAAGATATTAGACGATTTATCATTAGATAAACAGAAGAAGCAAACACATCTGAAGAACGTCTGTAGCAATTTGTGAGTTCTACTATTACTTGGGTTACACGCTGGATCAAGTTTCTCTCATTAGTTGAACGACAGAGTGTGTGTGACTAATATCATTCGTATCACTTTGATCAATACAAAACATAATTAAAGAAACACGACTCACTTGTTACAATCAGCTGAAACTTGTCGGGACCAATCTAATACGTGAGCCGTCTTTCTTTACATAATAAGTTATATTTGTTTGTATAGTGATAAATATAAAATATAGTTTGATTAGGTACCGGCCATTTTAGGACAAGAAGTTTCATGACAAACTTATGTTCTTTACTAATTAAGCATTAAATGTTGCCATCAGTTTCATAATGATGTCACTCGGCATATAACAGACCTTAGAATTGAAAAACCTTTTTCCAACTTCCGGCTAATTCTCTAATTCCTGGGGCTGATTCTTATGATTCTTGCTTAGCACAATTTCTCGTACACGCAGTCATGCGTCTCACCTACAGATGTAATGTGACGTACGTAATTTTTGTATGGACTCATGTACTATTATTTGATACCGGTAATAGTCATCACTCTGCCCTTCTCCTAAATAATTTAGGGTCGGCGGGCGCAACATGTTTTGTACCTACCTATACATAACAAGAAGGAACCGGGATTTGATCAAAGTTGGGGGGTTCCTCGCTGCCAAAGTTTTTGCCTCTTTTACGAAATATCTTACCAGGGAATATTAAATGAAATTAATCGAAAATAGCAATCAAGAAGAATAAAAATAGACTAACGTCTGACCCATGTCTTATTTTATGCAGGATTAATTACTCAGTAGCAAGTACTATGGGAGCTATAAATAGTATAGGTATCTACTTTAGCCTAGATGCGATAATGATAGAAAATATGTTTAGTTACAAATGTTATTTAATGTAAAATTATGTGATATTATTCCTACTACTGAACTATAATCAATGACCAAGGACGCTTCAAAGGACGATCACAAATTACCCTTTCGTAATTAGGATAAGTTAGTGCTAGAGAACCAATTAAACCTAAACTGATAATAATAATAAAAAGAAGTCTAAAAACTAAAACCCGACTACTGGGATTTCGCGCTCTAAAAAGTAAGAAACAAGAAATCTGAAATAATAACTACTCACGATTGAATGTGTTTTTCGTCTCCAAAATTCATACAAAGTAAACAGCTATTATAATTTATTTTCATGGCAGTTTAATATAAAGTTCATAGTGGTTTTCAGGTGATAGCTGTGGTCGTTTGCCACGTTGCCTTGTTTATTTTATAAACTAGATAGTAAGTACTAGAACACGTGGCAAACGACCACAGCTATCACCTGAAAACCACTATGAACTTTATATTAAACTGCCATGAAAATAAATTATAATAGCTGTTTACTTTGTATGAATTTTGGAGACGAAAAACACATTCAATCGTGAGTAGTTATTATTTCAGATTTCTTGTTTCTTACTTTTTAGAGCGCGAAATCCCAGTAGTCGGGTTTTAGTTTTTAGACTTTTTTTTATTTTAATTATTTTGGGGTTGCAAACTTAAATTTTCACGATTGTTTGTTGGAAGATGTAGGTAGGTACGAGTAAACTGTATTATGATTTTGTTAGGTGTATATAAAATATGCTAGTAACCCCCCGTGTGATTACATTACCAAAACAAATGTTTCAGTTTCTTTATTCTGTGAGGGGGCAAGCCCCCCTCAACCCCCCGTGTCGATGCTTGCTGCTGGTTTCATCACCAAAAAAGTTGTCTCCGTTTTTTTTTTCTGCGAGGGGGGAAAGCCCCCCTCAACCCTCCGGGTCGATGCTTGCTGTTGGTTTCGTTACCAAAACAGATGTTTTAATTTATTATTTTAGCTACGTATAAAATTTTATATGAATTTATGAAGCTTTATAACGACAAGTTCTAAGAAAAATGCACAAAAATCTGCTTTTAGAATATTAGTTGTAGGATCTTTTACATACATACATGTACCTATCTATACATATAAACACATATCACTCCTTTATCCCGTTTTCGCTCTGCCTACCTATCTATGTACGCGTTAAATTAATTTAAATGTAATAATTCGCGGTACCTTCAACTTGGATCCCATTACATGAGATGAAAAATATGACAGTTCGTTCGATACACAACACGATATAAACCTTATTCAAACATATTTTACATGCAGTAGCAGTACGTATTGTGACTTAAACGTCAATTTTTGGTGCAGCTACTCAATTGAGTAAGTCAAAAGTCTCAGACAACAGATGTCGCTGTTAGTTTTCCTAAAACGCGAATTGGCTTAATAGCACTACCTTTTTCAAAAATTTTGGAAAGTGCGTGTTCCCCTAAAGATAAGAAATTTAACCGCAGTAAAGAGCAGCCTATGTTTTATTCTAGACATTATTTCATCTTTGTACAAAGTATCATTTGAATCTATTCAGCCGTTTTAGCGCCAAGTCCTAACAAACACATATCCGCGTTTATAAATTATATAAGGAATTAGGATTAGGATTAGTAGGATCTCTTAACGCGTTAAATTAATTTAAATGTGACAATTTTCGCGGTACTTTTCTACTTCGATCCCATTAAATATGATGAAAAATGTGTCAGATCTGAGCCTAAGGAGCAGCTCTTTCTTACCATAGCTTATACACAGATATTTAGCGTATGTAGTGCTATCACGTCTTGTCTGCCTTTCGTTATCATCATCGGATCAGCTCCACGAGTATGACACATACCGACACCAAGACCGTCACCACACCGATACCGATACCAATGTACCTGCTGCTTGTAGAAAGCGGTTGAAAAATTCTGACATAAGGGCTCATTGAAGACCAATGTGGCGCAGTGGTAGTGCGACTGCCTTTGACGCAAAAGGTTCCGGGTTCGATTCTCGGTGGGTCACTCACAAAGTTGATATTTATCACTTTGTGAATTTGTTCCCAATCTGGTTAGGACATTGCAGGCTGAACCACCCGATTGTCCGTAAGAAAGATGGTTCCGTGTTTCGGATGGCACGTTAAGCCGTTGGTCCTGGTTGTTGTCTATGATCACTTTAGACGGCGGTCGTTACACAACCATGTTTCTGGATAATTGCAGAAGGCGGTTGAAAAATTCCGACACTAGGGTTCATCGGGTCATTAGACGACTCGGTGTCCCACACGAAAAAAGAAATTGAATCGTTAGACGGCTCGGCGTCCTACACGAAAAGAGAGAAAGAGAAAAACCGATGTACCAATTTCATACTAAATTGACATTGCGTAAATGCAAGAAAGTTTCAAATTTTCACCTACATTATATATATTTTTGAAATGTGCTATTTAAGCCCTTTTGTTTGATACCCAACACGATACCACTTGAAGAAAAAAAAATTTTTCTTTGTATCTTTATGCACGCTAGAGGGCACCATGTTCACTTTATTGTGACATGACACAGCCTATAACCATCGGACTGTTCAGACGCTTCTATTGACACCTCATTTGTCAAATTCTGATAAGTAGATTCGTAGCTAGGAGGGAACAAAGGAATTATTGCCACATACATACATACATACATACATACATTCCGGTCAAAATCATAACCCTCCTTTTTGCTTTGCTGTAGTCGGGTAAAAAGAGTATCAACGTCAACAACACCGGAGTCAATGAATATTAAAATGTAGTATGCTTTAAAAAACTATATGTGAAAATAAATTTATTTAGCAGACGAGAGACCAGCAAAAAGCTTGAAAACGATATAATATTTGGAGTGGCTTTTGTTAAGCGAATTTTAGCCAAACATTGACACAGAAAAGCTGACGAAATATCACATTTGAAACGTTTTTATTCTATGAAAATGCAGAATTGTAGTTAGCATAACGCCATCCATATGCATGAAGCGACAGCCATGGAAGCGGTTTATAGAAGGAAAAGTGTCGGACGGAAGTAACATAGTGGCAAACAGTTGGACAGAATTCGTTTTGCGTTACATATATATCACAGAATGTACTCGCAAAATATTCACACATCCAATATCAAGGCGATCAGAAGTAGAATTGAAATTTAAACAAAGCTTAATCAAATATACACCGTGCTTTGGAGGAAATGTTGAAGACGTTGTTTAGAGCAATATGCTGAACAGCTTTCTCTATGGGACCAGTGCTAGGAAACGGATAACAATATTTCGACTTCCCATACAATGTTAGTCCGGTGATCATGAATTTTGTATGAGGGATCGAATCTTCTTTCGGATTTCAGCACTGGTTCCATAGGGAAAGTTCTTCAGTATTATGCCCTAGTTTATAACGTCCCCAATTAAATGCATTTCTTCCAAAACACGGTGTATAACTTTGCTAATTTGATGATATGCACTGGGCGAGGTAATTTAAAAGCTACTTGGCTGAAAATTGCGTTAATAAATCGCCTAGGCTAGCGCTACACTGTTTATACTATAAACTGTTTATGCAACTGATAATATATAAACTTTATAGGTATTATCAAAAGCATCAAACATGTTGCACTTAGTAGGGAAAAATACTTTTAATTACAGTATGACCAGGAACACACTTGACGCACGACGGAGCTGTCTGTCAGATCCATACTAGAAACGTCACTCCCCATACTAAAACTGCACTCGACAGATGAAACTGCGATAGCGCTGCGCCAACAGCGGTTGATCGGTTTTAGTATGGGGATTGACATTTCTAGTATGGATCTGACAGACCGCTGCGATATTTTTGCGCTCCGTCATGCGTCAAGTGTGTTCCTGGGCTAACTAGTGCCCCGTCCAGCGGTTGCATCGTTTAGTTCATTGACTCAGTGGCTAGATAGGAAAAGGAGAAGTTATTTATTTCAAACACGCGTTGTCAAGATTTCTCTCTCCTCCTTAGGAAAATTTATTTTTTTCTTTTCTGATTTATAGATATTACTCAAGTTTACTGTGAATAATAATCGTCCAAGATAGCTCGTGACATTCTATTGTGCTCATACAAAGACGACGACGCTGCTTACGTACATCATTAAATGAAATCGTTGTCCACTTGACAGTATGATTTTATAGAACACTCGTGTTATAATTCAAGATTTAACGAGATATATAAACTAAAATAATGAGGCTTTTTTATTTCTAAAAAAATCTACATTCATATACGAACGGATCATATAGATAGAGTTATTGTAGTTGACAATTTTGTTATTATTTCATCAACATGTAGGTAGTCATTTTGTTTTCAAGTACGGTTGCAAAATGTAAAGTATACGTCTGATTATTTTGAATAGGGTTTGGCCCTCTACGTTTCGCGTTACACAGCCTTCTTCCATAGGGCGACAGATCACAATAATCCCGACCATCGACCGTGATGGTATACCTAAACTTGTTCGTTTAGTAATAAAAGTATGCCCATATGTTGCCACAAGACCTCATTAACTGTCTCATAAGCTATATCAACCAGTTACATAGAAAAAAAGTAAATAAATCTCAACTGAAGTGGTTCAAAATGGTTTTGCCAGACAAACAGCTCGATGCAATGCAAACAGCGTGGTGCTAGCGAAAACAAACAGATCAATCATATTGAATTACTCGCGCTTTTCCGCTCGTCTCGGATATGGATCAAATAAATTTCATATTTGAAAACTGCTTCGTTCTGACATAAACACAAATAACATCTATGATTTTGCTCATGAGAGCACCAAATCTGTATACACACACATATACCACGCCTTGGTCCTTTGCGGGGTAGGCAAAGCGTTTACGGCCATAAAAAGGATTTCTATCGCCACGTGTGACAATGACGATTGGGAGTCGTTTCAGATAAACGGTATATCACTATAAGTGACATCGAATCTGATGGAAATTAAAAGGTTAAAAGTCTTACATATATTATATTACGATTAAGATGAGTACTACTGTTTAAATATGCTTTTGTTTGTACAGTCAAGCTCAGGCTGGGTTAGAAAATTTAGACTTTGGACTTACATTGGCGGATCGGGTGTATAGCCGGAGATGATCTTGCGGATCGAGGGTTTTGATTGTACCAGTTTTTTATTACGTTCGTAGATCAGTAATTTTCAGATCACTTTATTCTATACACCTGGTTTTCTTGAATGTGCCTTAATTTTAATAATAATATATATGTGTCTTAATTTGATGTCTCTCTACAGGACGCATCATGGGCCTACTGGGCATACCTACTAAGCTCAGTCGTGGAATTTTAAACCTGTTCGAATATGACATAAACATATTTTTCGTGGGGTTACTCATAATTGATTCAACTATATGCAGATGGGTTCTAACTTATCGTTATTTTAAACAATTATTTATTTACAAGTTTCTAAGCACTAAGATAGAACTATTAATAGTAAAAGAGCTCACCTCGGGTCGTGCCTCGAATTGTTTTTTTGCGTTAATACAATTGTAAATATAACGCGACGCACCCATCGGAATTTTCCTTCAGAAAAGATCTGAACCTTGTTTTCATACCGTCAGCAAGTTACAACTTCACCAGGATGTTGATAAATGAGCGCAACTCTGCTGGTGACAGAGCTGCCACGTATCCACGGACCATTACAATGAAAAATGATATAAATAAAAGAACGTGATCGAGTGATGTGCCAAGCGGTAGAAATAAGTGAGAGTGAAGAGGAAGGTTGTAATATCAACAAAGAAATTACTCGAAACGAGTTTGGAATACGCCTTTAACATGCGCTAACTTGCGCAATTGCGGGTTTTTCTAGCACGATCAATTATCATTTTATATATTTTTGGAGACTAAAAACTTCATTGCAGGATACTTGAACCCTTTCGGCCGGGTATACCTAAAGTGTACTGTGACTATATGAAGTACTTTGTAGATTCCATTATCATGACACTCGGCACTACTACGTTTACTACGCCGTAGCAAGTCTAAATGGTCACCTGTTTTTAGTACCATTTCTTTCCGTTATTAAAACACTAAGCATTCTAAAAAGTTACAATTTCAATTTCAACTTCAACAGCCACACAGTTCACTCGACATGGGCCTCCCCCAATTACGTATATATTTGTCATAATACACCAAGCTTGTTAGACGGATTGGCAGTATAGTGCAACTGTCGCAACAGTGCAGTGTAACCTACTTTTATCTAGACGGGTTATGTTTGAAATACTATTTTTTTTATCGTTTGTTTTCCAACACAAATTAATAACATGAGTCTTACTCTAAAACCTCTACTGCAAACCCTTTTGCGGATTTATGTGTAGTGGCCTTCAGTCGCCTCTTAACTATTCCTAATTAAATTAGTGATTTTTTACATAAATTATGCTAAATCTAACTGTCGTTATTGCTATATTCGTACTTTTTAATAAAGAAAATTTTTAGTTTCTTTTTACATTGGAACACATTTTTGCAACTACCTATTTGATCAACAATTTCTTTAGGCAATTCGTTAAGTACATAGGGGAGCATGAATTCAGATGTGCGTTGACCATAAACATTTTTGTATGCAGTTAAGTTATAAGTTGGCAAGTACGATAAGCTTCTTAAATTGCCGCATCTTGTCTTTAGTTCAAGGTTGTTTAGATTTTTGAAACTTTCACATATTGTCACTAGTTTAACACTATCATAAATACATAAAACCTTGCAATATCCAAACAGTTTCCTACTTTCCTCTTTACATCTATCCTTAATTTTTAGCGGTACAATTATTTGTAAATTATAAATATCATCTAGATAGGTTTTATAACTTCGTCCGTAACTACTTAATCCATAAGTAATTATGGAGTCCGCCAATGACAGATACATTGTTCTTAATGTCCTAAATGGCAAGTTGTACTTAAGTATAGTAAACTTTGAGAGAAGTGCGCGCAGCTTGTTACATACTAAAGATTTAGGTCATTGCCTCACGAATAATGAATGGCAACAAATTACCTACCTTAATATATTTGATCTATATTCTATCTATGTTAGGTACAATCATCCTCTTTCGTGTCGATGACTCATATATACTTTGAACAAAAGTTTGCCACGGCTACGGCACTTTCAGTAGCTTCATATAAGTCTGATAAGGTACAATAAAAATGCTATTTCATAATATTTTATTAGCTAGAAATCTTTACTTTGCATAAACATCATAGACTTGTAACTACGATGGTCATGTAACAATGTGTCAGACTATCTACAGATGTGCACAAACTTATCAGCAAGCATACGAACAGTATGAGTTACAAAGCCCGGCTTAGTTTCTGCTGCTAGTTATTCGGAGTAACATGACCTATTTATTACGTACCGACAGATGGTGAAAGGAGAGAGCCAAAATTGGTTGCTCTGTAACGCATCTGTACTTACCATATTTTAATTTTGATAGAAACGTTAAGTTATCCATTTTTACCCGACTACAGCAAAGCAAAAAGGAGGGTTATGATTTTGACCGGTATGTATGTATGTTTGTATGTGGCAATAATTCCTTTGTTCCCTCCTAGCTCCGAATCTACGTGTCAGAATTTGACAAATGAGATGTCAATAGAAGCGTCTGAACAGTCCGATGGTTATAGGCTATGTCATGTCACAATAAAGTGAACATGGCGCCCTCTAGCGTGCATAAAGATACGAACAAAAATTTTTTTTCTTCTAGTGGTATCGTGTTGGGTATCAAACGAAAGGGCTTAAATAGCACATTTCAAAAATATATATAATGTAGGTGAAAGTTTGAAACTTTCTTGCATACACGCAATGTCACTTTAGTACGAAATTGGTACATCGGTTTTTCTCCTTCTTTCTTTTCGTGTAGGACACCGAGTCGTCTAACGACTCAATTTCTTTTTTCGTGTGGGACACCTAGTTGTCCAACGACCCGATGAACCCTAGTGTCAGAATTTTTCAACCGCCTTCTGCAAGTAGCAGGCTTCTGACATGGTTGTGTAACCACCGCCGTCTAAAGTGATCATAGCAACCGGGACCTGCGGCTTAACATGCCATCCGAAACCCGTAATGTCCTAACCAGCCTGGGGACAAATTCACAAAGTGACGCTTTTGAGCTAATTCGCGTTTTAGGAAAACTAACAGCGACATCTGTTGTCTGAGACTTTTGACTTACTCAATTGAGTAGCTGCACCAAAATTGACGTTTAAGTCACAATACGTACAATATAAAATATGTTTGAAGAAGATGTTGAATAAATGCTTTTAACAAAGATATTAAAACATTTTGCATATAAATATCACATGGCAGTTAAAATGTCTTAACAAGATCTATCTAGTAATGATAAATGTAATATTTTGACAACCAGCAAGCCGTTTTAGGTCACAAAATTAATATGAGTAAAATACTGGACAAAAATGTATTGTAAACAAGGACGACGTTATTTTAAGGTATATCTTAAATCAGCTGCCAACGCAGTATAGGAAAGAGGAAAGTAAAAATCTTTTTGCAAATTGACACCAGCTCCCAGCGCCGACACGGGGGGTTGAGGGGGCTAACCCCCCCCCCCCCCCCCAGAGAAAAAAAAGCAAATATCTCATTGGATATCTGATAGGACATCAACTGCAACTGTTTATATCGTGTTGGGTATCAAAGGAACTGTCATATTTTTCATCCCATTTAATGGGATTCAAGTTGAAGGTACCGCGAATTATCACATATAAATTTATTTAACGCATAGATAGATAGGTAGGCAGACCGAAAGCGGGATAAATGAGTGATATGTGTTTATATGTATCTATATATAGGTAGGTACATAACAGATCCTTCTACTAATATTCTAAAAGCAGATATTTGTGCATTTTTCTTAGAACTTGGCGTTATAACGCAATTTTCATATTAAGAGGCTGACACGAGCTAAAAACCGGTCCCTTTCTGACAAATGTCAAACAGCGCGCGTGCGAACGGGACGGAATCTTGCCGATTCAATGATATTTTCGTATTTTCAATGATAACTCGGTCAAAAATAAGTTATTTGAAAATCATAAACAATATGTCGATAGAGTATTGTCAGGCGCTCATTCTGATAATAAACACTTAATTATTGCGTGGGTTTTGTTCATACAGTTTGCGATATAATAGATTTTTAGAGGTAACTTTACGATGTTTTTCTATCAAGCTAAATTACTAATATCATGTTTTGGAAACAATAACACTACAGCAAATATCCTGAAGATTATTACCTTTTTTTTCGTCAGTTTTTCTGCATTTTATCTAGGGTAGAAATCACTTATAAAAGTAGATTTTAGCTCTACTCAGCCCCTTAAGCTTTATACGTAGCTAAAATAATAAATCAAAATATCTGTTTTGGTAACCAAACCAACAGCAAGCATCGACACTTGGGGTAAGCCCCCTCATAGATAAAGAACGAAAACATCTGTTTTGGTAGTGAAACCAGCAGCAAGCATCGACACGGGGGGTTACTAGCATATTTTATGCCTAGTAAAATCATAATAAACGTTTAAACTAGTAGGTACTAGTACCTACATCTTCCAACAAACGTGAAGATTTAAGTTTACAACACCAAAATAATTAAAATAAAAAGAAGTCTAAAAACTAAAACCCGACTACTGAGAGTTCGCGCTCTAAAAAGTAAGAAACAAGAAATCTGAAATATTAACTACTGACGATTGAATGTGTTATCATCTCCAAAATCATACAAAGTTAACAGCTATTATGATTTATTTTCAAGGCAGTTTAATATAAAGTTCATAGTGGTTTTCAGGTGATAGCTGTGGTCGTTTGCCACGTGTTCTAGTACTTTCTAGTTTAGAAAATGAATTAGGCAACGTGGCAAACGACCACAGCTATCACCTGAAAACCACTATGAACTTTATATTAAACTGCCTTGAAAATAAATCATAATAGCTGTTAACTTTGTATGATTTTGGAGATGATAACACATTCAATCGTGAGTAGTTAATATTTCAGATTTCTTGTTTCTTACTTTTTAGAGCGCGAACTCTTAGTAGTCGGGTTTTAGTTTTTAGACTTCTTTTTATAAATATTATGGCGGGACTTTTCTTTACCTATTTCTAATTAGTCATAGATGGCGCTAGGCTACTCGTAAGTAGTCAATTGTCAACAAATATGTAAACGAAGCAAGTGGATTACAATTTCGTCGCTGAGACCAGAGCCAACCGCGGTGCATCGGTTGACACGTTCGACCCGGCAATTCAAAAGACGTGGGTTCGAATCCCATCGGTGGCGTGATTTTTTCTACTTGTTTTATTTGCCAAATTTTGTAACAAAAAGTTAATATTTCTAATTACGATTACGACTTTGCTTGCATATTTCAATTCCTTTTTAAGTCACTGTCACAAATACCTAAAAATTTGATGCGACCACGATTACCATCAAAACTAGTAATAATCTAGTTAAGAAGTAAGAAAAAGAGATAGTAATCCATTTTAGGTGAACTTTTACTCCCTTGGGACTGAACAACTTGCCCTGCTGTAACTTGTGACGCACTTTTATCTCTGTTCGAGCTCAGGGGAAATCTAGACCAACTACATATGAAATTACTTGTTTTTTTATTTATATTCTAGAGATTTGCTTTGAGCAATGCAATGACGTTATACTCCCACACAGTATGGCGGATTGCACACTTAACGCACGACGGAGCCCAATATATCGCAGCGGCCTGTCAGATCCATACTTGAAATGTCATACTAAAACTGCTCAACCGCTGTCGACGCAGCGCTATCGCAGTGTCGTCCGTCGAGTACCGGTTTTAGTATGGTTAGTGACGTTTCTAGTATGGATCTGACAGACCGCTGCGATATTTTTGCGCTCCGTCGTGCGTCAAGTGTGCGGTCCGCCATTGCTATGAAGAATTAATGAACATATTTCAAGACGTAGACATCATGAAACTGAAAAGTTTTACCCAATACTTGCCGATAGATATCACCACACGATATTATGTAGATAGTAAGGTATGCCATTTAACAATTTGTTTCCACATGTCTCCATTAACCTTGTATTTTTTCACGGGCTACAAGACAACACGCAGTTAAAAACTATTTACTTAGTAAGCTCTATTATTTTGAAATAAATTAAATGTAAATTCTTTCCCCCTGTTACATAATATCAATCTTAGTGACTTATTTTCAAATTATATTTTTTAGTTTTTCTTAGTCTGTGAAACCGTTTCGTAATTACTTTTACCCAGGATCGGGGAAGAGAAATCACTCTTAATTCCCTTCTGATTGAGTGGGTTCCAAAAATAATCCAATAAAAGAGCAAAAGTTTCCTTAAACATATTGTCTAGAAAAGGTAAATATTGAAAAAAACATTTTGTATTATGCTAAGATAATATCTATATGCGGTAACTTTAATTGGTTTTAGTATCAGCTTCTTTACGTTGTAAAAGTTGCTATGAGCTCCTCAAATACAATAAAAAATTGGTCTTATTTTATTTCAAATGTTAGTAAGTATGCACAGAATTCATTTACGTTTATTACTTGTAAGTACTTATTATAATTTACCCTTATAATTGAGTACCTAATACCTAGACCTTGTCTGCCGACTTCCTAATTTGTGTCCCTAGTTAAATAATTTTACTTCATGTTGATATTTACCTACCTTATATGTACTTACTTTGCAATATTTAAATAATAAATGAATCTATATTATAAAGGTTTTTATCATATTGGTTTGTATAAGTTGCCCTCAAATCCTATACTAAAATGAAGCCGGAAACCAACCTACACAAACAATCTACACGTGCTTAGGACCTTTCTGATTATCCGGGAAAACCGCAGATTTTAATTTTGCCTCCTCGCTCGTGGATTGTGGCAAAGTTGAATAAACATACGAAACATTGTTCATTAAGTATTTTTCAGAATACTGTGTGCATTTCAGCGGAAAAATTTAGAAACTTAGGTGTAAAATATATAAAAAAAACTGCGATTATGTGCACTTTAGCAGCGAACGCAGTTAGACAGAATGCAGCGTAGCTCCGCCGTCAACGTACATATTTCGGTTTTGTGCGTAATTTATGGCGTGCATTAGATGTACAATACAAAAGTAAAAAAAGAACTTTGGTTAAACGTGGTCAAAGACTACTAACACTAACTATTACAGACCTGCATAGTATCTCAATCGACTTATTATAGTGTGGAACAATGCTGGGTATGATGTTTACATTTTAGGTATGGGTTTACATAGAAAGTACGTAGGTAAGTAGGTATTTTGGATCTATCATGTTTGATAACTAAATTCCCATTTTGTTTCAACCATAAAAATATTGATGGCCACTTCAAGTACCTTATGTGTTCGCGTAAAATATCCAAACATTTTTGATTTTAAAGCCGCTGTTGCCTCCAGCGTACGTTTTTAAAACCTCTTAGACTCAGGCATTGAAAATGTTTTGTTGTTTTCTTACACACGACGGTTTTAAGAGAGCACTTGTCTTGTCACACGTGAAATTTGAGGCTTTCTCATAGAGAAATAAACCACTGGAGTGATCACTGATTCCATTTACTAGTAAGCGCATTTCACTTACCATTTTTTGGCGGAAAGGGTTATTTCACGGTGGCAGTTGGGTGAAACCCCTGAGTGAATGCTTAGGGTGCTACCACGCAAGATGTGAGACGTGAGAAAGCGCGACGCTCGAAACCGTTTCCGTATAAAATGTATGAAAAAGACGAGACGCCGTCAACAATTCTACGTCTACACCCGTGAGACGCGTACTTCATCGACGACCGCCGTGTGTCATGTTCATGTCTCAAGTCTCATGATACGGCTCACAATTGAAGATAGCACCTAAAGGGTATCTGCTCAATGAACGCGGTAGCCGCGAATTGTTACTCCAGTGGTTTTTGTTCCATGGGATTTCTCTTTCAAATTCAATACACTATTTATATTTACGATAGAATTTTCTTTGCAGTGCAACTTCTGCAGCACTTGAATGACTTCAAGATGTGTTACAAGAGAAATATGGTTTTAACATACATACATATATCACGCCTTTATCCCTTATTAGTTAGGTAATAGAATCATGAAACGTTTGTTTAGGTATTTACCAAAACAAGAACAATTGGTCTCAAGAAGCTGACAAGAGAAAGCTACCAGCTTCGATTATTGAAGGTCCCGCTACGCTAGTGAGAGACAGCTCTCTAGTTATCCTTCAAAACCTTGTCTTATTTGTATTAGTTAATTTATTAATACTAATCTAGATCTTAAAATAGATCTTATTAAATGAAATATTATTAGAATTACAAATAATTTCATTGAATTGCCAAGGAAATGTAATTATGTCGCTTGGCTTGTGTTCAATACCACAAATCAAACCGTTATAATAATTGAATCAAATCCAATTAATATTAAAATGACTTAGTACACAATGTTACACAAAAACAATTCGTTAAAATCGATGAAAATTTTGGGGATATGTAATATATATGAATATGTAACATATATTGTACAGTTTCACGTGATTATGTCATTTAACGTCATGAGATGTGTTTTACATATATTTTTAAAGCGTCACTTAAAACCGCACTCGACGTGTGACGTTGCGCTAGAGCTGCGCTAACAGCGGTTGAGCGGTTTTAGTATGGGGAGTGAGTGACTTTCTAGTAATAATTTGACAGACTGTTGCGATAATTTAGCGCTGCGTCGCGCGTTAAGGGTGCAATCCACCTAATTTAAGCCGATTTCAGTCAATTTGACCTATCTTTTGTAGAACGTAGTGTGTGGAGCCCGGACTCGGAGTCCATTTACATTGTGAGTTGAAAGTGAAATTTTCTCTTAATGCAATTTTTTTTTGCCTGGAGATTTTTGATACAAATCTTCTCGATTCTCGAATCTTCTTACAAAGTGTAAGTTTCATCTAACTCCCCAAAGCTCCACAGTCAGCTTTATGACGTCACTATGAAGTTATGGTCCGCGTACACAACATAATGCCGTAAACAGTTGGTAATAAAAGCTTTCCCGGTCTATTCCGCTCGTAACTTAAGAAATACCTGTTGTTATGAAGTTGAAAACTACTTTTTTATGGCTATTCATGCTGCTTATGCTTATAGTTTCAAAATAAGCTAAATAGCTTTCCTTGTATGGATAAACATGAACCTTTGCGGGTTGTGACAAAGGATATATCTAAAAACACACAAACACGCGCACACACACAGACACAGATTATCACGCCTTTGTCATAGTATAGGCAGAGCGTTAACTGCCATAAAAAATTGTGTCACTATAGTGACAGGTTATCAGTCTATCGCCTAAAATTGTAATACACATAAAACCTCGAGTACCTTAGTCGTCTTTAATGACACCCGCGGAAAATAAATGGGGTGATGTTATTCTAAAGCGGATCGCACAGTCAACGCACAACGGAGCGCCAACATATGACAGCGGTCAGTCAGATCCATACTAGAAACGCCACTCCCCCTACTAAAACCGCACTCGGCAGACGACACATCTGGCAGACCACTGCGATGTTTTAGCGCTCCGTCGTGCGTTAACTGTGAGATCTGCAGAAGCCAGCATCACGATACATCACACAGCACGATATTTAAAAATACGAATCTATATACACCAATAGAAAACGCCATTGCGGTCGCCAAATACTGGCAATCAATAATAAACAATGATCCGTTGACACGGAGAAGAAAGACTGCCACAATTTATCGTATGATATCGGCACGCCGGCATTTATTTTGTTCGCAAGTTGCAAATAAATCTTCTTCTTTTCGTGTGGGACACCGAATCGTCCAACGACCCGATGAACCCTAGTGTCAGAATTTTTCAACCGCCTTCTACAAGTAGCAGGCTTCTGACATGGTTGCGTAACGACCGCCGTCTAAGTGATCATAGACAGCAACCGGGACCTACGGCTTAACGTGCCATCCGAAACATGGAACCATCTTACTTACGGACAATCGGGTGCTTCAGCCCGCAATATCCTAACCAGACTGGGAACAAATTCACAAGGAGATAAATATCAACTTTGTGAGTGACCCACCGAGAATCGAACCCGGGACCTTCTGCGTCAAAGGCAGTCGCACTACCACTGCGCCACATCGGTCGCAAATAAATGCGAGAGTGCCGATAACACACCGTATTAGCAGCTTTTCCGGGAAAGGAAAATCATCAACATCTAGACAATGAGGATAACAGCGAAGATAATAATTTCTGTCACACTCGTCAATATGAATTACCAATACATATCTCATGATATTATTGTGAACGATCATGTAATACAGTAGGGTACAAAAAATTGCTTATTATATATAGTATCTCTTGTCTTGTGATACACAAATTATCTCAACCGGCCCTCAATATTTGTCAGACGTGGCGACAGCGACCGTATTATTACGGCCGTTAACGCTCTGCCTACCCCGTAAGGGATAAAGGCGTGATATATGTATGTATGTATGTCTCTTGTCTACTAATTTGCTAGATAGGTTCATTAAATGATGTGACTAGCTACTCTGCCATAGCACAATAAATTATAAGGCAAAATATCGTAACCCCTAACCCTATATAATCGTGATTAAAATAAATAAATAACAAATAACTTTTCCGTTGCGGGCTGAACCACCCGATAGTCCGTAAGTAAGATGGTTCCGTGCTTCGGATGGCACGTTAAGCCGTAGGTCCCGGTTGCTGTCTATGATCACTTAGACGGCGGTTGTTACACAACCATGTCAGAAGCCTGTAACATGTAGAAGGCGGTTGAAAAATTCTGACCTAGGGTTCACTGGGTCTTTGGACGACTCGGTGTCTCACACGAAAATAAGATGAAGAAGACTTTAAAGAATTTAAAATATATTTCGAAATTTTCGATATATAGATATTTATCGAAAAGCCTTGGTGTCAGAGTTTTTAAACCGCCTACTGGTAGGCGTCTGACATATTTGTAAACTAATTTTATTCCATGTATTACCTTATTGTGCTGGCAAATAAGTGTTCCGCAGTATTATGCAGCTTATCCTCCTGCGTTCAAAGGAAATTGCGTACGTGCTTTATAAAATCTGTACAGCAGATATTCGTTGAGGGAATTTGTACCATTTTCCGTCTTGTAAAAGGTAAAAAAATGCAGCTTAACCCACAACGCAGCGCTAAAATAACGGACGTGAGAATGGCCATCAGCCACAACAGTCCACATCTGGGTAGTAGGCATGGTCTTTCTGCCATTTTGGGGATATGTTTTTTCATGCTTAGAATATTAACTAGAGCTACTCGTGTAAGGTAAAGCAGGGTACACCTGCAAAGGAGCTGCCGATTTATCGAGTCAATTGAAAAGAGCTTGCCCAAATAATCAGTAGTATTGGACTGTAATGGAATAATATATTTTATCTCATTTCAGTGGAGACAAGCCCTAGCATTCTGTGCTAGTAGTAATTACATTAGATAGTAGATAAATTTTTATATCCGACTTTGTATAATAAGCCCGTTATATTAGTATTTTCGGTTCAATAACAACGCAGCATCTTTATCGGGCAATAAAAGTTGTATAGGGAATTTATAAAAGCCATCGAGGGGTTGTTGTTCAAAATTCTTTATTTAACATAATATTTCATACAAAGTACATATTTAAACAAAATGACTTAATCTACTGGTTCTTCAATTTTTACTTTATCAGGCTAACACCTACGAAAGTTTACAAGTAGTAAGTTAAATGGGTGCACACAAGGAGTTTTAACTAACAAATATAACATTAGATTGTACATTTCGACGTAAAATTGTATTGCAATTTTACTTACTGCCTAAACATTTTATTATTATTATTATTATGATTTTTTTACATGTTTATGTTATGGTGTTTGCTAAGATGACCCTAGCAAATCCATAGTACAATAATCAAAATTATACATCAATAATTTTTAAATATTATAATGTAGAGGGTATTTATTTATTTTTCGCATGGGCTATACTTGTGGTCTGAGCACTCACAGAAACCAGTGATCAGTCTGCGAGAGACCCACCGCTTCACCCCGCGCTAGCTCGCGGGCTAGCGCGGCGGGGGGATCGCTGTGACCAGCGTAAGGGGTCAACTGACTGGTCGACCGACGATTCGGTTCGTCATTCACAGGGAACAAAAGATAGTGTTGTGGTAAACGAAACGTTCCATATCTATCGACATAATTTAGGTGGACATTCAGTTTACCGATTTGAGAAATGAGAATATTATCATGTGTTGAGTTTTTGTTGTAGAATAATTTTGTGAGTTTAATTATAAATTGTTTTAATAATGGAAATGAGATTTTTTCATGAAGTTTTTTAAGGTTTGTTAGTCTGGCGGTGTTGAAAGCAATTTTTATAGCCCTATTTTGTAATACCTGAATAGTTTTATAATGGCAGTCACGAGCGCTACTCCAGACAGGACATGCATATGTCAGGCAGGGTCGAATAAGTGTTGTATAAATTCTAAGCTTAGTTGCGGGACTTAATTTACTACGCCGATTCATTATAGGACCAAGGGCGCCAAATGCTTGTGCACCTTTGGTACGAATGTGCTTGATGTGATGAGACCAGTTAAGTCTTACATCCAGTAAGACACCCAAGTAACGGACCGAGTTGCTCCATTGGATAGGGTGACCTGATATTTTAAGCAGCTGTTTCGGCCGTTTACGTTGTCTTGTAAACATAATGGCCTCCGTTTTATTTTCATTTAATTTAAGTTTCCATGTGGTAAAAAAAGCATGTAATAGGTCTAGCGACATTTGTAACCTACCGATAACAATGTGTGTTTCAGTAGAGGATGTAAAAGAAGCTGTATCATCCGCAAAACATGCAAGTTGAGTATGATTTTGGATAGGAATATCGTTAATATATATCAAAAAGAGATATGGTCCCAGTATGGAACCCTGTGGGACCCCAGCTGGAACCGTATGGCACGAGGAGCTGCATTCCTCTACAAAGACGAAAAAGTTTCGATCATTAAGATATGATTTCAGCAGTTTTATTAACTTTAGCGGTACACCGCTCCCAACAAGTTTATGAATTAAGCCTTCATGCCAAACGGTATCAAAGGCCTTTTCAATGTCTAACAGAAACATTCCGGTACATTGTTTCAAATTAAGATGATGTGCAACATGTTCAGCAACTCTAGCCAGCTGTTGAACAGTGGAGTGAGAGCAACGGAACCCAAATTGTTCCTGGATGAGCAGATGCTCAGTTGCTGTTTTTAAGCGCGCGCAAACAACCTTTTCAAATAATTTACCTAAGGTTGGTAATAAACTAATAGGTCTGTAACTAACAGGATCAGTATCATCTTTTCCAGGTTTTTTAAGAGGAATAACTTTTGCAATTTTCCAGGTTTTAGGGAAGTAGCCAATAGATAAACAGCCATTAAATATTTTAGTCAAGTATACTATTGCTTTTTGGGACAAATTTTTAAGAAGGATATTCTGTATATTATCATAACCCGGAGCCTTCCTAGGCTTGAGTTGTTGGATGTATTTACGGATCTCACGTGGACGAGTTGGTTGAAGCAGCTCAGCGTCCGAATAATTGTCGACGATGACGTTCGAGTTACGTACTTCATGCTCTACCTCAGGACTTACCCAACTCAACGTGAGGCTCATATTATTATAGAAAGTTTTTGCAAGTACTTCACATTGTTCAACAGTGTCGGTGGTGCGATTACCATTGACCAGCTTAAGAGGGGGGATGACAGTAGTTTTTGGCTTAAGGGAGCTAGACAGGCGCCAGATATCGTTACTAGGGTTGTCGACCTTTGATAGTTTATCACTCCAGACACCATCAAGGAATGTTTTAATTTCCAACTTTATTATGTCCTGTGCTTGATTTATTAAGAAGCGTATGTATCGCTTTTCTTCTCCCTTTGGCAAACCTGTATCTCGACGGCGAAGTTTATTTTTGAACGTGATAAGTCTTTTTATATATTTTGGGAGTTTGGTTTTATCAATAGGTTGCGAACGTAAGGGAATATTCTGTTTCTTTGCGTCTATGATGCTACTATTGAGATGCAACACTGAGGCCTCTATTTCTTCAACTGAATTAAATGTCTGAGATGTAAGCACAAGGCTCTTGTCTAAAGAATTACGGTAGCCGGACCAATTCGCTTTTTTAAAGTTGAAGAAGCCAGGTCTGGCCCTGCGTTGAAGCATCCCACAAACTGTGAAGAATATGGGCAGGTGGTTTGAGGAAAGGGCCGGGCAAACTTTGATGTTATTTAAAGAATCAATATTCAGCGAGAGAACGAGATCAGGGTTTGAGGGTGAACGATTTGCGCAATAATTTACCTGACTTGGAATATCTGATGCATGAATTTCGTAGTCATTATCGAGCATGTGTTGGAACAAAATTCTACCATTTTTATTATTAAATCTACTATGCCAGCACTCGTGATTTGCGTTAAAGTCACCCATAACAATTATGTGGTGACTGATACCCATGACAGCGTCTAAGTCACTTTCCAGTAGTGACAAGTTAGGCGACTGGTATATCGAAACAAATGCATGCTCCTTACCAGAAATTTTAATATTTACTCCAATTGCTTCAAGTTGCATCGTTATGGGCATACGGATAACATTGTGTGGAATATTATCTTTGACCAATATAGCTACCCCTTGTCCCCGACCCGAGAGATGCTTGTCCTGTCTGTAGCATTTATAACCTGGTGTAGTTAATAGGATATTTGGAGTTAGTTTCGTTTCGTTGAGCCCAATTATGTCGATAGATAAAGAACTTACCAAGTGAAGTAATTCATGGATTTTAGGACGAACGCCGTCAGCGTTCCAACATAGCATCCGCAGTTCTGTTTTTATATCCGACTTTGTATAATAAGCCCGTTATATTAGTATTTTCGGTTCAATAACAACGCAGCATCTTTATCGGGCAATAAAAGTTGTATAGGGAATTTATAAAAGCCATCGAGGGGTAATGTTGGGCTTTACGAACTGTAAATTCCCTCCTGCGCTTTCCATATTTCTTTTACAGCGACTATAACTGCGTTATAGATGGTAACGGAATAGTAGTTGAGTTCCAGTTTTCTCATGTCTTTTGTTTTACTATTCTACTATTATTACGAACTTGGTTTGTACGGGAACGTTTTGCAGATCCGTCCATACATAGCATGTATTAAAATTGCTTTTAACGTGTGAATTGTTTGTACGTTGGCGTTTTGCAGAAAGGCAGTAATATATTATACTATATCAATATAAGAAAATCTCATAGTCTGAAACTTGTGTCCTTAGACGACTTGATGTCCTCCACGCGAAAAGAAGTCTTAAACTGGACAACTTTAATAAATAACTTGTTTAGCTAGTAGTAGTTTTAGGTCAGGGTTTTTACAAACTTGCATTAAAAATGTGGAATCATGCCAAAAATTGTGAAATAAACTACTACGTAACTTTAATGTGAACATTACTTTTGAGATACTGTGACATATTTACTGCTAAAATTTATTTGGTGATTTACATACTCATCCGATTTCCAGATCACTATCGACCGTAGCCTGCTGCAATGGTCTCTGTGGGGGAGTACAGTGGCGGCCACCCTGGTAAGCAAGGACAACACTGTTCTGTAGTGATAATCTGTAGGTACTGTATATTTGTTTACCTATTGCATGTGGGTATATGAATAAAAGTCAGTCTTGGTCGAACCCGTGTTTCAATCACAACATGGTGACAGCGTTTAATTGAATAATTGAATATATTCACGCCGAAACGGATTGCAGTGATAATAAATACATTAAATAATCAGTGCGTTATCGTATACGTAAATAACCATGGAGCATGCACGACCGCCATCGGAATTGTGCTTGGAGGGCGGACCGGCCGCGAGGGCCGACGCGTGGCGCAAATGGTACAAACAATTCAACGTATTTTTAAAAGCGTCCGGCGTATCTAGTATCTACAGAAACTAAGGAAGTACAAGCGAGTTTACTGATAAATCTTATAGGTGCCGAGGGCTATGACGTGTACTCGACATTCAAGTTTGCAACAGGTCAAAGCGAAGATGATTACGACCTCATAGTAAAAAAGTTTAATGAGTATTTCGGTACTAAGCAAAACACAACGATGAGTCGATTTCGATTTTTCACCAGGCAATAGGAACTCGGCGAGTCAATAGACGAGTACGTAACGGCCTTGAAAATACTAAGTAAATCGTGTGAATTGGCGAGTCTCGAGGAAAGCTTGATAAGGGATCGAATTGTGTGTGGTGTAAACAGTAGTACTGTTCGCGATCACCTATTGAGGGCCGACGATTTGACTTTGGAATCGGCAGTAAAAATATGTCATGCGAATGAAATGTCAAGAGAGGGGAAACGCCAGATTGAGGGGACCAAGACCGGAAGTAGCAATGGACAGGCGACGGCGAGGGCAGTGGATGCTGTGTATGGGGCGCGCGGGCGACCGCTGCGGCACGGTGGTGCCGCTGGTGGCGGTGGCGGCTACGGCGCTGGCGGGGCCAGCGGCAGCGGCGGGTACGACGCTGCTCGTAGAGCGCGCGCGCATCGGCCGTCGGTACAGCGTGTGCGCACGGCGGGTGCGCCCGGTCCGCGGAACGGCTCGGCGGTAGCGGGCCCGTGCGGGGCATGCGGTAGTGATCAGTGCCATAGCGGTTTTCGCTGTGGAGCTAAAAGAGCTCGTTGTTATTTTTGTGGTGTAGTTGGCCATTTTAAAAAAATGTGCATGCGTAAGGTTCGCAACCGAGTTCATGAGTTAGTGCAACAGGACTGTGAGCAGGACAGTGACTATGAGGACTGCGAGGGTGACAATGAGGAGCTGTACTACATCTCTACTATTGATGCAATTTCAACTAGTAAGGACTGTGGCAAATGGTATGAGAATTTAATTCTTAATGATTGTGGATATTCAGTAAATTTTAAATTAGATACAGGTTCTGATTTGAATGTGCTATCGTTAAATACATTTAAAAAATTAGGTTTGTCCGAAGGTCCGTTGGAAACAGACCATACAAAAGCACAATCATTTTGTGGTAATATTATACGAATTGTTGGCTCATGTTATTTAGAGTGGTTGTATAAAAATAAGGTTTACAATCTGCGATTTGTTGTGGCTGAACATAACTGTCAAAGCGTACTAGGCAAGTTTGCCTGTGATGAGTTAGGCCTAGTCCGTCGTGTATTGTCAGTAGACATAGCAAATTATGAGGATTTGTTCCAAGGGTTAGGTAAATTGCCAGGGAAATATAACATTTGTGTTGAAAAAGATTCGCAGCCGACGGTGTGTCCTGTCCGAAAGATACCTATTGGGGTGCGTGACAAATTGCAAGCCGAATTAAACCGCATGGAGAAGATAGGGGTGATAAGAAAAGTTACACATCCTACACCTTGGGTGAATGCGATTGTGGTAGCGGCGAAAAAAGATGGTACTATTCGGTTGTGCTTAGACCCGCGACCATTAAACAAGGTAGTACGTCGTGCACACTACCCACTTCCTGCATTGACGGAAATTGCGACTAAATTGCGAGGTGCTAGGTATTTTAGTAAGCTAGACGCGAGATCCGGTTTTTGGATGATTGAAATAACAGACGCTAGTGCGGATCTGTGCACATTTGGTACTCCATTCGGGAGGTACCAGTTTCTTAGATTACCGTATGGTATAAATTGTGCGTCAGAGGTCTTTCATGCGAAAGTGCGCCAGCTACTAGAAGACTTAGATGGTGTAGACTCCTTTGTGGATGACGTAATCGTATGGGGTGCTACATTGGAGGAACATGATTACCGGCTTAGACAATTACTGGATAGGGCACGACAAGTAGGTATAAAATTTAACCGGGAAAAATGTGCATTTTGTGTCCGGGAAGTGAGCTACCTGGGCCACACGTTTGACGCAAATGGGATGCGCATTGACAGCAGTAAATACAAAGCTATAAAGGATATGCCATGTCCCACTGATCGTCCGTCTTTAGAGAGGTTTTTGGGAATGGTGAATTATCTTTCAAAGTTCATCCCAAATTATTCAGACGTGGCAGCACCACTGCGCAGTTTATTAAAAAAAGATGTCGTGTGGTGCTGGGAGGAGAGCCACGAGACCGCGGTGCAGCGCCTTAAAGAGCTGGTGTGCTCAGCGCCCGTGCTGGCGCTGTACAGCGCGGAGCGGCCGGTGCTGCTGTCGGTGGACGCGAGCTCCCGAGCCCTCGGAGCGGTGCTACTGCAGGATGGCAAGGCAGTCGAATATGCTTCGACTACGCTCACCGAGACGCAGACACGCTATGCACAAATAGAGAAGGAGTTGCTGGCCATTGTGTATGCTCTCGAGCGTTTCCACCAATATGTATTTGGTAGGAAGGATGTGATAGTTGAGACCGATCACAAGCCACTCGAGGCATTGTTTAAGAAAAGCCTCGACGCTGTCCCTGCCAGGTTGCAACGAATGATGCTACGTGCACAAGGTTACGATTTTAAAGTAGTGTACAAACCAGGTAAATTTATGTTCGTTGCAGATGCGCTATCTAGGGCACCTTTATTGGACCAGCTAAAGGATAATGTGGCAGAAGAAATTGCTGAACAATCCTGTTTTTTATTAAGTAACGTAAGGTTCAGCGACAGCAAGCAAAGGATGATCCGAGAGGCTACTTCCCGTGACGAGGAATGTCATTTAATTATAGGTTATATCGAGAGGGGTTGGCCAGAGAATAAATTCGACGTAGACGAAAGGGTTAGGTATATTTGGTCATACCGAGAAGGATTCGCTTATATCGATGGGTTGATATTTAAGAACGATTTGGTTTTTATTCCAAAAGATATTCGTCCAGAAATGATAAGTAGGGTGCATGACGGGCACATGGGTATAGATAGGTGCAAGAGGAACGCGCGAGAAGTAATGTACTGGCCCGGCATGTCGCGCGACATCGAGCAGTGCGTGCGGCGCTGCGCCGCGTGCAGCGAGCGCGCCGCGCGGCCGCCGCGCGAGCCCCTCATGCCGCACCACATACTTACCACCAATCCCCTGGGCGAAAGTCGGCTCGGACATATTTCAAACCGGAAATAAATACTTTTTGATATTGGTAGACTATTATTCTAATTTCATAGAGGTAAGTCCGTTAAAAAGTATTGGCTCAAAGCAGGTAATAGCTGCAATGAAAGACCAATTCGCTAGACATGGAATACCAAAAGAACTTGTCAGTGATAATGGACCGGCATATGCATCAAAAGAATTTTCAAGTTTTGCTAAGTTGTGGGGATTTGACCATACTACAACCTCACCAAACTATCCACAATCTAATGGTAGAAGTGAAAAAAGCGTGCGCACTGTTAAAAACATTCTAGCAAAGTCAGTAGCGGCAGGGACAGATTTCTATCTGGGTTTATTAAATTTCAGAACAACTCCGCGTGACGGTATAGGTGCTCCATCCCAATTATTAATGGGACGCAGACTTGATACGAGACTACCATCTCACGATCGTAAACTTATGCCTTATAATGAGCATAACATAGCATATCAAAATATAATACTAAAACAAAACAAAGCCAAGATGTATTATGACATACATTCTAAACCGCTTCCAGCTCTGAACCCAGGGGACCCGGTGATAATGCTGGATAGCAATGGTACAAAATACGCCACTGTGCAGTCGCGTGCAAAGCAACCGCGCTCATATTTTTGTGACCGATAACAAAGGGGGGTGCTATAGACGAAACAGACGGCATCTCCAGAAAATACCTACTCCATCAGAAACGAATGATAACTCTAAGCCTATGTCATCTGAGGATAGTGTTGAGACTAGTGAAGATGAATGGTTGGACAGCACATGGGTGCCCGAACCATCTGAAACTACTATAATGAAATCACCCTCATCTTCACCAAGCGCGGAGCGTGAGCCGAGAGCTGCGGCTGCTAAGGCGCGCGAGATGCTTAAAAGTTTGTTTACGCATAAACAATAGACACCACCGTACTAGGTATCTAACATAACGTAATGGCGCAATAACACAAACTATTATCTAGTAGGTCTCTATTGCAAATAGGTACGTTAATTTATAAGTGCTTGTTTTTACATTAAGTCATATTTTGCAGAGAGTAGTTTAAAAAAAAAAAGGATATATAAATAAAAAGTAAGTTTAAAAAAGTATATGTATAAATAAATAAATAAAGGGAATGAAGTAAATGCATGATGATGTAATTATAATTATTTTTGAATAACTTATTATTGTTTTGTTTTCAACTTTGAAAATATTATTAATAATATTGTTTAACATTTGTTTGGATTGAAATGTTTTCTTATTTGAAAATGTAATAGTCAACTTAAAAATCATTGTTAATTAAAATAAAAATATATTTTTCTAAGAAGGGACATGTAGTGATAATCTGTAGGTACTGTATATTTGTTTACCTATTGCATGTGGGTATATGAATAAAAGTCAGTCTTGGTCGAACCCGTGTTTCAATCACAACATGTTCTATTGACGCAACTCTATCAGACGAACGATATTTCTTTATACAATTATATTTTTTGTTTTTCATGGGCTTTACTGTTTATATAATTATATCTAATTGTAAATAAACTATCTGATTCACGTTTAAACGCGCAGTGCATTTTCTCCGGCAGAGGCCAAATAATCTAGTCATTCACATACTCGTCATATCGTTATAATTATGGTCGGGGAGTTACACTTCGTTAGCATTGGTTTGCAACTTTAGGCAGCTCATTATGCTTAGCAAATATAAAGTTTGTATCAGCAAAAATGGCAAACCAAAGCATAGTACATTTAATACAATAGGGCTAGGCGGACTCGATGACTCAGAAAGACTTGGTGGTGACGGTAGAGGAATCTAAGAAATTATTTACCTACCTAAGCCAATCATAATTATAATGATCCTATTCCATTCAAGACAAAAAGAAAACACACTTTTCCACTACCATAAAACCAGATAGCATTACAGCCAGCAAAGTGAGCAGCGAACAATACAACACAATTGTGGAGTTGCGCCGCTATGCCGGGTTATTCAACAGCGGTTCAAAACGCTGGTTTATAATAGAATCCCACCATAACCCTTGGGTGTCGTAAGAATTGATGTGTATTGGAATTATGGACCCTCAAACTTAAGCGGACGTGGCGTAAATAATTGCTTGTTACGGCGAGACATAGGCGTGATTTATGTACGTTTGTATCACGTAGGGAAATTGACCGTAGATTACGTAAAAGGTGACTGCGTGGGCTGCGCGTGATGATTATGTTTTAGTACTAAACAGATTGTCTGCCTACGCATACTAGCGCTCCGTCTGCATTGCCCGCATGTTTTATCAGAAATAATTATCATCGTCATAGCGTATGTCAATCTCTGCTTGGATCAGATCTCTATGTCAAGGTTTTTAAGCCACTTTTCAGATCTACTGTGAACTTGTGCAGTTCCGCCATATCACAGGGAAAACAGCGTATGGGCACTCGTTCACGATATGGAAACTTGTCAGGTGCTCCGCAGTCGCAATTTGGTGACTCCCTCAGGGCCTATTCGTGAATATGATTGTTAGTTCTTCCGTGGTTGGTTACTTAATTATATTTTAAAACGGCATAGTAATCTAATTTCGTAGTTGCACAGTGGAACAGTCCTTTGCGGCACAATGCAATGTTAACTGCGCTGTTGCTGTGTTGAACGCAACTTAATAACAATTTCATTTAAACCCAGACTTAAGCCACGCGTTTCAATGGTTGGCCACTCATATTAACTGAATGAGGTATATCGCAGTAAGTATTTATTCATTCGAGAGTGGCGTCAATTTAGGTTTCTCTTGAAATAGCGCTTACTTGCCGTCAAGTAGGTTTCAAAAATGATCGGTAGTAGATATCTTAGTTATATTATTTCTGTTATTGGATTTAGTATATAAATACAAATAATCACGTCTTTTTCACAAAGGCGTAGGCTGAGACTATATCCTGCTACTTGCTACGATCCTGACATACACCTCTTTCGCTTCCTGACATTTATTAGCCTTTTCATACATGCTCGTCAGTTTAGGGTACTTTTGACCGGACCAATCTCTAGAATGTGGATTAAGTCATTTGAATTTTGTCATTTAGTTGCCATATTTTTACCGTCGCTTTTGTGTGACAGTTAACGCACATTTTTCGTGAAATTATATGTAGTCGAGACAACTTTTTGCTCTTTTAAACTAATTTTAACGGTAACTAATAGCGCTATTCTAGGTCTACCTATCTTATTTAAAAAAATGTACTCAAATCAAGAGATTCGTAATTCTTTTACCATCGTGAGGTAAATAACTACCGCTGGTTAATCGGAATACTCATTATGCCCGTTCCCATATCCACCATCTTGTAACTGATTGGCTGCCAGAGACGAACAATGCAAAGACAAATTGAGGAACATTGGCGTCTCGAAATTTCTTTGTTGGACGTAAATGTCTGAACGCGCCAGCAAACAGACGATCATTGTAAGAAAGTGAGTGTGTAATAATAGTAAATAATGATTATATTATGTAGAATGGTCGAGTTGTACAATGAATAAGAAGTTTGATGAAAATTTTCTAAAAATGAAACCTATTTGAATTATTAATTATTATGCCGTGTGATGCCGGCTTAGAATGCCGTGTGATGCCGGCTTAGAATAGCTTCACCCCACATCCTTCCCGTGGGTGTCGTAAGAGGCGACTCAGGGACTCGAGAGTATTGGTGTTTTACAATTTTTAGATATACATGTTTTCCGAAACAACCTTAGAAAACAATACTCAAAAATGTCAGACGTGGCGATAGCGACCGTATTCTTACGGCTGTTAACGCTCTGCCTACCCCGCAAGGGATAAAGGCGTGATATATGTATGTATGTATGTATTTGAATTATCATCTCCTTATCCCAGTAGGTACGAGTACATAAAATATTTTCGTAAATTAGTCTGTCAATCTATGTAGTGACAAGACGAAAGTTTGGTGTTTCGAGGTCGAAAAATCGTTCACAGGTTTCATTTTGACAAAAATGTCTATAAAATGCGGTATAGGGCTTTTCTTGCTCAAAATAATACTTCAATAGTCTACAAAGCAAACTCTTGATCGACCGCTTACTATAATTTTTAAAGATCGATCGAGTAGCAAGCAGGAGTAGCAATCTTTCATAGCTACAAGAGGTGCTACATATGTATCAGGAATGGGGCACCAGGCACATACATCGTATTTAGAATATGACATGAAAATAGATATTTACAAATAATATTATCTACTTACGACTAAAAATTATTCTGTACCTATGTGGTCAGATCCGGATATTTACGTAAATAGCAGCCTTGAGTACCAGTTTCATTTTCATTTGTGACAAATCAACTAAGTAGGTAGGTATTTATGTTAAAATATTGTGTGTGTCAATCTGTGTGTGACCTCATGCCCAAAATACTCGATCATCTTGCTTGATAAGCATTGTATTTCCTTTCTGTCACACAAGGCTTTTCTCTCTCTTTCTCTCAAGATCAAAGCAATAATAACATTCTAACATTGTTACACAGTTAGTTACATGATAATAGATTCCCTATCACAATCGATTACCACACAAAGACCGTGAGGTGAACTCGGAGTGACAAGACAACCGTCCAAATGAAATTACCTTCTAACTACGAAAGTGGTTCTCATATACGTCACCCGATATTCCTGTATTTTTGTGGTAAAATTTTCAAAAAGAGGATTTTACAAATTAGTTTGCAAAAATCGAATGACATAACACACATCACCGCAAACTGCGCATTGTTAGTGCAACCGTAACGCATGCAGGCAAATTTTAAATTTTTCGACACGCAACACATAGACTTGCTTCGATACGTCCGTTATATAACACAAGTTTAAGTGATGTTTCGACGGATGCGTCTACTAAATAAATCAAGTTTATTCATTGTTCCTATGTCAACGTCGTTTTTATATGGGGAATTCGAAATTCACTTCCATCTGATAGACGTATGCGTTACCGATGCGCAAAAACTAAGCAGCAACGTGCGTTATACTTGGGTACCATTGTAATAAATTGCACCTGTATCTGTTGGTCTTTTTTAGTGGCTGCCACGAACCGTTCTATTGTCTAGTGCGTCTGCGAAACCCACCTTAACTTCGACTCCAGTTACCTCGGTCATACTCGTCAGTTTCTCTCACGGGAAGTGACAAGTATAAGTTACATGAAATACTAACATTTCAGGCGCTTAAAAGGTAAAACGTGACCGGGTAGTGAAAATGGCTGGTGTCATAAATATTAAGATTTTTTTATTCTTTATGAAAGTGTTTCTGCCAAAGGGTTTTTTATGTTGTTGTTTTTTATGTTGTTGTTTTTACGTACTAAATGTTTATAAAATAAACATCAAACTTCTGACAACACATAGGCGCATTGCAATTTCCAATGAATTGTAAAGTTAATCTTACTAGTTAAATAAGCAATAATTTATAATAGTATTGAGAATTATCAGAATATTTTTATAGATTCTAGCTATAAAGCTTCATTTCATAGTATAAAGCAAAGTCGCTTTTCGTTTGTACAAATGTATGTATGCTTAAATTTTTAAAAGTATACTATGGTTTTTGATGTAGTTTATTTATTAGATAAAGTGATTCAAGAGGATGAGTTCAATCAAATAAGAAGAATTTATACAAACACATAATATTTCCAGATATGAATAAAAAACGCGTGTCTAGTCTCTTATTAATACATCAGCTGTAGGACATCAATTGATCAGGCGGACAGGGGACAGACCCTCTCAGGGAACTGTTAGAATTAGTTGTGGCCTGCTGAGGTCAGCCACCATTCATCTTGGGGCGTTAATCAATTTGCTTCATAATGAATCAATAACGCATAACTTTGGGATACCTGTCAAACCATTCCAGATTAATTATTGAAACGCTGTTATGTTATGGGGTCAGAAGTAAGTATCGCAATTCAAAATACGTAGAACCTAAAATAACACTGTAAAACTTCAATTGAAACTCTTGCATAAATAAATTTGTATTTAAGATAATAAAATAGAGATTTAGCAACTTTTTACCACTAGTTTTTATGCTGAGATGAAGGTAAGTTGTGTGAAAACGCATATTATGTCAAAAAGTTGACTACGTAAGTGTTTTTTACATGTGATGTTTTTTTCGCCGTGTGATGCCGGCTTAGAATAGCATCACCCAATTTTTGATGTGAGTCAGTGAGTGAAGAAACGTGGGTGTCGTAAGAGGCGACTGAGGGACTCAAGGGTTTTAAGTGTATTGCAACTTTATCTGACAGCCTCTCACTATAGTGATACACGACTTTTTTGCAACGACCCTCAAATATTGTCAGACGTGGCGTTAACGGCCGTAATTTTGCGATCGTTAGACCCCGAGAGGGATAAAAGCGTGAATTATATATGTATGTGTTTTTTTACATACCTACCTACCTACCATAATATTATACTTATCAGTCATCTCATCACAATCTACTGCTATACATGGGCCCATACATACTCGCCACGTACCCCGTACCACCACTCACTACCTACTCTTATATATATAAAAAAACACATTTCTTCTTCCACAGCTGTTGGTGGAATTTATATTTTGCGCAATGTTTGCTCAGTAATACAAAACTTTGCTGGAAACGCACAGACCTACGTTATTTTTCGTTGGGTTAGCAAAATTTTGGTCTGTATTTTTTTATGGTTACAAACGAGTTACATACATTCTTCTTAAATAACTTCGTGTTATTTTTTGTTTGTGAGTGAAAAATTATACTCATGGTATAGCTTGGAATATAAACCTATTGTTCTCATTTATTTAGTTGCCCATTCATATAAAAACATGATCATGGGTCCGATGTTTAGAAATTTCTAATTAATTAGGTTTCTTGGCACTTCGAAAAGTAGGGAGAGAAGTTTGTTTACTGATTGTGTGCGCTACGGGAGAAGTTTTCTTTTTGCTAATTAAACTTGGGACTTTCCGCGCCAATTCAATGTTTCTACCGAACGTGCGGTAGGTGAAAGAAAACAGACAAATTATAAAATGGAAAAATAATAATCTGAAAGACACCTACAGTCAGCCCGATCATCGATATCTCAATTTCGTTTTTACATATTTTACACTTTATTTTCTGCCATAGGCGGATCGCACACTTGACGCACGACGGAGCGCTAAAATATTGCAACGGTTTGTCAGATTCATACATAGAAATGTCAATCCCCATACTGATACCGCTCAACCGCTGTCGACGGCGTCATCCGTCGAATGCGGTTTTCGTATATGGTGACATTTCTCGTATGGATCTAATAGACCGCTGCGATATTTTAGCGTTTCGTCGTGCGTTAAGTGTGCGATCCGCCCGTCGCGGAAAATTAAGTGCGAAATACAATACATGTTGCTATGGACATGTATTGTGAGTTTTAGAAAAAATGCTTACACAAAAGTTACATCGATGAAATACAAAAATGCCACAAAGAAATTGCTGCACTGCTCTGCATACGAACCGCGTTATCGTATGTAAGGTAAACCAATACCTTTATGTGCTCTTCCGTGAAGGGGCAGGTGTTATGTTGAGTCCTCGTTGAAATTCAGTTTGCAGCTACCGAGCTAAAGTTATTCGTTTCAAGCTGAACGCGATATTATAGCGCGGAGTTTCAAGCTGCTTCTTCGGCTTTTGTGAAATTTCTTGTGCTGCTTCCGATTCAAGTAGCACTCATCTTTAGTCGTTATTGATAACTTTGCAAAGTGCCAAGAAAGAAGAGTCATAATAGTATCATTAAAACTATTGGGTAATTTGCATGCTAAAGCAAATTTTATTTTCTAGGTGAGACCAATTTAGACAGTCTGTTGATGGTGGATAGATTTATATTTAAACATGCAAGTATACCTACTGATAATGACTAAAGGCGTCTCAACTTTAACAGCAAAACAGGCCACTGCTGGACGTGGGCCACCCCTCATCTTTGGCGTCACTCCGTTCACCAACAATTTAAACAAAATCAAGAAGATTGGCAGCCCTTTTTAAATAGACTAATTCGTCAGAAATATGGTATACAGCAGGCAGGCTTTGAACCGACAACTTTCGATATAAGATCAACATTGTGAAACAATCCTGGTATCCCTGGGTCAGACACCACGGCGGGGTCGAGCTAGACTACCGGGCAAACGAAAGTTGTAATTGGACCCCACTCTCCGCTGGGATTACCAGTTTCCAAAAGCATTTCATATGGCGACTGATATTCTGATTGTGTGCTGAAAACAACTCGACCGTGATACCGATTCCTCCCTTGGGACAAAAGGTGTAATTTATGTGTAAAGTCCATACATTAACGGACGTTGTGAAGTGGTAGTGCGACTGCCTGCAGCGGAAAGGTTCCGAGTTTGATGCTCGATGGGACACTCACATGGTATCACTTTCTTTCTTCTTAATTTTGTTAGGCTGTTGCAGGTTTTCCCATCTTCCAGGTTTCATACTTCCGGAAAAAAAGGATGGTTCCATGCTTTCGAAGACATGTTAACCCATGAGTTGATGGGTCTGATTCGATGTTTATGATAGATAAATAACTTAGACGGCGGTCGTTAGACAACCATGTTAGAGACCAACAAATAAGCGGTTAAAAACTCTGAAACCAGAGCTTAATGGGTCGTTTTTCTGTTTGTCGGTGACCTCATGATAGAAGAAGACACGAAAGGGAGTGCATACGTGAAAAGTGTGAAATGTGATATTTTCATATCTCTCAGTCTTTTGCCCGTGTTGTGGTGTTTGTTACCTCTATTAATACCCATGGGTATCGTAAAACACGATTTAGGCTCGCCAGCATGTCGCCGACCCGCTTATCAAGTAGTAGTCTCTAAGGGCCATGTCTATCTATGAACTGCAGTGTTTTTTGGTTATATTCATACATACATATAACACGCCTTTATCCCTTGCGGGCTAGGCAGAACGGCCGTAAGAATATGGCAACTATAGCCAAGTCTGACATTTTTGAGGATTGTTTTCTAAGGTTGTTTCAGAAAACATATGTATCACTATAGTGACAGGTTGTCAGCCTGCCGCCTAAAAATTGTAATACACGTTGGTGACATTCTTGAAACTCTTGAGTCCCTTAGTCGCCTCTTACGACACCCACGGGACGGATGTGGAGTGATGCTATTCTAAACCGGCATCACACGGCAGATTTGGTTATATCTTGGAGAAATAAGAATAAGAATTTTTTTCTTCAGTGACCACCTTAGATACATCAGATGGATCGTGAACACACCCAATTACATATTGCGCAAACATTTTTCAGTTACAACAGTCGTTTGTAGGATAAGGCGGATCGCACACTTAACGCGCTACGGAACGCTAAATTTCGCACCGGTCTATCCGATCCATACTAGAAACGTCAATCCCCATATTAAAACCGCTCACCGCTGTCGACGTAGCGCTAGCGCAATGTCGTCCGTCGAGTGACGTTTTAGTATACAGAGTGACGTTTCTTGTATGGATCTGACAGACCACTGCGATACTTTAGCGCTCCGTCGTGCGTTATTGTGCGATCCGCCTAAAAGAATTTATATTAAGTTATCAGTCTTTACCGTATTCATTATTTATGTGACAAAGATTTTAAAAATCTGTCAACTTCTAGGTCGAATTTTAAATGGAAATGGAAATGCGCAGTCCGAATCCCGAAGCCGAACTGAAATCAGCGACATTCTCCAGCCACATGTGCTCTGGTAAGCGCAAACGTCAAACTGAATTTTATTTCACGCATCCGTTCCTTTGGATATTAAAACCGCAAAAGTGCGAGCCTGTCTCGCGCGCCAGTGGTTCCGTACCAATACCGTCACATAAAGGATCTGTTTTTATGGTGTGGCATCAATATTTCTTTGATTTAAATTTTAGTTTTTGTTGTTATGTGCTACAAGAGAATGGTGAGTGTGTGTTAATGTGTGTGTGTGTGTGCGTGAGTGTGTGTGCGTTGTGTGTGTGTGTGTGTGTGTGTGTGTGTGTGTGTGTGTTTTGTGTGTGAAATATATATCATCTGTGAAGCTTTTATTTTTTTTACTAATTATCGCAATTTCTCTACCTATTTAACGTCAGATTTTTACCTACATTCATATTTTCGCAATAGTCCTAATTTAATACAATATAATAGATATTTAATTGAAGAGTGTGTTATGAAAAAAAAGTGGATTATGAAAATGACCGACAAATATGGAGACGGAGAGACATTTGGATAGAAATGGTAGCTTAGTAATAGCAAAGTAAAGGTACTACTTATTGCTACTCGTTTACGAGTATTAGGGTCGAGTTTGTATCTTTTGGATGCAGAACTCTAAAAAGGCGCACTCGCCGCGCCAGACGCAATTTCAATATTGATTTCAAACTTAGCGAAAGTTTTATCGAAGCTTGAAATTAATTCGTGTGCGTTCCTACTGCGAGTGAAATGGTTTAAGTTGTCACATTTCGATTGGAACTCGTAAACAGGGAGTGAACCTTGAACGAAAACCGATTTTGACAGTTTATTTCAAATCCAGAACAAATAATTTGAACAGTGACGTACAGAACCTGCTAATGAAAAATCAAAATAATTGTTTTTCAAATAACGTCATATTCCTTTATTTATATCTTTCCTTTTGTTTGCAAATAAAGTATTATTTATCTTATTTTATGCCCGGGTCAGACTGCATTTCTCTCTGTAATTCCATACTATATATACTATATAATATTATAAATTCGAAAGTAACTCTGTCTGTCTGCTACGCTTTCACGGCCAAACCACTAAACCGATCATCATGAAATTTCACACAGAGATTAGTAAGATACCGAGAACGGACATAGGCTACTTTTTTTCACCACTCGAGGGTCTGAAGTACCTTCAGTAGACCACCAGGCACACCACCAGGAGCCCGCCTAAACTATAGGAGATACAGACATGGCACCAAGCAAAAAATGTTTAACTTGATGGGTAGCTTCTGGTGGCATATAGACTTTGAAGGTTTGGAGTACCTGATGTAGACCACCAGGTGCACAACCAGGAGCCCACCTAAACTATACGAGATAAAGATATGGCACGAAAGCAAAAGTTGTTCTGCTTGATGGGTAGTTTCTGCTGGCATATAGACTTCGAAGGTTTGGTGTTCCTGACGTAGTCCACAAGGAGCACTAATAGGGGCCCAGATTAGCATGTATAATTTAGGACGTTAGTGAAGGAAACAAGGTTATTTTATCATCCAAAATACTAAGACAGCGAAACGAAGTCGCGGGTACCAGCTAGTTAATAAATAAATTTCTTTTGGGCTAGTGGGTCGCTGTTTCAAAAATTATAAAATTCACGATTAGATTCGTTGTTTTCGGTAAGCTTGCTATGAGAGTATATCGAAAAATATGTGTCTTCTTACAGTTTTATCCGTAAGTACTGGAGAAGTTTAATTGATGTAACAATTTTAAAACAATACCTGGATCCTTGATATTTGGTAATTATAAAGTAGTATACTTAAATTACTACTTTAAAAGACTCCTGGTAAGAAATCATTAATATTCGAGTACATAAACTTTTTTTAAGAAGTCAATAAACAATTTCCTTTGCTCAAGTTTTCAAAACTAAAAAGAAGACTAGTTATTCGTAGCAGCAAATAGTAAAAGCTTTTATAAAAGTCGTGTCGTTCCAAAAGGCAAAGCAAATGCAGTCAGGCTTCTAATTTGAGAGCTGACTTAGAGCATTGTACTTTTTGGTCATTTTTTGTTCATTTCTTTCAATTATGTTAATACAAAGAAATACAGGAAAAACTATCAGTAAGCTTATCTTTAAAAACTTGCTTTTTGAACTCTGTTTTCCTATAATTGTATATTTTCTTTTAATTTATCATACGTTAACTTAACTTTAGCAGCTAGACTCTTTACTGCCCAAAATAGAAAGAAGTGGAGAAGTTTGAAGGAGGCCTACACCAAAATCCTTGGTTGATGATGGATAAAAAAAAGGAGAAAATAAAAGACTTAAGATCTCAATTTGTACGTACCTTACCCACTTAAGAAAGTCGTTCACACACACGCAAATCACGCGTTTATCTCTTCCGGGGTAGGCAGAGCGGTAACAATCGTAAAATTACGGTCGTTATCGCCACGTTTGACAAGTATTGAGGGCCCTTTTCGATGATAAATGTACGTATTACTGTAGTTGTTGTTCACTATTGCAACAAAATAGATAACGAATGAAATCCTTGCATTTAGTGCACAAAAATATGTCAACAGTGGGTAGTGTGCACTACATTAACAGCAAAAGGAGTGAAATTAAAATCTGTGGTTACATTTTGCGAGTGCTCCGAGCTCTAATAAACTTGTGTGAATGTGCGGCTTTATACAGGACCGGAATAAGGGCATGCTCTCCCGGATTCCGACTGGAATACAATGGGAAATTTTCAAACTGTTCTTTTAGTTCTTAGTAGGTGGCGCTCGTGCCAATGATGGAAAAACTTAACACAGGAGATCAATTACAAATTGTTCGTTTTCGGTTCCGTGCACGAAAATCCTAAACGACTGGATTAACCACACGTTTTAAAATGTCATTTACTTGATTTATTTATAGGCAAAAATATGTGCGAATTTTTGAGGGTATGTGGGAACCGATAGGTAAAGTTGAACGTGAGATACAAGCATATCAAGTGGTATATAAAGTGCAAAAAAATTTGCTGCGAATATTTTAAGGGGTGAATGAAAAGCCCATGGAACTGAATAACTTTCGCCAAAAAACATAGGTCGAAATATGAAAAAAAAATATTGTACCTACCTCCCATACAAAATTACCGACAAAAAATTAAAATTACATTTTCTTTTTCATATTTCGAAATATGTTCCTTGGGGAGAGTTGTTCAGATTTACGGGCTGATTCACCCCTTGAAATATTTGCAGCAAATTTTTTTACACCTTTTATTTTCGCATGAAAGAAAAACGAACGTTTTAGAAATTGAGCTCCAGGTCCTTTTATTATTATTGTGCACTGAACTTGCCATGATTATCCTTGAGGCTGAAAAAGCGCTAACAGCCCCATCTACATATTTCGTTCTACATAGTATTGCTATTACCGTTAAAATATTTCCATGACGCAAGAATTTCTAAGAATATTAGCTGGTCTAAAGCTGAATTTCTGCAAGTGTGATTCTGAAATCGTGCACGAAAGTGGCACGTGACACGTGACAATTGGCCTAACCACTCGTATAAACTTTTTAGCACTCGATTTTATAAATCTAGGGCGAATGGTAATTGATTAGGGTATGTATGTGTGAATGGATTTCTAAGTACAAATTGTGATACTAGTATAATTTAGTATGCCGTGTGATGCCGGCTTAGAATGGCATCACCCCATATCCTTCCCGCGGGTGTTGTAAGAGGCGACTAAGGGACTCGAGAGTATTGGTGTATTACAATTTTTAGGCGACAGGCTGACAACCTGTCACTATAGTGATATACATGTTTTCTGAAACAACCTTGGAAGACAATCCTCAAAAATGTCAGACGTGGCGATAGTGGCCGTATTTTTACGGCCGTTAACGCTCTGCCTACCCCGCAAGGGATAAAGGCGTGATATAGGTATGTATGTTTAGTAACAGATTTTCGCCTTCAGATTTAGAAGTCGGAAATAAAATAGTGTAATAAGATCAATTTTACAAAAACACTTAACGGATCACGAAGTAAGCCTTTCTGGATCCGTTCCTGATTTTTTATTAAACATAAAATCATTTGTCCGTAAAACGGATGGTGAAAGAATATAATTCATATGCTGGTCTCAGTAAAAGCTAAAAACGCCTAGCTTTATGCAACTACCCGCTCTTTGTCTATGTCAGGGAAAAATGCTGGTGGCTTTTTAGTATGAATAAACTTAAATTGTTTTTTTGTTAACAACCCACAAAAGAACTTGATTTGATTAAAAGACTCCTACCCGCATAAAAAACCAGTACCTGGTTCACCGAGCATTGCTCGGATTTTTGTGCCGTTCAGAGTGATCTATGGGATGCTATACTGAAAATCGGGCTAAAAAGAATAACATCACATTTTGCATTTACCGAAATATGTCCAACATTTTGGTTACACATGGTCTCCCTACCAAACAGTTACCGTGAATGTTAGACGCAAAATATAATTTCAAGGGAAGGAAATGTTTCCTTTATTCACGCCGAAACTTTGGCCCAAGAGCGTGCGTAATTTCTGCAAATTAATATTACCTACGTGTTCTTATAATGAGTGCTTTGATTAATTTGAATTTCTACGCGAACACTGAACTCTTTGTTTGCACTAGCATACAGTCTTCAGTTAGATATTCAAAGTGAATTTCCAAAGTATAAAGTTGAACATCACCTAAATGATTTTGCTACGGCGGATCGCACACTTAACAAACGACGGAGCGCTCAATCATATAACTAAAATCAATCAAAATAATTTGCAGGTACCTACATGATGTGAATAGAGAACGTGAATCAGTAATATATGTAATTTGTTTGTTAGGTAACAGTTATTGTATAATAATAATTCATTTAGGCGGATCGCATACTTGACGCACGACGGACCGCAAAAATATTGTGGTTTGTCAGATCTATACTAAAAACGTCACTCCCCATACTAAAACCGCACTCGACGGATGACACTGCGATAGCGCCGCGTCGACAGCGGTTGAGAGGTTTTAGCATAGGAGTGACATTTCTGGTATGGGATTATCACTACGATTATGTTTATTTTTACCTCGATATTTCGAAGCGGTTGCACGCTTCATGGTCACAGTCTACTCGTGGCGTGCAACCGCTTCGAAATATCGAGGTAAAAATAAACATAATCGTGGTAATAATCTCATAAATACTAGTAATTTAAGTGTTGTACACAACCGCGAAAATCTCAAAACATATATTTCTGGTATGATTATGACAGACCGCTGCGATATTTTTGCGCTGCGTCGTGCGTTATGTGTGCGACCCGCCTATGCTTAGCAACTGTAGCCGTTGATTGCTACGCTGAGCGACCGTAGCTATTGAAGCGTAGGTGTTTGCTACGAAGCCTAAATTCTAACTTACTAATGTGAATTCGATGCATTTAAATGGAAAATTTTAAAGGTTTATTTGATGCGTAAATTACTATTGGAACTAAAATGTGTAACATTTATTTGTGACTCTATGTTATTATGTTTGAAAATGAAATAATTAAAAGTCTTTTCTATGTATTAATTTAAATTGACGAGGTACTACTTAATTATAATGCCCATTTTTGAGTAGTTACTGTGTGTTTAGGTAAAATATTTCATTACATAAATCAAATATGGTAACATAATATATTGATACTAGTATCTTTTAAGGATTTAAACATGATGAAAATAAATCTTCTCTGAATTCAACGACTTAAAACTTTATTGTACAAGCCTTGAGTTGCAAAAGGATTCGTCATAACTTCGTTACAAGAAAAATTTAAAAACATCTTTAATTTCCTGTCTAAAAAAAATAAATTTCCTTAAGGAGAGCTGTGAAAAGGAAACTGTCTAGAAAAATTCAAAACTCTTTTCTTAACAACTTTAGCAGAACACGTATTTTGTTTTACCGAGATGTGAGTTTGCAATTTTTGCATCCGCGGACGGGAAACGTAAAAAGCTCGGATCTTCCACTTCTTTGTTTTAAGTTCGTCCAATGTATTACTGCGCGAGATATTTTATTTCTGCTCGAAACGGGTTTAGCATTTCTGTCATTTGTAATATTTATGTGTTTATTTGTTCTCTTAGTGCTTGTACGCTTTACAGCTTAAAATAAATTCATTATTAAGTAATAGATATGCACATAACAATTAAACTACATAAAAATAAGTAACTAGCAATATTTGCCGTGTGATGCCGGTTAAGAATTATCATCACCCCATTTCTTCGCGCAGGTAATGTAAGAGGCAACTAAGCGACTCGAGGGTTTCATGTGTATTACAATTTTTGGCGACAGGCTGACAACCTGTCACTACAGTGATACACGAATCATCTGAAAGGGCCCTCAATACTTGTCAGACGTGGCGATAACGACCGTAATTTTACGATCGTTAACGCTCTGCCTACCCCGTAAGGTATAAAGGCGTGATTTGTGTATGTAATAACTTTACACTATTACCAAATCAATCAAAATCATTTGCAGGTACATAATGAATAGAGAGCGTCAATCAGTAATATATGTAATTTGTTTGTTAGGTACCTAATGGTTAATTGTATATTAATAGAGCATTTAGGTGCTGCTTTATTTAAAAGTCGCACTATTTACTATTTGTAAGCACTTTTATTGGAATATAATAAAATCTCAAAAAGAATTACAGTAACTTAAACTTTTAGCAAAACTCTTGCAGTTAATGAAAAAATTTTTGAAAGCTTTGAGCTATTAATGAACTTCTTTTATTGACATTAACCACAAGATTCCTTTTTTTCTTATGGCAGCGCACGATTTTTAAAGTTTTCAATGAATTCCAGTTGTCATTTCGGCTCTAATTAAAATGTTAGAGAGACATGTTTGAAGGAGCGGGAACTTTTTATAACCAGCCAACCTAATTAACGATGCCGTGGCACAGTACAAGTAACAAGCAGTAAACGAACTGAACTGTCCTAGGGTCATGTTAAGATAGCCAGCAGCGATAGAAATGATGTCGTTAATATTATTCTTTATTATTTTAGCCTGGAGTGACTCTTCTGCTCTGTGGCCCTGTGATGCCGGCGTAGAATAGCATCACCCCATTTCTACCTGTGCGTGTCGTAAAAGGCAACTGGAATCTATGGAACGGACAGCAGCATTATCTGTGAATCTCTACAATATCTTGTACTAGGCTCGCTAATCCGCCTGCCAAGCGTGGTGAGTCTGGCAATACCCCCGTTTTGGGGTAGGCCCATGTCCAGCAGTGGACTGTTGTGGCTGTAGAAGTAGAAGTAGCCCCTTTGCTTGGAAAGGCCTCCCCTCTCTTCTTGCAGACTTCCCGGTTGGTGGATGATTGGGGCCTGTTAAATTCAAAGTCGTCGATGTCATCCCGCCATTTCTTTTTTGATCTACCCCTTGGACGACGATCTTGTGGGAACCACTGAGTTGCTAGTCCATTCGGGATGCATTCGCAAACATGCCCAGCCCAGTCCCATTGGAGCCTAGCCGCTTTCTTGAAAACGTGTACGATTTCAGTTTTGGAGTGGATGGTGGTGTGTCGTCTATATAAGTGTAAATTTTTTGGGGTGTTCTGTAATCACAAAATTTAACAAATGTAAGTATTTATTTGGAATTCGAAAAAAAATGTTTTTTAGGAGGGTGACGTTTTTTATTCCAAGAAGTTGCATTGTAAACTTTTTATGAGTAGAACCCTTTTATATTTTTATTTCGCTATTGAGCTGTTTAGAGTATCAGTAAGTTTTTTTTAGTTATGCTTAAATACGAAAGCTAAATGACTTTTAGCCGTAAGCTAAGAGACTGCTTACTGCACCTATCATCATCTGTGGTTTCCTACCTTAATAAGAGGAATAGAGGAGTCATGCCGTTAATTTGACGAACTGCAAATTGGCATAATATTAGTTCAGGTTAAATTAATTTCTGACTGAACCTGAATATACTAAGGTATTGAATAGGTATGGCAGAAATGGTATAAGCCAAATTGTGAGACATCCGCAAACTGGACTAAAGAAACTACATTCCACAATTATGCTTGGAGTCTTTTTTTTTTTCAGTATCAAAAATTATTTCCTGAATTAAGGTCGTATGTAAGTCGGTAATGGCGTGGCGACAATCTTTGAATGCTTAAAAAGGTATTATTACTATTTGATTTACTAAATAAGAGGGTTTTATCTAAATCCTCAGAATTTAGACTTCTGAATGTGCTTAGGATAATTACGAAATCAAGGTTACTATTTTCTTATATATGGCGTCAAGACCAACCCAATAAAGTGTTAGGGTTTTATGATTCCATTTTATGTACTTATTTATGTTTTTTATGGTGTTTAAATAAATGAAAATAAAAAACGAATTTTGAATGAAATACCAGGAATCAAATCAGTCGTTCAACTCACTGTTCCACATGATAGAAGAAGACGTAGTTTGGCCCATTCCTTCTTTAATATCTCATTCATCCTAAGCACATACTAGAGTTTGGGTACGTTTCGATGAATATTTGTGGTTTAGTACCAAATGGAAAATCTACCAAATGGCAAAAGACCATATTCCAGAAATTTGACATATTCCTAGAAATATATTAACTAACTAACGTGACCGACGTGGTCGACGTGACATATGTCTACCTTGTACCTACTATCACTACTATTACTATTATTACTTTTTCAATATTGTATGCGTTTGCCGTATGATGCCGGCTTAGAATAGCATCACCCCACATCCTTCCCACGGGTGTCGTAAGAGGCGACTAAGGGACTCGAGGGTATTGGTGTATTACAATTTTTGGGCGACAGGCTGACAACCTGTCACTATAGTGATACACATGTTTTCTGGAACAACCTTGGAAATCAATCCTCAAAAATGCCAGAAGTGGCGATAGCGACCGTATTCTTATGGTCGTTAACGCTCTGCCTACCCCGCAAGGGATAAATGCGTGATATATGTATGTATGTATGCGTTTACACTAACAACTGCTGCTATTTACGCGTGTTAATCTGCGCAGAGTATTTTTTAAAACATGTGCCAAAATAATTGAAACAGATGTATAGTAGCCAAGAAACAACACCATCTTAAAAACTTGTTAAAAATAATTTAATCAAGAAAAATTTGCAGCCAATAAACAACCAATACAAACAAATTAAACTTATCAATTTGATCAAGATGACAGAAGGTTGACATTTTACAAAGTTGTTTGGACAACCAACAAACGGTATCCGAAAGTTTAATTAAAATATCTCGGTCGATGTTACAGCTTTATTGCTCCTTTATTTGCAGTAGGTATACAAAGGATTTATATTAATAAGTGGAATTGTGTTTTTGGATCTCATGAGTACATTGAGTATAAGATAAATTGTATATTTTCAAACGTGTATTTTATTTTGTGACTTACTATATAACTTGATTTGTGTTTCACCTTTGACTTGAGTGCAAAAAAATCACAATAGACATTTGTAATTGTAACGAAGTGCAAGTTATATGTATTTTTTACAGTAGCACCACGCAATAGAACCATGCAATAAAATAAGTGTTATTTCCCGCTCATCACTCAATTTACCTGACTAAATTTGTAATTTTTTGATTTAAGTAATTCTCTTGTTCATAACTCTTGTCTGACCTAGCAGCAATAGCAGTTTTTACGTTAAAACTCTACCTATCCTGCATGGTAACTAGCCGTCACGTGTACAAACACATTGTTGAAATAGAGGTACGTTTTTGTTTATTCCATTGTAGCACAGTAATTTTTTAAGACTGTTTCAAATGATAGATAGCAATTTTTTTCCAGATTTTTTCTTTATGTCACTCTGTCATGCGTTATGCCATGACATGGCGTGAATATTCCGATGTGTTTTCCTACCCTACCTCTACCTACTAACCTACTTCTTGTGTTCTCTGATGCTTTCAGTCGTGAGCGTGGCAAGACAAATAATACGCATCATGTAAGCCCTTAGAGGCGCGTGAACTCGGTACAAACAAATATTAAAAGTTTTCAACTCGTAAAAGAACACCTATTATTTTGTGGCTCTTCTTGTGGGAAACTTTTAGGGCCGGGGTAAGTACAGGAAAGTTGTTTTGTGGTGAACGTTGCTCATTTTAATGATGTCTGGGATCACGAACTACACACATATATTTCAATAGCTAGTTCTCTTAGCTATTTAAGGATTTTATTGTCTTTTGTTATTTCGTCAGCATTGTTTTTCTGTCTGTCCGTTTTGTTTTTCTGTCCTTATGCACTTCCCTGCCTTAATAACTTACTGTTGATATTTCCCTAGAGTCATCTATTATTCGCCTTGCAAGACAAGACGTACCAATCAATAAAAGTAATGCCTAAGTGTGAGAATCAAACGTTACTCCAATAAAGTAACTTAAGATAAGGCAAATTTTCATAAAAAATCCGATGTCATTTATATGTTCGAGATTTGGAGAACCAAAATGCGCTTTAAACGTTGGCGGTGAAATGACGCAAGCGGATCGTACACTTTACGCACGACGGAACGCTAAAATATCGCAGAGGTCTGTCAGACCCGTACTAGATACGTCACTTCCCATACTAAAACTGCACCCGACGGACGACGCTGTTTTAGCGTTGCTACGACAGCGGTTGAGCGGTTTAAGTATGGGGATTGATATTTCTAGTATAGATCTTACAGACCGCTGGGATGATGTTTTAGCGCTCCGTCGTGCGTTAAGCGTGCGATCCTCCTAAATGGGGTGGCTTGTAGGTACTATATTGTAAAGTAATCACGAGCATGGTCTGTCATACGAATACAAACCCAACTAAGTACAGTTTCATGTTCAATTTTGATGGAAGTTCAGTAATATCAAGTACTAATATCCTTTACTCAGAATGTTCGTTAGTTCATACATAGTATGCCCACCGACAAGTTTGTATTACAACCTGTGATTACGTCTGTGGGTGGTCTGACACTCGTCACTTCGTGAAGTAAGTACTTAGCGCCCGTCGAGAACTGAGATTAGCTCGCTGAGTTTCAAAGCTGTTGTGAAGTTAAGAACTAACAAACAGAATTCAATGATACCTTTGCCTTTTGCACGTGTAATATTAACATGAGGTAAATAAGTGTAATTATATATATTTTATGATATTTTTTCATCACACAAACTTGAATAGCGCCTTGTATAATTGGTCAAAGGTAAACGACGATGTAAGACGGTTGCTCACTTGTGACAAACTTTCTGTACCTACAGTTATTTCAACATGATATATTTTATCTTGAAAATGAGAAAGTGTCAACCTGATACATATGAAACTCCAGTGTTTTATCGTTGCTTCTTGCGATCTGTAGCAAAAAAAATTCACGAAACTGCTCCATGCTATCACTAAGCGGAATGAATTTTTTTCAATGCTCAAAATATCAAATAATTAATATCTTATGTTCAAAGCTTATTTTTACTTAGCGCAGGTCACAAAAACCTAGCAGCTTTGTTAAGAAGATATATTGCTGCGAAGTAATAAAGATACATCCAGGGCTTATCCTTTGGGAGTTTCACTATCCGTAGCGGAATTAAATACAGGTTTAGTGTTAAGCAATGTTCTGTAATTAAACGCGTAGTTGTGATGCCGGCTTAGACATAGCATCACCCCATTTACTGCTCGTGGGTGTAAATGGCGACTAAGAAATAATTTCAGGAAATGGTCAGCAACGTTCCTTGTGAGATGCATCCAACACTTTGGATTACGCTCGAATACATGCCTTCCGAGCACTAAAAGATTATTGATGGAAAGAAAATATGTAGATAACAAAAATAAACCTATGGAAAATCACTATAAGGAAATACACACAACACAAAGTAGTTTTAAGAAGCACCAACCAGAGGCTTCGTATCGATCTAGCCAATTGACAATCCACGTTCAAAAAATTGGTTGTAGTTTCACAAATCGAACTCTAAAGCGCATTGGAAACTTTTACCTACTAATCCCCGTATGATATTATTGGTCATGAATAGGGCAATTACCTATCACTATGGACATGGCCCGTCTAATCACAGCTTACACTGTTTACCATAGAGATTATTTAGCGTGATGTAGCCGACACAATAACTTACTAATTCCAAGATTTACTGCCATGATAGCTTTAGTCAGCTATAGTTTCATCAAAACTGTGCAAAAACTACTGAATTCAGTTGGTTGCTTGGTAGAATTAACAGGGAACGCTGCCGCCTAGTCCTTGGAATAAAATAGCCTCTTAACACACCTACGGGTAGAAATGGGGTGATGCTATTCGAAGCCGGCACCACACGGCACGGCTGTATTCTTTCATATTAAAAGAATTCAGCCAAAACGAGCGACCCGCCCATTCTCCCAGAACGACAACGCTGCTCCATAAACGCGCTTACTGACCCATACGAAGCGTAATTTTCACCAGACATTACGAAAATGAGGCCAATTATACATTACATACACCAATTAGGTAGCTAACAGACAACCTTCCTTTTAATACAGTGAGTCACTCAGCTTTTTCAAGATTTTGATATTTATACTGGCAAAGACTTTACGCGTGTATGTATGTACGTACGTATAGTTTATTTTAGTTCATTAACTGCGAAAATTAAAAATATCCGCACTAAACATGCCGCATGCACAGCTTAATACTTATTTTTTTCATTAACCTTCCCAGTTCAACACCCACAGGTGACAATAGGGTGATGCTAGTCTAAGCCGGCACCTATACGCTGCAGCGTAAAATATTGTTAGCTAATCACACCACGTATACAACTGGTTTTCCAACTTGCGGTACCAGGAGCATTCCAATATACTTAATTGGATTCTTTTTGTCACCAAAGTTCATCCTTAATGGGTTCAAAGAATTGGTGCCCCTACGGGAAGAAAAAACATTTTTTTTTCTTTAGACGTATATAGACATCCCATTTAGAACAACATACTGCACCTACCCTCTTTACTACTTTTATTAATAAACAGTTCAATAAAGTGACAAGTGTGACTTCTAAACCTGGAATAGTATAGTATAGAAACTACGAGTAAACTTAAAGTTCCGGAGTAGGAAAACTTTATAACGAATCGACTTAGCGATAGCACGAGAACTCTAAAGAATGTTTCTTACAAGCTCTTTTTGCTAGTTTTTTTTTGTATTAGCTCTATAGCTACAAAGGTAATATTCCGAGATATAATGATATCTTAAAATGTTGTAGGTTATTTGTAAGAGGACTGTTAGGCCTTTCCCACATTTAACGCACAACGGAGCGCTAAAATATCGCCGCGGTCTGTCAGATACATGGTAGAAACGTTAATCCTCATAATAAAACGGCTCTCCACGGATGTTTATCCCATGACAGTATCAAGAGTGTCAAATAGTAAGCTTTCTGTGGATGAACCTTCTAAGGTTTTAGGTAAGTTAAAAAGCACCGGAATATGTATGACCTACCATCTTTGATTTTCACTCAGTTATGACTTGCAGAAAATTTTCAACCAAACACGTACCTATCCATGTAAAGTGAATTATTTTCAGTGAAAACCAACTACGAAGTGCTTGCGGCTTGACAAAAAAAGTCAAATATTAACTTTAAGTAGACAATCAACAGCATTATTACACTTGAGTTAGCAATTGTATAAGTCAAGAGATAATCCTCTCCACTGCTTAACACATTCTTATTTACGATGGACTCAGGCTACTTAGAGAGCAGCCATTGTGCTATTATTGTGGAAAGCGGCAATTATGGGATTTAATACAGTGACCCTTTTGACCTCTGGCGTTCTAGCTACAGTCACGGAACATGATACAACGTTAGATGCTTCTAACCGTTCTCCGTTGAGCGGGAGTGCTACAATAACCGTAATTTTATGCTACGTGTCAGTTTTTTTAAACCTGTTTTGTAAGTCACATCACAATACACTACTTATACTGCTGAACACTTTGTAGGGTACCGTACCCAAAAGATCAAACAGAACCTATAAAGTAAGACTTCGCTATCTGTCTGTTCGTCTGTCACCAGGTTGTATCTCATAAATGACATAAAACACAATTCCAATAAATTGTATCTCATAAACAGAACTTTTACATTATATATGGTACGGAATCCTATGTAGTCCGACTCGTCCGAAACTGACTTTTCACAGTTACAGTCCTTGGATATTTTGGATATATGGCAGCGATGTCACATACAGAAACTCGCTCATTTATCAAAAGTCTGACACAACAGTTTAGCTAACCGCCACTGGCGCTATTTGCATTTGTTCTCAACCAACTTAATTATTCCACACACAAGGTAACAGGAATGCCAATCTAATTTAGAGAGCATAGTGTGCATCACAAATTAATCAAACGTACATCATTGTAACTGCGAATGTTTGTAAAAATAAGTAAGAATGATTATTTATTAATATTTTTTAGTTTTATTATTTTTTAGTCTTTTATGATATCTATCCTTTCAGAGGTGGTTTACCCTGTTTACCCTGTTTCACGGGCCGGAGCCAGGCGAGGAGGGGTCACTATATGATCTTGACGTGACAGAAGTAGTCAACAAGTATTATCCGTTTATGGTGTCACACTGTTGGACAAAGGCCTCCACTTCCTTTTTATACTTGTCTCTATCTTTGGCCAGTTCCCACTAGTCTTGACGATTTTGAGTTATAATGTAATCACTTCAGCTTTAACGGTGTCTGCCTCTTTGCTAGTGCGATCACGACATTTTTATAATTGATACGAACGAAATTGCTGCCACACTACAAGTAACTTCTAAGTGGCTCCATGCTGGAACACTCTTTAAAACTGTATCATAAGAGTTGTTGATTATAAAAACATTACCTATAAGTACCAACTTTGTTTACGGCATACATCAAAGGCTCTTTCAAAAGAACAAATCTGAGGGAAAATGAACCGAAAAGATCGAGTAACCTAATTTGATTGATCTGTTTGTTTTGATCGCACTGCTCGCTGTTTGCTTTTCATGGTATCCATTGGAGTGTTCAGACGTAACTGTTTGTGTAACCAATTCAAATCTATGGATTTGCTAAAAGTTCCTAAAAGGTTAAAAACAAATTGTGCATTATTTGAGACAAATTTATGATTTGCTGCTCATCTTGAATTTGTTCAAAGATTGGTTGAACAACATTGAAACTCGAATCCACCGAACCTAAGTTTTATTACCAGAAAAAAAAATTACGAGACTTTATCGGGGTTTTATTTTTCGTTAAATTTTGAAATATTTTAATCGCACAAGAATAGAAAGTATTCCAACGGCAATAACAAAGCCTTTCTTAAATGTGATGATAATGACATAAAGATTAAAAAATTACAAGGTCGCGGTTATTGTGTATGATCAGGAAAAAACACATAAATATTAAACCCATAAATGTTTTCAAAAGTACTCTGAATGAGACCGAGAAAAAGTATTCTCCGTCATTCTATTTCCCTTTCGACAAAATCATAGCTAAAGTTTCCGCATAAAAAACACTTGTGCCAAGACACACCTTATTCAAAGTCTGCAATCATATCGGCATTTCTTCTGACGTAATATTCGCTTATTCGAAAACTTTTGTTTTTGGTGGGTTTTATACCATATATACTTCTTTTTTGCGATTAAATTTATCTTTTACATTGACTTGCAACATTAAACGTTTTATTTGTTGTTTCAATGACTGAAATAACTATTATTTTTAATATCGGGTCTTTCTACAACCGAATAGAAAACAATGTTTGATGATTACAAAATGTAAAGATTTGTCGAGGCCAGTAAGGTTTATAAATTATAATGACTAAAAACCCTGCTTAAAGAAACCCTTTTAAATCACTTGCTTTTAGAAATGACTCTGGTTTTGTTTGTCATAGTCCCTTCCTACGTTTAGTTTACTCGTTCGTAAGTACCTATTTACTTTCAATTTCACATAAGCTTAAATGAATTCTAAAAGCACTAATAACATTTTGAAATTACTTCCACTTTGACTGCATGTGCACACGGACAGATCTGATCCTAATTTACAGTTGCGCACAGTTAGTTCGCAAGTTGGCTGGCGACGCTCGACGCTCGACACTTGAGCAAGTTAGATCCCTGCATTCCTGCTTTATTGGTTTCCGTGTCAAAGAACTCTTAGCTCGATGTACAGTACCCAAACACGAGTAGCAAAATATTCTACAGGTATTTTTTGTGTCTCAAAAATGCACGGGATTGGCACTACAGGCCAGAGAAGTCATCACACGCTGGAACTTTACGTTACGACACGAAGTGCATATTTCTCTGTACACATTTTTGTACATTTGCATATTTCTCTGTACACATGTTCGGCGTCTGCATGTGGCTTGTTTCTGTTAAACATCGTACTGAACACCAATCATACTTCTAAACAATAAACCAACCTAAATTTTCCACCAACAATACCTGGGCTTCAGTGGCTCTATACGAGCACAAGTTTAACTTAAATTTCCTGTGTTCAACTTCCGTAGTTCAGACGTAAACTAAACTATTTTATTTACAAGTTGTGGTCTGCACTTCCTGACAGTTACCTGCCTTTATAAAAGCGAAGCATGTGGGTACAGGTAATAATATATTTTTAGGGATCAGATGTAGGACTTTATTTAAAAAAAATAATGCAATCATGAACAAATCTATTATTTTTACAGAATTACAAAATAAATCCACTGAATTTACTGATTAAATAAAACACCAATTAATTATCAAAAAATGTGCAAAAACGAACCAACAAGTCGCGTCGAACACGATGTGAATCCTCCAAGCGCCACGAGCAAAATGCGGTTGCAACATGGCGGAACCCTTTTATATTAACGCGAAAACGCGCCTAACCTAAACCGGTAGTGACGTAGTGCGGATGACGTCTCGAATATCCTAACACGGCCTCTCCTGACTGGAGTCGTCCTCGACGACCTCTGACGGAGGTTGATGCTGCCCCTGTAACAGCGATGGCCCAGGCGCCAGTGACTGCGGTGGCCCAGGCGCTGGCAACAGCGATGGCCCGGGTGCCGGTGACCGCGATGGCCCAGGTGCGTCTCTCTGCGACTGAGCTGCGTCATCATCTGAACCATCACCTGAAAACACAAACAAAAAGTTTGTAGCAATACATAAGCACTTCTAGTCACCTGTAAACATTCAGCCATCTGCACATCAAATCGAATGATTATCTGACTTCATCACTTAATTTTATTTTAAAAACATATCAAAGCAATTGGATGTAGAGGTGGCTGCACAAACAGAACAATAAAAATAAAAACAACCAAAATATTAACGTTTGGGCCCAGTTTCTTACTCATTAAAAGTTGGCTAGCTTTGAGGACAAACGTAGTCACTGTTGCCCGGCATCGGAACCTGTAGACAACAGACAGAAGGCGTCCCAACTGTCTGTATATCAGTTAGACGGAGGCATCGCTGAATCGCACGTCTGACACTCAGATGGAGGCATCTCTGAATCGCACATCTGATTCCAGATGGAGGCATCTCTGAATCGCACATCTGCACAGTAGGCTACATCCAACCAGAGAGCCCACTACATACTAGAGATTGAAGGTAGAGGGGTCTCTACATCATACATCTCATAGCAACAACATATAGGGTGAATAGTTAAGCTTGCCATGTCATTAAAAAAAGGGACATAATGTAAAAGTATAAGCAAAAATAGTCAGTCAGTCATGTACGTAATAAATAAATAAGTAAGTAAATAAAAACTAATAAGTCATGGGGTAATTAGCGTTTAAAGGACATAATTTAAAAGTTAAATTAAAATTCACGACAAACACAACCACACTCTATATCAACTTATAAAATCAACTCACTTTCAAAGAAAGCTGCACATGTTTCAGGGCACCATTCTCCACGCCATGGAACCATGTACTGGGCTGCCGCTTGTGTCGTCTTGCCATAAGACCCAGCCAGTAACTTCAGTTCATAGCGGTCGCTTGGCAGGATCTTGACCACTCTATATGGTCCCCTCATCCCTGGATCTAATTTCCCTGTAGACTGGGAATATTTAATTACAAAAACCAAATCGCCATTGTTAAATTTTCGAGGTGACTTGCGCTGTTGATTAACGGAAGCATCTTGTTGCGACTGGTTTTTTCTTAACAAATCACTTGCCCGTGCTCGGCATATCTCACGCCACGCTTCTCTATTAGGGTTAGAGTTATCAATAGCCACGTCACGAATCAGCCTCCGTAAAACTGGAGTTGTGGCGTCCGTCCCCACAAGTAAGTTAAGAGCGGATACCTGGGTGGTCTTCTGCTTGCTCATGTTGAGGACCAGCTGAAGTCGCCACAGTTGCTCCGACCAAGAGGCACCCTTGTGATTTGCTTCAATCCGAATCATATTTAGCACGGTTCGAACATACCGCTCGACTTGGCCGTTAGCGTGATGCATCTCGGGCGTTATGTAGTGGATGTTACAACCGAGTTCGGAAATAAATCGAGTAAATTCAGCAGATTCGAACATGCGTCCGCGATCAGTGACTAACAATTTTGGAACGCCGAAAAGAGAAATAGCAGCAGTCATTGTTCGCTTGAGCTCGCCGACATCTTGCCTATATATTGGGTAAAGTAAGCAAAATTTCGTAAACGCATCTACCATGAGGAGAATAAATTTGTACCCGTTTGACTCAGGTAAGGGGCCCAATGCATCTAAGTGTAGGGTATCAAAAGGAATATTGGGTTTTTCCCATGAAGTGATTGGCCGACGAGTAGCTCGCGGTACGCGTTTTTTGGAAATGCACACAAGACAGTGTGCTATATACTTAGTGACAAACTGACGTAAGGCGGGAAACCAAAAGTGCTTTAGTATTAAATCGATTGTTTTTTCGGCACCGATGTGCTCATGCTCATCGTGAAATATTCTTAGTAAACTCAAGCGGTGTCCTTTTGGAATATAACAAAGCAGTCTTGGTTGCTCGCCTACCGGTTGATAGCGATAGTAAAGCAAATCATTTTGGCAGACGTATCGGTGTGAATCTAACTCACCATCACGCAACCTTTGCAACAGGTCCTGCGTTTCGTCATCCGCGGATTGAGCGATTTGAGCCCAATTACGCGGCCTAGTGATCAGATGAACTCGGGTGGACAAGTTGCGACTTAAATAGTCGGCATGTGACATCATAAGACCCTTCCTGTACTCAATGTCAAAATCAAAATCCTGGAGGTAGATCCACCATCTTGCGACGCGTGGAAGCAGATCCTTTTTCTTTTCCGTGGCCTTGAGAGCATTGCAATCAGTGATGACTTTAAATTTCAAACCAATCAAATAATGACGAAAATGTTCCAATGCCCTCACGACCGCAAGAGTTTCTAACTCATATGAATGGTATCTGCTTTCAGCGCCTTTAGTGGATCTACTAAAATACCCCACCACATGCTTTTTACCATCAACCCGAGTTTGCATCAGAACAGCGCCATAGCCAAGGCTGCTGGCGTCTGTATGAAGCTCTGTTGAAAGAGCTGCTGGGTCAAATACCGAGAGAATGGGCTCGTTAATGAGGCAGGTTATTATCTCCTGTCGTGCTTGTTCCTGCTCCGATCCCCAGACGAATTTAACGTCTTTCTTTGTTAATCGTGCAATGCAAGCCGTTTTAGTTGCATAGTCTTTGATATACCGTCTAAAATAGCCTGCCAAGCCTAAAAACTGCCTGACTTGCTTAACGTTACTGGGGATCGGGGCATTAACCAAAGCTTCGACCTTGCGAGGGCTCGGTTTTACCTGACCTTGGCTAACAACGCGACCGAGGTATTCTACTTCCGTGGCTAAAAAGGAGCATTTGTTCAGGTTTATCGAGAAGCCTGCAGTAGTCAACGTCGTTAAAACCTCGCGGAGAAGATCGATACCTTCTTGAACGCTGTTACTCATCAACAAAACGTCATCAACGTAAACCAGTACGTTCCCTGCCTCAATATGTTTGCGAAGTGTGTCGTTTATAATGCGCTGATAAACAATTGGCGCATTTGTCAAACCATAAGGCATTCGAAGGTATTCAAAGTGGCCCTCAGGAGTGACAAAGGCCGTTTTGTGGATTGACGTCTCATCGATCGGAATCTGGTGGAACCCCGTGGCCATATCCAGACTTGAAAAATATTTAAAGTTACCTAAGCGATCGATGTGGACGTCGATTAATGGTAAGGGGTACCGATCTCTTACCGTCAAACGGTTCAGCGCACGATAATCGACACACATACGGTCACTGCCATCCTTCTTTTTCACAAGGATGACAGGACTCGCATATTCCGAATTTGATTCACGAATTATGCCTTTTTCCTTGTGATCGTGCACTATATCACGGACTTTAAGTTTCTCTGGATGTGAAAGCCTATACGGTCGGTAAGCGACAGGCGTTTTATCCGCAACGTCTATACGCATTTTTCCTGTTTTTACTGTGGTGGTCGCGGTGCCTGATATCAAGTAATCGTCAAAATCCTTAATGACTTCCATTAATATTTCACGTTCTTTACCTATAAGGGGTGTATTAATTACAACCGGTTTCTCAGTCGCAACGGTATTAACATGGGCAATTATATCCTTATGCGTGATTATCTGCTTGTTTTTAGTTCGGATGAGTGTTATTCCGTCACGATTGAGAATATCGGTACCTATTATGATTGGAACTCCCATGCATGTGCCTGGAACGACAACAAAATCACTTTCAATCGAAATTTCTTCTAACTCGACCGTTAAGGTCACAAAGGATTGCGCTTCTACGGGGTTTTCGCCTATTCCTTTCAAAATAACTCGTGTCGGCTTTTTCTCATGTGCAAAATGCTTTAAAACGTCTGCTGAAATTAGAGAAACCCCTATGGCTCCACTATCGATGAGTGCATCCACAGGAACTCCCTGAATGACAGCTGTTACTAAATCGTTATTTTCGGAATCGCGAACTGAAAGCTCGGAGCAAAGGTTTACGTTCCTCCTGTTACGTGACTGTGACTTATCTTTTGCAAAGCAAGTATCTTCACTGTGACCGGGTTTTTTGCAAAAGGTACAAACGATTAAGTTGCCCGCGTTATTATTATGAGACGAGGTTGAATCCGAATTATGCGCTTTTTGGTTATGTTTGAACAGATGATGTTCAGTTTTAGGCTTTTTTGGGCATGTGCTTTTTTTATGGCCGTTTTGGCCACAATTAAAACATTTAACGGGATTGAGCCTATTCGGTGTTAGACGTTTTCTGTTAGCAAACGCAGGAGAATCATTTTTAGTGCGGGTAGGTTTCTAATAAATGGACAAAAACGATACCAAGTTTTCGCTAGTCAAATTAGCATTTGATGCCGCCGCACGGACTTGTGGCTCAACTATACCTCTTATAGTTATCAACACCATCAAATTTTCACTGAGTCCCTTTACTATACGTAGCCGTAACAAAGTTCTACGCGCGTACTCGGAATACGAACTGTACTTCTCTGACGTAGTATTCATTACTTCGTAAAGAATGCTAGCGTAGTCAAGCTCTCGTGGACAAAGGGGTTTGAATTCACGAACGAAATTCGACCAAGTTCTATCATTTGTCACCTACTCGTTCAACCATGTACGTGCATCACCTTTCAGGCAACTAGATACGCGAGACAAACATTCTGAATCTTGCCAATTATTTGCGAGCCTAGCGCGGTCTACCTCCTCGCACCACGCATCGATATCATGGATAGCGGGGTCAAAGTTGGAAACAAAATAATTTTGGCTACGGGTAGAACGTAATGAGTTTATCGCGTCAGCTAATAATCGAGTATCACTTACGTTCGTCTCGCGATCGGGCTGTGCCGAAGAAACATTTTCACTTGGTTTTGGCATACCTTGCGCCGTGCCCTCCGATACACACACACTTGGCACATCAGTGGAATGCAATTCATTCGGCACAGCCCGGTGCGCTGACTCATCGAGAAAAATATTAGCGCTCGTGGCGGTAAGATTTGAACTTGAATAAACGGAACGAGTTCTATGACGTGATTTAGGGGGTGTTGTTTGACCATTGTTATCTGATTTTTGATTAGACGTAGCACAGTTATTTTCGAGTGTATTTAAACGTGTCAAAATCAGGTTTAACGTTTGTTGCATAAAATTACTACCACTTGGCAAGTCAGGTGTACGAGTACGTGAACGGTCACGCTGTCGAGACCGGCGCGAACGCGACCGATGACCGTCATCCCGTAATCGTGACCTACTGCGAGTATGGGACGTACGCACGCGCTCGTGTCGACGCGTCTTGCTGCGCGAAGTTCGTTGTCTACCCGACATTTTTGCCACACATTTAAATCACTTTGTACACACACAATAAAAAAATCACCACATTAGAAAAAATATAATGGAAAAAAAAAGACTCAAAGGAATGGCAAAGAAAAGAAACTGGTGTTTTTTATTCAACTAATTAAATTGAAAATGACAAAGTTAGAAAGGCCTGAGTCATCCCACTTCTGATTTTAGGGATCAGATGTAGGACTTTATTTAAAAAAAAATATGCAATCATGAACAAATCTATTATTTTTACAGAATTACAAAATAAATCCACTGAATTTACTGATTAAATAAAACACCAATTAATTATCAAAAAATGTGCAAAAACGAACCAACAAGTCGCGTCGAACACGATGTGAATCCTCCAAGCGCCACGAGCAAAATGCGGTTGCAACATGGCGGAACCCTTTTATATTAACGCGAAAACGCGCCTAACCTAAACCGGTAGTGACGTAGTGCGGATGACGTCTCGAATATCCTAACAATATTATTTTCCGAGCAGTAGGAAAAAAATATACTAAAATCATCATAAAATAAATATGCATCAAAAACTACGTTAATTAAAAACTTAAACTTTCAAAACTTTTTAATTTGATTCCTCGTGCTAAAAAATATATTTTTTTAAACATCTGCTGCTTTAAGGCGTCTGACTTTTTTAATTATTTAGTTCACCAGCGCCACCTGCGCTGGCTTTAACCACAAGCCTTTATCCTTCAATACATCAAATCTTAAAGATAAATATTTGGACCTGATAGAGGTTAGAAAATATTTAATACTTACTTGATTCGAAAACCAAAAAAAGCTTGTTGCCTGAAATTGCAATACACATGAACTTTGAGTCTCCTTATAATATGAACGTACAGCGTAGGTTCTAGGAAAGTAAGGGATGACAAAAATATTCTGTGCCGAAGTATTTCTCTTTTTGTGTGCCGTCTCGTTAGTTTCCGTACCACAATAGGAAATTCTGGTTGAATTCTTAAGACCTTTTCGCTGTCAAGCTAACATTTAAATTGAATTAACAGACAGGAACCCTTTGACTAACTTTCAGTTCGTGTTCGGCCCAACTTTAAATTATAAACCAACAAACTGGCTGGTATCAATTATGTACTTTACCTGCACTACTTTACTTTGCCTTTAGGTAAAAGGAAAACACTAAATTTTTAATATCTTTAAACAATTATATTCTAAAAATATTTTGATAGTTTGATGAACAAAGGTGATACCGGTTTTAAATACATCACCCATGAAGGAAGCTAAAAGCGACTATCAGATAAATTATTCAAGTGATTGTTTATTCTCGTAAATAGTTGACAAGTCTAGTTGGTAAAGCAATACGCTCCCATTGGGGGAGGCCCATGTCCATGAGTGTGGTGTTGTGGATATGAATGTATGTATGTACCTGTATGTGATGGTGTGAATATGAATAGTATGTGTGTATGATACTTTGTGCTGTAGGTAAGTTTTGTTATAATAGTAAACCTATACCGTGTGATGCCGGCTTAGAGTAGCATCACCCCATATATTTCCCGCGGGTGTCGTAAGAGGCGACTAAGGGACTAGAGGGAGATGTGTATTACAATTTTAGGCGACAGGCTGACAACCTGTCACTATAGTAATACATGAATCAACTGATAGGGTGCTAAATATTCGTCAGACGTGGCAATAGCGACCGTATTTTTGCGGCCGTTAACGCTCTGCCTACCCCGCAAGGGATAATGACGTGATATAAGTATGTATGTATGTATGTATGTAAACTTACTCGCGTGTTGTCCGAGGGATAAATATTCAAAGCTCAACAACAAATTCCTAAAAGGAACCACTTAAACACCGGCTGTGTTTAACTATATTAAATTGAATATTCTCTGCCTACTTCATATTCATAAAACTTGAAGAAGCTAGAATAGAACATTCTAGAACTACTTCCAACTATAAACGCATGTGTTGCGGAGTTTACCTTTCTGAATGGGTTTAAATGATTGAGTATTCAGGAAGCTCTTAACATAGTTAGATCTGAAACTTCGACGGTTTTAAACATAAGTGCCTACCTACACCTACCTAAGTAAATTTAACATGTTTGTTTTTAGGGATCTAGTCGTAAGTTCTGCTTCTTCAGCATGTATGGTGGGATGACTCGGTTAAAATGTAGATGAAATCGTGTAAGTGCTTATCGCGCAAGGCGTAGCTGATGACTATGCGCATAAGAAAGCATTCTAATTTACCGTACTAAAACTATCACAGTTGTATTAACTACCATGTATTAACTAAGGGAACATCTGCGAAATCACAACAAAAACTACCTGTTCCATAGAAATAGCTAAGTATTCCAAACATTATTTTTTTCGTGATTTCACAGATGTAATATTTGATAGTATACATACATACATCACGCTTGTATCCCTTGCGGGGTAAGCAGAGCATAAACGGTTGTGCGCCACGTCCAACAAAAAGTTATTCAAGTTAGTAGAATGTCAAGAATCACCAATTTGAGTAAATGCTTGCGTACTGCACATTGCATACCTCTATTTTGCGTTTAACATTTCCTTGATCTCGTATTTATCCGCCTTTTATTGTGATGCCTTTTATCCCGAGAATAGCGACTGTCATAGCGAGCCCTTGAGTTGAGAGACCATGAATAAACCATCACGCAAATGTGGATCCCATGTCACGTTGATAGCGAGTCATCACACCCACGGCTTCCACGGACACTCTATACAGAGTACAGAGTAGAAGCTTATGCTAGGCACATGGTAGCGAGTCCAACCCAGTTCAAGCAAAGTGCCGTTACGCGAACCAGGTTAGGTCACATTTTACCTCTTCATAATTCACAAATTATTGAAAACCAAACCACAAAATTTGGTTTGTCTGTTGAAACTTTTCTTAAAAACTAATTACCAAAATTTCATAAACGTAGATCAAACGGCTATGACAATATTGACGGATTAGTTTGTTAGTTAAATTGGCATTTCACTATTCACTGACTGACTGACATCATCGTTTTTGTTTTCGTGTCTGTCTGTAATGGACAAACCAGTTTCTGGATTGTCTACTTCACTTTGCAGCACATATTATTATTACTTTTGTAGTTATGAATTTTCACAATTATATTTTCGATGGATTCACTACATTACGAAAAGAGGCATAAACACTACATTATATAGTATAGAGTGATTATATATATAGATGCTGTAGAGAAAGGTGCTTTGGAGCACAAACAATTCGTCATTATTCGATACGTATTGATAAGTAAGTAGTATTATAGTTAGCCGGTGATGTTATCATTAAATACTGCTCTGCTTGTAAAAGGATTTGAAATTCATATTAGGAATCTTCGGACGTTATGCCGCATGTTCACTTTCTCTTCATATGCAACAAAACACACTACCTTACCTATGTAATACCTATTTGATCGACTTTTCCTTATAATTTTTATAACAAATACCAATCAGTAACTTTTCGACTGAACTTCAATACCTATAATTTCAGAGGCCAAGATCCTCTTTGGGTCGCTTAGCTAGCGGAGTTAGCTATAATTTTAAAACTTTCTGTCGCAGGCAGGATTTGTTTTCTAACACGGGACAAGTTTAGTAATTCAGTATTCAATTTATTTTGTTTTGTTTAATAATCAGGTATTCAGTAGTACCACAAGTAGAAGTAAATTGTATTTGTAAACTAGAAAATTAAGGGTCTTGTGTCCCATTTCTTTGACGTGGATAAATATTTATGAGCGGCTTTTAAAATCTCGATGAGTTCATGATTGTGTATTACATACCATACAATTAAGACTATGGACAGACCAACATTCTGTCATTATACAAATTGTTTAAATATTTTATCTGTGGCAGTAATAGCTGCGTCTATGGTTTACCTCGCAAGAGATGTGTAATAAAAACTAACAGTTACTGTTGCACCGAACCAGCTACACTTTGAATAATTAGGTATACAACAGTCAAAGTAAGCAACATAGTTTGCTTTGTAGTAAGCAACAAGATAGTTTTCACCTTAAACCAACCCGGTACGTACGGACGAGTATTCAATTTCCAACGGATCTGTTGTTGAGTCTGAACAGGAAACCTCCAAAGCGATACGGTCGTCTCCAATATTGATGTGTATACAATGCTTGTATCTCGCAAAATTCTATCAGCAAACTTGGTCTGTCGATGGTTGCAGTGAATCTGGTTAAAACCGGACTTAAACCTCTATCATCTATAAGAAATTAATTTTCCTATTTCGTCTTTAGCATAATGAAAGCAGAGAGAAATTGCTTTTTTAATTTAATATTGTTATCTTTAAATGTTTTTCTTAGAATTTTGTAGCGTTTTGGAGGTACCTTAGCATCTAAACACAAACAAAAGCTGTTGGTGGCAACTGGTTTGAAATGATTGTCCCTGAAATGAACAACAGTTCAATTTGAATATTCAGTAATATGTCTTTTGTTTCGTTTGGATCACAGAAGCGAATAATAAAATACAGAGGATAATAGGAAATCTTTTTGATGCAAATGAAACGAGAAAAAGCAGGCGTGGGTTTTAAAAACGCTGAATATATTTTTATATCAGTTTGGTTTTATTTATAAACTTAACAAATTAATTTTATGACAACTTGAACCGCAAAAAAATCATACCTAACTAAGGCAGCTGCACATAAGAACACTAATAAGTAATTAGTTGACAGCAGATAATGTTTGTAACTGCTACATTAAGCTTAGACTGGTAACGCAATGCTTTTCTAGTTTTGTTTTAGCGTAACCTCTAAAATCTTCACAAGAAAAAAAAAAACAAATTTGAGATAAGGAGGAGTAGGAGGACGGAAAAAGAAGGAGTAAATAGTTTAGTCTCTACCAAGGGACAGCAAACATTAAATCAGCTTCATCTAATTAAAAGTAGTCTAATAGTAATGAAAATTCAAAACAAAAACAGACTGCTTTAGCCGCTATTCTGTCTCTTTTCACCTATACGTAGAATTAAACCAGGAGCAGTCGCGACGGAAAGCGGATTGCACACTGACGCACGACGAAGCGCTAAAACATCGCAGCGGTCTGTCAGATCCATACTAAAATCGCTCAACCGCTGTCGACGCAGCGCTATCGCAGTGTCGTCCGTCAAGTGCGGTTTTAGTATGGGGAGTGACGTTTCTAGTATGGGTATGATAGACCACTGTGATTTTTTAATGCTCCGTTGTGCGCTAAGTGTGCGATCCGCCGAAGTTTCGCAGAACATTCATCTTTGTCATCCACCTAACCAGATAAGTAACAAAGTGATATATGGAGTGAATACACTGTTAAACAAGGACGCATCACGCCACCGCATGTGGAAACAGAAACGACATATTTCTTTTTAAATTTTCACGGACACACGGAAAAACATTTCATATTTACCTCTCAGATCTTTTTACTACCAAAAAGATTCTGTTTTGTAACATGGCTGTATTTTGATGTCTCAGTCCCAGTCTTATGACTTAGATTAATAAACTATTGAATTAATACATAACTTGAAACCCTCTAGATTTACAATGTTATCAAGATTAGTAATTCCATATGCTAGAAGAAAAAGAAGGAAGATTATTTTACCTAGGTACTTGTAAAAATATGGCCACACTTAACATTAAATTTAGGTAAAAGAAGTTTGATGATGATGATGATCTCTCCGACCGATTTCGGCCATGGCGACCACTTTGACTCCTAATCAGATCGGCGCTGATGCGCCCGGAGATGGCTATTGTAGCCAATTTTGGCAGTAAACTCCCGTGCACAGAGTGGACACGTGAGTTTGCCATTTACATAATTATAGTTAATGGCGACGGATGGACGGGCCTTCAGCTCATCGCGCTTAGCGTCGAGGTCTGCTTTACGCTGTTCCTCAAACTCGCGGACTTGCCTCTTAACCATCCCGCGCCATTCGGGACGCTGTGCTGCCAGACCCTCCCATTGAGTGGGCTCAATGTTGCATCTTTTCATGTGTCGTTTCTGAACATCTTTATATCTGAGGAGTTGTCCGCCATGCTTTCGCTTGCCCTCCTCTAGCTCAGAATAAAAGATGCGCATCGCCACTCTCTCCTCCGACATCCGGGATACATGACCGCACCACCGTAGCTGGCGACGCATTAGATAGGCCTCAATGCCACCAACATTGGCTCGTCTCAGAACTTCGGTATTGCGCACTCGGTCGGACCATCTGATCTTCATGATGGTGCGAAGGCATTTTAGGTGGAAGCGATCCAGAGTGCGTATGTGGTGACGATACACACACCAAGTCTCGGAGGAGTATAGAAGGTTTGGCAGCACAATCGCCATATATACAGAGATTTTTGTGGCTAGCTTTAGGTCGTGCGAGCAGAAAACCTTGGAACACAACTTCCCAAATGCTGCAGCTGCAGCACTGATTCTGCTGTTGATCTCAGCATCAAGGTTACACTTAGATGTTATAGTGTTCCCCAGATAACGAAACTTATCAACCTGTTTCAGCATATCCTCACCAAGCATAATCGCCAGTGTCTCGCGACCATGCGAGTCTAAGGACATCACTTCCGTCTTTTTGACACTGATCTTCAGGCCGAATTTACAGCATGCTTAGTGAAAAACGGACATTAGCTGTTGCAGGCCGTCTGGGGATTCTGCAAGAAAGCACAAGTCATCAGCATACATGATCTCAGTAATCAATGCATACGAGACTTTAGTGCGCGCCTTAAGTCTAGCCAGGTTAAAAAGACTGCCATCTGTGCGGAAACGGATGCGGACTCCTTGGGAAACAGTATTTAGGACTTCTTTGACTACAACTGCAAAAAGAAGTTTATAAACTTATGATAACAGTTTTTTTTCGGGATTCAAGGTGGATCTTATATTATTCTAGAAAGTAAATCATATTCGTACTTTTAAGGAATCTAAGCAACAATTTAGCGCAAAATCCTAATGCATACAGAAATCTCCACCTAAAGTATGATATTCTATGTAAGAATTTTTTGTGCAAAGACATAAAGTTAATTAAAAATATAGTTAGTTCATGCCTGGTAAATAGATCTTGGTGCTTAGCCTTAATTAATCTTGCCTCAAGGCCTTTACTTCAGAGCTTTGGGGTTACAATATAATTTCAGACACAACGACCTACTTAGATAATGAGATAACAAAAAAACATTTAATATTAAATTTTGCACAATAAGATGGTGGAGACATTTTTGTATGTACTTACTTATTTGCTTCCTAACTTCGGTTTGTTGCTGTTCATTTTATGTTACAAACGGTGATAATTAATGGTACCTAAACATTGTTATGTAATGAGAAATATTGTTTTCATAGGGCATTTATTACACTTTGCATCTCAATTGTTAGCAAAGACTGGAGAGTTATATTTCGAACATGGGTAAATCATTTTTCTCTACTTTAGTCATAGCAACACTAAGGGACTAAGGGACTCGAGAGTATTGGTGTATTACAATTTTTAGGCGACAGGCTGACAACTTGTCACTATAGTGATACACATGTTTTCCGAAACAACCTTAGAAAACAATACTCAAAAATGTCAGACGTGGCGATAGCGACCGTATTCTTACGGCTGTTAACGCTCTGCCTACCCCGCAAGGGATAAAGGCGTGATATATGTATGTATGTAGTCATAGCAAACATTTTTGTTTAGACGTTTTTCGGTGCAGACGTGTAATATAAAATATAAATAATAAAGTAACCGATAATTATATAGGCAACTCAAGGCAAAGTTACAATGACTGCTGTGACGCAACTTGATCTAAGCCTATTACAATACAAGTAAGCAGCAACTACACTTGAAGCACTTGATATTGATGTCACGTACTTGGAACATCACAAACGGAATTATAGGCTAATATATTCATACATTCCTGGCATTCAAAGCGGCAATCACACGCGCCATTTGCTGGCTATCAAATTCAATACCAGTTTAAGATAAGGGCCATCGCTGTATTACAATTACAATGGCCTTAGTTCTCTACCCCTACTATTACCCTTCACGTTTTACTTTAGGCGGATCGCACACTTGACGCACGACAGAGCGCAAAAATATCGCAGCGGTCTGTCAGATCCATACCATTTAGTATAAACAAAATTTTCACTGATCTTCTTTTTCATCGAATCGATGGTAAGAGTTACATCCTCGCTGACAATAAAAACTTTGCGAAGTCTAGCCTTTGGAAAATGTAGGTTAAGAAAGAAATTATGTTCCGCCGAGCTCTTAGTAAAACGCTCTTGATATTGTAATGGTTTTTCCTGAACCGTAATAAAACGTTTCACATGTCGACCGCAGCGCGCAGCCCGCGTGCGGTCGGCGTGAAGCTAAATTGATGGGTCACTCCATCGCCAATGTAATGGTCCTTCAAAACGAACGACCCCTGGCCAGTAAGTGAAATTCACGTTTGATTAACTTTAACTCTAGGGCGGTGTTTTAGTGAAAGTGCTGGAGCCATACCTACTGAACCTACTGACAAGAATTTGGGTTTCTAACAATTGACGGCCTCGACTATATTTTTTGAAGGAGCCTGTTCAGTTTATGATCTGCTAATCACTTGCAATATTTGTCAACTGTTTTTTATTACATTGATTCAGAACCTATATTGTCTAAAAACAACCTCAGCATGCAAATCATTTGTATTCTTTGCCAAAACAATGTAGCTAATTATCCATAGCCTTCTTGTTATCGTGTGGGATACCGATGCGTCTACCATAGTTATTGCAGCAAATATTGTGTAATTCACCAAAATCAGACCAATTATTTGTGTCCTCAGTAAGATTTTAAATTGACTAGCAAAGTTGCTGTTGATTTAATAAGGGCGCATTTTCCATTTCCTATAACCGTTGGGTCCTCAATCGTAAACGTCAACGCTTTATTAAAAGTTTCCAGTAGTTTCAGGCACAAAGACTGGAAAAGAACTTGTCGGTTTAAAAAAACCCAATTAGTGAAAAGGACTGATGTTGAATTTCCTTTTTCTTCGATCGTGTGGGATAACGAGTCAAATGACTCGATGAAGACAGAGTTTACTTGGAAAAAATGAACTGTTTTAAACTGTCGCGGTCACAGATAATGACTAAAATACAAAACGAGATCATAGGCCTAAATATAAGAAAATTCAAACAAAATAGTGTATTTACATATTAGCGGTAAGATTCACGTCTTAACATTTTATGTCATTACCAGCTTATAAAAGTATTAACTTTGGGAAAAAATAAGCATAAAATAAGTTTAAGTAAGTCATTTACTGGCTGGCTGTCAATTGCCGCAACATTATGCGACATGTTTGGGCATGGCCTTTATCTTGTTAAGATCAAGCTCTTGAGTCGCATGTAGGTACGAATTGTTCCTATGGGATTTTCAAAGTCCTTTGGCGTTCCGTCAGTAGTACTCGGAAACCTAATAGGCCGTGACTTCAGTTCCTCTCGTTAGATACTATGACCTGCACTGACTATGAAGTATGCATTATAGACACAATAATTTCAGTTCAACTGAGATCAGAGCCAATTGTTTATGCGCAACCATACAAAAATATTGTTTTTTTTTAAAAGGACATTTCTAAATGTCATAAGTTGATGTTGATTGATGACTGAAAGCTGGTAGGAATACTAGTAGTGATAGTGAAAAAAATATTTTTTTGAACAAGGACATTTCAAAATGCCATAAGTTTATGTTGATTGATGATAGAAAGCAACTGGTAGGAAGAAAAGTAACACTTGTAGTGCTATTGGAGACCGAAAGGTGAAAACGGGAGATCGTCACTTAATCCGTAAAAGAGTCCGTTAGAGGTTTGCGTCTAGTACTTAGTGGTATGCTATCAAGGCTAATGACTCGTAATTTTTAACAAAAAATACATATTGATAGAATGGAAATGAACATATTCTTAAAAGTTACAACGCCATTATAATTTAAAACTCATTTCACAAAATATTTCATTGTGCTCGTAAGCTCTAAAATACGAGGAGAACTTCAAAGAATGGCGGAGTTTCTAGCTGTGGCAATGGGAATTTATGAGGTGTTGAAAATGAACGTTGTAGCTCTACAATAACTTGAGTGTTATTGTTCTACTTACTGTTGTAAGATGGTAGTGTTCCTCATTTTGAAAACCACCCGAGGAGTAACTTTATTTGTTCTGAAGTTTGTGTAACAATTTTGCGTCGTTTCGTACCTGCAGTAGGAAATTGCTAAAGATATAATTTTGAAGAGCATAACTGAAACTATATACTCAACCACCATGTTACCACATTTCAAAGGTAAGCAAACACATTAATAAGGTACTATTACGTAAAATGTTAAGGTAGCCACTCGTAATCTAGAGGGAAGGGGTAACAAGTTTACAGAGTAAAAAGTTTGCGTATCGCTTAGCAAAAGCTGCTCTTGTGGTGGAAGTTTGGAAATCATAAAACCTCCAGTGACAATAACAGTGCAAGTAACAGTGATGATATTATTGTAGGATTACAAATGAGCTCAAAAAACTAAGCAAAACCTGCCAGTGAAGCTAACGATCGTGCCCATCCGGTCAGCCATGCCCACGCTGGGTGGTGCATAAAATATCTACGTGACCGCGGCGGTCAGTTTACCTTCTAAACCACGGAAGTTGTCTACTCATGTTACCTGATATTTTAGGTCTTTAAATATGAAACGATTTTTACCAGATTGACTTAAATGTAAAGTAATAGTAAGCGCGTATTTATAGCCAGTCATAGACCATTTTCACACTTACCGCAAAACGCAACGCTGAAATAATTCAGTGGTGGGTCATATATATACTAGAAATGTCAACGCAGCTGCGTTATTTTGACGCTGCGTTACGGGTGCATTATTTAAGCGCTGCGTTGTGCGTTAAATGTGATAAAGGGTAGTAAGAAAGACTAATTTCCTACGCACAAAAACGCACCAGCTAGTAAAATAATAATAATTCAGATGTGCATTAAAATCTATTACTAATAAAGGTAACATAAAAATGTGTACCTACTTCTGACTTCTAAAGGTACTTTGTTATGAAAATCTGTTGTTAGATAGAACTACATAATATAACGCAAATTTTCTCCAGCTTTACTTGGAAAAGCGGCAGGAGAACACAGCAATTGAATTAACCAAATCCTTTTGACGAAGTTCATGTTTGTCAGCGGCTCGGCTAAACTGTGGAATTATTAAGCGAAAGCTGCTTTTCTTTTGGGTGTGTGTTATAAACAACAACCTGTCACTATAGTGATACATGAATTATCGGAAACGGTCCTCGATATTTGTTAGACGTGGCGTTAGAGACCGTAACCTACCCTGCATTGGATAAAGGCGTGAAATATGTATGTATATATGTGTTATAAAGATTTAATTATATATTGTTAGTTGACATACTCGTAATAAAATATTACCAGCCTCCCTCTTTGGTATGTGTATAGTATAGGTACCTGTTCATATTTAGGTCGTTATTTTGAGCGGCCGTCGATAAAGTGAAAATTGCTATGACGATCGCCAAGCTCCGGTAGGAGATGTACCCGAAGAAGAGGATACATTATACAATGTTATCTTAAGTCATTTTAGGATCATACTCTAGAATATGAACAAATTTGACTTAAGTATGGGTAAGAGTAGGGCCTGAACAATCGCAATAAAAAGCATCTACTTATTCAATAGGTAGAAAAATTAATGCCTACTTGACCAAAATTGTATACAATAGCAGTTTTTTTTAGCAATTTCCCATCTGCTTTTGTTGTAAAATTTGTTCATATTTATAAGTAGAATCACTCTGTAAAAATTGCATACTCACAAAAAAACCCTTGCAAGCAAATTTACTGATGACAATCAAAATAAGATTTTCCAAATGACCAGCGGGCTACTCGCTATTTGTATCCCGTGCACAAAACTTTCTCATTTGAAAGTTTTTCTATCGCGACCGCAGCAAACATCCCTGCGGACTGGTGGACAAATAACTGCACTTTGTGTGGGACTCATTGCCTGTACTTTCACAAGCACACCTACAAAGCTACCTAATACTTGCTACTACTGTTGGTTAATATGTATTCAAAGTTTTGCAGTGGTGTATTTTTAAATGTAAAAGCAAAACACCCTGAAATCAGTGAAGCTGAAAACCTTTTAAGGTTTTTTTGCCGTTGAAATGTAAACTTACATTTTAGATACCTTCCACAGGAAATATATTTGGCTTTAAGCGCAGAGCACACGGGCCCGCGTCTACAGCTCGTATGCGTACACGTGACCACGCGTGTGATTTTATAATATGTTTGGGATTGTATGAGAGACGGCACACTGCTTGCGTTGCATAGTGCAGGAAAGCAGTGATCAGGTGCACGCAGGCCGGTGTGCTCTGCTTTTTACCCGACTACAGCAAAGCAAAAAGGAGGGTTATGATTTTGACCGGTATGTATGTATGTATGTGGCAAAAATTCCTTTGTTCCCTCCTAGCTCCGAATCTACTAGTCAAAATTTGACAAATGAGGTGTCAATAGAAGCGTCTGAACAGTCCAATGGTTATAGGCTATGTCATGTCACAATAAAGTGAACATGGCGCCCTCTAGCGTGCATAAAGATACGAACAAAAATTTTTTTTTCTTCTAGTGGTATCGTGTTGGGTATCAAACGAAAGGGCTTAAATAGCATATTTCAAAAATATTTATAATAAAGGTGAAAGTTTGAAACTTTCTTGCATACACGCAATGTCACTTTAGTATGAAATTGGTACATCGGTTTTTCTCTTTCTTTCTTTTCGTGTAGGACACCGAGTCGTCTAACGACTCAATTTCTTTTTTCGTGTGGGACACCGAGTCGTCCAACGACCCGACGAACCCTAGTGTTTGAATTTTTGAACCACCTTTTGCAAGTAGCAGGATTCTGACATGGTTGTGTAACGACCGCCGTCTGAAGTGATCATAGACAACAACCGGGACCAACGGCTTAACGTGCCATCCGAAACACGGAACCATCTTCCTTACGGACAATCGGGTGGTGTAGCCTGCAATGTCCTAACCAGACTGGGAACAAATTCACAAAGTGATAAATATCGACTTTGTGAGTGACGCACCGAGAATCGAACCCGGAACCTTCTGCGTCAAAGGCAGTCGCACTACCACTGCGCCACATTGGTCGTCCATGAGCCCTTATGTCAGAAATTTTCAACCACTTTCTACAAGCAGCAGGTACATCGGTATCGGTGTCGGTGTGGTGACGGTATGTGTCATACACGTGGAGCTGATCTGATGATGGAAATGACAGGCAGACAAGACGTGATAGCGCTACATACGCTAAATATCTGAGTATAAGCTATGGTAAGAAAGAGCTGCTCCTTAGGCTCAGATCTGACATATTCTTCATCATATTTAATGGGATCCAAGTAGAAAAGTACCGCGAATATTATCATATTTAAATTAATTTAACGCGTAGATAGGTAGATACATAAGAGATCCTGCTAATCCTTATCCTCATCTTTATATAATATATAAAGGCGGATGTGTGTTTGTTAGGACTTTGCGTTAAAACGGCTGAATAGATTCAAATGATACTTTGTATGTCTAAAATAAAACAAAGGCTGCTTTTTACTGCGGTTTTTCTTATTCTTAGGGGAACTCGCAATTTCCTAAAATTTATGAAAAAGGTCGTGCTATTAAGCCCATTCGCGTTTTAGGAAAACTAACAGCGACATCTGTTGTCTGAGACTTTTGCCTTACTCCATTGAGTAGCTGCACCAAAATTGACGTTTAAGTCACTATACGTACTGCTACTGCATATAAAGTATGTTTGAACAAAATATATATCGTGTTGGGTATCAAACGAACTGTCATATTTTTCATCTCATGTAATGGGATCCAAGTTGAAGGTACCGCGAATTCTCACATTTCATTTAATTTTACGCGTAGGTAGATAGGTAGGCAGAGCGAAAGCGGGATAAAGGAGTGATATATGTGTTTATATGCATGTACGTGTAGATAGGTACATACATAAGAGATCCTACAACTAATATTCTAAAAGCAGATTTTTGTGCATTTTTCTTAGAACTTGTCGTTATAACGCTTCATATATTCACCTTAAATTTTATTCGTAGCTAAAATAATAAATCAAAACATCTGTTTTGGTAATGAAACCAACAGCAAGCATCGACACGGAGGGTTGAGAGGCTTTCCCCCCTAGCAGAAAAAGAAAGGGAGACATCTTTTTTGGTAATGAAACCATCAGCAAGCATCAACACGGGGGGTTGCCCCCCTGACAGAACAAAGAAAATGTAAAATCTGTTTTGGTAATTAACCAACAGCAAGCATCGACACGGGGGGTTGAGGGGGGCTTGCTCCTCACAGAATAAAGAAACTGAAACATTTGTTTTGGTAATGAAATCACACGGGGGGTTACTAGCATATTTTATATATACCTAACAAAATCATAATACAGTTTAAACTAGTATCTACCTACATCTTCCAACAAACAAATTAAAGTTTACAACCCCAAAATAATTAAAATAAAAAGAAGTCTAAAAACTAAAACCCGACTACTGAGATTTCGCGCTCTAAAAAGTAAGAAACAAGAAATCTGGAATAATAACTACTCACGATTGAATGTGTTTTTCGTCTCCAGAATTTATACAAGGTAAACAGGTATTATAATTTATTTTCATGGCAGTTTAATATAAAGTTCATAGTGGTTTTCAGGTGATAGCTGTGGTCGTTTGCCACGTGTTCTAGTACTATCTAGTTTATAAAATAAATAAGGCAACGTGGCAAACGACCACAGCTATCACCTGAAAACCACTATGAACTTTATATTAAACTGCCATGAAAATAAATTATAATAGCTGTTTACTTTGTATAAATTCTGGAGACGAAAAACACATTCAATCGTGAGTAGTTATTATTCCAGATTTCTTGTTTCTTACTTTTTAGAGCGCGAAATCTCAGTAGTCGGGTTTTAGTTTTTAGACTTCTTTTTATTATTATAAATAATAGCAATGATACTTAGTCACATAGATGTAGTATGTGGTGCATTTATTTTATACTTATTAGGTTTGTTACTCATAGTGGTATTGAGTTTTAATATATTTGAATAAGTTATGTTTTTGAATGACCAATCGGGATACCTTTCGATAGCATAATGTTTTTTCCACTAATATGTTTTAGCATAACATGTTTCGCATAATTCTTTTTCCCCTTTTATATCTTTGTTTGGTTAGGTTAGGTTAGGTTAGTATTTTTATAGACATTAGGTTAGGTTAGGTTAAGTGAGGTTAGGTTAGGTTAATAAATTATGCTTAACGTGTTATGCCTACTATTTTTATGCGTAAGTATCTTTAGTTCAATGTACATTGTGCCAACCTATATTCTACCTAATATTTTTATGCGAATAGATAGGGAACCTTATGGTCCATAAAGCTAAGCCTGGACGGACGGTAAATTACTTAAAATACAAAACTCCTTAGAATTAAAGTTTCTTAAATTTTCCATCTTATCTCAGAAAAATAATGAAATTGAATGTTAGCTTCCAATACTTAATGTGGTATTAAATTATTTATTTCTAATTATTGCTTACTATCGTGGTATATGATTGGTCAGGTTAAGTTTAATTCTAAGGAGATTTTTATTTTAAGTAATTTACCGTTCATCAGGCTTTGCTTTATGGACCATAAATGGCTGTTAGCGTAAACCGCAGACACCTATTTACTTTTTTATGGCAGAACGTGTATCAAATTACATACAGATACGAAAAAACCGAATATTTGTAAGCTGCCTTATAAAAGTCTCCTGAGTTTGTTTTACTATCTTTCTCCGTATTTTTAGTCAATGTAGTCAAGTACACGGTGTGTAAAGCCTGGATGTACACAACTGTTCACTCGGCAAGCACACACGGCAACTTCAATATTAAACACAGTAATTGGTATTTTTTCCCTACGTTTAAAAAGAACTTGGCTTCTAAGTATTGTGCAAAAAGGACTGTGAATGCGCCGGATTACTTACCTCAAAATGAAGAAGTTCTAGGAAAAACTGTTTCCTCTACAGAATAAACTTCAGTAACAGAATTGTTCCTCACGTCATAGAAACCGAACGAAACTTGATGCTAAATATTCTTCTTTGTGCAGAAGATAGCCCAAGCGGCCGTGACATTTCCTAATTCCAGAAATATATTCTATATACCAATAATATATTACATGGGCCGATTCATGATTAACTTACGTTACTTAACATCTAAGATCCATGGCAGCAGGACAAGTTGAGCTAAGCAAGAGTTATAAGAACCACCACCCAGAAATTTGTGATTTTCGGTTTTCCAATACTGAGGTACTTTTTACGTCATGTGGTATCGTAAAAAAACAGATGGCAAAATTTTGGTTTTACTGCTGCCATGGGTCTCATTTAGATGTCATGTGACGTAGGTATGCTGTGTGATGCCGGTCTTGCATAGCAGCACCCCACATCCTTCCCGTGGGTGTCGTAAGAGGAGACTAAGGGACTCGTGAGTATTAGTGTATTACAATTTTTAGGCGACAGGCTGGCAACCTGTCACTATAGTGATACACATGTTTTCTGAAACAACCTGGGAAAACAATCCTCAAAAATGTCAGACATGGCGATAGCGACCGTATTCTTACGGCTGTTAACGCTCTGCCTACCCCGCAAGGGATAAAGGCGTGATATGTGTATGTATGCATGTATGTATGTCACGTAGGTTTATCTTGGATCGGCTCATTTACCAATAGTAAATAAATAGTTTTTCAGAATCAGAGCTAAATTAAGACCACTTAGGTCAAAGTCCGACAGCTGAGAGTGATAGCGTTTAGGGGCAGTAAATTTAGTGGAAAGAAAGTAATTTCTTAACTTCATTGCAGTCTGGCAACATTCCTATGTATTTTTTTATATGAAAAACTGTTGTCAAATTTTAGCTTTTACAATTTTTCAAAAATATTGCTCACTGGTTTGGATTTGGACTCATCGAAAAGCAGCTGCCAGAATCCATATTTTAAAAACACTTTTTTTTTACAAAAAAACATTTTGGTATATCACTAGCTCTTAACACAACAGTTTGTTCTACAGCAGTTTCTTGTAAAACAAATGAATACTGACACACTTTTGCTCACGGCATGTGAAATTGAAACCACGCGACGTCGCTTCGTATACAATAAAATAAGAGACTAATTAAATGTTTATTAGCGTTGTTTTGGGCAAAATGTTGCTCAAATTACTCGCTTGTAGGGGTCCAATTGAATTTTGAAGATAATAAGAGACATACGTTGGCCTCAAATGCAATTACTGCTAATTATTCGAACTTCCCGTGAACTTTCTAATTTCCAACTAGAAAATGCATTTGCTCAGCATTACGTAGCTAGTTGCTACGCTCCGTAGGTAAACGCTACGCGTCAGCAGCTACGTGTAGTGGCGTAGCGCATCCATAATGTTCGTTCACGGTTTGAATTCTAATTCATTTTAATGAATTTAGCTGTTGGTTTTCCGAAACAAAAAAACCTACCAGCATATACCTGGGGTAAAATCATGGAAGAATCAGGCCTAGTCCTACACGAAAAAGTATGACAGTATAGAACGAAGTAGTTTTTTGCGGTTACCTCTCTATCTGTTGATTATGACACTGCTAACTCTTCTTAAACCACAAAACAAGTTTATATGCGTTTTTTTAACATAAAGATGGCGATAAAAACCATAATTTTACAGTCATTTACGCTCTGCCTCCCCCGCCAGGGATATAGGAGTGATTTGTGTGTGTGTGTGTGTAAGAGATTGATTTAGTTTATAAGTAAACAAGCCGAAAAAACGTTTTTCCCACAGGAAAACTATTAGTAGCGGATGCGACCGCGTTGTTGGCCTCAAGTATGTTTGTAAGAATAACTGTCAGCTGGTACATGTGAATAAAAATTGGTACACATAGCGTGATATTTCATACAAAGGTACACTTTCTTCACAAGGCAGTAATAAGTTCATACTCACGTTTCATTGCACGGCAAAGGCTTTTCGTCTGAAAGACGTGCCGATAGAACGGAACGCACAAAGCTGAATAAACGCCTTGTCTGAAAATGGTTTCGCCTCAAATTCTGCATACCCGACGATGAACCATATGTTCAGATTCAGATTATTCTGCTGAAAGACGAGAGATTCTGTTAAATCCAGTATAGTCTTTTTCACCAACGCAGAACCTAAACTACTACATCTAAAAACATGAAATTTGGGCAGTAGGTTCATATGAACATGTAACCATTTGCTGTGGGTTTCAAGAAGAATTTCAACGCCTAAAGCATTTACCCGTAAAGTAAGCTTATAAAACTTAATTTGAAGTTGACGCAAGAAGACATTCTATTGTTAGAAATGGTGTTTTTTTCTTTTCGTGTGCACAACGGACCGTTAAAAAGCTAGCGCAGCGTCGTCCATTGAGTGCGGTTTTAGTATGGGGAGTGACGTTTTTAGTATGGATCTGATAGATGGCTGCGATATTTTAGCGATCCGTCCTGCGTAAGGTGTGCGATCCGCTTATCAAGTCGTGGTGGTGTTGAAAAACTTAATTCACAAACCGAGAGTACCCGTGCAAAATGTGCTAACAGGTTAATTTACAACCAGTAACCAGAGCTGTGAACTTGCCTATAACAAGGTCATTGCGGTCCGACGTTATTTATGCACTGGCCCGGCCATGCTGGTAGTGGCCCGCCCGTTTTAATACAACAACGATGAAACCGGCTTTAAAATAAACCTCTCATCATAGAAATTGGGACACTTTCGTTTTTATAACTTGATTACACACGATACCTATAAACTTATTTCGAATTTGGGACATATTAATTTGTTGTTTAACCCTAATTTACGTAAGAATCATAAACTTGCAAGGTGTCCCGGATTTTTTGATGAGAATTATATTTCAGTGTACCTTTACCTTTTAAATATGTTATATGTACGGCCTAGAAAGAAAAACACAGATTTTTAACACTGATTGGGTGAACCATGTAACGTATCAACTACATGGTCTAGATACTAATAATAAGACCTAGATGAAATACCTACCAAATCGGGGACGTTCTAAAGAAAGTCAGGTCAAAAGTACCCTTAACCACGAGCATTTATAAAAGGCTGATGAATGTTGAGGAAGTGAATTAGGTATGTCAGGATCGTAGCAAATGGGAGGATGTAGTCTCTGCCTATACCTCCGAGAAAGAAACGTGTGATTATGTATACGTATGTATGTAATTTTGATTTTTTATGTATGCAGTGAAAGGACAGGTTTTTAAATACTAATTGGGTGCATTAAAACCTACACACATAGATTTAAAAGGCAGTTTTCAACTTACTGAAAGCCAATATTGAAGTCATGAACCATACTAACAAGCTTATATGTTTTATTATTTTTCACCATGTTTGCGACTTGGCTGCGAGCACTTTTCACCATATTTCACACACCGTGATCTCGGGTCACCATAAATCGCCCCCCCCGTCCCTCAGGGGAGGTATTGGTGTCACGGTCGATTGGTTTTCAGCATACAAACAGAATATCAATTGCCTTATGAATCGTCCACGGGAATCCCGGCGGAGTAACTGGACTAAATTATGGCCTTAGGGCCGCCACACACCATCGCGTGTTTGTCTCGAGAGGCTTTTCTAGTAGAACAATCGCTGTTTATCATTACAGCCATTATCGACTTTATTGAAATACATATACATTTTATTTTCGGATTTTTACTGGTACGTACAATAGTGTGTAGGGCCTTTTCTTAACAAGCCAATGCAATGACATAGAATCACCAATTTTCATTGTTGAGTCATGAGATATTTTTTTTACAGTGTGGTGCCGGCTTAGAATAGCAACACCCCATTACCACCCGTCGGTTTCGTATAAGGCGTCTCAGGGATGAACACTTGGAACGGGCAGCAGTGTTCAGATTTGGCGTTCCTAGGATCTTGCACGAGTTAGTAATCTAGTTACCTAGCTTTTTTCACATACCATCAATTCAAGGCACATTATGATGCGATATCTTTGACTAACTTACTGTTTAATTTTCAACGCCTACCTTTTCCCTTTAGGGCACAGATTAGATTGGGTATATATCGCTCTTATCGATTTCTTTGTCCGTCCCCTCAACGTAAGGCGAGAACATACTTGATGCACGACGGAGCGCAAAAATATCGCAGCGGTCTGTCAGATCCATACTAGAAATGTCGCTCCCCACACTAAAACCGGACTCGACGGATAACACGGCGATAGCGCTGCGTCAACAGCGGTTGAGCGGTTTTAGTATGGGGATTGACATTTCTAGTATGGATTTGACAGACCGCCGCGATGTTTTATCGCTCTATCGTGGGTCAAGAGTGCGATGCGCCTAAAGTATGCCCATGGAGCCTTTGCATTTTTTTCATCATTGTACCACTTTTAAAGCACATTATACCCAAGATAACAATACCTTTTAGGTATGTAGTTATAGAGTAAAATTCTCATTATTCACTCCGCCCACGCCGGATCATGTAACGGCTACGATATAAGCGGGTTCATGATACATCCTCCACATAATCGAAACGTGACGTGTTACCTATAGCTTGCCATCAGTTTAATAAAATTACCAAACGACTTTGCCGTCTTTTTTTTATTTGAATAAATCCAGCGCATCGGTGCACTCTCGGACTGTGACATACTATACTGAGCATACTAAAAAGTAGGTTACCCTTTTCAGTGCGAAATGTGATCGTACGTTACTTTGTTTTATCAGTTGTGATTCATTATACCCACCTACTGAATAAATATATTATTTTATATCTTCTAAGTATACAGATATTTACTGTATTTATTAAAAAAATAGTAAACGCTACTTCAGGTCACAAAATATATTTTATTTTCTTTTACAAAACCAGTCAAGAAATGCAAACAGTACATAGGAAGTCAAAGCCAAAGATTTTTTCGTCCAATAAGCCTGATATTTTCCCTCCGGTGTATTACCACCAAGATGTTAAAATTTGATTTTTTTATCATAAGCTGACATGGTTATTCTCTTCTTTGTCTTCTTCTTAGTCGTACATTCTTAACAGAGTGGTCGTCATCATCATGGTTATTACAAATCAATTAAAAGATCACAATTTAAAAATCGCGAGAAAAACATTTCACGTAAAAGTTTTTTTCACTGTAAAATACATTTTTCTGAAATGTCAAATCACGAGCTGCAGACTTCTAATTTGAGAGCGAGCGGCACCCGGGGCAAATGGACCAATTATTGGAAAACTAACTGTTATAATTAATTGGAGCATTAGAGCGCTTTTGCAATCAAAGCTTTGGTCGGAGCGAGGCAAATAAAATATTTTTTTTACTCAAGAAATATGAATTATATTCAGTTTTTCATAACACCTGCTCAAGAGATCGTTCGTTGACTTGCTTCACAAGTCAAAGATTCAGAAAATTGGGTTTTTAAATATTATCAAAACATATTTTGTTTTCAGTAAATCCTCTTTATATATCTACGTGTTTCGCGTAAAGTTCTGAGAAAAATTTGATTGCACAACAGATTAAAATTGTCTTTAATATTTTTTAAATTAAATCCCCTGGCTTAAAGGTATATTTACTGAATAAGTGTTAGTACTTTATTGATAAAAATGTAATCTTGCAGCGTTGCAAGTAAGTAACCAGGTTGTTTGATCTATAAACAAACGTGAAGTCTCTCTTTTCGTGTGGGACACCGAGTCGTCCAACGATCCGATGAACCGTGAAACGTGAAGTGAAGATGGTAAAAGTAACCTATTTTTACTTCAATGCAGTTTCCAATCGATTGCTCTCCGTTTACGCATTATTGCAGCCTTTGTAGCTGGTTAATACGTAGCTACACTTGGAAAGGGTTGTGCATAGTTGTGCTATAGCGTAATTATGTTAGAAAGCTAAGGAGGATCGCACATTTAACGCACGACGAAGCGCTAAAACAACGCTGCGGTCTGTTAGATCCATACTAGAAATGTCAATCCCTATACTAAAATCGCACTTGACGGACGACACTGCGATAGCGCTGCGTCGAAAGCTGTTTTTACACGCCGTCGTTCGTCAAGTGTGTGATCCTACTTAGATTAATAGATAGCACGGGAAAGCTGACATGAAAAAAAAGCACTTACTCATGCTAGACAATTTTGGAAAAACATTCAATATTTTTTTTTACTCGGATGCCCCTGGGTCTTTTTTAGCTAGATAAATTACTTTTAGGTATTCTTGTACTGTTGACCATTAATTGCGTCACACGCCGTATTTCAACTGCGTAGGCAGTTACGTCCGAACTGACCGCAGAACTAATGTTAATTTAGATATGTAAATATTTATATTACAGTCAGGTGAATAGAGCAGCAGTATCCTATAAATTAACCTGCTGATGTCCTTGTCGACCGATGTGATGCAGAGGTAGTGCGACTGCCTTTGACGCAGAAGGTTCCGAGTTCGATTCACGGTGAGTTACTCACAAAGTTGATATTTATCTCTTTGTGAATTTGTTTCCAGTCTGGTTAGGAAATTGCGGGCTGAACCACCCGATTGTCCGTAAGAAAGATGGTTCCGTGTTTCGGATAGTACGATAAGCCGTAGGTTTCGGCTGCTGTCTATGATAACTTAGACGGCGGTCATTACACAACCATGTCAGAAGCCTGCTACTTGTAGAAGGCGGTTGAAAAATTCTTCACTAAGGTTCATCGGGTCGTAGGACGACTCGGTGTTCCACACGAAAAGAAGAAGAAGAAGACCTGCGGATGAATGAATAGATACGAATAAGTCAGGGCAGGTTATGTTTATTAATAACGAGTGGCCTGCCCTTGGGGAAAAAAACGTCGTCTCGGCGTGTATTATGGCATAATAACCCTTTCTTGTTAATCAATCTATTAAAAAAACTCTTTGAAACCTATTGCAGCAATGTCTATGCAAAAAAAAAATATATAGACGTAGACAAAAACGTGAAAAACTTTTTCAATTCAAACTACTATACCTATGTATTGACGATAACATTTCAATGAATTAGTTTTAAATTTTTGAAGTGGAAAATTGTTTCTACTCGTACGAGTATCCATAGACAGGATCATCCCGCAAAATGTTTGTGTTCACTATAAAAAATATTACTTTTAGCTATCTTTACGGACATTTATCTCGTTGCAGAACGCTTTTAGTATTCAGTTAGGAAATACAGCGGCCAAAACCACTTGTTTTCGACTTCCTTAAATCTCTTTCGGTAAGTTGAACACAGAAAAGGATTTATAGTTATGGAGTGTATGTGGGGCGAACGCGGAAATGGGAAACTTTCAGATACATTTTCTTACCAAGTCCAGAGAGTAGTTTTAATTATTACTGAAGACCGCAAAATCTTACTAAGGTACATACTAACCTTGACTTGGTGTAAGGCGCATCGACCGCTAAAATAACGCACCGGTCTATCAAATCCATACTAAAAATGTCATTCCTCATACTAAAACCGCACTCGACGAAAGACGCTGCGATAGCGCTGCGTCAACAGCCATCGGTTGACCGGTTTTAGTATGTATGTATGTATGTATGTAATAACTTTATTGTACCAAATAAGAAGTATTTACAAAAAAACTTATATAAACTAATCGAAATCGTAGGCACAAAGGCAAGGTTTTAGTATGAGGATTGTCATTTCTAGTAATTATCTGACTACGCTGCAATATTTTAGCGGCCCGTTGTGCGTTAAGTGTGCGGTCCAGGTAACAAAGTGGCTCGTACTGCAGCACCATAATCATTATAAAGTGATTATACATACATAGTAGATACATACAAACATTATCGAGCTATAGATACTAGTATTGTCAATCACCGTATGAAAAACAGAGTAATTTGTGAACCTTCTTTTTTTCAACTCGTAGAACCATATTGTGAGAAAAATAATCAGAATAGGTACCTACCCCATTCAATCAATTTACCCATCAGCGGCTGAGAAAATGGCGTCAAATCAATCGCCTCCCGTAAGAGATTAACTTATGTACCTACTGATTTTTCTGATGTTTTGAAAAAAAAACTAGTCTGAACTGGTTCCTTAAAAGATCCCTTGGTATGTTTATAAATATGTCCATTTGACTGTCGCAATGAGAATGACGATGACTATGTCAGATTAAGAATTAAAACCGTAATATGGTGTATATTATATGTCGATTTCTACAGAAAATACCTACAGTTTAAAAGGTTAACATGTCAATAAGTCTAGTTATCCAATTGATTTCTTGTTCTTGTTTTGTATGAGTGGGGTTTGGAGAGACATATCAGTAGTTTAGTTGTAAGCCTCTGATTTTACCGAGGACGAAAAGGCATCTGCACTTTTTTGTGACCTGTACTACAACTTTTTTTTGACACATGTATGTAGGTAAATAATTTATTTTAGACCAAACAAGTCAATTTTTAAGATGTTGAATTTTCGTACTCTACTTATCAAAAAGTGGGATTCCCAAAACGTTTATTTCTCAAAATACCTACCTACTCTTACTAAGCGAAATTTTCTGTACCAAATAGTCTTCACACTGTACCTTCTATAGAATACCTCAAAGGAATAATTTATCTATAAGGCATAATATTTGCAAAAGCCTCGTAATTTCTCATGTGGTAGTAAGGTGCGCATCTAATTAGTTTCTTCTTTCCAACTTGGCTGCAACCAAGCGATGCGCGAGTTTGTTTCTACTTGGCTGCGAAGACGCTATAGATGGTGCTAGGAAAAACTTTGCGGTTTTATTTCGCCTATGGAAATGGGTTACAGTATAGAAACAATTTGAACAGGAATAATATTTTCTACTGGAACTTGAGAGATATCCCTATTCATATTCATACTTACGTTGCGGAGCCCATGTCTGGCAGTGCACTTTTGTAGTTTTTGAAGCTTCTTGAACTATTTATCTGAAGAGTGATGCTTTATGTAAGGTGTGGTGTCGGCAGAGTAGAAATGCAGCACCCAGCCCACTTCTCTTTCCGTGGGTCGTAAGAGGCGGCCGAGAGATTAGCCTGACAACTCTACGCTAAACCCAGAACGGGGTCTCCGTCAGGCGCGTGTGACGGAGGTCTATCGTGCAGTAGACTCCTACAGCCAACCTGGATCCGCACGTATCGAATCGGAATCAGCCAGGGAGACCAAAAGGGTAGCGCAAGTCCTGGGCAACGTTTTCCATAATTGCGTCCCAGGCAAATCTAGTGTCTACGGTCTTGCCTCAGACACGAATAAATCGTCTATCACACACGTATGAGGCCAATGACGATGTTTTGTTTTGATATAGGTATATACGAGAAGCCTTGTGACAATAGCCAGAACTACGCACAGCTGCACATCTATTCTCTAAATTGTGCTTCTGTCCAGAATTACATATAAAAAAAAAATTGTCTTTCTTTGGAGAAATGGAATAAGCTGAGCACTTTTCCTAACACTCTGTGTACGGTGTTAGTTTTAATTTGTTTAAGAAACGTGAATGTGACGCAGTGCAGACGTGAGTCTATTCGTACCTGTAAATAATAAACACATGTATGAGTTTGAATGTCTGCGCTTCGTTAAAATAGTTTCATTTTGAGCTGTCCCAAGTTTGTTCTGAAGTCTGGTTATTTTGGTAAACACATTTAAATTCATCTCTATAGATGAAATCAAAGAGCTTTAAAATAAAAAAGGTTATTTTACTAGCAGAAAAAATATGGTATTATACAGTTGGAATGAAGATACTTTAGAACTTATTTTTTAAATCAAAACTTACCTCATCTAAAGAGACTAACTAACTAAAGATATTTTTAGCCTAAAGCAATGGCAGTCTTAATAGGTAATAAAAAGTTTCTTCATTTTAAAATTGATTTTATTAGATATTTAAATATTAATATTCAAGTAGCTAGGCAGCAATTTTTTTAAATTACTTAATTGCCTAAGAGAAGATTAATAGATGAGCAAAGATTGTAGTTTATTTTTAAGCAAAAAAGATGATATAATTCGATGAATTGCATCGATATATGTCAAAATGTCTTCCCCGCGAGGGATAAAGGCATGATTTGTGTATGTGTGAATAAACGTGTGACTAAATCAGCATTGTTAATCAAGTTTGACGTCAACATCATAAATTGGCTTCGATAGGTTAGTGTTTCAGCATGATTGGCACATTGAATATAAATTGCGCTACAAAATAATTATCCAACAGCAATATGCCTATAAGCTCTCTTTGCGGCTCGATCCTCTCCTATCCTCTACCTGATCGTACCTCCGCCTACATTCACCATCTTTTCCTCTTTTCCATCTTTCCGACGGACCTCCAAGATATCGCTGGAAGGATAAAGTCGCCAAAGACCTGAAAGAGCTGAAAGAGTCCGCCTGGTCAGACTTGGCACAGTAAGTAAGTAATATGCCTATAAATATTTATTTGATATCCTATTAAAAATTGTCAAATAAAAGGTGGCTAACGTACTATATATCAATGTACTCATTTAAGAGACCACAAACAGAGGTAAAATTCAACAAATTCTTATTCGATCTGTGAGATCCGCGGTTGAACTTGGGATTGACATTTCTTACAGGCATTGTATTCAATTAATGGTTTGCACTACCTACTACTCTTAAAGGCTCTTGATATATTAACTTGAAGGCCCTGAAATGCTCAAGTTACAGGGTAGCGAAGAACACTGCAATCCAACAACTTTCAAAACGTAAGCGGTCTGTGAGACCGCATTACGGTGGTTAAAGGTTTAAGTAAGACTTCGGTCTATTTCCAACAGTGTGTTTGCCAAGACGTGGCATCTACTCTTATGACCATCAGATCTACGTCAGAACTTATGATCTAGTTTAAAACCACATTTGTAATACGAGCTTCGATAAAAAAAGCTTATCATATCAATCAATATATGCAAACAACGAGGTTTTCAATCTCAGTGCGAATCATAAAGTCATGGCCCATCAAGCCGTAATCCCGGTTTTACGAGCCAACCTGAAGCGAACAGGAAGTGCTCCAGAATTATTATAGCTTCCACGCAGTGGATCTGAAAGGAAATATGCTGGCTTTGTATTATGTATGAAGTGAATAGAGGCCATAATTTTGTTATATTTAATTAATTGCCTGTCAAAGGTGAATCGCTCATAGAACGGATGATTTTGCGGTTCTTCCATATAAATGACAACCTCAAATAATTAGACACGGTTTTTGACTTCTCTTGACATTCGGCATGCCAATGCAGCCAGTGATGTGTGCTCAAGCAGGCATGGACTAAATTTTTTGTATATTAATATGATTTTGTGTATATATTACTATTTATCGATTTTTGTGTAATTTTTAGGCGACAGGCTGACAACCTGTCACTATAGTGATACACATGTTTTCTGAAACTACCTTGGAAAACAATCCTCAAAAGTGTCAGACGTGGCGATAGCGACCGTATTCTTATGGCCGTTAACGCTCTGCCTACCCTGCAAGGGATAAAGGCGTGATATATGTATGTATGTATGTATTTAGTCCTATAATATTACTTTGTTTACACCTAGGGACAGTTTGTTTGGATATTACTTTATTTATTTACTTAACTCTTAAAACAGTCAATTTTCTAAGCAATCTAATAGATTATATTAATGTGAGTATCACAAAAATACCCGAAGAAAATATGCCTAGGCCCTTTTTCTTCCGCTCTCCCAAAAAATAACCAAAAGCTTATCTAAGTCTCCATTAAATGGAGATGAAACGAAGGATTTGAACGTGAAGCCAAGGGGTGTCCTACATAAGCTTTAAAAATAGTCGGATTGGTGAGAAATCCTCTGGGAGACCAACTTTAGAGAGCTGAGATTTGTCAGCTGTGAACTAGAAATCTACTGAAGGCTTAAGCTTATTTTTTTGTAAGTACGTGCAACATACGCACGGCAAGTCGGCTAATGTTAATTATATTCGTAGAAAAGATGAAATTGATTTTGATTTTGAATAGGGGAGTATTACGTTTAATATTTAGTAGCTGTACATTTTAATGTCTTTAGAAAAATCTAACATATTTATGCTCTTCTGGACATAAAGAAAGCAGTAGTTGAACTTAGCGAGAACTTAGTCATTGAAATATATTGATAAGTGTGATAATATAAAATGATACGACGTAGATCAATGGGAGTTAAAAGGGGTGGTAAGGTAAGGCGGGACTTATGAAATAAATGAGACTGGCTCAGGACAGGACCGTGAAATTTTTTTTAGTAGAAAAGATATCTAGAGTGGGCGAGTTGATATACTTACTGCACAGAAAACGAATGTGGGTCTAATGATGTTCTATGCCTTTTAACGTCTTTGTGCAAGAACTTTGAAATAAATATCACATTATCTAATTAATTTAATCAATATTCGTTGCATTAAGCATATTAATGAATTAATTATACTCAGTACGTTATTATGTTAATTTGCATGTAATTTCAATCAAATGATTAGTAACTTGACGAGGTTTATAGTATGGGAATCATTTTATTAATTAATTATTATGCAGGTTCTTAAGTTATTAAATGTTACACTGCGCTCGCCAATCCGCCTGCCAAGCGTGGCAAGTATGGCAAAACCCCCCAATTGGGGGAGACTAATGTCTAACAGTCAACTGTTGTGGCTGTAGTAGTAGTAGGTTCTTATAATAAGGATACTTAAAATACTACTCGAATTTGAATGGTAGGATATCCTTACAACTTTGCTGGCACGATCGGAGACGTCAAACACAATGTGAAACAAATCCAGCATGTGTGAGAAAGCGAATTATATACTTATACAACTTAAAGGTAAACCGCGTAAATGAATTAAAACAGGCGCAACGTTCTACTCGCTCGACGATACGCGCACAAGCTAGCCAAGTAAGGTGTAACATAAATGAAAGTAGCGTCGCACAAAAAAAAAAAAAAACAGTGAAAACCTATTTGTGTTTCCTTCCATAAACAGCCACGGACCACCTTCTCTTCTGCCCCAGCTGCCCTAGTACTTGCACTATGCGGGACCTGCTGGAGGCTAACCCCAAGGCAATCAGTGTGGCCGAAGACTGGTCCAATAGAATTTAATTGTTGTCCATCGATTCGATGAAGAAAAACAGCTATTAGGCACCCACCGGGCCCGGCCACTCTTACCGGATCCGGTAACTAAACTAAGCCTTTATATAAAGCCTACGTAACGTTATATTTTGTTAGTTAAGAGACTTTACAAGATACAGGTTTAAAAAAGCTTTACTTTTAGCAAATAACAATTTATTTTGTTTATATTAAAGCTACCAAAGTTTATCTATATCAAAGTTGTAATGACACTGTTAGTACCGCTTGCTAAAGTTCAGAAACAGCTTCAAAAGCCTCATCCTAATTATCCTAATTTTTATTAGTAGCTACGCAAAAAATAATCTTAAATATATTAGTTTAGTTTTAGTTTTAAAATGTCTTTATTCAGAATAGTGTAGGTACAACAAAGTATTACAGTAAAGATCTTATTCTTTATGAACACTAACCTGTTTCTAAATCGTTGCTCAGGCTAACTCACCTTTTTGAACATTTACAAGTGTAGGTAAAATAACATTGTGATCACGGGGTAAACATATAAGCGACAGTGTTTTTTAACACAAATGCAAGTTTTGTATACAACTTACATTATAACAAAATACAAGACAAGTGGATAGCACACAACTACTATATGTAAACTTAATATTTTAAAGAAAAATAATTTAAATATATTAGTTAAGTTTTATATAACCTTCATGGCCAAATAGTGTCGCAATTGTATGCGTATTCCAGTAGGTTTAGTGTGCGGCGCGATCCGACATAGAATGACAGTTTAAATTCGATGGCGTTACAAAAAATAGCAGAATTGGGGCCCATGTGAATGACATATACCTGTTCGGGGCGACACTAGTCTCACATTTCGCCTCAACTTAGACACAAGTTATACTTTGCATCGAGCAACTTGAGCGCGCGCTCCGCATAACTAAACGGCTCAACTAAACTCTTGTATCGGAAGTAAGCCTGGCAGGAAAGTAGAATAGGAGTACCTAATGTTCTTGGTGCTAATTTTGTCATCTTGTAGTTTTTGATGACAACCATAAGACAATTTAGAAAGCAAATTTTTCATCGGATAACTCAAATCTCTAGTTTGCATACCGTCGCGACGCTTTATAAAATAATGTTTACGAGTAGTTGTTCAGTTTCATGGTCTGAATGCACCCTATCGTATTCGAAAACCTGTCCCTTAACGTTATGCTGATATTACTCAGTAAGTAGTTTTAAGAATAGTAAGTAGATACTGCAATATCGGAAGTCATTCCTACCTAGCCACGCAATGGATGTCTATTTTATGCTATGGGTCTCGCGTGTAGAAATTAAATTACCGCTGCCCGAATAAGTTAATTTAGAAAACTTTCAAACCTATACCAGAAGACATGACAACAATGAAAAAACGGACCTTATAGCGTAAGCTCATAGGACATGATTTCTGCAGCTGCCAAATATGGCTTGTTCATACGGCGTTATTGTAGTTCTCTTCTCTTCACTAACCTTTCTCCTCAATTCACAATTCTTCTCCTCGTGTGGAACTTAGCTTCTTGGTCTTTGTGTCACGGAGGCTTCATTTGTTCCATTAAAAGCTGTCGTGTGTTCCTGTGCCACTCTTGTGGAACGGTGAGAATCTGGTATATTAAACTCGTAGGTATTATGTGGCACATTATAATAAAGTATTGGACAAGCGCGGCTTAGAAAAAAAGGTAAATAAATTATAGAAGGATTAGCCAAGTTCGAATCCAAAGGCGCGCCAAGGTAATGTAAGTTTCTATTTTATTTACGTTTTATATATACGTACTTTAACTTTTCGGTATGCAAAGCTTGAAGTGTATGGTAATAACCCCAATAAAAGAGCAGTGGACTAAGTTGTGGCAGATAATGGATATAAAATTGCAAAATGCACGTACTCTAAGTTTAGTAGGTAATAATTAGTCAACCCAAAATCCAGTTCAATAACGCCAATTTTCAACATCCATATCAACGAATTTGCAATCTGTGAAGTTCTTGAGTTTCGCAATCGTAATTATCTGCCTTCACTTACGTAAATGTTACATGACTTCCAAAATTGTGGTTACCATTAAATGCCATAATGAACTTAAAATTTTAGCGAGAACATCAAATACGATGATTGCGTCATCCCATCGCTTACTTACCTTACGTTTTGTTTACCTACTCCTATTAGGTAAACAAATGATTTCATGTGTTTCCATAGGCATTTCGGTTCCTAGGATTTTAAATGAAGCTCTACACGCAAGGTCCGATAGCAAAAGTATTACCTAAAAAAAATGAGGTGCTTAGTTCTGCCCCTATCGTATTTTTTGAGAATATAAAACATCATTTCGTAAACCATTAATAAAGATCCGTAATAAAAATATGGCCAATTTTGTTAACCAAGTTATCTCAAGGGAATTTTTGCCTTACAATTGGGTAGCTAATACAGATTTCGTTGTCGGTATGTTTGCGTCCCTTGGGAAAGCTGCCGTCGGCCTAAACGGAGGTTTTTCGGATAAACAAGCGGCTATCGTGGATGCCAGGGTCGATTTGGGCCAGCAAAGATTTATTTCACAACACACGCGATAAAAGTTATCAGCTCGGTGAAGTGTGTAACCCTGCAAGATCAGGGTACATTTTGGAATAAATAAACATGGTGTTGGATGGTGTTGCTTATTTTATTCAACAGTTATAAAAAAATATCGTGTCAATTATCTTTTCCATGTGAAATTTTCAACTCTTCTCAGCGCGTTCTAAACCATTCCTGGACCTATGTGAAAATACAACTTATTTAAAAAGAACACGACGAAAAAGGCCTCAAAAAATTCTTCTCATAACTCCTAGTTCCTTCGCCATTGCCGCGTAAAATCGGCTGAATATTACGAAGAAGAATTCCCTTGTCATCTAACGAATCCCGTCGTCATCGTCGCGATAAGCTTAAGTATATATAACTCGTAAACTAGCTTCCTTTTACGGACGCTGCGTTATCAAACCTTAGGGTTAAGGCACATTGAAGAATGGGTGGGTAATGTTCATGGATCCGTGAGTTTCGTCCCGCCACGAGCCTATTAATCGCTTGTGCTATATGGTCGATACTCATGTACATTTTCTGCTGTAACATGGGTTTGGCATAGATGGTGAATAATCGAATTGTTTTGCTGGTGTGTGGTGTGTGTGATTTAACAAAAGACGTACGAAATTGTCTCTGATGTGTGACAGATGCTGTCACTTATACTGTCACTTATATACTCGAATAAGATTTAATAAGACTGAAACTTGTATTTAATTACCTATTTCTTACGGATAATAAGAGGAACGGCATACAACCCACCGTTGCTAGCACAGGTGAGATTGTCGGTGCCATCGCGCGGCGCGAGCGCAGTGCGATTGTGCAGGCAGCGACTATTTGCGCCGCCGAGCGCGCGCTCTAGCCTGGGCAGGCATGCGCCCCTCCCGCGCGCCCTACGCTACCTTAATGAGATCCTAGCATATGACTCATCACTGGACTTCTTCTCGAGCTCCGAATCCAAATTTATCACGTCAGCTGGTCGCTATATTGAGGCACAGACTACTAGCAGCAGTGTTACCTAACTTGCATTATATTGTGACAATCTTTAACCTATTTATATTATGTTATTAATCTATTTTAATGAAATTGATTTATTATTTATTGACCATTGCATTCGTTATTTTTATTGTTTAAATTAATAAATTAATTTCACTGATTGCGTTTGGTTTTTACTGTTAGCAATTAAGTCGACTGAATAAATGAATTGAATTGAATTGTAGTTGCATCGGCTGCGCACGTCTACTGCAGGACGACAGCCGCGTGCGGTTGCGATCGGCACGATGCACGAATTTGCACTTTGAGCGTTGAAAAAAAATCGACGCGACCTGATGCCAAGTCCAACGTTTCGGTGCGGAGAAGCTACAGATATGCTTGAACCCTTAGGGTGATAAGCAGCGCAAATGAGTCGCTCGGCGAAACCGCTATCACTTTTTATAACGCAATATGCGGCTCGTGAATTCCTACAGTTTTCTTTCTTAGTTCAAGATAAATGAAAAACAAAAATTACTTACTTCCCAGGCTCTGTAGGTATTACATAATAGAATACCGCTATAATTTTTTATATCGCAATATTCTGCTCATGAATTGTCCGTAAAGTATTTTTCCAGGCCTACAGAGATACAGGTAGAAAGAAAAATATGTTTTTTAGGCCTTCACACTTAAAGCAAAAGGTAGCGCTAAAATAACGCGTCCATGTAACGCAGCGGTCTGTTAAATCCATACTAGAAATGCCAATCCCCATATTAAATCCGCTCAACCACTGACGAGGCAGCTGCGTTATTTAGACGCATTTGCGATATTTTGACGCAACTGCAGCGGTTGAGTGGCTTTAGTTTGGGGATTGACATTTCTATTATGGATCTGGGAGACCGCTGCGTTATTTTGGCTCTGCGATAAATATTAAATGGCCTTAGTTACTTACATCGCCTACATTACCGAATGATTACAGATAATAGCGTCATTAAAAAAAACTTCATAATAGGTGAATATGTTCCCCGTAAAACTTAAGAATACGTTTACAAAGCATTTGCATGATATTGTGATGTGATGAAATAAAGATAATTTGTTAGTCATAATGTCAATTTTACTTCACCTGCTGCCTGTAAAAACAATTTTTGTTATTATTGCATTGCTTATTAATAAACCGAAGAATTTCAAGTAAATATTGATATCTTTCATAACTCATTCAAATTATTTCGACTAAAACAAAAGACCGAAATACGAAAATCGTAAAAGACAAAGACAAAATTTACATTGAACTTAAGTTGCCTTAATAACTTGTTTGAAGGCCATTTGAAACTGCTATCTGAAACTGTGACTTAGCTATTAATCTTAGAATTAGTATTACTCTGTGACCAGCTTAATGAGACAATGTAAACGGTAATTAGATAGGATCATAGGCAGATCAGATCCAGTGGCTGGCTAATTGACTGAGAATTAGGTTAATTTCAATTTAATTTATATATTAAGGTTACGAAATAACAGGAGCAGGAACTTTAACCTTTAAGAACAGTCGGTATTACAATAAATGTTATTTACCTATGTGCCGATGATACCGCCTTAAAATAGCATCACCCCATTTTTTTGCGGGTGTCTTAAGATGTTTTATTGTCGTAAGGTGCTGTATCAAATATTAAGAACATCTGAAAACTTTAAATAAATTATGCGTATTGTCTAACTTCAAGGCAACGTTGATGAAGCCTTTTGTACAACCAAATTGACCCTTAATTCCAAATGCCTGACAATCCTGTATTGTAATTTAAATTTTACCATAACTATCTCAGATTTTATGGCCATTAAGATAATAATCTTGCCTCATTTGACTTTTGAAATTCAAATTAAAATACAGCTTTTTGCAATACGCTGTAATGAACCGTACAATCGAAAATTGCTTTTATTTTCAACATTCCGAATATAAACGAAGCATTTATTTCTACTGCGTCTGGATCTCTTGTATATCTATATTGTACAACAGACTACAACCCGATATACTTGAAACTAAGTATTCGAAATACTATTTTCCGCAACATTGCTACTACAACCTCTATAATCGCCCTAGCTTTTACTTCTCGGTTATTTTCTCCCACGCATTTCCAAAATAAGGTTTATTATCCACCGTCTGTAAAGCGAATTTTCCAACCTTTCAGGTCGCAGATATTAAATAAGCTCAGGGCAATTTGTGCATAAAATTACCATTACGTATTTTTGTTAAGCTAAGGAATCTGTGAAATCTTGTCGTATATTTTAAGCGAGATAAAAATAAGTTTTGGCAATGGGCTCCTAAAATAAACACTAAAACAACCTTTTTGTTTTTACGCCTACAGTAGCGGCAGTAAGAACCTAGCTCGGTTTTTTGTTTTGTGGACAACTGGTGCGAATCTGCGAGGCATTAGTCTCATGAGTGCCTTTAAAAACTTAGTTTCTTGTACTCAAGCGGAGTAATCACTAAACTTTATGTACATACTAGTGTAGAGCCAGTACAAGAGAACGAAACAAAAAGTATTATCAATAATATTTTGAAAAATAAGAAGGCAAATCTCTACAGACAGAGAAGTGACCTTACGACAGTTTGATTTTGAAACTGCTTCTTTTGGACTACTGGTGCGAATCTGCAACACATTGGTCTTTTCTCTTATGGCTAGCAGGTCAGTAATTAACAACCAAGCCCACTGTAACCGCTTCAGACCGCTTCGCCAGCAGGTCGACAGCAAGGCGGGGTGTCGTTGTAAGATGTTAGAGAATTGGAAGTGGAAGGAATGAAAAGTGGAGTAGAGATTGCACAGGAAGTGAAACTATCGCTTTCAACCGAGGCGCTATTACTTACACTTCACATATCACACCGTAAACCCTTGCGGGGTAGGCAGAGCGTTAAAAATTACAGCCATTATCGTCACGTCTAATAATATTGAAGGCCTTTTCAGATGATTCGTGTATTACTGTTGTGACAGGTTGTCAGCCTGTCGCCTAAAGTTATAATACACATGAAACCCACGACTTCCTTAATCGCCTCTTACGACACCCTCGGGGAAGAAATGGGGTGATGCTATTCTAAGCCGGTACCACACTGGAATTACTCTGTGACCAGCTTAAGTTAGTATTATTTGATTAAGTTAATGTATTAGTCGTAATCGTGGCATAAGATTGCTGTGCCAAAAACGTTGGTGCAATAAACAAATAAAGCTTGCTAATGCGTGCAAGCAATTCCGCCATAACCCGCTATAAATAAACGCGTAAACTTATTTATTAGTTTGTTTAGCGCTCATACCGACTTTATGTTTATGAACCCTAACAAATTAGATGACTGTAAACGCGGTGGCAATGCGCTTTTGGGGCTAAAATGTTATTTTATTTCTATTTGTAACATTATTTGGAGCACATTAGAGCTGAAATAATAATGTTTAAGGTCGAGTAAAACAATTGTAGATGTTATACATTGTTGTGCTTGGTTAGTAGAAAATCTACTCACTTTTTCGATAAATGCCATCTTTGAAAAATCTTGGTACCTAAGTAGATACTTTACATAGGTAATTGATCGTTTATTTTTTGACTAGTTAAACTAGAACACAGCTAAAGCTAAAGAATTTAGAGCTAGGTAAACCCTTCAACCACATCTGTGCACACCGTATTATACATAACTTTACCTAGGTAGTTCATAGCCACTACATACTAGTATGAAAGGTGCAGTAAGCCACGGAGAATCGTATACGACTCAGACGGATTTAAGTCCTCTTTATAGCCCCTTTAAAGTGCACTGCCGCATAAAACCGCATTTCCGCACTACGAAACTTCATATATGTGTAACACCACAATGAAATACACTAAAATCTGAATTATAGAGCTCTCTTGAAACTGGTGTGCTAAAGTTTCAGATTGAATACACATTCAATATCTAGTGTAAGCTGGTATACATAAACAGTAAAAATAAATAATTATATCATTATTAAGTTTTCTTTTACTTCATCAAAGTTTAAACTTATTGATTTTTTTTTTCATAAAACTTTTTAATAAAACTGATGGCTCAAAAGAGCTCCTAATCTATAAAAGCAACTAAGTTTAATAAAACTATAACTTAGCCTTTAGGCTACAATAATAGCTATTAAGTCAAAGCAATTCAAGCAAATTATTGAAAGCCAGTACGAAAAGATTTTACGCGAGAACAAAATTGGGTTCACATTTACTCAGAAAATTTAGGTCAACTTTATCTCAATTAAACTAAAACTAGTTCAGTTATGAGCAATTTATACTTTATATCTACACGAGCTGCAAGAAAGTTATGCAAAAAACGTCAGCCTGATAAATTTATGACGTCAGCAAAGTTGAGCTTCCTTTAGATATTTCAAGACGTTTTTTTAGTTCTCTCTTAAGATGCCGTAACTAATTAGGTAACGTAAAACTCGGAAGCCTCAGCAACGATCCTATTAAAATGTTGGTGCAAAAGTTGCTAATAGGTATACTTTTATGATTTATAATACCTCTAATTTGTAATAGAGTACAGTTTAGAGAAAATTTTGACCATAAATTGTAATTAAAAAATGTTTGATTGCTGTTGTTTGACTATGTTGTGATGAAAATATCATAGTTTTCTTTATATATTTATGCTATTTTCTCCATCTAAGACCCAAAGTTCTCAACATTGTATTACATACTTATGGGTACAAAAACAAAGTTTAGAACTTGAACTTGCTTATTATGTAAGTCTGTGCCTTACTAGACAATATAACCTAATATTGGTTATACATCTTCCAGCTACAGGATCCTGGACCAACTGATTTCCATTGCAAAGTCAATGAAATGTCAACTGAATCACTGATGAACATAACTTCTGAATGCCTTTGAATATTTAAACCCAAATTCTACTTGATATTGTAGTATAAACTTCCTAATAATTATTCTTTTTTCTACGCAGAGATAGGTTTCGGTCTGTTATAGCCAGTCAGTTAAATAATAACCATAATTTTTAACAAATACAAAACCTGTACTTTAAATTTGTTTCGACTGTTAAGCTTTGGACGCTAAAAAAAAATTCTGTAATACTTTTAAGTCCTGACTGACTTACACAGTTCACATTTATAACCATTTTTGAGGTTTCTAAATAAAAAGGCCTTTGTGGATTTTTTTGTATCATGCCCAAAAAGGTTTACCTTTGTAATAAAACGAAAAATCCACCTATGGAATAAGGTGTGGTTCTCCCGCAGGCCTTGTGGTAAAGGGGCACGATCAGACTTTCTCGGTAATATTTTACCTGCGGCTCGCTTTTTGTTCTACGCCGATTCGCTTGAGGTTTCAGGGCTGAAGGGAATTTAATAATCCAAGCCTGCGAGTGATGTTCAGATAGTGTAGCAGATGATCCCTTGTCTGCTGGAGTTTGATCTTAGAATTATTTGACACGAGATTAATAAATCGTTGAGCCTTCGTGTGACAGGGTAAGTCTAGCAATACGATATTATTAGCCCATGATGAATTAAAAACTTAATTTTTTTCTCAAGATTGTAAAAAAATATTAATATCAAACATAAGCTACCTAAATAATACTTAAAAAAACGCACTCTCTGTCTAATTGAAACTGTCATGCCTCATTTTACAAGAATTCTGTAGACTCTGACCTCCTCAAAAGGGCTCTTGCGTGGTGGCATTGTTGTATCTATTGCTCCTAAATACATCTTCCCAAACTAACGATGTAGCAACAAAAAGGGAACATCATTTTTACATCATCAAGAACAATGAGAAGCCAAACAATAAGCTAAAGGAAAACTGCGAAAACTCATTAACAGTTTGAGAAAACGAAAGTTTATTTAATGTGTTAAGTGCTGATAATTGCCCCATAAATAATGTTCCGCCTTAATCGCCAAGGGAATCGCTTATCAAGTCGATTTAGGCAGTAATATTCGATATTTAATCATCATAATAAATTATTGTTTAATAGGTCTGATCTTCCGGGCTTATGAAGATTGAGTGTTTATAAAACAAACCAGATTGATTGATTACATCAAACAAATGCAATTTTGAAAAGAAAATTTCATGAAAAACTTTCTTTTTTTACATTTATACAAATCTGGAACTGAAGTAGAAGCTCGTGTAACCAATTTAGACTTATTTTAAGATCATTAGGAAGCTTTGGATTCCACAGACGGGAGATAAGCATGGCGATGTACGAAGTAACAGAATTAATTTATTTTGTAAAGAAATTCTGTCGCTACAAGAGCTTCGAGTGAAGTTTTTTTGATTTTGTCTGTGTAAAATATAAGGTGTAAAAATATTAGCTGCACATATTTTAAGAGGTGAAACTGAACAACTTTCCCCAAGAAACATAGGTCGAAATATGAAAGAAATTTTTTGACCTCCCATACAAAATTTAGCAGCCGAGCGAGTCAACTGTATGGGAGGTCTAATTTTTTTTTTCATATTTCGACCTATGTTCCTTGGGGAAAGTTTTTAGGTACATAGGGTGATTCACCCAACAAAATATTTGCAGCAAATTTTTTACACCCTGTATAGGTGCAAGTTAAGAAACATAAATTGTTTAAATTATTGAAATTGATTTTCACAATAACAATTCACGTATCCATAGTTTCATCATTACATACTATAAAGTCTCTTTCCGCTTCTATCCCTGTTAATTGGATTATGAATTTAATATTTTTTAAATAGCTACAGTGACTCTAGAGGAAGGAGGAACTGCTGGGAGACACGCTAGTTTGGGTTTAAAATTATTCACGTCTGACAAAAAATCACTTTGACAATGAATCGTTTTTAATCTATAGAGTTCAGCTCAGTGTATTTATAACAATGTTAGCGCCGGATTTCCTCCCCCACGTACCTATTCATTTGCGTTTGGTTTCGAAACAATGCACACTGAAAATAAAACAGATTTACCAACATGATCAATAGGTTTGTTTTTGCACATGTTTGCAGCGCGTGAATAGAATAGAATCTATTATACCATTCGACTGTTTTTGCTCGAAACTTCGGTAATAGTGATAATTATGCCTCAAAAAATATTATACAGGAATAAAGCAAAAAAGCTATTCTTTTTTAGCTTTTCAAAAATAAGTTTTGTAACGAAATCATTTCAACCTAAAAACCTCCACGAGGCAACGCTCGCTAAAAACGAGTTGGTACTCGAAAACTATTTTTCTAAATGGCCAATATTTTACTGATGGAGAGGTCACAAGCAAAGGCCATTATTTTAACAAAAGTGGGCATCGTTTAACACAAAGTGGTAAACAGTAGTCAGGCCCAGGCAACCACTTACCAAATTTTACCAACAATAGCCTTTCAGGTTGCTCTTGATATTATAAATGGATCCCAGCTTTTTAGGTGGGTTACCTCTTTATGCTTGCAGGGAAGTAGTTTTTGCTATCAAAATGTAGCGTGTAAGTCCGGCATAAATATAAACCTATTAGATGGAATGTTTGTATGCCAGTGGAAAAATGTAGATTTTTTCTGATCATGTGATTCTTGTTTGTCATGTTCTCGTGTGAGAAATATCTTATAGATAAGATAATATTAGATAATAGATAGACCTAAAAATCGATTACATAAATTATATTTTTGGGACTAATCACCATGATTACATCTCTTTGGGATATTAGTTGTCTTATGAATACATATCTAGTGCAATCTAGTTAGTGGTTATAAAGTAAAAAATGTTTTTTAAATCTGCCGCAAAAATATTTAACCTGTTTTACCAGATGCAATCCAATTTTCTTTAAAAAGAACTCTCTTGTGGAGTTCGTGCCAGTTTTAATTAATTATTCACTAAACAGAAACTTGTGAATTTCCCGGGAAACTGAAAATCAGGCAGTACAGGCCAAGACGGGAAAAAATATTAATTTTCCGATCGAGGTGGTCTATCAATTTACGTATCAAAAGTTCAAACTTGAGAACTTATTTAATCAATCGCTATTGGAAAAAATCTAGAATACAGGTCAGTGTTTTGTTTAGCTGTTGTGATTCAATTTGTTCTCTTGAAATTAATAATCACCCGTCACCTGTCCAATCGTAAGTATCTAATTAGGAATACATAAAACGTCAAAGATATTTTATATTGCGTACTATGTCTAAGTAGTTTTGCATTTATGTACCAACAGATTACGTGATTTTATTACTCGAAGTCCATGCTTAAAATGCTCATATAAGCTGCAATTTTCTATGACACGAAATACTGTTTTACGGCGCCCAAAAGTTCTGATCTTTGAATTTTAAAAGTAAATTATCGACAATTATAAGATATTGTTGTATTTTTGTTTGTTTATCGGATTATCAACTGCCAAAAGCCTCGTTCCGTAGTTTCTGTGCGCATGTCCGACAGCCCGGCTTGCGGCGAGCGAACACCGAAATCAAATTAGTACTCACCCCTTTGACGAACTTTCAGTTTGCGCTACGGCTCAACTGTGAAATTATAAACCAACAGACCACTTGATTGTAAATTAATCTAAGGATCATCTTTATTATAATTTCAAAGATGAATAGGATTCGGGGCAGACTTAAAGAGCAGACACAATTCAAACCGTGGTTAAACGAGTTCATTGTACTTTTCATCTCACTATGAATTAAAATTGCAGTATAATTGTCTAAGGATCTATTAAAACGTGACATGTTCGAGTTCTAGTTCCTAGCCATGTACATCGGCTGTAAGGGACGGTGTATCAAAAGCTTTATTGGGTTGAAACTATGAAGCAAAACATTTTTCCACGAAATCATCGGTGGGATACAAGAAAAAGTTTTCAACCTCCACATTCATTCAAAATTCACTATTTATTGATCGACTTTGTATGACAATATATTTATGTTGTTTGCTATCATAATAATGTTCCTCGACAAAAAAAACATTTTCTTTACGCCTCAAAATTGTTTGAAACACCACCCAAGATGAGTAGGTACTTAAATATAAATATATTCTGCTTCAGACTGATGTGATGATGATGTTTGATGATAAACTTTAGTGAACTAAGTACTTTCCTAATGATAATAAATTTCTCTCGTATCGTTAGTGGTGAATGTAGTAGGTTCTAGTTTACAAGTTAGGATCATTATGTTCATTACACTTCATGCCCAAAGGGATCTTGTCAAATCCCCAAGTTGGCCTATAACAATTAGTGAAACGTTTCACTCAGCCTTGCTCAACGATTGCTTACTTAGCTAGGTATATAATATGGTTATACTGAATGTTGAATGTGCCGTGTGATGCCGGCTTAGAATAGCATCACCCCACATCCTTCCCGCAGGTGTCGTAAGAGGCGACTAAGGGACTCGGGAGTATTGGTGTATTACAATTTTTAGGCGACAGGCTGACAACCTGTCACTATAGTGATACACATGTTTTCTGAAACAACCTTGGAAAACAATACTCGACAATGTCAGACGAGGCGATAGCTACCGTATTCTTACGGCCGTTAACGCTCTGCCTACCTCGCAAGGGATAAAGGCGTGATATATGTATATATGTATGTACTGAATGTTTCAGTGGGAGTATACGACGAATGAGCTCAATACATTTATGTGTTATTAATTAATCAAATACAAAAACAAATGTGTTGCAGTAAAGTCCATGATTGTGTTTGAACCTACTTTTCAATAGAGCAAAGTATTTTTAGAAATCTTTAAGCTCTACTTAAATTATAATATAATATTTTACGTAAGCACCTACTCAAACTTGTTGTAGTGTTGGTGGATGATATAATCCGGTCCTACAATAAACAAATTACTAGGTAACTGACGTTGAAACAATTTCACTATTTTACCATGTTGATTAAAACTTCAAATTTCACGGGGTTGTCGAATTTCCAGACGAACTGGTTAGATTTAAATTTCTCATCGGTCCATGACAGAAAAGCAATTAAAGAAATTGGTTTTTAAGGAGCGTTTCCAACTAGTTTCAATCCGATGAGAATGAACTGTCTGAAGAGAAATTGCAGGTTTCAGCGTCTCCGATGAGATACCTATCGCAATCTGCGAAAGTTTCTTCAGGTACTTCAAAATGAGGAAATACGTCTTGTACAATAAGCCTCTTAATGAGAGAACCAACAAGGTTTTATTGAAAAATAAAATATTATTTATGAAAAGTTGGAAGATGTAACCTGCTAACCAGATACCAGTGACCACTTTAACCTGGTGTAGGTGATAACAACAAGTTCTATAGTAAGCATGCATACCAATATCTGTGTACTTTGTTTTAAACAATTCTGACACCAGGGTTCATAGGGTCGTTGGACTACTCGTTGTCCTCGTTGTCCCACATGAAAATAGAAAAGAGAACAGCATAGATTTTTCGTTCGTTACTTCTAGTCAAAGTTCTTGATTGTTGCAAGATAAGTATCCGTAACAAAATAGGAGTATACTTGATTATTAAAGTTTCAGCCCGTGTTGTGATCTTGTTTTTTCAGCTGCGGTGATTGTAGTTTGAAAACAGTTTAAGTAGGAACACCAATAAATTGTACTTCTTTTGTAATCTATAATCGTCAGTTAGCCGTTCTTGATAACGTCTTTATCCTCCAGTTTTCTTATTCAATTTAATGAAACGATATTATTGAATTCTATGGTTACTTTGTACCCGTAACATACATTTTATATTACTTAAAAATAAAAGGAGTTTTGTATCATTAATTCAAAAATGCTTCACGTTGTAATTGGCGTCTGAAACGCGCCAGAAAAGTTGTTTGTGGAAATTTTTAACTTGTGTTGACTCAAATAAATTCGTTACACAAATTCACACAGGCTAATTAACGTTCAAATAATCGATGCTATGGGGCAGTATATACATTTGTAACTCTAGGCACGGTTCTAGAATTGTTTGGGATTTTTATAACTAGATATCATATATTAAACGTCACCTTCTGGATTCTGGTTACTTAATACTCTATTTTGCCTTCATAAGCTAAGATTTACTTAAGACAAAGATGTAGGTATTAGCGGAAAAAAAATGGTAAGATAAATAAAACTCGATGAAGCGCCTTTAAAATTTTAAAGTAGGTGATCATAAAGTTGGCACAAAAATCAAAATAAAATTCGACGGTAGGAAACCATTTCGATAATCGTGATTATTTCTACGGATCCGAGAATTCGCAGTATAATTTGGCTCGGTTTCCCTTGATTCCCCAAATAATAAAGATGGTTTGGATGCCAAATCCCATCTTATCGGTTCATTATCACCAATTTAAAGTGTTTTCACATTGTCGGTGAATTATTTTTGATTTTTTTTTTGTGTTTTGTGAATTAAATTTACACTAAACACAGACGGCATTTTAAACAGAAACGGTTTTAGAAAATAGATTGAAAGCATATAAGTATTTTAGTGTTCTCGACACGCTCATAAACAGCTGATTTTAATATGACTAGCTTTATGAAGTTTGAAATTACTTTTCTGATAGTGTTTCTATTCTCACTAAAGCCACAACTCACTTTATAGTTTATCGTGAAAACTGGAAAATAAAGTTGTGATGGTTCATTAAGCTGAGCTGAATTGTTAATACTTCACTACAATCTGCTTGCACTTATAGCAGGCAATATTTTCTTGTTTTAGGTTTTTTGTTTTGCCTTGCATTTCGCAAGTTCAGAAAATTTTGACTACGATACACGCGCGCTATATGTAGAGGAGTTTGTGATTTCGTGAAAGCTTCATAATTATTATTACATTTCAATGATGCACATGTATCATATCAAAGTATTGTGAAGAGAATTCTGCGTCTGCATAAACGTATAATTTGTATGGGAAATATATTTTACCGCGTCATAAAGCCGACAACGTCAATGCTTTTCTAGCTTTTTGTAAGAATAATCCTTTATACGTTCCAATGTTAGAAATGGCCTCTCAGGAAGACTAAAGTGGGAATTTTCGCAAAGGGGAATGCTAAGAGGCAAATTGTGTAACATTGTTTTGTCGTGAGCTTGAACAAATGTATCGCGAACAATAGCGTCTTCACACGAAACTGTTTCTTTGGTGGATGAGCGAAGATAGGGAGAAATAGATGGGCGGTACAAAACGAATAGAAGTGTTCCAACACGAAATGTACAGAAATAAAGCCCGCCATTCCTGCATAAATACTCCGCAGAAAATTTAAACCGCAATCGACAGAGGTTACACAAATATTAATTTAACCTACGTAAACGTAACATTGACATTTCGAATCCTAAGTAACACTAGATTTTGGCGTCTCTGCTAGAGGCTAAGGCTAGAAGTCTAGAAATACGATCAATGTACGTTTCAGTTTATAGTAGAATCATAATATTTTTTTTTAAATTCTGAAAATTTATTTGTAGGATTTCCGGAGAGAAATAATTAATATCAAAATGCGCTAAGCATTAAAAAAAAATTGAAACGGATGTGAGTTCTAGAAGCATAGTAATGTTTCCGCTTCAAAATGTCACCCTGATGCATTCAGAAGTGGATCTCAAATAGGAGCTGCTGCCATTTGCAAAGGCAATTACGAGACTCATTCACTACGTTGACGACTATTTTACAAGACCTTCCTTTTTAAAGCTACATAGTAATTAAATTCTTCGAAAGTACTTTCAGACGAATAGTGTAAGTAAACAACTTCTTTTTTTTATCTTACTTTTAGATTAAAATCAAATTTCAATTTCAACCGCCTTCAAATGTGTAGCAAAATAGCTTAATTCAAATATGAACAATGTTGAAAAAATCACACTTGACGGATGACACTGCGATAGCGATGCGTCGACAGCGGTTGAGCGGTTTTAGTATGTGGATTGACATTCCTAGTATGAATGTGACAGACCGCTGCGATGTTTTAAGGCTCCGTCGTTTGTCAAGTGTGCGATCCGCCTATGCCTATTTACTCAAATATTACTTCCATTGTCCCGGTACTTATTCTTTACGGATGTAGTTTTTTCAAGACTTTGGCAAGTCTTTACAAAAGCAACAAAAAATTGGCTCCAAAAGTAGGACATACGGACTTGTGCCACACTTCCTTCTTTATTTAATTACATGCTATTTTAAAGAGATACAAGGTTTTCGCCAAGTTAAAAGGAAATTTTTTTGTAGACATTTTCGTGTGAGTTATTTTATTCTACATACATACATATATCACGCCTTTATCCCTTGAGGGATAGGCAGAGCACTAACGGCCGCAAGAATATGGTTGCTATCACCACGTCTGACATTTTGTAGGATTGTTTTCCATACGCAATTTTGTATTATTTAATTTTGTTTTGTAAATTTTAAATTTTGTTTTATTGTACATACTTACATAAATCACGCCTTTATTCCTTGTGAGGTAGGCAGAGCGTTAACGATCGTAAAATTACGGTAAAAGTATTGAGGGCCCTTTCAGATGATTCGTCTATCACTGTATAGTGACAGGTTTTCAGCTTGGCACCTAAAATTGCAATACTCCCTCGAGTCCCTTAGTTGCCTTTTACAACACCCGCGGGAAGAAATATGACGATGCTATTCTAAGCCGGCATCGCACGGCAAACTATTGTAACTTTTATTATTACAACTTTTTAATAGCAGTTTGAATTATACTGTAAAGTATCTATTAGTCAAAATATTTTAAAATTCATACTCTCATTAGAAGCTGAAAGGCTAAACTAAAATCAGTTCACGTGCCAAAACTTGTCACGATTGTAATTTAATGAAGTTTTCATCTCTTAATGACTTCTAATCTGTGTTCGTTCACCACCTATTGTTATGTTTTTTCATAGGTTTTCAATTTAGCTGTACATACGTGTGGGTAGTATGATTTCAAATCACTGGATTCACAACACACACTGTATCACGGGTAGATAAATAGGATATTAAAAAATAACTTCATATGTAACGTACAACTATCACAAATAGTACAATATACTGTTGTATTAAATTCGCCCATGCATGGAACAATAATGTTTTATTGTTTTTATAGTCGAAAATAGAATTTTATACTCGTGTTATGTGCAATATGATATGAACTTATAATTATTTTTATTTATTTTATTCGTTCGGTAAATGATATTTTAGCAATAGATATTACATACTGATTAGAAAACTCCCTAAATCGCTGGTGTAACAAGTCAGTCTGCTATAAAAATTTGCTTTTATTTTTGTAAATTTTATACTTAATCCATTTAGCATTGAAGACATGTTATCAAAAAATATCTGGATTTATATCTAAATCAACAGTGCTTTTATTAAATGGGCTTATGAAACTGCGTGCCTTCTGCCCCGTCAAATTTTACGACTTGGGTGACATGATAACATGTGGTTGACGTTAATTTATGATATTGGCCGATTGTATTCGTATGGTCAATAAATTCATGATGAAAGGGATAGAATTTGTCACTAACACTTGTAGTATTGTACTCGATATAGGTACCTAGTTTGTTCTCTGTTTGTTTCTTTGAAGCGGATAACCTACCACATTACGAAACTATGGTTGCTAACTATGGCGCTTCGCACACTTAACGCACGGCGGATCAGCGCAAAAATATCGCAGCGAGTGGTATTTAAACGTAAATTATTGTATTCATGTGAGTTATAATTTATATTATTTTTGTGTAATAAAAAGTTTAGTTATTTACTTGCTAACTCATTCCAATTTGGTTTTTTAGCATTCAGTACAAGGTAAATACAGAGTTCAAAATTATTAGCTGCAAACATTTAAGGAGTAAACCAGCCCATAAAGCCCTAGGGAAATTTGGACCTCCCATACAAAATTGGCAACCGATCAGGTAATTTTTTGAGGGGGTTCTTATATTTCGACGTATGTTTCTGGGTGAAAGTTGTTCAATTTCATGGTCTGATTCAGCCCTTAAAGTATTTGCAGCTAACACCTATTTTTACACCAAGTTAAAACTCGTATCACAGATAAAAACAAAATGACGAATTCCTCCAATCGATCGATCGTTCTTTGGTTCTTGTTCCCGCTTGTATGAGTAAGTACTACAAACATACATATTATTATTCTTATCGTCAAAAAATACGTACACAATAAAACGTGTGTTCTTTTCAGAGAATCGGGAAAACCGGATGTTAAATTCTTTTGTTGTCCTTCCTTTTCTTCAAACAATGTAGGTAAATCGAGGAAAATCTGAGAGGATATCTTAACAATGATGCGTCGCGATGAGCCCGAGGCGCTTTATTCCTTGAACATTCAAGTAAAATTAATAATAGCTGTATAATTTCATTGAGGCATTCGCCACAATCATACTCTGGGGACAATTGATTACGCCTAACATCTGCTCATCAATTGTAGAGCGATAAACGTCAGGCCGAGTTTGCAAATGACAAATGTTTGCTAATGACTGGGACGCTGAAAACCGAATAATTTGGACAGAATTTTACAGCTCGGCTGTTGAGTCGGATGATCGTAGCGACTGGTATGCGCGGACGATTAGCGGTTTGATATAGAGATCTTCTATTTTTATTTTAGATAGTTAGTCATTGTAGGCAAAGCATTTATTAAACTCGGCGAAAATCAACTAGACACCTGGTTTTTTTATCTCTACGCAGTATTAAGCAGTGTATAATCTTAGATTTTTAAAACTAGACAATGACTTTTGATGCAGTTGTTTTTTAGTTGATAGTGTGATTCACGAGGAAGGTTTTGTACAAACAAAACTTCCCCATATTCCCACGGGAGTATTCTTCTTCTTCTTGCGTGTCGATGGCTTCAAATGTGCTTAGACCAGTGTGTAGCCACGCGTACATTAGTTACAGCGAATGCAACTGGCTGGGCCGATCGCTAGTCTATAAAAATACTCGCTAAAATTACTAGAACCATAATTTTTTACTTCGTATCTTATACGGTTTTAAAAATAGTTCAACAGAAGGTTTAATCTTGCCTCAATAAAAAGGCTGAAAATGATGAAACGAAAATGACATTATCACGCAGTTTGTTTCACACAATCGAGGTTCTATAATGGGCAATTGAATGACAGGACACGGATGCTTTCCCTCTAACGGGGGCATAAAAGGGTGCTTAACACCCTGTTGTTACTGCCCTGCGAATAATGGCGGAAGAATGGCTGAAAAGGCCGTTTTTAACGGCTCAGAGTGAAAGAATCGTAACTTCGCAGACACTCGGGCTGAAATGCGCAAGACGTGACGTCACATTCCTGCACGTACGTGACGGAGCTGATCGTCCGACTGCGGTTTCCATTTATGGTGCCAAATAATAAAAGAAAATATCTGGCCAGTTGAAATAATAAGAACATAATATATGTAACATAGCGTTAGTGAGAGACGGGACAATGTCGCAAAAAGACAGAGAGAGGCTGCAAGCATTTGAGATGTTGTGCTGGAGAAAGATAGAGAGGCTCAGTTGGACGGAGAAAAACAAATGATGAAGTAGCCTTGGTTGCGTAAGTTCGATGTCTGCTGTAAATAATAAAAAACCAAAAAGGAAAGATGGTTGGCCAATACGACACGATGAATTTATAAAGAACATCATTGAGGGTAAAGTCAAAGGGAGAAGAGGAAGAAAAAGAACAATACGCACTTTTTTCACTCATTTAAAAGAAAAAGCTCACGTTGTTTCGTATCGAAAGGTGGAAACACGAATGGGAATTGCTCCACTGACAAGAACATCTCTTAAGTTTGATGAAGATGATGATAAGAGTGTAGGTACTTTGACTATGCTAGCAGCAATAGATGCCTACATCAAAAGCAGCGAATATATTTGAAAGCAAGGATTGAACCAGTATAACGTCGTTCAATTAAAAAATCTTAAACTAAATAGATACTGCAAATAGCTAGTCGAGACTTTTAAGCAAAACATACTGGAGGTATATACAAGGCATATCATTTATTTTACTTACATGTATGAACATAAAATAATAATTATAATGAATACATAATCACGATAATGTTATTAAGGCGTCTTCAATATCGCCACAACGACGACGGGACAAAAGATACGTCTTCATCTCGAATTTCAATTTATATTCCTTATAGCGCTCTTGTGAGAACATAACGAAAGGAATTATTTGGGGGTCAATGTTTTGACGGAAATTGTTCTCGGTGCGATCACGCTTGCCATCTGTCGCTTTCGAAATTTGAATCGGAGGCATTTATTAAACGGCCAGCTCTATTGTTCGTTTCAAATCACTCTCCATTACTTAGCTTTTCATTTAATTGGTTCGCAGACGGTTGTGTAACGAATGTTATTAAATTACATGCTAAGAATGTTCAATTTCGCCTGTTAAGTTTTCAATTTAGAAAGATATTGGAATAAATTTGACAAAGTCTTTTAAATAAAAACAGTGTTGTAATTAAGATAAGCTTGAAAAGGATAGTAGATATCATACATTATTAGATGTAACAAATGATAATGATTTCTTCATCATTTTGCACATTTCCTTGTATGTCTAGTCATGATCTTGTCATCATCTCTTTGAATCTTGCTTTATAAATAACGCATACTTAACCTTGTTTTAGTATTCAAATATAATATGAAAAGAATTTTAATTCACCAAAATATACAAAAATATTAAATCTCTTTTTTGATGCCATTTTTTTATTAGCGTCATTTCGATTAAAGCACATAAAATCAACGAACTTTTCCAGCAGATGGGGGAACTTATGAACCTATTAACAATGCTTATTACCAAACTCCATGGATAGTGTAAGAATAGGTGTGTGGAACATTAACGGATTAGCTAAAAGCAAGAACGAATTAAATATTATAATCAAACAAAATAAGTTAGACATTATACTAATTTCTGAAGCGCACCTAAATGACCAAAAGGATTTTAGGTTGGAAAACTACAAAGTATACAGCACTAATGACCCAAATGGTGCCTCACATGGAGGATCGGCAGTTATCATAAAAAATAACATCAAGCATCATCTGCACAGCACATTCCAAGAAGAATATCTACAGGCCACCACCATAACAATAGATGATAACAAAGGACCAATAAATATTAGTGCAGTCTATTGTCCGCCTCGACACACTGTAAAAGAAAATATGTTCACATGCTCTGGCGTGTAAATCCAATACACTGTACTTTAAAAATCGCAACTTTTGGCAATCGGCCAAAAACTGTTTTTTTAGTAAATACTAGATTTAGCCAAGACTATAGTAGCTATCGACTTGATTTTTTATTTATTTTAAAGATGAAATTATTACCTTTTTAGCCATCAAAATTTTGTTATTTTATTATTATTATTTCTGGAGAAAAACGCGTTAACTTGTTTTGTTTTTACAGAAAATAGGTAATTTGTGGTAGACTATAATTTTAAAACACTGTATTGAGATATTTCAAAGGATTTTTGTGTTTTTATGAGTGAAATAAAACCATTTTGATAATTAAAAACAGTGTTTTATAGTAAAGAATATAGGTAGGTTAAATTCAAGGCACATTTTCGGCATAAAAATACGTTTATTATGTAGAATAAAATCCAGAGCAAAAATAAAAACAAAACAAAATATTTAACAATAAAAAGAAACCTAATCTAACCTATCTGTAAACCCACCTCGGATCGTTCCCGGCGCAAAGGAGCCCAATATGCTGACCGCGTTGCCGCGTTGTACGGCTAAGGAAATGCTTTGCGCCAGGAACGAACCTGAGCGAGGGTCGGCACCCCTCTCCCTAAGACGGCGGCCAATCTCCCGCACAAAGTTCTTGGCTTGAGAACACCAGGGGCCCAGCGTCTCTACCGCCACGCGGATGAAGGTGTATGCGGTGAGTTCTTTATATTTATCCAGTTTCCTCTTTGCTGCGGTTTCGGCCGCTGCACCAGCCACACGCGATGTGCGACTCAGGTGACAGGCCGCAGTCGTGCTGACACACGTAGCGTCCCAGACTAAGTTCTTGCCTTTCTGCCAAGGGACTAACGTTAAACCGTCGGGTCTCTTGCCATCAGAACGACTCAGTCCAGGAGGCTCCAGCACGACAGGGATGTTTGCAGAGACAAGTGCCCTACGGACAAGCTCATTTAAGGCATGGTGGCGTGGGTGTCTACCCAAGCAGCGGCAGCAGCTTAAGGCATGATTACCGGTTTCGTCTACCAATTGGCCGCAAATACAAGTGTGAGGTTCGCAGACCTTGCAATCCAGACGCAGGGACACGGCTACACGCAGGGATTCACTGTCTAGCAGAGTTCCTAGGTGAGGAGATGGTAGGGCGTGCAGCCATGATCCTGATTCTGGGCAAGCTGAAGCCCGGAGTCTTGCCAAGTGTAGACCTGTAGCGTTACTCAAAAGGGCCTCGTAGCTGGCTTTAGCTGCCACGTCATCCCAAGCGCGCTGTACGTGTGCTGCTTCGATCTTAATCGGTGTATCCGGGAAGCGGTTCGACCAGGCTGCCAGTGCGTCGACTGCAAAGGGGATGGTTAACGTGTCTCCATTCTTAGACAAAATATTAGAGACAAGATCTGCCGCCCCGGGCACCGACGCCAAGAAAGCCGGCAAACTCACGTCCCGGGCACGTCGCACTCCTACCCCCCCGTACCTGACCGGCAAAGCTGCCTGTGTCCACTGATCTTCTCCGAGAGAAACATTTAAAATGGATTCAACTGCTTCTTTCAGGGTGTTGTCAAAAGAGGCAATCTTTGCAGGGTGCTGCCAGGACGGGGTAGTACGTAGGAGGTATGTGATCTTTGGAATGGAGCGACGTGGGCGGACAACTGTTTGAGACGATCACTCGCTAACCTAAGCATCTGTTCCCTTGTCTCAAACGCCTGTGAAATCCCGGCCGGAAAGATGGGGGAACCCAGCAAAAAAAAGTGCTTTGGTCAATTTCTTTGGAACCTGGCAATATTGACTGAAAGACAGTGAGTTGTGAACGAATGTCTGCGCTGCAGGGATAAAACTCGCATTTTGACGCGTTGATCTCGAGACCCAGATCTTTAAGACGTGGTACTAGTGTGGTTAAATCCTTCTCAACTTCATCCGGTGATCTTCCGATTGTACCATCGTCAAGATACCAAATATTCAAAGGTGAAGTAAAGTCAGCTACCACGTTCTGCAAGGCGAGGCTGAATACCAGTGGACCGAGAGGGTCGCCCTGCTGGGCTTCGACTTGTGATGATATAAGATTCTCGTTATAAAAGAGATTGGATGGGCATCCATATACTTGGTATAAGTATGGGTACAGACATGGGATCTTATGTTTAACCACAGTCAACAGAGAGTCTCTTTCCAGGGAGTTAAAAGCGTTCTTCAAATCCAACTTCACTATCAGACAGTTAGCATTTGCAGGATCCATGGCAAAAGAGCGTGTGGCATGGATGGCCGCTTCACAACCCAACTGCGTTCCGAAGCCCAGCTGGTGGGGCTGTAAATAGGCTGCCATTTCTTCCTTTACCGAGTGACAACCTAACTTTGCTGTGAGGCGTCGGAAGACACTTCCAATGGCAATCGGCCTGATTCCTCCGTCCTTCTTGGACAGGGCACAAAGGGTAGCTCCATACATAAAGGGGCAAACTTCTGTGTTCAACCGTCCACTCAGCATGAAATTACATAACCGGGTCAAACTTAATAGTAATCGCTGACCGTTGTCTCCTGCCGAGCTAGACGTCAGCTCCTTCAGGTGAGAGGGCCTTATACCGTCTAAACCTCCGGACGAACCGCTATTGAAAGAACTTAGCGCCTGGTAGACGGCTTCTGCCTCCACAGATAAATCTATAATAGAAGTGTCGGGTTCAGACGGAAAAGATAGCGGCCGCGATGGGGCGGGATGTTTCGACTTTCAAATGTATCTGGCCCAGGACTAGCTATATCGTCACTTGAAGTTAAGATTCTTACTGCGCCTCTCAAATCGCCATCGGCAATAATTAAAATCGGTTATTAATAATAATTAAATAGATAAATTAAATAATAATTAAAATAGATAAATTAATCAATAGTTTATTCCGATAATGTGTCATTTTTTACGCAATTAGACTCTCCCGTTCACAGCGAAAGTAAACAATGTACTAAAAAACCGTTCCGACTTGAGCCACGACAAACTGGCAACCTCGCGCCGGCCAACGCTACATGTCTCATACTACACGATTAAGTGCACTGAAGTGCGAGTGAGACAGTCGCGTCACAGCGCTGGTGTCTTAGTTCTAAGAAAACTATTCGGGCGGCAGCAGCAAAACACTGTACAAACTAATTTCCGCGCGCTCCTATAAAACCATAACACTGTAAACAGTCATATGGTGTTATGCCATTACAGGTCCTATACAGGTAAAGAATACAGTGTTTTTAAAAAAATCAATATCTCGCCCTCTACACCGATTTTTTAAAATGTAATAATTTTAGGGTATGTATTGGGCCCTTAGAAACCGATCTAGCACTATAGAGATGAAACACTGTATGTGACTTTACAGTGTTTTGGATTCACACGCTAGGGCTACTTCAAATCACTGGGTGACAGATTCATCAGTGGTGGAGACTGGAACTGTAAACATACACTATGGGGCTCAAGATTGATTACAACAAGGGGACGTGAGCTGAAAAAGTCACTTGATGCACTCAAAATAGTAACACTGTCAACTGGTGAGCCTACATACTGGCCTACAGATAATAACAAAATTCCTGACCTACTTGACTTTTTCATTTTAAAGGGTATCACTGGTCTGTACTACAAAGCAGAAAACTGTTTAGACACCACATCTGATCATTCATTAATTATAGGCACGTTCAGTACAAAAGTAATATCAAGAGAGACTGCAAACACATTGTCGAATAGAAAAACAGACTGGAATGCCTTTGCCGAGTTCCTTGAAACAGAAATAAATTTAAAAATGAGACTCAAAACTGAAGATGATATTGATGAAGCCACCTTCTATATCACTAATAAAATTCAAGAAGCAGCATGGCGGTCTACACCAGAAATAAAATCCTCACTAAAATCAAGTAATATACCAGTGGAAATAAAGAAAAAACTAGCCTCAAAAAGAAAACTTCGAAGAATATGGCAAACAAATCATATTCCGACTGATAAAACTGAATTAAACAGAGCTGCCAAACAACTAAAAGAATTGATAGACGACAACGAAAATCACACATTTCGTGACAAAATATCATCCCTATCAGCAACAAAAAAAGACAATTATTCCCTATGGAAAATAACAAAAAACTTTAGAAGGCCTCAAGAACATGTACCACCAATAAGGACATCTCAGGGATCATGGGCCAGAACTCCACAAGAAAAATCTGAAGCATTCGCACAACATCTGAGCCAAGTCTTTAAGCCAAATGACTCATCAATGCTAGAATTTGAAAATACTATAGATACAATTCTAAACAGTGATCAACAATTGTCACTTCCACTTAAACTAGTGACACCCAGAGAACTGTATAAAACAATCATGTCAACAAGTTCGAAGAAAGCCCCTGGGTTTGACCTTATCACTGGTGAAGTGCTGAAAAACCTACCAAGGAAAGCAATTGTATTCCTTACAATGCTGTTTAATGCTGTTCTGAGAGTGCACTACTACCCAAAACTATGGAAGATATCCCAAATATGTATGATACCTAAGCCCGGCAAACCACCTACAGACATAACATCATATAGACCTATAAGTCTTCTTCCTACAATATCCAAGATATTTGAAAAACTATTCTTGAAAAGGCTAAAACCAGTACTAGAAGATGAAAATATAATCCCAGATCACCAGTTTGGCTTCCGAGAAGAACACTCAACAATTGAACAAATACACAGAGTAGTTGATAAAATTAGACAATCCCTTGAAAAAAAGGAATACTGTGCTGCAGTCTTCTTGGATATTCAACAAGCCTTTGACAGAGTATGGCATAAGGGGCTACTGTTTAAGCTGAGGAATCTGTTACCTAACTCATATTATATGGTACTGAAATCTTACATAACTGATAGAAAGTTTCAAGTCAAAATAGGAGAAGCAACCTCACAGTTATACAACATTCAAGCCTCTGTTCCCCAAGGCTCAGTTCTTGGCCCTGTGCTGTACTCCATCTATACTGCTGATCTACCTTGCACAGACAATGTCGTCACAGCCACCTATGCTGATGACACAGCTTGTCTCTCTAGCAATGAAGACCCTAACATTGCATCTCAAAGACTACAAACACAATTGGATAAAATTGATGAATGGCTACTCCAGTGGAGAATCAAGTCAAGTGTAACCAAATCTGTACAAATAACATTTACCTTGCGCAGAGGAGAGTGTCCATCAGTAACAATGGGGGGCCAACCATTGCCAGTGGAAAAGTGTGTTAAGTACCTCGGCTTACACCTAGATAAACGGCTGACCTGGGCAGAACACATAAAAACAAAAAAAACACAAGCACATCTGCAGTGCCAAAACCTGAATTGGCTAATGGGAAGACACTCTCCACTATCTTTGAACAACAAGCTACTGGTATACAAGTGTATAATAAAACCAATATGGACATATGGTATACCACTTTGGGGTTCTGCCAGTAACTCTAACTTGGAGATCCTACAAAGGTTCCAAAATAAAGTACTCAGAGATATATCGGGTGCAACATGGTACACAAAGAACACTGAGATCCATGAATACCTCGAAATGCCTACTGTTAAAGAGGAAGTAAAGAAATACAATTTGCGATACAAGAACAGACTAAAAGAACACACTAACAAACTAGCAAGAGATCTGCTGCTACTTGACCAAAACATTCACCGTTTAAAAAGGTGGCACATCTTGTCACTTGACGAAAGAACCTAATAAATAAACAAAATCAAAACCCTGGAGATGGCATTCACTGGAGTGTCACCCAACATTATAAAATAGAACCCACCATACTATCTGATGAAGACTTGAAGAGTCGATTGCAGATTAAATTGAAGCAAAAAAAAAAAAAAAATTTCGATTAAAACATTTTAAAACTAAATGTTTACGTATGCAAAGTCACACTATTTTTAGTCATAAGATATTATACTGAATAGCTACCACTAAGCTCGCTATCAGAATCTTTTGTAAACAAATCTGAACTCTTCATATAAATACCTTATCTATACCTACTCTGCCCATATCTATTACACGATTTCCGGCAGTGGACGCAGCTTCCCATATCACAGCTGTATCAGCTAAGGCAGAATCAGTCGGGTGTAGCGGACTGCCAATAGCGAATCTAATGCCAGCCATAACTGATTCGGGCCCAAGATACTGGGATCCGTAGAACCGATATATGTATCAAACATATGTAGTTTTCCCTGTAGGATTCTTACTACCCGCACTAGCTGATATTATTACTGTTTTCCCGATATTATTTTTTCAACAAAGAAAATACGTAGGTTATTTACTAGGCAAAGTCCAAAACCGCAGATTATGGATTATGTGTTACATAATTATGGATCTAGTTTCAAATCTATGCACGTTAAGCCAACTTGCACAAAGTCAGTAATTAGGTAGGTAATCCCCATCACTCTGGTTGTTCCTAGAGCATTTTTTCTGAAATGTTGTCCTGTATTGAGATACAAACAGGCAATTTATAAAAAATCCATGGCCAAGAGTCTCCTCTAAAAATGTAGCTATAAGTTTTTTACAACTACATAATAGTGCGGGTTTCCGCTATAAACGTTGCCGGGCTAAATGAACGAAAGTATTTTCAAAGAAAATATTATTTTTCGATAAAAGCTTTGTCACAGAACGGTGACCAGTCACCTCGGCATTCGCCTCACGTATACTTCAAGGAGAAATGCATTCCTTGTGGTTACAAATTGCTGCTCCTAATAGATTTGCGAAGAAATTCTCCTTTTGAGGGACTTGATTGGTTCACTACTCGGTGAAAGACGAAAATGGATTTCAAATAAAAAAAAGCGGTTGGCGGCTGTTGTGTTCATAGTTTAGGTATGTTATGTACTTTGGTAGGTAGCTGTAATACACAACTGTGCAAGTAGAGTAGAAAAAAAAGCTGTATTTTATGGAAGAAAATATTTTAGCTAGCCGAAAAGTGTAGGTATGTTCACATCGTTGTTTCCGTAGAAAAAAATCCTTACAAGGCTTCTATCGATTTGATTTTGCACACATACATATACCACGCCTTTATCCCTTGCGGGGTAGGCAGAGCGTTAACAGCCGTAAGAATACGGTCGCTATCGCCACGTTTGACATTTTTGAGGATTGTTTTCCAATGTTGTTTCAGAAAACATGTGTATCGCTATAGTGACAGGTTGTCAGTCTGTCGCCTAAAAATTGTAATACACCAATACTCTCGAGTCCCTTAGTCGCCTTTTACGACACCCACGGGAAGGATGTGGGGTGATGCTACTTTAAGCCGGCATCACACGGCACACGGCACACGGATTTGATTTAGCTAACGCTTTTATTGAGTTGCTGAGATAGACTTTTTCCCAGATTATTCTATCATTGAATTTAGTTTTGTTTTTGTCGAAAAAGTTATTTGTTTGCTTGCTAGTATGTCCTTAACATTTTTTTTTAATTGATTATTCCAAAATGGTTACATACCAGCATGTAACTCATAAGATACTGAAATTCTTATAATGTTAGATATAAGGCAACTTTTAACAACCCTACTACGCCTCTAAAATAGGTTACTGATATGAATCCATAAGCGAATAACATAACCCTTCTAAAATTGACGCTGGCGGGAAGAGTCAATAAACTGCGAAATTACTTTTTGGCTTTATATGACAAGGGATTCTCGTCTTTGTTCGGTTCCATCACTTTGTGTGAATACGTGAATAGGGTTTTTGTCGTGGCATTCCTTCAGGCTTTCACAATTGGAGACCTAAGTAAATAACATACCTATAATATTGTTGACAAAGTGTAATTTGGTTGATGGAATTGATAACAACCTTTGTATAAAACCTATTAGTTTTTGCCGCCGTAAAAAAGTTGCGTTCTCCGATCTCTTCACACGTGAATATCTATCTTCATCTGTCTGTCAGATCCATACTAGAAATGTCAATCCCCATACTAAAACTGCGAAATCGTTGACGCAGCGCTATCGCAGTGTCATCCGTCGAGTGCGGTTTTAGTATGGAGAGTGACGTTTTTAGTATGGATCTGACAGACCGCTGCGATATTTTTGCGCTCCGTCGTGCGTCAAGTGTGTTCTTCGCCAAACTAAGCAAAGTTTGTCAAAAGTTAGATAGATAAGAATATTTTTTTATATATTAATTTTTGTAAATTAATAGGCATCTGCTACAACTCATAGAAGATACCAAGATGTAAGTCAAATGTTATTTTTTGTACATATTGCTTGGAAAGCGTACATAGACACGAGAAGATATAAAATTAATTTAGAAATACTTATGCTACCTGCGGAACATAGAGATTGAACTTACGACCCTTGGTATAGTAGAGAGGGCGGGTATATGGCACCTGATAATTATTGACAATGCTACAAAAATAAGTGCCTATATAAATCAGTCACTAACTATTCGCAGAATTCGCATTTTTCCAGTTCAAATTTTAAAAACCACAGAAAGTAAATTAATTTCACTTGTGATGTGCCACAAAGGTCATAAGGAATGTCGTCGCATCTTAATAGAATGTGTGATTGTAGCAGATTATACAAAGTTACGATGGCATTAGCTTTTACAGCAATGACGCCGACAAATGATAATGAGTACACCTAACGACCTCAAAGGGGTTAGGTTATCACCAGCGACACCACCTCATAAAACATATTACTGGGAACAGTTTTTTTGTAATCTGAGAAGTAGCTTGATTTCAGCACTGCTTCCAAAACAGTTGGTCAGCTTAAAGTATTACTTTTAATGCTTTCTATGCCGTGTGATGCCGGCTTAGAATAGCATCACCCCACAGCCTTCTCGTGGATGTCGTAAGAGGCGACTAAGGGACTCGAGAGTATTAGTGTATTAAAATTTTTAGGCGACAGGTTGACAACCTGTCACTTCACTATAGAGATACACATGTTTTCTGAAACAACCTTGGAAAACAATCCTTAAAAAGTCAGACGTGGCGAAACGTGGCGATAGCGACCGTATTCTTACGGCTGTTAACGCTTTACCTACCCCGCAAGGGATAAAGGCGTGACATGTGTTTTAATGGTTTTGGGTTAATGTTTTGTGTTATGAGCAACTCAGCAATTCAGCAAGTCAATAATTATAATATAAAGATATTATGCAAGCTAAAGAAGCTTCTACAATTTAATCCTCAAGACTTGATCTGAAAATACGAAGGAAGATTGAGGTGTCTGTGTTTTACGATTCAGAACACGTCCGGAAACACGCCTATAGCCACTGACAATGCTCTCTCCTAGACAAGAAATTGCCCTCTTTATGTCTTCGTGGTGAGGATTTTATGGCCTACACTTACGAGCATTGACTTCCGAGGCAAGCTATTTCCTGTATTTTTAGCGATTATCCTTTCGATTACTTTAACGAGCGAGCTGTGGAAAGAAATTGCTACTGCTATTGCTGCTGCGATATAACTTTCGCGCTATTTGCAAAAATACTTGGCAAGGTAATTACAGTTCATATTATGGTTAGTAGTCTTGGGTAATGCTTTAATTGGTAAGGAAATTAACTGGATTTTACTCTCATGGTTCCCATTTTTTACGCACTGTTTACATTTTTACTTCGGCGGTTCATTGCGAACGAAAAATGTGGTATGAAATAACATGTAGAAACATCCACGACACCGTATCATCATGCAGTTGTTGCAGGCTGACATTAAATGTCAAATATTAAAATATTGAGCAGTACCTATTTATGGCTTAAAAGTTAAGCATCTAAAATTATAATATTACGTAAGTACCTACTCAGATTTGTGAGTTAAGAGGAGCGAATAATCTTCAAGGGCTATTAAATAATTGTGTTAAGAGTTTGATTTTTGTTCAAAGTTTAGGTACCTAAACCTTCTTTTTTATTAAAATTAACGTTTTATCTTTCATATATTTTTTCTTAATTATTAATTGCCTAGAATTACGAAATGTTGTTTACTGAAACGGAAAGATAGACAAATTAGAGTAAACTTTTATGCAAGACTTGGCAATTTGCTACTCGTTGGTACTATTACGCGTATTATCTGTTTACACTCCAAAAGTCTAGACGCAAATAATTATTATACGCATATTAACATAATAAAGACGAAATTTTAAAGATTAGATGATAATTTAAGGAGATACTTTGAAGGTACAGTCAAGCTCAGACTGGGTTAGACAGTTTGAATTTTTGAGTCATATTTTGCTTAGCCAAGGTAGCGGAAATTTCAAAAAATAATTCTATGAAGTCATATAACGTTGACCTGTAAGGTAATACGGCCGTCGTGGGCAGGGTCAGGCAGGGTTATTGAAGCCCCAATGTAGGGAGAGGCAGGTAATATTGCACAGTTTCACCTTATAGCTACTGTTATAGCAGTTTTGCGGGCTCGCTCTGCCTGCCGGGTAAACAAATTTTGGCAGGTATTTGGAAATTTTATTTAACAACATTTACAGGTAAAATAAGGCGGATCGCATACTTAACGCAGGACGGAGTGCTGAAACATCGCAGCGGCCTGTCAGATCCATACTAAAAATGTCAATCCCCATACTAAAACCGCTCAGCCGCTGTCGACGCATCGACATGTCGACGATCTGATAGACCGCTGCGATATTTTAGCAGTCGTCGTGTGTCACGTGTGGGATGCGCTGTACCTACGTTAAGTGTGCGATCCGCCGCAAATAAGGAAAAAAGAATTGGCATTACTTATTTACATTCATCACTTTGTATAGCAAGTAAATTTCTTTCATACTTTGATCTATTTTCGTTTCGAAAAATTGCTACGACATCTCATCTCACAAAGAATTAAGTAGATAAATAGAATATGGGTGCACTAAAAAACTCCTTGTATAAATCTCGACGGCCCGTTTATTAAAAGTTACTGCAAAGAAGATCGTCGTCAGAAGCTTGTTTACATTTTAATGTATACTTTAGAGTGAAATATAACGTCATACTGGGTCTTTTTGACATTAATAACATCCACTTTTTGTCGTAGTAAAAAATGTGAGAGAAAACTCATAAGCCAAGACAAGTATCGTATTTTTTTCCACTGAGTTATTCCATTGTTTTTTATCGTTTCGTTTTTTTTAACTTACTCATCAACCTACTCAATTAATGCATCAACTTACAGTGGTTTTCATACACTTACTAAGAATCACCTGTAAAGTTTATGTTGATCCTTTAAATAGGCCTTTGAATTGGTGATCTTGGGCAATAGGTAGTACTAACATGGACCAATAATATGGTCCATGGTACTAAATTAGTATTTGCCGGGTGATGCCGGCTTAGAATAGCATCACCCCATTTCCTACCCGTGGGTGTCGTAAGAGGCGACTGAAGGACTTGAGGGTTTTAAGGTGTATTGCAACTTTTAGGCGACAGGCTGACAACCCGTCACTATAGTGATACACAAATTATTTCGAACGGCCCTCTATATTTGTCAGACGATAGCGACCGTATTTTTACTGCCGTTAACGCTCTGCCTACCCTGTAAGGGATAAAGGCGTGATATATGTATGTATGTATGTATGTATGTAAATTAGTACTTAATTATGCTGATTGTATTGAGATTGATTTCGATTAATATTTGAATCGAGGACCAAATAATTACTGAAATATTACTGCATTTATGCTGCATTTTGATATATAAAACAAAAAGAATAAAAAGTCATTAGAATGCCCTGTAAATAAAAAAAATAGAATACACTGTTGTTCTCTTAGTAAGTAACCTTTAACTTATTTATCAATTTGTTTTGTTAAACAATTGAAATGAAAAGTGAAATTCAGTTTCAAATAAAATGAGAGAAAGTTTTACAATGCCTGTTGTTATTCGCCTCTTGGTTAAAAAGTAAACATTGTTTGGTTGAACGATTGTTTTTTTCCGTGTGATGTGGAACAATTTTATTAATCTACGTAATGGTGATAAGTGTTTGTTGGGTGATAAGTGTTTGTTGATTACGTTTTCGCGAAAAGTGTCTTGTTGTGCGAAAACAAACGACTATCGACTTTTTGGGCTAAACAAATTTCTAGATTTAAATTGAATGCACATAGTTCGACGTGACTATAAGTTTACTTATGAGATGTAATCAAAACTTTTGATTTTATGGGTTTCGTTTTGTATCTCTTTCTTATATAGCTGCGGGAAAAAAATGTCTCAGCACAGTAAGTATGAGCAAACTAGTGTTTATTATTACAGGGAAAACGTAAAAAAAATCATCATGAAACTATCGTAGTATTCTACTTAGCAATATTTTTATAATACGAAAGACATTCTTTTCAAATCTCATCTTTGCTAAATCACGCTAAGTAAGAAGACATTTTACCTAAATCTTAAAGAAGAAACATATAAATTTAGAAAATTACACAAGTTTCACAAACAACCGCCAAAGTTGTTTAGAGGACATCCATCACTGCCAATGTTAAGATAACTTAGCGTGATGTTGATGTATAGACCCCGTGACAGTAGCTCAGGAATCCCTAAAATAGTTCACTAGTTGCCTCTGTACCGCATTTCATTTGTTCATTAGGAGCTTTGTACCCACAGAGCAAAGAATCTTGCTACACACTGGTCTAAGCATTTTTGAAGCCATCGACACGTAATCGCGGCGCCACTGGCGAATTGCACACTTGACGTACGACTAAGCGCCAAAATATCGCAGCAGTCTGTCAGATCCATACTAGAAATGTCAACCCCCACCAAACCGCAGTGTTATCCGCTGAGTGCGGGTTTACAGTTGCTTACTCGGTCATATATTATTGTCCACATTTGTGAAAATAAAAATGATAGTATTTCTAAACTGATGTAACCTAAATAAATTTTCAAGCATTTTTATAATTTATCTTAAATACAGATAGGTCTGTAGGTATATTGCAGTGCGCCACTTCCAATTGAAATGTATCACCCACTGACACACTTATTTTGTAAGTATGAAATTTTACTTAAAGGTGTCTAGCAGCGGCGCGCGCGTGGAAGACATCCGTGCTCTGTGTAAGTACCTACCCCATATCAGAGCGCCCTCTGACGGACGTGTGCGCTTGTAATGCAAGCTACGAAGATTGATGACTGAGGTGGGATGTTTTATGCAAAAGGGTTTGACTTAATGAGTAGTTGGATGTTTGCAACCGTAACATGAATGAAGGGTTACTAAGTTTGCAACGAGTGAATTTAAATGATGTTTTGGTGTGGTACTGGTATCAATAATGATGCAATGAAAAATGATAAAAATAGTTCTTTTATCAGCAAGCTGAAGGGGCAGTGAGCGGAAATATTGGTCGTAGACCGGCTTATGATTGGAGTAAGAATATTTTATACGGTTTTAGATTTCAGTCCAAATATAATCTTTGTGGGTGTACCAATCACGGATATTTTTGACGATTTTAAGTAGTATTCCTCCATTAATGGAGTATAAGTACCTACCTCTTCTTTGACGAAAATCACACAGGCCTCTTTAAATAGACCAATAAACAAAGATTAATGGCATAACAAAACCAAATAACTGCGTAACGTAACGATAGAGGTGGAGTTAACATTGTACTACTCAGTAGGTACATTTGGGTGGTTATTCGAAATCGCGTTCTTCAGCTGATTCCCGTAGTCGTTTTCATTTCTCATGATATGACTTAATGTGATACTCCAGGTCAAATTTTAGTATAAAACAAAGGTATACTTCAAATAGGCACTCATCCAAGAATTATATTTTTCGAGATATGGGCATTTAAAAATTATCCGCCCACGGGAATCAGAAGTAGGATATTTCTGGTAATAATTGTGTGAAACTATTGGTTAGAAAATAATATTAAAAAGTAATGAAACAAATCATAAGTACTTAGGTAACTAAGTAACTAGGTATATCGAAATAGGTGACAAGAGTACTAGGCATGTTAGGTAAATAAGCAACTAGGCAAGTATGTCATGTTAGGTAGATAAGTAACTAGACAAGTAGGCACGTAACTAATATAGATGTGAAGCTATTTATCTAGTTACCTATCTAATTAGGTACTTATTTAATACCCTAACAACATAGCTACGTATCGATATAGCATAATAAGGACAACGACAGGGAAAAATATTGCGAAAAAATATATTTGCAAAAGTGAAATTTTTCATTTATGATGTTTTACAAAATATACGTTTTACGCAAGAGGACAATGCTTCTCAACGATTTAGGCACAAACAATGATAAGTCTCTTGTAAAATTCAGTGAAATGCTGATTTCCATTGTCTTTTATACACGGGAATCAGTGTGACGGGAATCAGAAAAAATCGAAAAATGGCGATTGTTGCGAATTGACGCAGTTTTATGCTATAATTAAAACATTTAAGTTAGTAAACCTTAGGGTCTTTAAATTAGGTATGAAGTAGTCACCTTGTTACTTTTACTTTAATTTTAAACCAACAAACGGGAATCAGTTTCAACCAAAACAAACACACGGGAATCAGTTTCGAACCTTCGTAGTTCGGGAATGCTGCACAAGCGGCACCTCTGACTTTAGTGACGTTCCACGGGAATCAGAACTTGTTGCCGGACATTTTTAAATTAGCTTATAGAACAAAATCTAATATTTTCACAGAAATGAAATATTTTTTTCCTTGACTATTGTACCTCTGTTTTATCATATAGAAATAGTTTGAATATATAAGTTATACAGAAAAAAAGATATAGGCATTATTGTATTGAATTTTGGGGCGCGGACACGTTTCGGGAATCAGATTTCGGCAGTTTGAATTTTTTTTTTACTATCTTGGCATGATCCTATACTTAAGTTTCATAATGTCCCAGTTAGAATCAAGTATGAACTATCCAATAAAAAATAAATCGTGTCTTTGTTTTTTAAAAACTATGGTGTTTTGGCCCCGGACAATGAAAATTTACGCTCCGAAGAAGCACCCATTTACTAAGCCCTCAATGTCTAAATTTTATTTGTTATTATTGTAAGCCAATGTCAAAACAACATAAAATTGTATAAAGTACCTACTTACTATATGAAGATTACCTTTTATAAAACTGGTACGATATTAAATTTCACGAATGGAATTAATATTAAGTAATGTAGGGCGAGATAAATTCATATTATTACTAGACTTATACGTATTATACAACAGTTTTTAAAATTACTATTCCCTCGGTAATAGTCTAGAGGTCAGAATGTTATTAATATCAGCCTCATCGTTACAGAAATATAACCTATCGTGCGTGATCCTCTCGTTATAATGACATGGCAAATTACTGTGACACCGAATACTCATATCTTATAGCTAACCTTCGGCTTGTAACAAATTGGCTGTCAGAATCGAACAATGCAAAGACAAATTGGGAAACACTGCCGTATCGACGTATTCTTTGTTAGAAATTGTAGTCAAGTGAAATACGAAAAAATAAAGAGAAGGTTGAATTAAATCTTGACAATAAAATTTGTAGAAATTATCGATAATATTGTGTGAAAATTAACTATAGTTTATAAAATTTTGCTTTATGCCAGTGACGTCTGTGACCTTCAAACAAATTTGCATCAAAGTCACAAACGTCACAGGTATCAAGCTATATTTTATAAACTATAATGACCGATGCCAAAATCTCAGGACAGACCGTTTGTAAGGAACAAACCCCAAGAAATATAGGTCCAGTCATGAAAATAATGTTCGACCTGTGCAAAATTAGCCAGCCAACGAAGTCCATTTGTATTTCAGGTCAACTCAGGTCCAAAATAATTTTTCATACTACTACCTTTGTTCCTTGCGGAAGGATTTTTTTTATCAACAGGCTGTCCTAATTTTTCGTTCATGTTTTATTTATATACTCTGGCCCAGGAAAGAATAGTATTAAAAATAAATGAAATTTATACACAAATTTTTATTTCTAAGCCAAAATTACTTTTATTTGATTCAAATAAATTTAAATTCCATTTTTAATTCTCTCAAATTCCCTGGTCAAGCAAAATACTTCCAGATTCAAATAATATTCTTCTAAGATTTTGATCTATAATCTACTGGACTATATTTTTTCCGAAGACTGCTCTCGACAATAGATCATTGTGTATGAGGACGCGTTAGATATCAGAGCAGAGGCTAATCGGTGGACACCTTTGTGTGGGGGAAACAAATTATACCGACTGACTGGTCAGCAAGGGCTTCTACTCATAATCAGCAGTATTTTTACCTACGGATCTCTACTCTCAATATGATCAACTTACGCGGGGAATTCTTAGTAACTGTATGAAAAACTAGTTAAGATTGAATAATTTACTAGGTAAACTGACATGGTGCTGGTACCGTTGATTATTGTCATATTAAGAGGAAAGCACACGCACCGCATCATAATGCGGTTCGTGATAGCTACAACACAATTTACAACCTTTGATAGCCACAATTTGATGCGTCGGCAAATAGCCGTTTATAGCGTTACATTTAGTGAACTACAAATATTTTAAGGGCATTCTCTACATATAAATCTGAACAACTTTCGGTTATTTTCTCTAAGTAATGAAAAAAACATTCCCATGCACATAATAATAATATTTTCTTAAACTAGCATGTTTGGAAACTCCCTTAGATTTTTGGGGTAGCACCAAAGCTTCAAAATATCTAATTCTATCATGTTCACTCTAAGTACGTGGCAATAAAACGACAAAACCATTTCTTCATTGTATATTCGTTATTGTTGTGACGATCAGAACCTAAAACCTGGCATAAGGACACCTAAAGCAAAGTTGACGTTCGACTCATTATTTTAATATACTTCCACTGATGGCAACCTATTATTCGAATCAAACGTCCTCATTATGAAAATTGAGGCGCTTAAAAAGTTTTATTGTTTCCACGAACTGTCCGAAAAGGAACATCCATTTCGAGAATACTAATAGCCGAAACGAAACAATGTTCCATAGACGTCAGCAGGAAAAATTATAACTTAATTTCATGCGATTACCAACTTTTAATTACTTGTTTCTGAAATTATATAAATGCCTGCATGCTTATTATTATTTCTACACCTTTATGCCGTGTCATACCGGCTTAGAATAGCATCACCCCAAATTCTTCCCGTGGGTGTCGTAAGAGGCGACTAAGGGACTCGGGTGTATTAGTGTATTACAATTTTTAGGCGACAGGCTGACAACCTGTCTTTATAGTGATATACATGTTTTCTGAAAAAACCTTGGAAAACAATACTCAAAATGTCAGACGTGGCGATAGCGACCGTATTCTTACGGCTGTTTACGCTCTGCCTACCCCGTAAGGGATAAAGGCGTGATATACAGGGTGTATGGCAGATCGATGACATCCTTTCAAGGGGTGAACCAGCTCATGAAACTGAACAACTTTCCCCATGGAACATAGGTCGAAATATGTAAAAAAAATTTGGACCTCCCATACAAATTGACATGATCAGTCGGTAATTTTCTATGGGTGGACCAAATTTTTTTTCTATATTTCGACCTATGTTCCATGGGGAAAGTTGTTGTTTCATGAGCTGGTTCACCCCTTGAAAGGATGTCATCGATCTGCCATACACCGTATATGTATGTATGTTATGTATGTTTGTTTCAAAAATTTTCGCTTGTTTTGTTGCTTTGATAAAACCAATACAATCTGACACGTCTATGGTCTATTCGCGCGCGAGGTACTCTACAGGACGCGCCATAAGCATACATAGTAAAGAAATTAAGTAGGTACACTACTGAATTACTTGTAATTTACATTTTAGTTCCACAGATAAATAATAATACATTTAGGTACCGTACGTACAAGCAATATTAGATGGAATCCACTTAGTAATGAAAATTAGAAAGTTTTGATGTCGGTTATTAATATTAAATTTTAAAGCTATTATATTTTATTACCGTCTTGTTCCTTCAGAAGGTCGTTTTGTATCTAGACGAGTTCAAATTAAAATATTATCTCAAGTAGAAGATCAAAGCTGATTTAATTTATCTCAATGACTGTGTAAATCAGAGAAAATGAAATCATTACTTTTTACTGATTAATATCAAAAAAGTATAATGCCACTTCACTACTTTAGGGACCAGAATGCAACGCTAAGAAAGTGCTGTTATTCATATCTTAATCACCATGCAGATACTACAAGTAGCAAGGTCATCATTCTCCTTGCCTTATCCCGTTTCTCTGTCGAGGTCGGCTACCTACCCAAGCAGCAAAATAGTCGAATAAGAATTTGTTTACTCAGCAACCGTTCTTAAAACACCCATGTATCGTATAATAGCAGTTATCTCGACTATTTGGCAATATTTGCTAATGTGTGCTATAAGGGCGTCAAATAAAAGCCTTAACTGGGGGAATTGATGTAGAACCAAGTTTTTACACAAAGCGACTGCTCAAAATTCTAGGTTAGGTCTCGATTGATCTGAATTGAAATTTTATTTTTTTTAGCTGTCGGGATCCGCATTGATACATGGTGGGGATCGAAGGTCTCACACTGTAAGACCGGTGTCCTAACCACTTGGCCACCGATGCTCGAGCGCAGTACAGGGTATCGTATTTAAAACGGTTCTGCTCTTTCCCTGTATCGCCTTTTACGCTACCCACGGGCAGAATTGGGATCATGTTTTTAAAACCAACATCACAGACACCATAAGACACGTGTCATGAACTGATAAGTGAAAGAAGAAATACAAAAGTATAAACAAATACATTGATACCTTGAGAAAACTTACCGTTTGACATGTACTCAGCAGCGATATAATAAAATGCAATGGCCAGGAATTACGCCTGTAGCTAGCAGCATTAGAATTCAAAGTGCCTAATACAATAGAGACCGTAGCACCAATTTGCATGCGAGAACGTTGCTATCACAACTGAATTTGCCGGCGGTACACAGCTAAACTCTAGACTAAGTCTCTACGTTTCTGGTGAGCACAATTTTAAGCGTAGCACATGAAAATCTTCCGCGGAAGCACACAAATCCCTGGACCCTGTGTCCTACACGAAAGAGGAAGAAATGCGATTAGTAATTGATGCATAATTGATTGATTTGGTATTAAATAGAACGTTTTATCATTTCTACATCAATCTTTTGCTTTAATTTCCGTATCTACATAATGTAGTATATATGTTTCCTTGTAGTTAATTTTAAGTGGCAGCGTTGTAATATTATGTGTGATCACGAATTTATGATTTGATTGGCTGCGCCATTTTCTCAAAGTATTGGATTAACACTTCAAGTTCAGATGTCAGCTTAGTCCGTCCAAGTTATTCAGGAGGGACCACAGTAGGTATAAGTTTGCACAACTATTTAGGAAGGCACGAAAACAATTTATCAATGGGCAGCCGGCACGACAACGGAATGCGAGAAAACATTCCCAACGTAGACAGGGCTCTTTATCTTAAGATTTATAGTAGGCATCACGCTATGGTGATGCATGATCGTCTGGACAGCGAGATTTAGTTCTGACGCGATGAAGTCTGTGAATTTTCTGAGGGCTCAAAATTTCAAACAGTCGCGGATTTCGGATTGTTTGAAAACTGTTCGGCCAGCTTAGAATAGCTTGCCCAAATTCTGACCATGGATATCGCTATCGATATATTTAATGATATTCATCCAATAACGAAGGCAAGAATCCGGCAGGCAGGAATCGGCAGCAGCGTTTTCTGTAAATGCAATATATTGAACTGCGCTCGCCAATCCCCGTACCAGATATGATGAGATTGATGAGTTTGGTAATATATGGAATGATATGTGTTATCAAAATTTTCTGAGCAGGAGTTTCTAATCCACGACTAAGTTCTACTTGTGGTATTAATTAAGTTTTAACGTTCAAAAATTAACGTTCAACGAGTTTAATACATTTACACGTGTACTGGCTGTCTGATTATATTATGTTTCTACTTGTTATAATCAAAATCTGAAATCTGATATAAACATAACCAGTCAGTCTGGATTTCTAATACTACAGGCATCTACAGTAGCCCTATTCGTGCTATTTACCTCTAATTAATATACAGAGAATTAGTTACAGTACATACTTACTTACTAGCAACAAAGGAAAATGAAATCTTATAAATGTTCGTAATAATGAGCGTACCCGGCAAACCTAGATTTAGGTCTGATGGATTTCATTGACTACGAATTATAATAATTATAATTTAATTAAGATCTAAAGTTTCATCGTTATAAAGGACTTTTCTTACTGTGTGCCGTGTGGTGCTGGTTTAGATTAGCATTACCCCATTTATACTTGTGGGTGTCGTAAAAGTTGACTATGCGATACACCTAGGGAATCAGCCACAGCGTTCCCTGTAAATATTTACAACACCCTGCACTGCGCAGTATAGCACATACCCCCAATAGAAGTAAGGTCATGTCCAGCAGTGGGCTTTTATGGCTGTTGTTGTAGTTCTAACTCACATCAAACGATCACACCTATGTACGAAACAATTTCATGTACACACAAAAACTTTGAAGCCAAAAATGAAGTTAGCAGAAGAGAAAGGAGGGCAGAAACTTTTAATTTGATTAGTTTTTCTGATTAGTGTTGCTAATCGACTAATTATCGATGATTTAAATTACAATATATATGGTAGAACTCAGCAGTTTCCAAAGAAGCTTCCAAACTTACTCGTACATGCTGCCCCATCACTTAAAAACTATAATTCTATGAAAACGTAATTTATCAAAAATCTGCCGGTTATAATTAAAGCATCCATACTGAAGCTTATTTACAGAATATTTTTATAATCAATGGTGTTTTATTGTTACTAGCGTAACTTTATAATAATAAAAGAGTCGATAAAAATACTGCCGTATGATGCCGGCTTAGAATAGCATCGCCCCATTTATTTCCTGTGGGTGTCGTAGAAGCCGATTAAGGGACTCGAGGGTTTCATGTATATTGCAATTTCAGGCGACAAGCTCACAACCTGTCACTATAGTGATACACAACTTATCTGAAACAACCCTCAAACATTTGTCAGACGTAACGGCGCTAGTTTTACGGTCGTTAACGCTTTACCTACCCCGCTAGGGATATAGCCATGATTTATGTATGTATGTATAAAGTTGCTCATAGCGAAAGTGCTTAGCAAAATGTAGCCAATTTTTAACTACGCTGAACCAGTGTCAACTCATACATCAATAACGACTATGTACCTCAACCAGCAGATTTGTGCGTTATTATCGAATTATGATTTTTTTTAATTTAGGGGCAGCACCTAGCCAGCAGCACCTAATCTCCTGATTTATAAAAATTTTCTGGACTTCTGTCAAATATAAGCAAAAATAATGTGTTGATATTTTTTTATGGAGTGGTCATGACACAAGCCTAAGAATAACAATGTTTACATGTTTATAACGAAACTACATGAAAATTTTTTATATTCTATTCCTATTCTATCGATATAATTTAATTACCACATCACTACTTGTTCTAACAAGTAGGTAACAAGCGAGCTAGTTGTTACGCCTGTACAGCTGTTTTTCCCTATCTCTCTATAAGTTTTTTCGTTACCATTAATTATACAAGTTTACTGCGTTTAAATACTCATACCCACAGTCGTCAAGAATTTTACATAAGACTTGTATATAAGGTGTAAAAATATTATCTGCAAATATTTAAAGGGGTGTATTAGTCCATGAAACTGAACATCTTTTCAAAATAGGTCGATATGAAAAAAATTTTTGGACCTCCCATACAAAATGTAGCAGCCGCGCAAGTCAACTGTATGGGAGATCGAAAATGTTTTTTTCATAATTCGACCTATGTTTCTTGGGGAAAGTTTTCAAAATTTTTTTACACTCTGTATTTTTTTAAAGTAAGTCGGATCGCACACTTAACGCACGACAGAGCGCTGAAATATGAATCGCTGTATCGTATGGATATGACAGACGGCTGCGATGTTTTAGCGCTTCGTTGTGCATTAAATGTGCAATCCGCCTTACACATGAGACTTGATTATGTTTATAGATCGTTCTTCAGGTACTTATTTAATACATACATACATATATCACACCTTTATCCCTTGCGGGGTAGGCAGAGCGTTAACAGTCGTAAAAATACGGCCACTATCGCCACGTCTGACATTTTTGAGGATTGTTTCCAAGGTTGTTTCAGAAAACATGTGTATCACTATAGTGACAGTTTAATTTAATCTGCACTTAAAGTACTTATTTAATCTGCAATGCAAATTAACTTCAAGCAGCGTAACTACAGCAATTTTGTAACAATACTGCGATTTCATCTGACCGTAATGTTCTTAAAAACGGTTTAAATTTGAAAACGCCAAAGGCAAAGTTCTGATTCATTAATTGCTCAAAGTTGAGAGAAGCCAGTAGCTCATAAAGCGCGAACCAGTTATTATTCAAAAGGTTATGAGTACCACTTTCTACCTCCTTTTGCTCGCTCAAATAACGTTTAAAATATATTTTATGCTCCACTATTCAGATTGTACGATCAAATTGATAAGTTTGAAATCAGAGGCTAATAACTTTTTTTTCGTGTTCTTCTTTTCGTGTGGGACACCTAGCCGTCCAACGACTCGATGAACCAAATTGTGTCAGAATTTTTCTACCGCCTTCTACTAGTAGCAGGCTTCTGACATGGTTGTGCTACGAGCGCCGTCTAAGTGATCATAGACAGCAACCGGGACCTACGGCTTCACGTGCCATCCGAAACACGGAACTATCTTACTTGTTGAAAATCGGGTGTTTCAGCCCGCAATGTCCTAGCCAGACTGGAAAAAAATTCACAAAGTGATAAATATCAACTTTGTGAGTGACCCACCGAGAATTGAACCCAGAACCTTCTGCGTTAAAGTCATACTACCACTGCGCCACATCGGTCGTCACCGTAACTTTACTTTTTTGGTGTGACTGTTTCTAATTATAAGATAATGGATCTTTAAAATGTTATGTTTATGTAAGTCCTAAGTGAGAACATGCCGGGTACATAAAACTATTTAGTTTTAAGCTGTTGAAAAAAAACATCAAGTTAATTAGCAATGCTACTTTTGTAGCAATTGCTACGACAAGTCGCCTCTCCTACGACTCGTAGACATCGCTACGATTTGTAGTAACCTTCTGGTTAGCGTTACTTCATCATTTTGCTATTGTCTTAGAATATAAACTAAATATTGTTTGCACTACGATATAAGTAGTCACAGGAACGCACAGAGCCATTGGTATTCCAAGCTGCACACGATATCTCCAATCCAACTATCGGGCCGACGAGTCGTTTTCCGTTATATGGAAATTGGTCTCCATATGCTCCGAGGACATTTTTCTCTGATTTACGGTGACCCTTGCTCGAGTGGTTATCGATTTATTACATTCCAATTTGAATAGGAGTCAATATTGATAGATAAAAAAAATGGAAATAAAAATACGTTTGTTTTGTAATTTGTATATCTAACATCATTCATCATTTTCCTTGCTTTATCCCGTTTCTCTGTCGGGGTCAGCTAGCTAACCAGAGCATTTGACTTGTAAACCAGTTTTAACACAGAGCGACTGTCATTTGACCTATGCAACACGAAAGCTAACCTGGCCCGAATCTTAGGTTAAATCACATTCAAATATCACTTGAATTCAAATTTTTTATTTGAATGTGGGTTTTCATATCCGAAATCTGTCGAATAGTATAGGATCTAGTATAATAATATTATGTTTTTGTCACCGTAAAAAAGCAAAGTCAGAAATTCAACCAATTTCCTTTGGATTTGGCCAAAGTCCGGGATATGAGAACAAACAAACAGATCTAGGAATTCCTGATTTTGCGAAATTACTACGACATAATACAATACTACCGACTGTCATGCTACTCCCATCTACCATTAGGCGTGGTTAAGGACCATTAGAGAAGATTTCGCAGTTTCCCCTGAACTCTCAATTCCGTGGACAATTAAGGGGATATTTAATTATAAGAGACGCACCTCAAAAGTCAAGGTAGCAAAGTTGCCATCCCCATCGAAATTTTTCGATCGAGAATTATAGCAAAAAACTGACTGTTCTTTTTTTTAAGTCAGTCCCATCTTCAAAGATACCGTACTCAAAAGCTTAAATCTAGTTAACATTTAAGGAAAAAATATCTAGTTAATATTTAAAGAAAAAATTTAAATATCAAGTTTATATTTGATTTAATTTTTATGAGGTCTGCCAAGTAATACAAAAATATGATTTACGTGCCATTATACGTGCGTTGTCCGATTTTCATTAAAACTGCAAGAACTATCAGCTTTAATTTTGAACCTTAATAAGTCATCATCATCATTTATAGCAGTCCACAGACGTAACCCTCCACCAGGGCACACCACAAGGCAAGATCTCCCGCTTTCGCCATCCAGTCGTTACCAGCCGCTCTTTTTAAGACATCGCTCCATCTGGCTAGAGGGTGTCCAACGGTACGCTTGCCGGGGTGCTTGGTCTGTATTTGAGAAACCGCTTACTGCACCGATTGTCAGTTCTAAATATGAAATTTTGTTTTTTTCAGTTAACGATTTTGGGCAACAGTCAAAATAAATAAACCATCATGCTCTGGCAACACAAAAATAGGTACGTCTCGAAACACATCACATCAAGGTACACCGTCGGCTTAACGTCTCTAAATTAAGATTACACAAACTCCCAGTCAAAATGGTAAATTTAATTCGCTCTTGCTAAGATTATACAGTATAAACCCTCATTTGGCCTGATTACCTATTTAGTCAACAGCGGAATAAGATTTTGGCTGAGAAATTACTGATTAAACGCTTTTGATGTCACTTTAAAAATTTTCAGCGAAGGGTTTGCCTCGAGAATAACGCACTCCATGATTATGTCACTGAATATAGTTATTACCATTCAAAAATAACGCATCATCACATCGGCCTATAACAGTCCACTGCTGGACATAGGCCTCCCCCAGGGTACGCCATAATCACGCAAGTACTTTAATATTGTATTTCCTATTCACAATTAGTAATGTGTATGAGTATTTCTATTGTCATCAAAGTTATCTTTTTTACTGTGTGGTAGAATAGTATCATCGCATTCCTTTCCCGTGGCTGAATAAACAGTGACTGGATGTTTGATGGTGTATGTGTGTGAGTATGTGTATGTTTTATCAAATCAAATAGCTGGAGTCAAAAAAACGATTTCCGGAAACTCTGAAATCGCCCGCATTTGCTTTACGTTGGTTGGCGCAGAAACAATATATTTTTTGCCAATGTGTCACAGATTACGACAAAAAATGTTCTGCCAACAACAGTCAGAATTTATAACGAATATTGTTTACAATATTGTTTTTAAATGATCAGTGAGGTTAATATCACACTGAAATAGTGATTGGATTGATTGGAATTCAAATATTTTTTGTATTGCACTACAATAAAAGGTATGTACAACTGGCGCTGAAACTCTTGTTTATTTTTTTATGTACAGTTCACCGATCATTCTTACTAAAGATCGATACAAAAATATTTTTTGTTCAAAAAGATAAAGATTTAATACCGCTACGGCAAAATCAAGTTATCTGGTAATAAAATCCTGATAATACCGCGCGATTCTTTATAATTTCAGAAATGGGGTTAAGATTAGTGCCAAAAAGTTTTAATATACCTAACCATGAACTTTTTACCAAGTAAATAAGGTATCTTCTAGATTCCCTAGAACCTTTGTGAAAACTATTTTGACTTCCGACTTTTTACTAATCAATTCACCTAAGAAGTCTGCAAAAGAGAGGAATCTGCCAAAAAAATTAGGGTAAGAGACACTAAACTAAATAAGAATTATTAGGAACTGAAACCAAAATTCATCAATAAACAGAAATTTGCATATAAATCTTGACAACTTTTTAGTTCTTATATTAATATGGATATGGAGAAACGGCTTTTAACTCAGTTGGAATCAGCACCTTCTTCTTGATATTTTTCTCACAAGCTCAGTGAAAAATTCGCTTGAAAAATATAAAAAACATTTATCTAAAGACTTTCTTCCGGCAAAACGAGGGCAAGAACACAACAATTCAGAACACAACTGACTGCAAAATTCAAAACCAAATGCTTTACGCTGTAAAATGAACAGCATCATCCTGGCATGCGTTTCCAAGGGCGAGCCGCCTAGCCAACTATTCGCATAAACGCTAAATTCCGAAATTAGGCCATTTCCATTCATTCGGCGAACGATGATAACCCTTAAGTTGGCAATAGTATGCGCAGTCAGAGGCCAGAGCTGTAATTAATAGACGCCAAACATGATAATTTAAAGTACAAATGTAAGGGACTAGTGGCCGTAGTTTGTGAAACTCATTTATCATACAGTTTAAGGGTGGATTAAGTGATTTAGTTGAGAATCCCTGTTTAGGCGATTAAGAAAATTAATTTGCATTACAGCAAGACACAGATGATAACACATTTAGTTATGTTGTTGTAGTTTTTCTTAAATTATTCTGATGGGGGTTTTTTTCATTAATGAAATATGAAACAGCTTAGAAAAAGTTCATACATACGTACATACTACATCACGCCTTTATCCCTTGCGGGGTGGGCAGAGCGTCAACGGCCGTAAGAATACAGTCGCCATTGCCACTTTTGACCTTTCTGAGGATTGTTTTCCAAGGTTGTTTTAGAAAACATGTGTATCACTATAGCCTGCTAGGCGTAGAAGGCGGTTGAAAAATTCTGACACTAGGGTTCATCGGGTCGTTGGACGACTCGGTATCTCACTCGAAAAGAAAGAAGACTATAGCGACAGGTTGTCAGCCTGTCGCCTAAAAATTGTAACACACCTATACCATCGAGTCCCTTAGTCGCCTCTTACGACACCCGCAGGAAGGATGTGGGCTGATACTATTCTAAGCCGGCATCACACGGCATAAAAAAAGTAACGCGATGTTACCTTTTTCAAACCGATTCTTTTAACTTTTGTGTAATTATATATTTTTATTTCAAAACCATGACGCACATATAAATAAATAATTTGAATATCATTAGCGCCTAAAGCCCAGTTGATGCGATTTATACTGACAGACAAATATGACAGATACGAATTATTATTGCAATAATCTCAAATAGTAGGTAGTCATTTTTCGGGGAGCGTTATTTTATTTTTTAAAAACTACATTAAAATTAAAGAGAGCTTAATTAGGTACGTCCAGCCGATTCGGAGGCTGAACATTTATTGAATTGAAACCAACTGGGATCTTACAAGCTAGGCTTAAAATGCTAACGTAGCGTCTGGGTCACTACCGGCTCTAGCAGCACGACCACACAAGGCGCTATGCAGTGGACTTCCTGGATTGCAGCGTCGGCTGCCTGCAAGTACATGAGCATGTACTTGCGATGTGATGCCTAAACTTCAGGCTCTAACTTGTATAACATGAGGGTGTCCATGGTGCATAACTCCTCCCTCACCAAGAGCGAAATTATCAGGGACATCTGAAGGATCCTGATGATTTCGCCAATGACAGAAAATCATTGACTTATATCTAAATAGAATAAACGAAATTAAAACTATAACTATAAGAACATATAGAACTATGGTGGCTAAACTAACACTTCGTACGCTTATCACGCTTTCACTTTCACTTTCCGAATTTTCACTGTTCAGTTCGTTTTTCAGGATGTACGACAAGTGTTTTACATCGTCCAAGTTCACGTTTTTCAGGTTCACGACGCTGGTTCTGACATCTGTAGCGTTGGTTGCTCGCAGCTCTGGGAGAGACACGACAGGGGTGACTCTATATTGCAGATTCTCGGAAGGAAAACGGAAGTTGCTTAGTCTCGTAGCTCCAATGTAGAACTCACAGCTTTCATCAATGACTACGACGTAGGTACCTCGTAGCGGTTCTCTACTAACATCTTCAGAACATTTCTTCGTTAGCACCACGACGTTCTTGCTGAAAAGTATCCAACTCACAGGGCCGATTCTTTGCAGCTTAACATCCTCTATGTCCACGACGTGAGGGGTGCAGAGTGTGAGATTCTCCTGGAACCTTATCAGTTGTTCTACGCAGGTTTGCTCTGGATATGGGATGATATTATCTTCTGTGCATAAGTACTGGTTGATAGCGGCTTCTCTACAGGCGCTAGCGAGTGGCAGGAATTTTGGACCTTTCGCCAAAAGGTAAGGGTATTTAGGAATGATTACGGTCGTTTCGTTTTTTGATAAAATAGGTAAAGGGTACAGCTTATAATAACTGTAAGTAACATTATCCGTGAGTGGAATTTCCAATAGGTAAGTTATTTGGTTTCCTTTTACATAAGCCTTAACTACCATGGTTCTTTCTATCTTAACTAAATTATTCTTAGATACAGGGTAAATTAAACTATGAGTAGATGAAATTAAATCTAAAATTAACATGAGTTCAGTAGAGTTCACAATAGATTGATGTAGTACTGATACCTTACTGAAAGCTAAAGCTGTTTCAGTTTCACTGAGAGTTATGTAAATAGACTGAAAGTTAGTTATGAACATGTCATACATGCCTAGTATATATGTAGCGTAAATAGAGTTACTTTCTTTCGTTGCAATGTTTTTGACTATTCTTTCAATTCGTTTCAGGCGTTCATCTAAAATCAATGTATTTTCATGTAAGGTTTCAGTGCTATTTATTAAGCTATCCAACATTGTAAAGATTATAGTCATTCTGTTTTGAACATGGTGTTGTTTTCCTTGTAACTGTGAAATTAGTTGATCATAGCGCATTGCATCTTCATGGTCAAGGTTACCGGTTAATAGTTTTATTATAGAGCCAACGGGATTAAGTAAGCCTCGTTTGGATCTTACTTTTGGTACAAGTTGCTGAAATTTCTCTAAAGCATTATACATAAGAAACTCTACTTGATCTCGCACACCTCTAAATTCATATTCAAAGGGTTTATTAACATCTACTAACCTACTAAAATTAACATAACTAGCAATATTAAAATTAAGGTCGTTCTCTATGTCTGTTAAATCTAATACTTTAACTATAATCCAACTATCTTGCTGTTTGAAAGCCTGTCCTTGCTTCACTGGAAGGATGCCAGGATTTTTCTCAACCTTTTGAAGTTGAAGGCCTAGGGACGTCTTCGTCACTAGGGCCAGGACGACCAGGTAAATCCTGTGGAGGACGTTTAATGTTTTTAATGGGCGCTTTAGTTTCCCTAGCTCCTACCAAGACGGGGATTACATTTCGCTTAGCTTTTCCTTTTATCTTTGCCTTACGATACCTCGGCTTGTCTTTGCTTTTTCTCTTATTTACGTCTTTTACAAATACTATTTCTCCGTCAGAGAAATTTATGCCTGCTTCACCACCTTTCTTTTCTCTTATCTTTTCCTTATTTTGCTGCATCTTTTGGGATATGAATTTATACAAGAATTTAGTGCGTTTAGCATGATCTTTTACTAAACGTTGTGTGTATGCCTGATTAACGTTTGCATTAAATAGTGTGGTAGAGTCTGTGTGCCCGAACACTACCTCGAAAGGCGTTAGTCCTGTAACGGAATGAATTGTGTGGTTGTAGGCCATAATAGAGTATGACATAATAGATGCTGCGTCGGTATATTTCTGCTCATATTTGGCTAAACGATAAATTTCGATAAGGGTAGAGTGGAATCTCTCGACTATACCAGTCGAATTAGGGTTGTTAGGGGTGGTTATGTGTAATTCTACTTTGTGGAAGGCTAGCATTTCCCTGAGTAGTTCATTGGTGAACTCGGCTCCGGGGTCACAACTTATTTTTCGAGGGGTACCGTAAAAAGAGAAGTACTTCACAAGAGCGCGGACTACTTCTGGGGAAGATCGATTCGAAATTTCTATTGCCTGTCCAAGTTTGCTGAAGGCATCTACCAGGGTTAAGTAGTATTTAGCATCTATGGTGAAAAGATCCATGAAAATTTCCTGAAAAGGAGCATCCTGTGTCTGAGTTAACTGTAACATTGGTTTAATGGGTTTTCTATCATATTTCATCTTTCGGCAAAGGTCACAGTCATTGAGGACTGCAGAAACAGTTTCTTGCATATTATGCCAAAAGTAATTACGTCTGATTCTAACTATTGTCTCTTTTATACCACGGTGGCAAGTCTTGCCTTCGTGAAGTTTTCTAATAATGGCCTCTTGTTCTCTTTCGTCTTCCACGAAAATCACTCGCTCTGTACATTCAAAGAATTCTACCGTTCCGCTTTTAAACAGATTGATTATTACTTTTGCAAAGTCTCTACGTAAGTTTTCTGTTTCGAAATAGATAAAGTACTTTCCTTTATTTTTTATATATTCTAATAAGAACTTTTTGATTAACTCCTCATTATTTTCAGGAATGAAAATCTCTAATACTTTTTGCTTTGGCCTTGACAGATCTTTTACTTGGAAGGAATTTCTAAACCAAGTGTATACAATAATTTGGTTTGGTTTGGTGTCTATTGCTTCTCTAAGGATAGGGATGCCATGGGATTCTAGTTCATCACCAGAGTGAGCTGTTTGGGTTCGGCTGCTGGATATAGAAGGTAAGGGCATGGTACATGAGTCTTCGTTGTTAAAGGTTAATGTTTCAGGGGCATCGGAAGTAGAGCTATGGATGCTGATTATAGAGTTTGTGTCACTTACATTAACTACTAATGATTTTTGGTCAGGGTTGGAATCTGAGTCGATAGCATTTACAGGTATTCGTGACAAAGCGTCGGCGTTGGTGTTCTGTTTACCATTTTTGTAAATGATTTTGAAATTGAACTCTTGAAGTCGTAAACGCCATCTTGTAAGTTTTGAGTTAGGCTCTTTTAGGGAATCGAGCCAAGCAAGTGGTCTATGGTCTGTATAAATGAAAAACTGTCGACCGTAGAGATAGGGTCGGAAGTGTCGAACTGCCCAAACTATGGCTAAGAGTTCTCGCTCTATAGTGCTGTAGCGGGATTCTGTGTCGCTGAGCGTCCTACTAGCATAGGCGACAGGTTTGTCTGATCCAACTGGACCTTGGGACAAAACGGCGCCGATCGCTACCGCGGAAGCATCAGTTGTTAGTATAAAAGGTTTCTCAAAGTCTGGATATTGTAATAGGGGTGCGGTAGTTAATAGTTCCTTGCATTTCTCAAAAGCGTCAATGTATTTTTGGTCAATAATAATTTTGTTACGTTTCTTTAAACATGAAGTCAGGGGTTGAGTTACTTTAGCAAAGTCTTTGATGAAGCGTCGGTAATAACCAACTAGACCAAGGAAGCTTTTAATTTGGGTTGTCGTTTTAGGTAGCGGAAAATTTAAAACAGCTTTGATTTTGTCGTCATTAGGTTTGAGTCCATCTCTTGTTATTGTGTGTCCGAGATAGAGAATCTCCTTTCGTAAAAACTCTGACTTATCAAGTTGTACTTTGAGGTTTGTTTCACGTAGTCGATCAAATACGGTCCGTAGTTTTTGTACGTGTTCTTGGAGACTTGATGAAAAGATTATTATGTCGTCCAAGTACACGAGACAATGAATGCCTTGCAGGCCGCGGAGGATGCTATCCATTGCGCGCTGAAAGGTCGCGGGGGCTGTTTTGAGTCCAAAGGGCATTCTCAGGAACTCATAATGCCCAAACTGTGTACTGAAGGCTGTCTTTGGAGTATCGTCAGGGTTAACTTCTATTTGGTGATAACCACTAGCTAGATCTAGGGTAGTAAAGTATGTACTCTTTCCTAATTTGTCAAATAAGTCAGTGATGTTTGGTAGAGGGTATTTGTCGTCTATAGTTATTTCGTTTAAGCGTCTAAAGTCGATTACCATTCTAAATTTCTGAGCTCCAGAGGCATCTGTCTTTTTAGGGACTAAATGGACTGGTGAACTCCATGGAGAATGAGATTCCTGAATGACATTGTCTTGTAATAGCTTCTCTACCTGTCGTTTTACTTCTTCGGCTTGAGCCGGGGCTTGTCTATATGGTTTTGTGTAAATTGGGTCATCATTTTTGGTTCTGATAAAATGCTTGACATGGTTGGTAAAAGAAAGGGGAATTTTTTCACAGTAGAAAATATCTTTGTATTCTTCGCATAATTTTGAAATGACCATTCGTTCTTCCTCGTTCATGTGGTCGAGCCTTAACCGCTGTAAATTTTCGGTTAGTAACTGATCTACATCCAGGTCATTCTGATCAAACATAGCATTCACTTCACATACATTCTGGCTGTAAGGTATAATTTCGAAAGGCTTATGGATTTGCAGTTCCATCTCTTCATCTAGTGTGTTCTGTATGACAGTGGTAGCGTATCCATTGATACAGTTAACTATAGCAGAGGGCATGCGTACGCCGTTTCCGAATTCTGTGTAATTTAGAATACCATCACCTTTGTACATATTAGTGGGGATTTTGACTCTGACTTCAGATCGAGCTGGAAGGTTTAGTATATAGTTTTCACGATTAATAAAAATGGGAATAGACACATCATCAGTATGCAACATTATTCTTTTCAGGTCTATTATAGCACGTAGTCTGAGAAGCAGATCATCGCCTAATAAACCATCGTAGTTAGAGTCGACGTTGTAAACGTAGAATTTTTGAAACATAGCACTGTTAAAAGATGAGGGCAAAGGTATCACTATCACTTCGCTGTGTTGACTTTTGCCGTGAGTGCTAATCACTTCGAAAGGTTCATGGGTTATATATTCTGCAAAGTATTTGTGGGCTAATCTAGGGTGGATGAAACATCTCATGCTGCCAGTGTCAATCATAAAGTTTCCATCAAGTTCAGGAAGATGTACATAAGGTAAGCGTAAAAGTCTTTCTTTATCACAATTAATTTTTATCACTTGGACTTCTTGTCCTTGGGGACAAGGATAAAATTTTCAGGTTGCTCATGAGCAGAAGGCTGTGACTGTAGAGTTTCATCGGGACATTCAACTGCATAGGAAGTTTCATCTGGGTAAGCACTTTCATCATAGTACTCTTCATAAGACTCGTTATAGTAGTACGGTTCGCATGACTCATATTCGTTTAATTCAAGTTCATGAAGACGGAAGGGTTCCGTACGGCGCTGAGGTGCGGTACGCATAGATACGTCGTTAGGATATGATATATTACGATTATTGTTACTATGTTGCTGCTGCTGCTGCATGCCAAATTGCTGAGGTCGCATTGGCGGTTGTGGCTGAAGGCCATGGGGTCTGTAGCCAAACTGCATTTGGTTAGGTTGACGATTGATATTAAAGTTCGGGGGTCTGTAGCCAAAATTATTTTGCTGAGGGTTAAATCTGAAACTACGTGGATTGGTACCCTGGTTTTGGTTCTGATTTTGATTTTGACTAAAATTAGGTCTATAACCAAATTGCTGGTTTTGGTAGTTAAACCTTGGCTGATTCTGAACTTGGAAAGCTGGTTGCCTAGCAAAGTTCTGAGATACAACGGCATTACTAGTACTGGGCTGAGGCTGTTGATTTTTCTGACTAGAAGTGGAAGGTAAGGACATCTTATTACGCATGTGATACTGATCTAGGAAATTCACTTCTTCTAAAATTACTTTTAGAGCGTCTTCTAAAGTTGCGGGTTGATGTAGGCGAGCAATACGCACCATTTTCTCGGGTAAGTTATACAGAAAAACGTTAAGAGCTGTGTGGTTATATATAGTTAATTTACTCTGCCTAAGATTGGCGTCTTCGATCAAGTTGAGTTTTGAAAATAAGTTAGAACGCACAGACTGAATTCTCTTACAAAAATCACCGTAACTTTCACCTTGACGTATTTTTAAAGTTTCTAAATCAATGGCTATGCACTCTTCAGAGCGCGGATCTCCAAAATGTTGTATAAGCAAGGCCTTGACCTCGGGCCACGTCTGGAGGTCCTCGCGTTCACTGATAAGAGCGGACGCGTCACCGATCAGGCGGCTTGTTACTGCATTGAACACATACCGATCTTGAAATTCATTACCACGAAAACGTTCGATTATATATTCGCATTTACGTATATATAAGTTTAGCTGACGTCTATCACCACTAAACTGGGGAATAAGTTTTAACATTTCACCGGGGATAAGATTTAGGTCTTCCATTTTAAAGTAAAAGGTTTGTAAAAGTTATATAAAGAAAGTATGTATAAAAATTTGTAAAAGTTTTATAAAATTTTATAAGTTGTATAAAAATTATATAAGTTGTAAAAAGTTTATATAAGCGACAGTGTAAGCGACAGTGCTTTTACAACTTAAACGCACAAAAATAAAAATGTAAAAGTTAAAAATCTTAACTAATGTGACTCTATAGAGTTTGATACAGAGAACACGTGTTAGTATAAGTAGCGAGTTCTATTTATAGAATGTCCGTCATAACATTCTATGGGCGAGACACGCCGTGAGCTTATCACAGGAACACTGTAGAGTTTTATACAGAGTCCTAACTAATACAGTGTCTTACAATTTAAATTTACTTAACTAAAAGATCTTCATAGATTTTGATACGAAGTCTTTTCCTTAAAGAAACCAAATAACTTATTAAATTGGGCGAGGTTTGATCCCAAGATAATAAAACACAAAGGGAAAGGAAGGCGAAAAAGTCTCACTCACCAGCCAATCACTTTCATGTTGCTCTCTCCTTGTAGACAAATTTATTTGGTTCGACGGATTATTAACTGCACACACTGTCTCTGTTCGCTAGTTCGCACCACTTGTAAACCGTACGCGGTTGAGTAGAGTTTGATACTCGATGTACAGTTTTTGGCACTAAAATCACTTTCCGGAACTGTCCGTTTATGGATTTACACGAACGCGAGACTTGCAGCTTTTTAATAAATCCGTACGGCTGCGCCAGTCATTTTTCGGGGAGCGTTATTTTATTTTTTAAAAACTACATTAAAATTAAAGAGAGCTTAATTAGGTACGTCCAGCCGATTCGGAGGCTGAACATTTATTATAATAATAATAATAATAATAAAAGATCTTTATTTATCAACAAACAAATCAAACAAAGAGCAAAAAATATACATAATAACATAGTTGATAAAATGGATAAACCACTCAGCATTTCTGCTGATTTTCAGGGCGATCCACTTTTTTTCAGTCGCTGGACCCAGCTTAAAATACAAAATAGGTACTACATAATAAAAACAACAATGTGCACAGTAAAAATCCTTAAAATTAAAAACTAAAATTACATCAGACAGAGTACAAAACCCAAACTATTTCCAATTCGTCTCCTGCTTTTGGGCAGCAAGAAGCCACGGTTTAATTTTATTCTTAAAACTATATAAAGATAATGCGTTTTTAAGAGGTGGAGGTAGATCATTCCAACATTTTGATGCCGCGAAACGGAAACTGCCTCTAAAAGCATGAAGACGAGGGGGAGGAGATACTTTAAGGACGGGGTACCGAACTGATTTATGTGAACTGCCCAAAGGCCTGTCACTCCACATCAGCTTATCAGCAAGGTATTTTGGTGTCAGACCCATTCTTAATGAATATACTAAATGACAAAGTTTAAGAGTACGTCTGTTTTCCATATTCAATATATTATTACAATTTAAAAATGGTGTTATATGAGAGCGTGGTGGGACAGAATAACAATATCTTATACAAGAGTTCTGAACGCGCTGTATTTTGTTTACAGTTTTTTTATACAGACATGGCCCGTATACAATATCACAATAATCCAAAATAGATAAAACCAAAGATTCTGTTAAAAGTCGTCTTACTTCAAGACTCAGGAATGGTCTGAGCTTATAAAGCTGTTTCAGCGCAAAATTACACTTTACTACTTTAGAATTGACATGTTCTTCGAATTTTAACTGACCATCAAACTGCAAACCTAAGTTTCTTATTGAGCGTGTTTCAGTAATTGTCTGATTATTTATTATAATTGATGGAATTACACTACGAACAAATTCAATTTGATGTTGGGTACCCAATATGATATAGGAACATTTTAAAGCATTTAGAAGAAGATCATGTTCAGTTGACCAATTAACTATAGAGCATAGATCTTTATTAATAGAATTGATACCGTCTATAATATTATTTTTTTCTAACTCAAGAGGTAAGTATATCTGAGTATCATCCGCATACATATGCGCTGAACAAAATTTTATACACTTAATTAAATCTGCAGTATAAATTGAGTACAGCGTTGGCCCCAAAATAGAACCTTGAACCACACCGCGCTCTACCTTCAGCAACGAAGAATGAACTTTTTTCCCATCTAAGCCCGTGCATTCCACCATCTGAGTTCGATCATCGAAGTAACTTCGGAACCAAGAACAAACTGTAGGATCACAACCGTAACATTTAAGCTTGTCGACCAAAGTAACTCTATTAAGACAATCAAATGCACGGCTATAATCTAAAAGGACAAGTAAAGTCGCCTGCTTTTGATTGGAGGCGGTCAGAATTTCGTCCACAATATGTAATAATGTTGTTGTAGTGCTACGTTTCTTACGAAAACCTGACTGACACTCTGGAATTATATGATTAGACTCTAAAAATTTGGACAGACTTAAGTTCACAGCCTTCTCTAGAACTTTGGATAAAACAGGCAACAAACCTATGGGTCTTAAATCCTTAATGGTATCAATATTCGTCTTCTTAGGTATTGGTTTAATGACTGCTGTCTTCCAATCAGTGGGAAACTTACCGGAGACTAAAGACTTATTAATAATTGCAGTTATTGCTGAAAGCGAATATGGCAACGTTAATTTAATCATTTGCAAAGATATATTATCAGATCCGGCTGCGTTTGATGAAAGAGAGCAGAGAATTTTGTGTATTTCCTGTTCAGTCAATATCGGGAAACTAAATTTATTAATATTTTGCGACAAAATATTTTTTGTATTATTACAACTTGTATTCGAGGAACTGTTAGTGACGGATGGAAGCGATTCTAAAAATGACTTATTAATTGATTCAGGATCACGCAAATGAAATGGTACTTCACTAGGGCTGTTAGTACCCAATACCGTATTAATTTCAGGCCACATTTTATGAGGTTTTTTAATGTTACAATTAACTTTCAATGTAAAATAGTTTTTTTTTTCAGTTCTAGTAAAACTTGTAACCAAATTTCGTAAAGTTTTATACATGTTTATATCACTATCATTTTTAGTAGATTTAGCAAGTGCACAAGCCTCATCTCTGTCTATCATTAAAGCTTTTATACTATCTGTAATCCAGGGAGACGGAGGCACCTTGAAAACTCTAGTACGTTCGGGAACAAAATGATCAAATAATCCCAAAGTGAGAGAGTTATAGCACCGTACCATATCATCAACATCATTGTAACAAAATACTAAATCCCAGGGTGTTATAGATGAAGCAAATTCATATGTAGCTTGATCAAAATGGTTAAAAGGCCTATAATTAACAGTTCTAATCGGATACTTAAAAATTTTAATTGGAAATGAGGCCAAAACAAAAGCATGATCGCTGATATCATCATTGTGAATGACTTTTACATAATTAGGGGATAGCGACGAATTACAACAGATAATATCAATAAGACTATCGGTTGTAGATGTAACTCTACTAGCTTCAGTACCAATAAATTTCATAACGTTTTCTCTTAATAATTCAATAAAATCGTCTTGCTCATTTCCCCCAACAAGTAGGTTTTTATTAATATCTCCAATTAAGAAAACATAATCGTACTGTGGTGATATTATTGATAAGGTGTTACCAATTTGCTCAATAAAATTACTGTATTTATATTTAGGTGGACGATAAACAACCCCTACAGCAAATCTATATTTATTCAATTTAATAGAGTACCAAAGTTGCTCAAGATCTCCAGGTGGAATAGAAATAGACTTAATCTTAAAATCATTTCGAATATAAAAACCCACACCTCCACCCTCACGTTTCTTGCCTGTTCCTCTTTTCCTATATACTAAACGGTAACCGGAAATATCATAATGTTTAATCTGAGAATTAGCAGTCAATCTAGTCTCCGTGAGACCTAAAATATCAGGTTTGTACATATCTATTGTCCTAACTAGTTCATCCCGTCCTGTATTTAATGATCGGACGTTCAAATGAGCGATATTAAATTCTTTTAAGACACTACCCATAATCAAAATAAGGGGAAGTACCAAATAACAACAAACAAATAAAATAAAAATAAAATACAAAAAGCAAGTACCTATTCTAACTTACTTAGATCACTAAGTGTTTTTATTTGTACTGCCGGTGAGTCTTCCGATTTTCTAACGTAGATGCGTCCATATTTCACCCACACAAATCTATATGAAAGTTGTTTCTTAGCGATTTTGCGGGTTTCAGCATATAATTTCTTTACATTCTGTGACAAATGTTCGACGATATACAGGTTCTGCCTTTCTCCCGTGATATTAAGCTGCGCAGTATTCAGGGGTTCTATCGCATTTTTATTATACTTTCTGAACGCTGTTATTAATTTATCTCGATAGGATTGAGAACACAGAGTAACCAGGACATTTCTCGGCCGCTTGTCGGTAGAATCCATCCGAGCCACTCGCCGAACACTGCGAATATCCGCGCCTGTTAAGGACACATCCAGTATACCACAGATATTACTCATAATCTTCGATAAGTCTTCGCGTTTAGACTCAGGTAGAGCTTGAACCTCGACATTGTAGCTACGGGAAACACTCTCCATTGAGCGCAAACGATTCTCAACACCGGCCAACTCTTTTGTCAGCTTCTGGTTTTCAGTCTGAAGACTTTTTATGTGCTCTTCTGAATGACCGATTTTGGCAAGCAAATCCTTCTGTTCAGCCGCTAAAAAATCGGTTGTTTGAGTGAATTCCTTCTTGAGTGCCTCAATAGCAGCATTCAACTCTTTTTTGAAGTTTGCCATCATACTGGCTTCCATAGCCGTAAGTTTATCCTTCAATAGTTTGCCAAAATCTTCATAACTAATTTTATAATCATCTTTATTCTGTTTATCTACTTTCGGAGGCATATTTAAACTATAATTATTATTCAACCACTTCAACTATCCAACGCGGCACGCGTGCGCGTCGTAGTGCAGCAGTAGATCGGCTAATTCGCAGTGACGTAATCAAGTATCCGTAGCGCAGCGGTAAAGCGGTCAGCCAACACGCAGTGCCGAGCCACCGGCCGCACAGGATCGTATCTCGGCGGGCGCCGTGGAGTCTTTAGAAAATACGATGACTTGATGACTCACGTGCCTTTCCTTGCCGAGATCGCAGCAGGTGAGACGAAGCGGAGCACGAAGTGAAAGCCGATGCAATCCGAACGACAGAGAGATCCGACACCAGGCAATATGGCCGCCGTGTTAAAGGGCAAATGACCCAAGAAGAACAAGGAGGTACCGATGTTAAACAATATTCACTTGCATTCAAAAAATGAAATTTGAACAAAAAATCTAAAATTTATCTGCACACGTCCGCTCCAAACGGAGTCCAGCGAGCGAAAAAAAAACTTATTAAAATAAAAAAAATAAAATAAAATTTAATAAAATAAAATTTATTGAATTGAAACCAACTGGGATCTTACAAGCTAGGCTTAAAATGCTAACGTAGCGTCTGGGTCACTACCGGCTCTAGCAGCACGACCACACAAGGCGCTATGCAGTGGACTTCCTGGATTGCAGCGTCGGCTGCCTGCAAGTACATGAGCATGTACTTGCGATGTGATGCCTAAACTTCAGGCTCTAACTTGTATAACATGAGGGTGTCCATGGTGCATAACTAGGTAGCTTTCATAAATAATTCAGGAAATCTTTTATTTATTCTATCCAAAAACACAATCTGAAACAAAATTAAAGCTAGGTAAAAAGGAGGTTCTCGTCTACGAAATAAACGGTCCACAAAATAGACCGATCATAAAACATGGAGGTATACTTACCGTAACCACCGGAAGGGAAACATTTCATCCAGACCTTTATTCGCGAATAATGCAGAGCTGAGTAACGGCTCCGCATACATATTCAAAAGTATCGTATCGAACCCTAGTTAATTTGCATACCATCGACATGGGCAAAACACTAGCCGACTGCGCAGTCAACAGCGTGAATCAACACAGGCTAAAATTTGATGGAAATATTTTTTTAAAAGTTCCATATTCAAAATATCTAAATGGGCCCTTACCACAGAAATACTATAGCTATTCCTGATACCTAAGATAGGCTAAAATACTGTCTGCGATAAATTGTATGCCTAGCGAATCGCACACTTTACGCACGACAGAGCGCTAGAACATCGCAGCGGTCTGTCAAATCCATACTAGAAATGTCAATCCCTAGTATAGAATATTGTATAAAATATTGGTACATAAATGATGATATTATTATTATGAGTAAGGTATCTGAAACTAACTACCGTAGTTTGAAACATATATAATGGTTTATTAAAACTTATCCACTTAAATCAAGTCTTATCATAATTATAAGCAACGTACTAAAATGTGTCGGCAAAATAAAACAGTTTCTATATCACTTCTGTGTTTAGCGTGTAAGGTTGCAGGTTCAATTCCCGCTTAAGAACATAATTATTGAAATTTCTAATTTAAATAACCGTGTCTATAAAGGCGGGAGGTGGAAATCTACAGTCCACAAACTCAAGATTTCACAAAAACTGTCTTAACCTAAATTTAATCTTTCGGAAATCTACTTACGGTGACAATAATTTGAAGTCAAACTTGCTATTTTGCGGTCTGTGAGTAACGGAAACTTCTGCTGGATATTGTGGTAAAGTTTAGCTGTTCAAAACTGCTAATCCTTCGAGCAAAGGCTAACTAGTGTTTTGGAGGAACGATATTCAATTTAGTTTTGTTAAGACTAAGCAAGTCATCACCTCAGCATCTTCTTAACTTCAGGTAAATCAAACATAATATCCATGAATCTAAATTTCAAAAACGGAAGATCGTACTTTATGGTACTTCTTAAAAGTGGCCTACATGCAGTTACGTGGACTGCTAATAGGATGATTTGATGTGATGTGAACCACCAATTTAATAATATATAGCAATCCATACCGACTTGCCCACATCTATTCAGACTGCGAGATCTCAAATTCACAACTAGGCAGCAGTGTGAAAAGCCCCGGCACATTACTTACTCGATCTATATCAGTAGTCAGTCAAGTCAGACGCATTACCCACCGACCAATTGGGCACAGTGAATTGATTGCGTACGTTCTGTGTTTTGAGATGAAACACACACGCACTAAGCGATATTGCGGTTCATGACAGCCATCTTTTCTTCAAATATATGAATTTTTAGTATTAAAAACTGCCATGTAATGCACAGATAATATCTAGATCCAGGTATGGCGACGTGTGCCTATACCATGGTATGGCCTCTTTCACACTAAACGTCCAACGCAGCGCATTTCTGACGCTAAAATAACGCTGAACAAACACGCAGTGACAGCGCACGACACACGATCAAAGTGTCTGGCAAAATGACGCCGTGGCACGACGCAGCGCCAGCGCTGGTTAGCCCAGCATGGAGGATGCAGATGCGGCAGCGGTTGTGCGTTTGGACATCTATCGAGAGCGGTTTTTAATGGGGAGTGTCGTTTCTAGAATGGATTTAACAGACGGATCCGTTAGCGCAGCGTTATTTTTGCGCTCAGAAGAATATCGCAAAAATACGCGGTGCATGTGGGACCCTCCTGAAGGCAAAGCTTCTAACAAACCATTTAGGGATACGACGTACGTTTCAGAATTGAATCAAGTCGATTTTGCACGTTGACAGAAGTCCGTGCTGCAAGGATATTCGAACAGGAATGTGCTTTTATCCATATTTCGAATCGATTTTCAAATCCAAATTGTACCAACAAAATTACGAAGGCAACATATTAAATTCAAAAGCTTGTAAGCAAACAATAGTAATAGCAGTAGTAGTAGTTTGTTTGTAATATAGCATTGTGAGTGCGGTAAATCCCAATAAGTTTGTAAGGTCCTTATTTCGCGCTTTTAATATCTATTTGCTTTAAGAACGCTTCGGTAACCTAAATAAAATTGTCAGCATTTCGCAAGCGTCCGTTTTCAAATTTCCTAAGACCCCTAAGCGATATTAAATGACTTCCATCTGAATATGGCTATACTTGTAGCGATTTTGATAGCTGATCGTGTTGATTTGATAAAACTTCTTGGAGGAGATAATCAAAACATCCTAAAATTTAAATATAATATACCTTTTTTAAAAAGGGGATCGTCTTCAAGGACCGTGCGTTATAGTGCGAAACTGCATTTTTTGTAAGTTAATATAAAACCTTCTAAGCCTGGCAAATACTTTGCTGAAAAGCACATCAAAATCGATTCAGCCAAACGCGAAATTATCGCGGACAAATATACATGTATACAGGTCAAAAAGAGAACCTCTCTTTTTTGGAAACCGGTTAAAAATCAAAGTTAACTCCTGTTCCTGAGACTAAAGGTTCAAATTCCAAAATGTCTACCCAGCTTGAGCTAGAATGTGCCTTAGGCAGTGGTCTGGTGATTAGGTGGCCTGATGAAACTAGCACTTAATTAATTTTCGAGTAAAGTACCTATCATCTCAAGCATGCCTTATAAAATATTTTGTAAGGTCCACCAAGAAACAGTACCTACCTATCTACTGTTGCAAACTGTGCTTGGTGGGGAGCGTCTTCTGAAAAAAATGTGGTTTTAAATAGTAATAAACATGCGTAGCGCTCATGAATTTAAATGATGTGTAAAATGCGTTAAATTTAAATGGGCTCGTATCACTAAACCTTGATGGCAGCAGCTGAAATATGTAAAACAATCCAGGGGTAGCGCGACGAACACCTCATTTGCAATAAATTGAAACCGCATTCCAGCCCACTTTGTTTGGTTAGGGTGACCCCTTTATTTATTAAGCACACCATACTGTTATTTGCTGTAAATAATCTGTTGTATTTCTTCATAAAATAAAACGTTCAACTGTACGCGGAATATTACCCGTATAAATTTTAATGATTTAAGTATGTGTTGCATTGCATGATGATTGATAATATACTGTTATTGATTATTTTTCGTGGCGGATCGCATACTTGACGCACGACGGAGCGCTAAAGCATTGCAGTGGTCTGTCAGATCTATACTAGAAACGTCACTCCCCATACTAAAACCGCACTCGACGTATGACACTGCAATCGTGCTGCGTCAACAGCGGTTGAGCTTGACATTTCTAGTATGGATCTGACAGACCACTGCGATGTTTTAGCGCTCCGTCGTGCGTCAAGTGTGCGATGCGCTAAAGGCTGCGGAAACAATCGAGTAGCTAATACTTTATTCTTCTACAGAACGTGAGTACTAACTTTACTTTCGCTTAAACGGAGTATAATTTTTATCATCACATACTAAATTATGTAATTTCCCTATTTTTTTGCATAAATTATCTTGTTTCATAAAAGGTTGAAATATAAAAGCGTTCGTGGATAACAAATTCTTCCGAAATAGAAAGAGCAAAATGCAATAAAAAATTGGTCACACAAAGAAGTTCATAATGTACTTCACCCAAAAAAAGTTTGAAAGGTTTCTATTAAAATGAGAGCCTCTATTCGACCCGATGGGTATGGAACCCGTGGATGGAAAGGGCGGAATGTCGGCGAGTTTTTAATAAAAATGCCGATAGGAGTAGATAAATGTTCATCTAAAGTATTCCTGATTTTTTTTTCAATAAATAGTTTATTAATTTCTCAATAAGTAAAATTCTTTCTTTGGCTAGGTATTTAGTTCAAAATATAACAGTTCGCAGTTTTATTGAGATGGGATGACTTTTTATCTGAAACATCATCAAAAACTACTTTTTATAGTATTTAAATCTAGACATGGGACTCCTCCTGCCGGCTAATTCGATTGATCGATTCTATCTTTCATACATACATACATACACATCACGCCGTTATCCCTTGCGGAGTAGGCAGAGCAATAACGGCCGTTAAAAATCGGTCGCTATTGCCACGTATGACATTTTTGAGGATTGTTTTTCAAGGTTGTTTCAAAAACCATGTGTAACACTATAGTGACAGGTTGTTAGCCTGTCGCCTAAAAATTGTAATACACCAATACTCTCGAATCCCTAAGTCGCCTCTTACGACACCCGCGGGAAGGAGGTGGGGTGATGCTATTCTAAGCCGCCATCACACATACTATCTTTCAAAAGGTAGGTATCTAGCACGCTTAGCTGGTTCATTGGCAAATGTTACGCAAGATACCGCTGTTACAGGGAACGCTGCTGTCCATTTCGTGGATAAAGTTATTAGTGTCACTGACTTGTTTTTAATGGCATCCACGGGTAGGATTGAGACGATTCTATTCTAAACCAGTATCACACGCCAGCGTTTTTAAAAAAAAGTCCCCTAAAAGGGGCTAATAAACAGCAGCAACTATGACCCACGATCCATCTTGAAGGTTCTGTATCGACATTGTTACTCCATTGACGTTATGGATTGGATCTCTTGACACCGCTTACCCTTCGACGAAAGTTATGGCTTTAATATTGGCTGTACTTGAGGTTTATAGTCGGCCGGATGACAGTGTGATATCAAAATAATCGAAAAGCATTTTTCATGGTATAAATTCATTTATCTGAGAATATTGTTACGTACTTTATGGATGGATATTGGATAGATATTCAATTTTATTTTAAGGCTTCTGATTCTCTTATCAAATATGATGTGTAAGCGCCTGAGAAAATGATAAAATAATTAATGACTTTGGTTTTAGCACATTATTGCCATTTTGATTAATGGTGTAATGATGGGCCACGGTTTCCCATATTATATCATCTGCAAAGTGTTTAAAATGATTATTTAATAAATTAACTGAGCAGCTTTAAAATAATATATATTTGATATCCTATCCTCTCCAGCCATTTGGAAAACCCGCCAATACTTAATTTTTGGTAGGTACTATAATTAATTAGAGCATCGTCTTCATTTATTAGCAATTTAATTTGTAGTACCTATACGTATGTTACTTTTACAGTACCACACAGTAGTGTAGTAGTGTCTTTTTGTATTTATAGTACAAATCTAATGAAATTCTTGACAGAATATTGAGTGAAATTATACACATATTAAAATGAGTTGCCTTCGCTGTCGTTGCCTCACCAATAAATACCGTAGATGATGAAAAATGCAAAATTCATGTTGAGCCGCATACTTACCTATTTAATATTTATGATGAGTAGAGTAGTATGAACTAGTTGAGAAAAAGTATGATAACCAGGCTAAGCGTGATAAAATAATCTGTCTCTCATTTAAATTCTCCCAGACAGCAGGAAATTGTTGTTAAGAAAGTATTGTTCTATTGTTTTCCTCGTGAATATCTTCCAAATTAATCTTCTCGTGCAAAATCCAGAGCAAAGTGTCGTTCCAGCGTTACATTTTCATGATATTCCTTGTGAGCAGAAATAAAATTTTACGCCGAATAAAGTAAAAATCTATACTCACTATTGTAACCGTTAACGTAAACCCTTAACACTTAATATGTAGGTTAAAGACTTTGTAAAAAGATTTCTTACCACGTGGTCCCGGCTTAGATATATTATATTAGCAATATTTAGATTATATTATATTCGCATAACAACTAAATAGGTCTCGTAAAAGACGAATCCAAGCCAAAAACCGAATCTAGAGAATAAACACTAGCGTCCCTATAAATTGAACACGTTACAATGCGCTCGCCAATCCGCTTGCCAAGCGGGGTGAGTGTGGCATACACTCAACGACTGGGGGAGGCCCATATTGAGTATGAGTAGTACATTTGTGGCTATTGAAGATAAAAAGATTTTCTGGATTACCAAATACCAGCAATGTTTTAATTAAGTATAGGTATGTTTTTTAAATTTTTAATTTCAAAATATAAATGAAAGAATACTCATGACTTATGAAATATGTATCAGCAAATAATAGCTATAGCAACTCGCTATTAGTAAAATCTGTATTAGTTTCGGGACCAAATGTAAGCATAGTTCAAAACATTAAGTTGTTCACTTAACTTGTAACCGTTAAGCCACATCGGATCTTGGAATGTTAAATTACTCAGTTGTATCTTGAAATTATTATTATCTCCCTTGAAACTAATTTCGGTCTCCCAATAGACTTGACTGGACATTTCAACGGCGCTGTCCTTCAAAGAGATAAGACAAAGGAAACTATCAAAGTAAACGACCTATGCAAAGTTACTTATTACTCTGAAGTTACTAGTTATTGTTCACTGTGAAGGATGTACTACTCTACCTCAGCCTCAAGCGTACACTGCCGGACATAGGGCTCCCACGGGCATCACACGGTCTATCGATCAAACAGACGTAAAAAAATACTAAGTCGTATTTAGACATTATCATTATCAGCAACTTTCGGTATAGACAGAACAGAAGGTGTAAATTATTTAGCAACTCTAGGCATTTCAAGCAGACAAAACAACTGTCTCAATGACGCCTTGATTATAGTCGAAACAGTTTAAGATGAATACCAGAAGATATTCATATTTACCGTGTGGTGCCGGCTTAGAATAGCATCACCCCATTTCTTTTCCGTGGGTGTCGTAAAAGCCAACTAAAGGACTCGAGAGTTTCATGTGTATTGCAATTTTAGGCGATAGGAGGACAACCTGTCACTATAGTGATTCACGACCTATCTGAAACGACCCTCAAACATTTGTCAGACGTGGCGATACAGACCGTAATTTTACGGCCTAACGCTCTGCCTACCCCGTCAGGGATAAAGGCGTGTTTGTGTGTGTGTGTGTGTGTGATATTCATATTATTTTACCAAACAGAATTCCACACGTGTTGAAATGCATTTACACGCTGCAATAGTCACAGTTGTTAATACCAAGTGTAATTTATACGTTCTGTTTCATGTTTTCCGTTTCACGATAAAATTCTGCGTAAGAGCGACCTCAATACACGCGCCGAGGCAGAACGATAAAAGCGTAGAGACAGTTCATACAGCAACCAGTAGCGCAACTTTTGCTCAGAAACTCACTCACACAGGCACGACGCCGCTACAAGTATATTATAGCGCAGAGCATACTGCCCCGACAGTCGCCCGGGTTTAGATGCGTTTCCTAAAGAGCAGAGCATACCGGCCTGCGTAATGCGGTTCATATGCAGCACGTGTACACCGCGTACCGGTTGTAATGTAAGGGATTGTATGGGAGACGGCACACCGCTTACGGTGCGTAGTCCGTTGCGAAAGTCACGCGAGTGGTGTGCCGTCTGTCATACAATCTCCTACATTACATGCGCTGAAAAAATGTGGATATAAAGCGCCCTTTGCAGTAACCAAAAGCCTACGGGTTTGCTAGTGACGATGGTTTCAAAAACACAAAGTGGTAAGTTACTCTACAACTGACATAGGTTCCCAGAAATGGATAGAATATTGCTACTGCTTTACCCTATAATGTACTGTGCCGAGAGACAGAAAAGGAATAAAATTGAATGGGGATTACGACTGTGGCAAAAAATTAGCAGGCATCTCTTTTTGTGGCGGGAAAATTGGATGTGTGATACTGTCGCGGTATGCCTTCTATTGTTAGCTCTTTTTTGTTCGCAATTTCATTTTGTAAATCAGAATAACAATGGTGACGCTTCTATTTATTCTGTACGTCCAGAATCTAATAAAATTATGGTGTCCTGCCTACCTATCTCACAGTCCGTGAATTTATTTGTGAATCTGTTTCCAGTTTTAGTCAGGACATTGTTGTTAGGTAAGACTATCTGATTCCACCATAAAGTTGTTCCGTGCTTCGCAGAGTGCGTTTTGCCGCCGGACACTGTTGTTGGCTCTAATATTATGGTGGTCGTTACATGAACTTGTCAGGGTCCTACAAATGACCTAGTAGGGCGTTGTAAAACTTTGTTATCAGGTTTCATAGGGTTGTTTGTCGAATTGAAGTACCACACGGCAGATATATAATTATTATCTAAAATATATGATGACGATGCAGGGTTTAGCTTACTATGGCGGATCGCACACTTGATGCTCGACGGACTGCTAAAATATCGCAGCGGTCTGTCAGATCTATACTAGAAACGTCGCTCTCCATACTAAAACCACACTCAACGGACGACACTGCGATACCGCTGCCGACAGCGGTTGAGCGGTTTTAGTATCGGCATCGACAGACAGACCGCTGCGATGTTTTAACGCTCCGTCGTGCGTCAAATGTGCGATCCACCTATGTCTGATAGTGTCATCTAAAGTCTTTATAATGAACATCGTTCATAATATCAAGACCCAAGGTACTAACAGGAATACGTTAAATTGAATTTCTGAGATAGATTTTGTTTGAATAATTCAAATAGCTTGTCGGGGAGGAAGCGCTTTGTTGAGAGGTCTCATGACTAACGAGGCCAGCATAATGGTGCACAGAAATATTAGAGCCATAGAGGACGAAAGAAACTGAGTAAAGATCAGTTGCGGAAATTCAAATAGTTCCGTGTGACGCTAGCTTAGAATAGCATTACCCCATTTCTTTCCCGTATCGTAAGAGGCGACTAAGGGACTCGGGGTTTATATGTGTGTCCTAATTTTAAGCGACAAGCTGTCAACCTGTCACTATGGTAATATACGATTAATCTGAAACGACCCTCAAATATTTGCTAGACGTGGCGATAATGACCGTAATTTTACACGTACTTCATTATATCGTGTGGGTAGATAGGGACTGTAAAAATCCTGAGACTGAACTTACACAGTAGCCGAGGTAATCTACTTGTATCTCCCAAATCGTCAAAATTAATGTTCTTATATTCAGCGTGGACTTTCGCTTCGTAGGCCAAGAAGGATTGCACACAAGTTGCACAACGTTGCAGTTTTTGCCAACAATCAGGAAAGCAAATTATAGCATGTGATAACCGAATGTCTTCAATGAGGAGACCTGCCGGTATTATAATGTGATTTTTAGGCAGATATGCTATTTAATCAATCAAACTAAACTTTTAAAACAACGCAAAAGCTTTTTTTTGTATAGGTCTTTACATTTTCAGCCCCGGGGGCATCAAAAATACGTTTGTCGGCTTAGTGGGGAGCAAGGGCTTACATAATTTAATGTTTATTAAAACCACTAGCCCAATCACGCCTTTTAGGGGCGAGACTGAGCTTAAGAGTCGTTCAGGGAAGAACGGATCGGATTGAACCTACCCGGTGCATGCCGGTAATTGTCAAAATGAGGCGCAAATGAGGGATCGCAAAAGTGTGCGATGCGTCTAGGAACTACTTTACCTGAGCAGTAAAATGCAAACTGTAGGTGGAAAGTATCCATTTAGAATAGAATTTGGAAATATAGCATCACGTTTCAGCCGAACTCACAATAGTTCATTCCGTGAAATATCTTTCCAGTCATAGTATGCAACAGATATTGCATCCAAAATAACTCTTTTTCTAACATGACCTAGATTCATTCTAGTTTATTGGTTACTCTATCCGTGCAGCTTTTAGCAATAAACTTCGAACTTAATATTTCATCATTGTTGGCTTAGAATAGCATCATTCGCTTTAATTTTTACTCACAATCGCGAGTGACGTGGTTGTCATAACTCTGATCTGCGTCCGTTTATTATCAAGCTATGACCTCCCCACACAAAACAAATGCCAAACGGGCTTTTCGTCGTATTGAAACGATAGCTATATCGACCCCTTGATGCAATTTTTATTCTAGATAGCTTTAATGTTTTTATAATTATAATTTAAAACTTGTAAAAAATCAGTTAATAGTCTTTAATTTTAAATTTGTTATGGTTCTATTTTTTGACATAATTTTTATTTGGTGAGATAAATCTCTATTTTTACCGGACTACAGCAAAGGAAAAAGGAAGGTTTCTTTGTTCCTATCTCCGAATTGTTCTCTCCTATCTACTAGTCAGAATTTAACAAATGAGGTGTCAATATAAGCGTCTGTAGTAAGCTCTTATGATTTCATGTATTTCTAGTCAACTTCCAGACACGATGGAGTTGATTAAAAATGTTATAAAGCAGCATATTATATTAAACAAAAGCCCCTTAAGAATTTATGTCCGTTTTAATTAGGCTCATAATTATTCATAACAACCGCTAATTTACAATACAGGAATATAACATAATTGAAAATGATGGGTGGGCTACTAAATATGACTTCATAACCTGGAATTTGGTCTCTGAAATATTATATTTTTTATCGCTACTGTGTAGAATTTTCTTAGCCAGGTAATAAATACATTTTCGAGGCAATTTACTTTAATTAGTGGAGACATGCTATTTTGCACACAATTTGGCTAAGTGAAAGCTTGTAGTAACTTTACATGGTGCTTTTTTACGTGCGGTACGGTAACGCGGTATTTTGTCACTTTTAAAACTGGATCAGCAACAATATAGGATTTATATATGTTATTTCATGAATATTAGTATTTAAGTGTTTTTGTTTTTTTTTTTTTTTTTGCACCTGCCGTACATTTCCACATGCCCTAAGGTAGACTGGTAGATAATGCCATTGGCATTAAGTCCGCCCATGTACACATTTAGTGCATAAAGTTTAATAAATAAATAAATAAATAAATATTAAGCCTCCCCCACTCTTAACACACAACGCAGCGCTAAAATAAGACATCTGAGTTCTGTCAGATTCGTACTAGAAACGTCAATCCTCGTACTAAAACCGCTCAACAATATTTGCGTTATTTTGACACAGCTATGTTGACTTGAGCGGTTTTAATATGATATGTTGTTTTAATATGTATTATTTTAGCGCAGCGTTGTGCGTTGAGTGTGGAAGAGGCCTTATTCCGCAACATCATGCGACAGGTGTGGACCATTCCTTTTTCTAGATCCCACCTAGAACAGCATCACCCCTATTATCGGGTAGTTAGACGACTCAGTGTCACACACGAAAAGACGAGATCGTGAAAAGCGACTTGGAAATCGTGGATCGAGGAAATAAACTAATTACTTACTTTCCCTTTATTGTGAGTTAATTTGATTTGAGGCCAATATTATACCTACACATTTTCTATTACTTCAGGCTTAGGTATTTATGATTACTTTCATTGAATTTGTTTTGCCAAATTATGTCTATGATCATATAATAAATAATTGACGAATAATTTATAAAATTTTGGAGGTTTCACCTCAGGCTGATTTTGTGGTAGTTTATTTTTGGACGCAATGACAATGGATAGCATCGCTCCATTTCTTTCCTGCTTAGTCGCCTCCTAGGGGTTATCATGTGAATTGCAATTTTAGCCCACAGGCTGACAACCGATCACTGCAGTGATACACGAATTACTGAACCGGCCCTCCACATTTTGTCGGACGTGGCGATGGCGGCTGTATTCTTGCGGTTGTTAAAAACCTGCCTTTCCCGCAAGGGATAAAAGCGTTATATGTGTATGTACACAACAACAAAAAAAAAATTCGGTATTGTGCCTGTCTTTGTATCTCTACATTTACACACGCTTAATTAAGAATCTCGTGAAAACTTGAATTTTCCGAGATACGATCATAAAGCACGATTTTAGATCTTGCCGGGCCTAAAATCGTATTTCTTTATTAATTTTGATTTTTCAAAATTGTATTCCCTTGTGTTTGATGTGATCAAATCTTTTAAGTTATAATTTTAAACATATTTAAAGCCCAGTTACAGTTAATGCAATTATTGTGGAACAGTTGATTGACTTATTACTTGGAAAAGCTTTTAAACTAAGTAATTAAATCGTTTTTTTTTTCAATCAAATCAAACTACAATTTAAGGCTTTCTCTTGTGTAAAAAAAACATAGCTGATTACTTATTTTGTAAGTAAGTGCAATGAATGGGTCAACTTTTGTAATCTGCTTTAGAAGACTTATTTTCGTTTTCATGATTAACTTTAGTATAATATTTTTTTTGTGTTTTTGCTTCAATATATGTTTGAGACAAACAGCTATATAATAGCAATTTCAGTTAATGCAAATACTATTAAAATGTTATTTGTCATTATCCGACAATGCCTTTCGACACTGATTTATATAAGCTGAAAGAAACACACTGGTTGTAATTTTGCATTTCTGAACAGGAGCTCTAACGCCCAATCTTATTTTATTTGAAGTCTTATTTTTCTTTTATCCCATTTTTAATGATTGCACCATACCTATACTAGCAAGCTCTGATCCAAATATATAAAAACAATGCAAAGAAACACTTTACGCCACGCTCGTGTTTAAATCGTCGTCTGATAGAATTATGAATACTTTGTACCTACTTGTCATAAACTTACCTACTCCAAAACCTTATGGTCTTTTGAACTAAGTTCTCCACAAATGCGCGTGTAAAATTATAAAACTAAGAAGAACTCTTATTCACAAACAAGAACACGAAAAACGTTTTAATCAACGCATTGTCTGAAATAAATTTTTATTTTGAGAGGCAGGTTGAAAACTTAGTTTGCGTTTAGCCCTCGCTCACTCAAAGTGAAAAACGACATAAAGAGAACAGAAAAAGTAATAAAAAAGTTGTATACGTGTGATTTTAAATTTAACCTAGTAAATTTGTACGTAGTGAAGGAGTAACAAACAAACATCACACTTTCGCATTTATAATATTAGAAAAATATAACCTTCTTTCTGTTACTACCTATTATATTTTTGGGTCCATGTGGTAAAAACAACCGAAAAGAGAAAAGTGAAATGGACCAAGGGGTACGTTGGGTACAATTGATATGCATCTGCGTCACATCCTACGTCAGCTGAGCGCAAAATCGGGTTAATTTCATCCGTTCCAACTGTGTCCGGCAGTTTGGGCGCCCATTTTCAAAGGTATTTGATTGTTATTTCTCCGTCACTACATAATACACTACGAATACTACCTAAAGAGTTTATGCCATTGATGGATAATTTAATAATTATTAATATTGTATTTTTTACTACATGACATAATTTACTGGACCCCGTGTAATAAACTGATTTATCTATAGAAGTCAAATGATTTCTTGCTCTATAAAGTTATACCTTGGTTAACTTGTTAAGTGGTTTTAAATGTAGTTTCGCTTTTAGTTTCAGAATCAATCTACTTCAGGCGTTAATCAGTTTGCTAGTTGACTAGGTGATAAGATACAAAAAATGTTGGTACGCTTAAAAGTATTGCCCAAAAATACAACAGATTCAAAGTTTGAATTAATAAACATAAAATTTATATGAAAACATAAAATTTTGATATCATCCAGAATAGCGCAATATATCGTCATATTTTTAGTTTTATATTGATTGATATAGGTTTAAAGGTAGCTCATTTGACCTATCAGGCATATAGCCAATGGAGATGCAATCAATAAAAAAAAAGTATGGGTGATGATAAAGACCAGACAAAGCACAACACAAACGTATATTGATGACATTATCTTATAACAGCCTCCAGAGAACCATAGCTGTGTATAAATAAATGATACAAATTAAAAGCAGACCTATTTCGGTCACAAACACAAGTATTATTTGTTAATATAGCATTTTTTTGTGTTAATCGCCGCCGCAACCCAGCTAAATGAGAACAGCACGTAGTGGCCACTAGAATTGCCGCCCGGGGGACCGTACCTACCGTAGATAAATGGAGCTAATTAACGGAAGATCGATTTCGGTCGCTTTGTCGTATCTGTGATGAAACCGTAATGAAAAGACGTCATAGACTCATAGATGTTTATTGGGGATACATTACCGCGTCAATCTGTTTCTTGGATGTGGTTTCCGGGTTTTTACCGAAAATAATTAACAAAATATACATGAAACTGTTTGGTTACTCTACCTACTTTAATAAATATGTACCTACGTTTGAAACCATTAAAGTATTATTCAATGTTATGAATTTCATTTTATTTTTCGGATCATAAAATATTGGTTAATAATAGCGGTATCATTTTTGTTACGAAATGAAAATGTTATTAAGTTGTACAAGTTTTCCTGGAATATATCAATATGATTGGTAATTTTATTACATTTAAATAAAACCCAATGTGTAGTTTGTGAAAGGAATATTATTTCAGACATTCAGACAACAAAGTGTTTTATTATCAGTAGTTTACGGATGGTCTATTAAATAGACTCTCTACTTACAATATATCTGGAACATAATAATATCTAAGGTTATGCATTTTGATTAAAAATGACCATACTTTAACTGTCAAATAATTTTGTTCAGGAAGACGATAGAGTATTTTTCAATCGAATACAAATAGTCAAATCGACACAGATTTTTAGGGCAAGCTTTGGTACCTGTACCTATGCTAAAATAAAATTATTGTTTAGTCTATTAGTAACACAAAGAATACTTCAAGTCAGTAAGAAGGAAAATCAAATATCCCATTAATACCTACCAATTTTTGTTATTAGGCATCGATTTTTTTGCACGACCGCTCTTGCAATATGGTGCCAAGAATGAGAATTAAAAAATATAATAAGAAAATCGTACCGGAAGACCTTGACGAGATTATCCATCCAGATTCAGCAAAGCTTATTCTTAAAATTGGAATAATTTCCTGAAAATGTAAAGTAAGCGTAAGATTAGAAACATTAAAATCCCTTTCTTATTTTCACGCTCGCATTGAAAACAGAAAACGTTTTAAATAAAAAGGTTTCAGACGACAGCTATGCACAAAATGAGTGGGTAATAATATAAAATTACAGTGACAAATGCTGTTTCTCCCGAGGGAAATCAATACTGGCCAGCGAGGAAATCCATAGAAGCAACATTACAGAGCAGCTACTAAGAGCTAGCAGACGATTCAATTAGCTCAGTTAAACTAAATTCTTTTCTGCGCTAACCCATTTTATTCTTTTACTGAAATTAATTACAAAATCTGTTAGTTTACCAATAAAAAGATCACATTTGTGTGAAGACAATTTTAATGATTAAAAAGATTGAGCACCCACAAGTATAGGTTTAGTTCTAAAACAATTATGAAAATACATTGAATGTTTTAAAAATAATATTGCAATTTTTTTTTCGCTCTGTGTAAATCCCCCAGTTTTGGTAGCCAACCTCGACAGAGAAATGAGCTAAGGCACGGAGAATGATGACATCGAATATTTTCAAAAACAATTTTGTCTCCGACTTAATTTAATACGTAGGTATCAACTTGCAAACTAACTTCACCTGAATTTACTTACATCGTAAAAAAAACTGTATAACAATTAGACGTAAAATATTCAAGGAGACGACAGGTCGTTTTCAACGGTACTATTTCTGAAGCTTTATATTTCTTGGCAGAAGATTAATGATTTCAAATCCAAGGAACATGTCTTCTAACTTAGCTTGGTACTAAATTTTTCAGCCAAATCCGTTATGAATTCTCAGTTCTTTTATAAAAGTAGATTGTGAACGTTACGAACCGACGAAGAAAAAATACGGAAGAAAAATCTAGGTACCTATACACAATAACCTTATACTACCTTGTGTTATTATTATTGTCATGTTAAATGTAGGTATTGATAATTACCTTATATATTACCTTCATAGTTGTGATGCGCAGCCGCAATTTAGATCGTCTCTACACTTGTAGACAAAACTATTCACTTGTTTTGATAAAATTCTTACGATTTGACACTTGTGAAGTCTTCTCGCCTGCGAGATGGGTCTCTACACTGTGCGCATCATAAAGGCGCTGGTATTGTTGTCACATTAATTTGATGTTAAATGTAATTTGTTCCAAATTCTTTATACAAAACCATGTATTTACCTTTTCTACAAGGGTATTTGTAATAGGAGTGCAAAAATAAATAGGTTTGGTAAGAAACAACTCCAGAGAGTAAGCATGGCGCTTGTCACAAAGAAAAGTAGATGGATTGTAATGAATCACTTTTGTTTGACTTGAATGCGGATCAATCACCAAACATCCATTAGGTACGCACCTTTATTTATCAACACACGTCACTGGAACAAGGTAACAATCACATTATAATGTTTCTGTTTTTACCCGACTACAGCAAAGCAAAAAGGAGGGTTATGATTTTGACCGAAATGTATGTATGTATGTATGTATGTATGTATGTATGTATGTATGTGGCAATAATTCCTTTGTTCCCTCCTAGCTACGAATCTACTTATCAGAATTTGACAAATGAGGTGTCAATAGAAGCGTCTGAACAGCCCGATGGTTATAGGCTATGTCATGTTACAATAAAGTGAACATGGCGCCCTCTAGCGTGCATAAAGATACGAACAAAAAAAAATTTTTCTCTAGTGGTATCGTGTTGGATATCAAACAAAAGGGCTTAAATAGCACATTTCAAAAATATATATAATGTAGGTGAAAGTTTGAAACTTTCTTGCATTTACGCAATGTCAATTTAGTATGAAATTGGTACATCGGTTTTTCTCTTTCTCTCTTTTCGTGTAGGACGCCGAGGCGTCTAACGATTCAATTTCTTTTTTCGTGTGGGACACCGAATCGTCCAACGACCCGATGAACCCTAGTGTCGGAATTTTTCAACCGCCTTCTGCAAGTAGCAGGATTCTGACATGGTTGTGTAACGACCGCCGTCTAAAGTGATCATAGACAACAACCAGGACCAACGGCTTATCGTGCTATCCGAAACACGGAACCATCTTTCTTACGGACAATCGGGTGATTCAGCCTGCAATGTCCTAACCAGACTGGGAACAAATTCACAAAGTGATAAATATCATCTTTGTGAGTGTCCCACCGAGAATCGAACCCGGAACCTTCTGCGTCAAAGGCAATCGCACTACCACTGCGCCACATTGGTCTTCAATGAGCCCTTATGTCAGAATTTTTCAACCACTTTCTACAAGCAGCAGGTACATTGGTATCGGTATCGGTGTGGTGTCGGTATGTGTCATACTCGTGGAGCTGATCTGATGATGAAAACGAAAGGCAGACAAGACGTGATAGCACTATATACGCTAAATATCTGTGTTTAAGCTATGGTAAGAAAGAGCTGCTCCTTGGGCTCAGATCTGACATATTTTTCATCATATTTAATGGGATCGAAGTAGAAAAGTACCGCGAAAATTATCACATTTAAATTAATTTAACGCGTAGATAGGTAGGTACATAAGAGATCCTACTAATCCTTATCCTAATTCCTAATTCCTTATATAATTTATAAACGCGGATATGCGTTTGTTAGGACTTGGCGCTAAAACGGCTGAATAGATCCAAAGGATACTTTGTACAAAGGTGAAATAATGTCTAGAATATAACATAGGCTGCTCTTTACTGCGGTTAAATTTCTTATTTTTAGGGGAACACGCACTTTCCAAAATTTTTGAAAAAGGTAGTGCTATTAAGCCAATTCGCGTTTTAGGAAAACTAACAGCGACATTTGTTGTCTGAGACTTTTGACTTACTCAATTGAGTAGCTGCACCAAAATTGACGTTTAAGTCACAATACGTACTGCTACTGCATGTAAAATATGTTTGAATAAGGTTTATATCGTGTTGGGTATCAAACGAACTGTCATATTTTTTATCTCATGTAATGGGATCCAAGTTGAAGGTACCGCGAATTATTACATTAAAATTAATTTAACGCGTACATAGATAGGTAGGCAGAGCGAAAGCGGGATAAAGGAGTGATATGTGTTTATATGTATGTATGTATAGATAGGTACATGTATGTATGTACACAAAAGATCCTACAACTAATATTCTAAAAGCAGATATTTGTGCATTTTTCTTAGAACTTGTCGTTTTAACGCTTCATATATTCATATTAAATTTTATACGTAGCTAAAATAATAAATGAAAACATCTGTTTTGGTAACGAAACCAACAGCAAGCATCGACCCGGAGGGTTGAGGGGGGCTTTCCCCCCTCGCAGAAAACGAAACGGAGACATCTTTTTTGGTGATGGAACCAGCAGCAAGCATCGACACGGGGCTGGCCACCCTCACAGGACAAAGAAAATGAAAAACCTGTTTTGGTAACAAACCAACAGCATGCATCGACACGGGGGGTTCACAGAATAAAGAAACTGAAACATTTGTTTTGGTAATGAAATCACACGGGGGCTTACTAGCATATTTTATATACACCTAACAAAAGTTTAACAGTTCAAACTCGTACCTACCTACATCTTCCAACAAACAATCGTGAAAATTTAAGTTTACAACCCCAAAATAATTAAAATAAAAAGAAGTCTAAAAACTAAAACCCGACTACTGAGACTTCGCGCTCTAAAAAGTAAGAAACAAGAAATCTGAAATAATAACTACTCACGATTGAATGTGTTTTTCGTCTCCAAAATTCATACAAAGTAAACAGCTATTATAATTTATTTTCATGGCAGTTTAATATAAAGTTCATAGTGGTTTTCTGGTGATAGCTGTGGTCGTTTGCCACGTGCCACTAGTACTATCTAGTTTATAAAATAAATAAGGTAACGTGGCAAACGACCACAGCTATCACCAGAAAACCACTATGAACTTTATATTAAACTGCCATGAAAATAAATTATAATAGCTGTTTACTTTGTATGAATTTTGGAGACGAAAAACACATTCAATCGTGAGTAGTTATTATTTCAGATTTCTTGTTTCTTACTTTTTAGAGCGCGAAATCTCAGTAGTCGGGTTTTAGTTTTTAGACTTCTTTTTATTGTATTAGAACCTTCACCTGAGGATCTGAAGGCTTCAGGTTCGATTTTCTGTAGGCTCAAAGTTGACAATTATAGACATTAACGGCTGAATCCGAGTGGCCTGTATTTTTAAATTTCCCTAAAATCTAAGATCGATCTTGAGAGCGATTTTAAGATATCATAGTACTGCTGATGTTTATCGATATCATTCTCAAGATATTAGTTATATATATATTAGTTATATATCAGAGTTGAGAGCAATATATAAATACGGGCTACAGGTAGACAACCTGAATTTTACCTAACCAAACCTTTCAAAGACCAAGCAATACACTAGCAAAATTCTTCAAAGTCTCGTGTTAACCAGAGTAATTTTTCATTCTTTGACTCGATCCTATCAAGGCAGAAGGAAAAGATTAAAACAACCACTAGATCCATTTTATTTTGTTTTCCGCCGATTATTTTCCTCGGAGATAACGAGCAGTCTTTCAAGGCACTGCCTCATTTCCCAGTAGGTTTCTTATTTTTAATTTTAGGCCTCGAATGCGCTTAGGGATAATTACCAGCCGCCTTGGCCTTTCAATTTTATACCCGTCATAAATTTTGCCGAGCAAACAGTAGGTGTTTTGGTAACCAATTAATTCAATGTTAGCTTGGTGAAGTAATATTGTCTTATTCGCACAGGCATCAAATGGGTATTAGCGATGTTGTACGTTTTTATTATTTGGTGAAAGTGTTTACGAATACAAACTGTATTCTCTTTGCTCTGTTTCATGAAATAGGAACTCTTTACCTATCAAATTTAGTTTAAGTACTTAAATAAATAGGTGAAGGAACGGCGGATCGCACACTTAACGCACAACAGAGCGCTAAAATATCGCAGCGGTCTGTCAGATCCATACTAGAAATGTCACTCCCTATACTAAAATCACTCTCGACGGAGGACGCTGCGCTAGCGCTCCGTTGTGCGTTAAGTGGGAAAGGCCGTAGTGCTAGGCTAGAGTTTGGTAAGTTGAAACATTATTTTATAGTAAACTGCATTCTAATCTGCCACACATAAAACTTTTTGGATCGTAATATAACCGTACCTACTAACATTTTTCATAATTTTTCATAAATAATTAATAAGTTGAGCCATGCAAAACAGTCAGTGCTAAAATAGTTACTCGAATAAACTGTTTTTCAAATAGCTTTAATTTATGACATTCTATTACAGACAAGAATTAAAGACAGAGTATCGTAAAAGCCTATTGGATTTTACGATGAAATTGGACGCTAATTTAAGCCAAATACCATCCGTATTCAACGTATTTATTTCAACACAAAATCAAATTTAAATTAAACTCAGTTTGAATAAATGGAAGATATTTTGTTTTCCTTATAGGAAACGAACGAATTCTAATGATAGAAAGGGTAGGTATTTAAGGTAAATTGATTTATAAACTTTTTTTTATCGTTAACTAACAGAGCCTTAAGAGTTTCAAATACTTACCTACTTGAATTATAATGCTAAAATCAGACATACCCACCTAAACTTTCAATAGTAAAATAATAATACAACACAAGTTTTAATGGAATTAATTTTTTAAACCGAAAAAAAAACAAGAAAGAACTGAGACGATTTTATTAAGTGCGGCATAGGCGGAAATGCTAAAAGGTTTGTGGCCTATGATTTAATTTTATTGAGTTCCTACCTACCTGTTACGAAAACGAGAAAGTAGGAAAGTTCAAGACAAAGAACGAAGATAGAGGAGCTCTGGGATCCCTTGGGATAATATTGATGAACCTATTTACGTGACTTGAAGAACCCCATCTCGATTTTGACTAGATTAATCGCTTCTGGATTTCCTTTCCGAGGTGGGATTCTCAGAACTCGCATAAGTATTCCCGTATTGTAACAAAATTGGACTCTAGCCTTCGTATTTAATAAGAATAAAAGATATCGCGTAGCCTTTGACCGCTACAGTATTGATCGTCTTGCCCACGTTGAGTATTTTCAATCGCAAAAACCGTAAGGTATTGTGAATTTTTATCATTTGGTGCGTTTGTGCCCAGTGTAGGTGCGGTTAAACAAGTTCCGCTAGCAATTTTTCATGCACAATCAAAATTTTTACATAACAAAAAAAAATCGGCCTTTCAAACAAAATTAATCACGATTAGCTGAATACTTTTAATAGGTACCCAAGGGAAGTGAAAAAACACGTTTCCTAAAACATATTTTCTTAAGGGAAATTATTTAGTTTCATATTTTTATTACACCCTGTCAGTATTCGGAGGTCTGTCCCTTATTTTCTGTATAATTTTAGAATTAAATAGAAACACGATTGTTGGAGCAAAACTTTGGTCCCACTAGAGCAGGCTGTGAAAGAAGTGTAACTGTAGTGCTGGGACAAAGCGCAGCTCAGGTCAAGAGCCTTCAGCGCGAGTCAAATGCACCTGGAGTTTTTACGAAGGACCATTGTGATAAGCCTGTCACTTACCTGGTTTATGCCTTATGAAATGAATTTCTTGTAGATGCCGGGTCTTATCAGCAGCCTCTATACTCCAGAGCTGGCCGTTGGCGTTTCTTTACTAGGGGCAGTTTGGAATATTTGCTTGGAGTTTTGCTTTTAGAAGGTAGATACATAAGGCGGATCGCACGGCAGGGCTAGCGCAGCGTGGTCCATCGAGTGAGGTTTTAGTATGGGTAGTGACGTTTCTAGTATGAATCTGTCAGACCGCTGCGATATTTTAGCGCTTCATCGTGCGTTAAGTGTGCGATCCGCCACATAAGAAAAAATCTTTGCATTAAAAATCGACGGTCCCTACGTACAATCGCGTAACTGACACTTAAGTCATTTGCCTTTTTTCTTTGATTTCGCCTCAGTTTATCATAAGGGTATTGTTAGTAAAGATAGCGAGTTTCAATATAGCCTGATTCTACTCGAAATCGACTCCCCGTAACTGCAAAATTTACACAATTCCAACGTAAAACGACGGTAGTGGTAGTTAAAAACCCACGTGACAACACATCTTCCGACGTAAAATGACAGTAGTTACGCTACGTTACTTTACGCCTTTACGTCTATCTCGTATCTGGCACTTACGGAGTAAAACCATTTCTTTTAATATTCTCTATACTGTTGATTTTATGAAGGTTAAAGCTGTTCTCAAACAACAAGTTACTTTTCTTTTTACAATTCCTAATCGTATACATTTGTAAAACGTAAAATACGAGGTAAAAACCTATTTATAATTATGATACGTGTGCACTAACTCCAACGTAAAATCTCTTAAATGACAGTTACGATTTTTGGTGGCTTAAAATTTAAACGCATAAAATTTTAAGTACCACATAAGCTTTCTACAGCTTAATTTTTTGTGCCGTAAAACTACGGATGTGCTTATTTTTATAGAAATAATTATTATTTTCAATTTTTTATCCGTTATTCTAATAAATGACGACCAAATATATCTATGTTCAAATTTTCAAAGCTCTATCTATAAAATGACTTGAAATATACTCATTCGAAACTGTAAAACGCTCTCCTGTAAAATTTGAAAATTTCACTTGCGTCATTGTACGTAGGGACTGTCGAAATATTAAGCAAAAATCTCGATTGGTATCTCTGTGGCCTCAATACCTATAAATTCGATACAGTACGGTCTACAGACGAGCTATCTGAAACGTAAATACATTCCAATTCACGGCAGCTGAGCAGCCGTGAAACAACAATTATAAAATCTGAGAACTAGAAACGCAGCTACTAGTCGGGGAAGGTGAATAGTTGGCCATTTTTGCTGTCAATATAAGTGGCCAGTATTTACTAACACGTAAGAAAAATCCACTTTTGTAAAAAAAATATAAGTTAATTCTGACTATAACGGGAACAGAATCTAAGTTCACATTCGTCAGGAAGAAAACAGTAGAATTTTTCGTCTGACGAAAACGGAATCGGACCTAAGTGTCGTGTTGCGATTATTCGACTAACGAAAATATACGAGGGCCGTTAGTACGAGATATTTCTTATATAGGCTTCTTAACTTGTTTCTTAGTAGTAAACGACAAGTTGCTGATTATTCGGCTGATTTAAAGCATTTAGTCAGTAGTCGGGTAGTCAGCCGTTAGCATAGTCGGTTCGTTACTACTAGAACCATCCCGTTGCGGTTTCCAATACCATTTCACATCCGAAACAAGACGGGAATATTTTACGTACATTTATTTAGGTTCACTTATACTAAAACTAATATTTATTTCTAATTTTTTTTAAATCAGGCGGATCGCACACATGATGCACGACGGAGCGCTAAAACATCGCAGTATTCTGTCAGATCATACTAGGAATGTCAAGCACCATACTAAAGCCACTCAACCCCTAGCGCAGCGTCGTCCGTCGAGTGTGGTTTTAGTATGGAGAGTTCCAGACCGCTGCGATATTTAAGCGTTCCGTCGTGTGTTAGGTGTGCGATCAGCCTAAGACATCGATCTTATGACATCACGTATGTCTGAAAAGGAAGTTGTGCTTACGTCAGACCAAATTGTACTAAGCCGATACAAAGGAATTCACACTCAAATAGTGGCCAGTACTTATCGGCCAGAGCGATACGTGATCAGCCAGCTAACTAAACATTTTGTCTCCGAAAGAAAGAGGAGAAGAAAATGCGACGGGAGGAAGTTTGTTCAGTCAAAGTAAATAGGAGTTCTAGGTAGTGAGACTATATAGTTCTCTGGGGATGTCTTTGACCTGAACGAAAGAATATTGGACTCCAGGAAAAAACGATGGCTGTACATCTTTATCGGTATTTTCGAGATTAGAAAATGCTCAAAAAAAATCAAATATTGTTGAATTTGACATGATTTATTTTTGCATCAAAACTTTTTGGTATTTATGATATATATACCTACTGAATGGTTTTTTAAACTTTGTTGTGATTTTCTTAAAATAGAACAACATTATTAACAACAAATTTGACTTCTTTCATTTGCTTCATTTCATTTATGATTCTCTTGTATGTACCAACAAAGTCCAAAGACCGGTGTCCGACATGAAAACAAGAAAGAATCCCTTAAAGGGGTATAATGATGCTAATTGTACTACAGTCAAGCTCACTTCCGGTTGGAACCATCTACCCCAGCCTAAGCTTGACTGTACCTATTTGCTCTGCGCCTGAATTTGAATCACATCACGTCACGTTCCACTTCGTTAAATTGATTACAATCATCGCACTAGATTCGATTTGCAAATTGACGTGCTTGATCAAATATAGAGAACAGATCTTCATTTAAAAAAAAAAATTGTATCCGTGAAGAGGTATGCATTTTTCTAGCATGCAATTAAAAGTTAAAACAGTAGGTACCTGTACAATATTTTATACCAACTTAAAATCACCATTAAAAAGTATATTTTCATATTGTATTTGGACATTTTCTGGACCAGTCAACATCATTCTATAACTTCGACAACTAAATCTTGATGACATGATGTACGAGGAGGGTAGGACAAGACAAGCTTGACAAGCTGTATCTTTAAGAAGTACTTACATGCAGTACTCCGCAATGGTCAAGCCGTGATGAGTGTATGAATGCATGTATGTATACACTGAATCATTTGCAATTGGATTCTCGGAGTTGGGAAACGGAGCAATGCGTGAATGGCCAAACCAAATTGAGGTGCCAAAAAAACTTACATGGCCGAAAAAGTCAGTAGGTATAAAACAAAATAAAACTGCCAAATTATAAGGCGTGTATACTCTTTGTTATTTATGCATTTATGATACTTAGCGGAAAACTCTGTCCCAGTAAAATTAAAAGTGACTCAGAAAAGGCGAAACAAAATTAGGGTGACGGGCGAACACAGATAATAACTCCCCTTTGGCCCAGAGTGCCTCAAACCGGCAAGCTACCACAATGCGGAAAACAAAGGGAAATTTCTGGAATAGGTTCTGAAATACTTCTGCTCTTTTAAAGACAGTTGATTCAAATTTTGGACAAAAATGTACGAATTTTCCTTAAAGCGTGGGTTGAGCGATTGGTGAAATATGAACACTTTCTCGAGCTCAAATCTACTCTTTTACGATTTGCCTTCATCTTTAACTTGTTTTTCATACAGTTTTTATTAAAAACCAGTATACATGTTGAACCATTAAAGGGGTAGATTGATCTGCTGTTAATACTAATTAATTTTAGTACACTAATAGAAGTCTGACATGTTCTGTTGTTGATAGCTCAGAATATTTGTCACAGTTCTCGTATCTAGTCAAGCTCACGTCCGGCTAAACACTCGAAATGCCAATAAAATGGCCCAAATTTGAAAAGTATAACCTAATCTCAGCAGGTGATAGCATAGTGTTAGTCAATAATAGATATAAAAACATCTTGAAAGAACTTACAACTTCAAAAGTTTCCTAATCACTATATTTCACAAAAGTTTTGACAATTTTATGGTTTACTTTATGGTATCTTACGAGAATAACTTACTAAAAAGTTGAGAAACTTTGATTCTCTAGGCAATCTCAGTGTTTAATAATTTAAACTTAAAATTATAAACTATAACGTTGCCAGTTAATAAAAAAAATTTTAAAAGTTAATACAGAGAAAAACATTACATTCCTTTTTTGGTACGGCAGTAGTGTAAAAAGCTTACGACAGGCTTTTTTCTTAATAATTCCAACCAAAATGTACATAACCTCAAAGTTGTGTGATCATTTTACTTAAACCCTAAAAATTAATTATAGGTATTATAAAAGATTAAGTTATTTACTTCACAAAAAAACCCTTCATGTGTGCGTTAGTTTAAACCTTGTTTCTTTCGTATTTTTTTACTTTTTGATGTTAAATTTTTGTTTTTGTTTTGAAGTAGAATGTTAGTTTTTGTTTACTTGATTGTGGTATTTCCTTCAAAATCATTAATTTGGGTTCGACCAAAACGTGGCGTTGTATCGTTAACAATACCTGTCAATACCAGTTGCACTGTTAGTATGAAATGTCCATTAGTCTGAAAAATTCTACTGAATGGCTTCCTTCCCATGGACAAAGCTGTAAACCACTTAGGCATATACTATACATTTAAGTATGCTATTCTAGAAGACATTCTAATTATTCACATACCAAGTATTTGTTTTAAATTAAAATATTTACCTCTAATAAAAGTTATGAAAAGATATCGCACCAACACTTAAATTGTTTGCTACATTTTTCAATTTATCTTTGGATTTTTCTTGAAGCTGGTAAAAGTGTTAAAAGAAAATGTAAAGCCGCTGCGTTCGACCATAAATTTGGCTCTTTTGGGATTATAAAATAAAATACCATTATTTTTCCCCTTAATTACATTTCCACGTGAAAAGGAAATGGGAGAAAATGTGGGTAAGCGTGGGGTAAGCAAGTTTATATTTTATGCGAGGATTAGCATCGGCTAATGACAGTTAAGCCTTCTCAACTTCCGAGACCTTATTTTATAATCGCTTTTATATTATTAGCCCTCTTCTTTTTACGGTCATAATATAACTAAGTAGACCGGATATAAAATACAAGGGAAAGGGTAACTTTATGACAAGGAAAGTTGGATTTTGTGAAAATGTACGTTTGATGTTAAGTAAAGCTATTTGAAAATGGTATTAAAGAACGGATGAAAAGGGTATTTGGGTATCCCCAAATTCTGGTTCTTAATTAAATAAAAAGTAAAATTTTCCATCTAGACGGTATAAAAAATTGCGTATAAATTCATACTCAGACCCAGGCAATTAGTCAAGAACGTTATACAAATAAGATTAGAGCATTATTCTGAGCACTAGAACAATGTTTCCTCATTAACACAATGCTATTATGTATGTAAATCGCTGAGTAACAATCTAATTTAAGTGTCTCAACATAACCATGTGCTCTGCATATTCATTCATACAAGATGAAAATGAGGTACCTTCCTAACCTATCTTCTCGAAGTATATTTTGAATGCTTACTTGTCTTGCTTTTTGAGACGCCGAGACAGTACATTTATTACGAAAAAATATTTATAAATAGTTCTTTGAATTGAATATAATTCGAAAGGAGTCTTTTAAATTGAAGAGATATACAATTTGTATCTGCATAAAACTCGTGTGTAAATATGAGACCTATCCTATTCTGCTCATTTCTTACAATTGTGTGGAAAAATACTAAGTAAACTGTTGCTGATCCGTTCCATTGGTTTGTACGGATGTTTCCCTTCTGTCGCATAGATTGAATTTTTATGAAAATCGGTTCTGCAGTTTTTGCGTGAAGGAGTAACAAACAAACAAATATCAAACTTTCGCATTTATAATATTAGTACGATTTATAAAATATATGTTAAAAAACAAGTTTGAACTTTACTTTTTCTCTTTTCGTGTGGGACCCTAGTGTCAGAATTTTTCAACCGCCTTCTACAAGTAGCAGGCTTCTGACATGGTTGTGTAACGACCGCCGTCTATGTGATCATAGACAGTAATCGGGACCTACGGAACACCGAACCATCTTACTTACGGACAATCGGGTGGTTCAGCCCGCAATATCCTAACCAGACTGGGAACAAGTTCACGAAGTGATTAATATCAACTTTGTGAGTGACCCACCGAGAATCGAAACCGAAACCGTCTGCGTCAAAAGCAGTCACACACACACACGCAGCAGGTCGTGAACTTTAGGGAAACTATATAAATTTTCAATCTTGTCAGGTTTTTCTCGAAAAAGTGACTGCATGTAACAAATTTTTTGCGACTCAAGTTACCTTGTATTTAACTTAAAAGCTGCAGAGTCAACTCGAGTGTTGAGATCACAAATTTATACAACATAACCATGTGCTCTGCATATTCATTCATACAAGATGAAAATGAGGTACCTTCCTAACCTATCTTCTCGAAGTATATTTTGAATGCTTACTTGTCTTGCTTTTTGAGACGCCGAGACAGTACATTTATTACGAAAAAATATTTATAAATAGTTCTTTGAGTCATGTTCACTCGAAGACTAGAAGAGGTGAACCCCAAACACGCCGTGGCCAAACATTGGTCCAAGTTTTTATAATCAGGTCACCATCATTGATTTGATGAAAAATAAGTTATTTTTAGGGTTTAATATTCTAACACTAAGAAAGTCACAACTATTAATGCAAAATTGATTTTTATCTCAGACTGTATTTAATTCTTCGGAGAGCGTCGGTGGCCAAGTGGTTAGGACACCGGTCTTACAATCGTGAGACCCGAGTTCGATCCCCGCCATGTACCAATGTGTTTTTACACACGTACATTTACCGACTGCTCTTACGGTGAAGGAAAAACTTCGTGATGAAACCCACATTCAAATAAAATTTGAATTCAGATGATATTTGAATGTGGCTTAACCTAGGATTCGGGCCAGGTTAGCCTTCGGGTTGCAGAGGTCAGATGGCAGTCGCTCTGTGTAAAAACTTGGTTCCACGTCAAATCCCCCCTAGGTTAGGTAGCCGACCCCGACAGAGAACGAGATAAGGCAAGGAGAATGATGACTGTATTTAATTCATAAACCGCATTCGAATTAATTTGTGTTTTGTTTATACATATAAATTTTAAAATGTAAAATATGTCATGATGTTGATGATCCTTTTCAATAAATAAATTTGATTATTGAGGGTGCTCCCATACAATGAATGCTGACTGTCTGACTGGCCTGACATTTTTGCTCATTTAGGTACAGGATGTTAATAGTACGGAACCTATCATGCATGAGGTTGACTCACACTTGGCTGGTTTATTTGTATTCGATTAGGTTAAAGCAATTAGATAGAAGTTTAAACAGGATTATCGACACCTTTCAAAGTAACTAACAAAAAGATTAATAAAAAAAAAACGTTGCTTATCTTTCCCGATTTATCTGATATTGAACTGTTTCAAGCTAAGATACACATAAACCAACGACTTTTGATCTCATTACAAAGTTAATGGCAGTATTGTGCGTGTTTCAAAAGCCCAGAATATAGGGTTGACGAGACGAAACACAATTCCAAAAAGGCTAAATTGATGAAGACTTACATTTCCAAAAGAGCGATTGATACCTTGTTTCAAAGTTGTTTTTAACAATACACTGAGAATGGGGTAAAAATAGATAATATTCTTTATTTAGCTGTTTTTGGTCCGGTCAGATTAAGTAAAAAGTTCCTCTTGCATTTTTGTTCTGTCTCGGCAACCCTACAAGCAGATGATCAGATCTTCAAAAACTTTAACAAAATTACACCAATTTAGGAGACGTTTCCGTGAAACGGCTTCCGCTTGGGGCGTAACAGCTTATCAAATGATTGTTCTAAACGTTCCGGAACTCAGAGCAATTATGATAAAGGAGGACAAGTATTATCACGGGTCGATTATTCCATCGGACACTCATTTCAGAATTATTAAGATGGCAGATTTTGTTTGGACGCGGAGAAAGATAGGAATCAGAATTGAATATAATTCGAAAGGAGTCTTTTAAATTGAAGAGATATACAATTTGTATCTGCATAAAACTCGTGTGTAAATATGAGACCTATCCTATTCTGCTCATTTCTTACAATTGTGTGGAAAAATACTAAGTAAACTGTTGCTGATCCGTTCCATTGGTTTGTACGGATGTTTCCCTTCTGTCGCATAGATTGAATTTTTATGAAAATCGGTTCTGCAGTTTTTGCGTGAAGGAGTAACAAACAAACAAATATCAAACTTTCGCATTTATAATATTAGTACGATTTATAAAATATATGTTAAAAAACAAGTTTGAACTTTACTTTTTCTCTTTTCGTGTGGGACCCTAGTGTCAGAATTTTTCAACCGCCTTCTACAAGTAGCAGGCTTCTGACATGGTTGTGTAACGACCGCCGTCTATGTGATCATAGACAGTAATCGGGACCTACGGAACACCGAACCATCTTACTTACGGACAATCGGGTGGTTCAGCCCGCAATATCCTAACCAGACTGGGAACAAGTTCACGAAGTGATTAATATCAACTTTGTGAGTGACCCACCGAGAATCGAAACCGAAACCGTCTGCGTCAAAAGCAGTCACACACACACACGCAGCAGGTCGTGAACTTTAGGGAAACTATATAAATTTTCAATCTTGTCAGGTTTTTCTCGAAAAAGTGACTGCATGTAACAAATTTTTTGCGACTCAAGTTACCTTGTATTTAACTTAAAAGCTGCAGAGTCAACTCGAGTGTTAAGATCACAAATTTGTATTCCAGGCTCACAATAAACTTCATTTAAATATAAATGCGACAAGACCTTTACCCTAGTAAATGTTGTAACTTGTATAAACTGAGTCGTAATTTTTTACGATGATACCGAAAATAACTTGAAGCATTTAAACAAGCTTAGTAGGAAAATATAATGAGAACATTAAAATTTCAAATTTTCATGCCGTAGTCTTAAAAGGCTTCTGTGTTTTGTCACTTTTTAAGATTGTAACTGAGTACCCAACTTTTAAGAATAATTAATGATCAAATTCTTAGTATTTCTTCAGCATTTTGATAACCTATCATTGTTGTTGTATAACTTCTACCGGAGAAAAAGATACAGTAACAAAATATGACAGAAGAAGAAGTTAGGTACATAATAACCACTATGTGGGTTAGCTTACGTAGTTTTGTTTTTCGTTTTGTCTTACTCATTCGCTGGGCAGGAGAATTGGAGAGCGCAGTGCAAAGAAACATATCACACATAATGCCTAAAAGTTGTTTCATAATAATTTATGATTTTTCTTGAGAGTTTTAAAATCTGCTTTCAGTTCTGGTTATATAAGATGTAAAAATATTAGCTGCAAATATTTTAAGGGTTGAATCAGGGCATGAAACTGAACAACTTTCGCCAAGAAGCATAGGTCGAAATATGAGAAAATTATTTTGGAACTCCCATACAAATGGACTTCGCCGGTCGGTGATTTTGTATGCGATGTCCAAAATTTTTTTCATATTTCGACCTATGTTTCTTAGGGAAAGTTGTTCAGTTTCATGGGCTAGTGCACCCCTAAAAATATTTGCAGCTAATATTTTTACATTCTGTATACAGCGAAATTGTACGAAAGTGTATTCCCCTGTTCACTATACTAAAGATTTTCGAAAATATTCGTAGAACTGCATATTACTGGCGGCAGCATCATATCGTTTGAATAAAATTGTAGGTTGCAATCTTGAACCGTTTGCTTACCTTTTGTTTCTTTTTCCTTCAATATCGCTCTATGAATAATAATGAATTTTTCTTTTTACTTTTGTTGCAGTGAAATAGACCGATTAATATTTATTAGTCCGTTCTGTTGACAGTGCTGTGTCGATTTGCAATTTAAATTAATCTTTTATGAATTCTTTCAGCTATCATTACAAATACAGCTTTTAGTAACTGTATATTTTAGTATTGTACAAATGTTTTAAATGTCCGCATAACTACTAAGGCGGACCGCACACTTAACGCACAACGGAGCGCTAAAATGTCGCAGCGGTCTCTCTGTTTCATACCTACTAGAAATGTCAATCCCCATACTAAAACCGCACTCGACGGACGACGCTGCGATTTGACACATCTGAAGTCTGATCGCACGAGGGATAAGCTTGTTAACGGGGAAATCAAAAGCCTACAGATTTAACTTAAAGTTTCTATTACCAGGAAGTTTATAAAATGAACAAAATAAAATGAAATAACAATTAAATAACCGACTGGGGTTCCACCCTTATGTTGTAGATATACCTCTAATCCGCACTAAGCGTTTCGCTTCAACTTTTATCATGCGTACGGCTAAAGAGTGGAATTCCCTACCGGCGGATCTTTTTCCGGAACAATATAACTTGGGCCTTTTTAAGGCAAGAGTGAATAGGCATTATCTAGGCAAGCATGTACCATCTTCGTCTGCATCTCCACTTACCACCAGGTGAGATGGCAGACAAATGCGGGCCTATTACATATATAAAAAAAATTTATCAAATTTACACAAACCCTGACATAGAATTCAAAATGATATTTAATAACACGTATTCAACAAAATTTTAATGGAAATAATTGGTTTCAGCCAATTACCTTGGTATTGTTGTGACTAGTAATAGTTTTGTTCAACTTTACGCTAAAATAGCCAACCAACAGACTAACCAAAAAATGTATTCACACCAGTAGTGTTTAGGCTTCTTCCACCTTGCGGGAAGGTTCAAAAATCATCGGAAGTTGGAAATAGTGTCCAAGTTGGTCGACGATTACGACTATACTTATAAAAGTCTCCAAGGCCGTAGTGTTTATCCTTAGCGGTTGTTCATTTATTTCTGATGGATTTAACTATTTTTAGTTATCTAAAACACAGAAATATAATGCTGTTTTCTTCTAAAACACTTTAGTCTCCTAATATAATTACAAGTAGGTAGGTAGCTAAATAAAAATCTTCAACAAACATACGTTGACTGTTCATTTCTGAATCACACATTAATAACATGCGTATGTACGAAATACGTATAGATTTTCATAAACACATGTAAGAGAATTTCAATAAAGCAACCTTTTATGAATCGCGCAATACAATGAATGATATGAACATTTTTAATTTCAACTTTTATCTGCTGAGCAACGTATGGAAAAAACGTTCCGGGAATCGCTTCACGAGACTTGATTGCCATTATTCGTTCGACAGTACAATTGGTTCGCAAATAACGAATGAATCTATTTTACTCTGTTACCATCAGGGAATGTAAATTGACACGTTTTTGTATAAATTGTGTAATAGTTTTGCTTGATGTATACAAGTCATAGCCAGATTTAAAAATTTGAAGGAAGATAACGATCCTTAAATACACCTAGTTTAAAAGTCGATATAATGTACTGCATTTTGGCAATTACGTAGTGCAGGAAATAAATTAAAAGATATAATTTAGGAAGAAACGTAACTTTTTCCATCAAAAATAGTAGTGCACAAACTTATTTCGGCAATAACCTACAGATCCAACAACTTCATAGAGCTAGCCCGATACGATATTACTCTTAGCTATAAGCCCGACAATATCAAGCAAGGAAAGGAATTGTTCTAGGCCATTTGGAGCAGCAAAACAGTTTCTTCTGGACGGTAAATTCCACCAATTACTGGAATTCACAGGACCATTTGTCACAGGGCGTAAAAACTGCGGCCGGCGGCGCTGCCCACGTTGGACGGTCCATCTGTCCGACTTGGGACCTCCGTCAAAACGTTGTCGACTGACAGATCGTATTTATAACTCCACTGCAACGGCCTTTTGAAAAATGTTCGCCCATTTTCCCTGAGCCCCTATGAAAAGAATGTTAGACGGAATTCAGAGTAAAAACTTTGAATATTTCCGAGCACGAGATTTTAACGCACTTTCAAAGTATTCACTGGCTGTGCCGGTTGTTTAACAAATGGCCCTGTTCGTGATGTTTTTCCATACCAGCGCTGTAAGGTCCTACCTACCTAGGTTCATACATATTTGCTTCGTATTGGCTGTGCTGTATTTCTAACTATACTTTTTCCTTTAGGCATGAAAAAACTTGCTATGGTTTATTTTGAACGTGGTTTATATACCAGAACTCGAATTAGCCCAATAAGACTATGAGAGCATTTTTTCATTAGCATAGCGGTAAAAATGTAGACCAAAATGCAATGGTAGGTGTCATTGAAGTGCAAAATAAATTAATTACAGAAAACCTGTGCTCCTGTACAAGTATTCCAACCACGCTACGTTCAGCCCATTCATAAATTTTGATGAACATCCGAACCTGTTTTAATATTAACTCCCAATTAATTGCAATAATGAAGGACGACGCAAAATTAACAGCAGATAACAAGTTTTAATTAAATTTCCGTCGTGTGTATTCAAATTAACTTGATTAATAGAAATAATACAACAGTTCTTTTCATAAGCATAAAGCATATAGTCATGTCAACAAAATGTTAAGCAAAATTTACCTTCATCATATATGGCTTATGAAACTCGAAGATGCAATTGACAGTTAAATTTAGGCGGATCGCACACTTAACGCACGACGGGCCGCGGAAATATCGCAGCGGTTTGTCAGATCCATACTTGAAACGTCACTTCCCATACTAAAACCGCAATCGACGGACGACGCTCCGATAGCACTGCGTCAACGACGGTGGAGCGGTTTTAGTATGGGGATTGACATTTCTATTAAGCATCTGACAGACCGCTGCGATATTTTAGCGGTCTGTCGTGAGTTAAGTGCGCGATCCGACTTAGTGATTGCAGTATTTCTACAGCTGACATTAAATCCACCAAAATTACTAATTCAGTTCCACAATGTCATATTCTTTATATTTCAAATGCAACCACATCATGGTCACTTGTGAATATTCGTAGCAGTCAAACAGATTCATAAATACAATTAGATTAATTGCTATTGTGATTCCAAAATCCAGAATGGCTAAACACACTTAAAACAGATAATAAATGATTGGACAAAATGAAGATATTCCGTGCTCTCATTTCGCCCAAAATTCAATTTTAAGAAGCACGAGAATTTCGAATGTATAATATTCATGTTTCCACCGCGTTCCAAAATAACAAAACTCCAAAGTGCTATTTCCTTCCCATAAAATAAAAAAGATCGAACTTATGATGGGTCCTTGTAATAGGAGTGTTATATTAGCAACTAGATATCGTCATAATTAATATTAAGAACAAATTTTAGTTTTCTGTGTGCCAGCCACTTCACTTTTAACTTACAATCAGCTTCTTGATACACATTATTTCCAAATTAAACCATGTTTTGGCCTTGTTTACAATATCAAAATTAATTTGCACATTATTGAAATTATCATATCACATATATTACTATTATACTGACTTGGGGTGTCCCACATTTTTTTCAAAATGTTTAAAGGTTTTTATATGTACTTATCGTAATACACACACAAATCACGCCTATACCCCTGGCGGGGTAAGCAAAGTGTTAACGATCGTAAAATTATAGTTTTAGGGTCGTTACAGGTAAGTCATATCACTGTAGTGACAGGATATCGGACTGTTACCTAAATATGTAATAAACGAAACCCTTGAGTCCCTTTGTCGCCTCATTCAATACCCGTGGGAAAGAAATGGTACGATGCTATTCTAAGCCGGTATCACACGGCAGTATAACATATTATAAAAATACGAAGACTGTGAAATTTTTAATTCTTTGCGGACTTTTTTAAGGTTCAGTGGTGTATTAAGCGTGGTGGAACCAACCAAGTTTCATCGAGACGTTTGCTTCGCGTTCATTGTCTGTCTACAAAAGAATACTTATTATGAAGATAAGTTGAGGATTTTTGCGCATTGTCTCATTGTCAACATTCATTTGCCATGACTTCCATTTTATTACGCACGGGATTTGCAGGGGTTTGAAAAGATTAAAGCTTTAGAATGTTTGCTGGCGATAAGATCCTGAGAATGTTTTTTCATTGTTTATTAAAATTGTATATAAAATAAAATCCTCTATTTGATTGAAAAAAAAAAAATCATACACATCGCCAAATATCAAATAACATCGTTATTGATATTACATTTAAGTAGGTTCTTAGTAAAACATCATTAATTTAAGTCTGAGACCTATTGACAAAAAATAAGCAGTTTTGTGATAGGAAAGACGAGAACTTTATTAATTACATAAACTTTTTAACGATATTTTTTGTGATGTTTAATTTTAAAACTTGTTCAAAGCTTAACAAAATAAGCTTTTAAGCGTTGAAAACACTTAAACTAGGTGCACGAATAAAGTCCTGATTTTCGCTGGCAAGAGCTTAATTTGGTCTAAAAACCCGCTGGTAAGTAATGCAGTTTGGTACGCGCAATTGCACCGAACGAGTCAACAGAACGAGATTATACTAACGCAGGACAATGGCAAAGTAGAATGAAGAAACGGTAGTTTGCTTTTGACAAATTTACAAAAAATGCCACAATCTTAGTTTATTGAAGGCCTCGCGTTGAGCGCTAGTGAGACTTTAAATAATCTAAAGCCAATCCACTGCCACCATCACTGGCCATAGCAGTCATAGAGAGAGCTCTACGAGGGGAATTGACATACCCACCTAAAATGGCAGGCACACTAGCGGGCACAGTGCAAGTTTTACATTTTACAAGGAATGCTTGTTTGCAGCCCATTCCCTAGCTAAATGAAATTGTTTAATAGCTTTTTATGACACCACTAGAAGAAATGCATTGATGCTATTTTTAAAGCAACATCAAGCCGTTCCATATAAATTAAACTATTTTTACCCGACTACAGCAAAGCAAAAAGGAGGGTTATGATTTTGACCGGAATGTATGTATGTATGTATGTATGTATGTGGCAACAATTCCTTTGTTCCCTCCTAGCTACGAATCTACTTAACAGAATTTGACAAATGAGGTGTCAATAGAAGCGTCTGAACAGTCCGATGGTTATAGGCTATGTTATGTGACAATAAAGTGAACATGGCGCCCTCTAGCGTGCATAAAGATACGAACAAATTTTTTTTTCTTCTAGTGCTATCGTGTTGGGTATCAAACAAAAAGGCTTAAATAGTACATTTCAAAAATATATATAATGTAGGTGAAAGTTTGAAGCTTTCTTGCATTTATGCAATGTCAATTTAGTATGAAATTGGTACATCGGTTTTTCTCTTTCTCTCTTTTCGTGTAGGACGCCGAGCCGTCTAACGATTCAATTTCTTTTTTTGTGTGGGACACCGAGTCGTCCAACGACCCGATGAACCCTAGTGTCGGAATTTTTCAACCGCCTTCTGCAAGTAGCAGGATTCTGACATGGTTGTGTAACGACCGCCGTCTAAAGTGATCATAGACAACAACCAGGACCAACGGCTTAACGTGCCATCCGAAACACGGAACCATCTTTCTTACGGACAATCGGGTGGTTCAGCCTGCAATGTCCTAACCAGACTGGGAACAAATTCACAAAGTGATAAATATCAACTTTGTGGGTGACCCACCGAGAATCGAACCCGGAACTTTTTGCATCAAAGGCAGTCGCACTACCACTGCGCCACATTGGTCTTCAATGAGCCCTTATGTCAGAAGTTTTCAACCACTTTCTACAAGCAGCACGTACATTGGTATCGGTATCGGTGTGGTGTTGGTATGTGTCATACTCGTGGAGCTGATCTGATGATGAAAACGAAAGGCAGACAAGACGTGATAGCACTACATACGCTAAATATCTGTGTATAAGCTATGATAAGAAAGAGCTGGTCCTTAGGCTCAAATCTGACATATTTTTCATCATATTTAATGGGATAGAAGTAGAAGTGTGTGTGTGTGTGTGGGTAGAAGTAGTAGTAGTGTTTTATTCCTTTCACTCGCTGAAGCGCCTCCAAAATTTCTTGCCTCTGAAAACTAAAATCACTCTCGCACAGACACTTCTATTTCCTCTCTTTGATTATGCTGACACTTGCTATCTGGATGCCACTGAGGAGTTGTTGAACAAACTCGAGCGTCTCCAAAACCTTTGCATTAGATTTATCTTTGGCTTACGCAAGTATGACCATGTCTCGCAGTTTCGTTCTCAACTTAAGTGGCTCCCTATCCGTCTTCGAAGAAATGCTCATGTGCTTTCTTGTCTTTATAAAATTCTTCACAGTCCTTCTTCTCCTTCATACCTTAAAGAACGTTTTAATTTCTCTCGGTCCCAAGACAAGCCTTGTCGCTCACATGTCAAGTCAATTCTTTCAATCCCTATCCATCACTCCGATTTCTACAGTTACTCTTTCACTGTGCATGCAGCCAGATTGTGGAACTCCCTCCCGCACACAGTGCGTGACAGCCCTTCCCTCTCAGTGTTCAAGAAGAGAGTAAAAGAGCACTATCTTTCACTATCAAAATAGTTCGTATCTGTCATATTTATGTATGTATATTGTAATATGTATAGTTGTATTATATGTAGTATATCAGTATAATTATGTAAATTTAATATTTTAGTGTGTGTATTATGTATTACTTTTAAATAGGTACCGCAGTTACTATTATAAATATTGTGCACGATCGTCAGCCTTACCTTATGCTATCTCTCTACCGTAGGACTGCTGGAAGAGATTTCTTTTTAGAGATAAGTAGTACCTGTTGTGTTTTTATCTAAATGTGATTGTCCTGTGTTTTATCTTGTGTGCAATAAACAGTTAAATAAATAAATAAATAAATATTTATTTAATATTTAATAGAAAAGTACCGCGAAAATTACCACATTAAAATTAATTTAACGCGTAGATAGGTAGGTACATTAAGAGATCCTACTAATCCTAATCCTAATTCCTTATATAATTTATAAAGGCGGATGTGTGTTTGTTAGGACTTGGCGCTAAAACGGCTGAATAGATTCAAATGATACTTTGTACAAAGATGAAATAATGTCTAGAATAAAACATAGGCTGCTCTTTACTGCGGTTAAATTTCTTATTTTAAGGGGAACACGCACTTTCCAAATTTTTTAAAAAAAGTAGTGCTATTAAGCCAGTTCGCGTTTTAGGAAAACTAACAGCGACATCTGTTGTCTGAGACTTTTGACTTACTCAATTGGGTAGCTGCACCAAACTTTACGTTTAAGTCACAATACGTACTGCTACTGCATGTAAAATATGTTTGAATAAGGTTTATGTGTTGGGTATCAAACGAACTGTCATATTTTTCATCTCATGTAATGGGATCCAAGTTGAAGGTACCGCGAATTATTACATTTAAATTAATTTAACGCGTACATAGATAGGTAGGCAGGCAGAGCGAAAGCGGGATAAAGGAGTGATATGTGTTTATATGTATGTATGTACTACATAAAAGATCCTACAACTAATATTTTAAAAGCAGATGTTTGTGCATTTTTCTTAGAACTTGTCGTTATAACGCTTCATATATTCATATTAAATTTTATACGTAGCTAAAATAATAAATGAAAACATCTGTTTTGGTAACGAAACCAACCAGCAAGCATCGGCACGGAGGGTTGAGGGGGGCTTGCCCCCCTCACAGAATAAAGAAACTAAAACATTTGTTTTGGTAATGAAATCACACGGGGCTTACTATATACACCTAACAAAATCATAATACAGTTTAAACTCATACCTATCTACATCTTCCAACAAACAATCGGTAAAATTTAAGCTTACAACCCCAAAATAATTAAAATAAAAAGAAGTCTAAAAACTAAAACCCGACTACTGAGATTTCGCGCTCTAAAAAGTAAGAAACAAGAAATTTGAAATAATAACTACTCACGATTGAATGTGTTTTTCGTCTCCAAAATTCATACAAAGTAAACAGCTATTATAATTTATTTTCATGGCAGTTTAATATAAAGTTCATAGTGGTTTTCAGGTGATAGCTGTGGTCGTTTGCCACGTGTTCTAGTACTATCTAGTTTATAAAATAAATAAGGCAACGTGGCAAACGACCACAGCTTTCACCTGAAAACCGCTATGAACTTTATATTAAACTGCCATGAAAATAAATTATAATAGCTGTTTACTTTGTATGAATTTTGGAGACGAAAAACACATTCAATCGTGAGTAGTTATTATTTCAAATTTCTTGTTTCTTACTTTTTAGAGCGCGAAATCTCAGTAGTCGGGTTTTAGTTTTTAGACTTCTTTTTATACTTCATTTGTTTAGGGGTTATAAACTGTCTAATTTTGTAAACACAAAGTGGAACAATGGGCCAAAAAGCCTGATTTTAAAGCAATTTAGCAAGTATAGTCGCTCACACTCTCTTATTTTTGAGCACGAAAAGCTGCTGTTCCCCTTTACTGTGAACCACGGTCGGGTTACCAACATTTGGAGCGGGAATGTAGGTCACAGTGCAAGGACTTGTATTTCTATGTAAACCAGATATTTTACTTGGGTGTAAAAGGAGAACGTTGCGATTTGTAGAAAGTCGAAGAGTCTGGAAGTGTTTTGTTAGAACAGTTGTTTGTTGTCTGAGATCGCTGAAACGCGCTGTCATACTGGTATGTTTTCTAATTTATTTTCCTGCAGAAAATTTATACAGGGTAGTACCAACTTTCCGTGTGATGCCGGCTTAGAGTAGCATCACCCCATATCTTTCCCGCGGGTGTTCTAAGGGACTCCGGGTTTCATATGTATTACAGCTTTAGGCGACAAGCTGACAACCTGTCACTACAGTAATACACGAATCATCCGATAGGGCTCTGAATAATTGTCAGACGTGGTGATAGCGAAAGTATTTTTGCGGCCGTTAACGCTCTGCCTACCCCGTAAGGGATAAAGGCGTGATATATGTATGTATGTACCAACTTTCCTAAATACACTTTTCTTTATTGAAAGAAGTGCTCACACAAAACGTTGTGAGAAAATCTAAGAGGAACCCTTAATGGTTTTGGCATTGCATTATTCTCGGTCTCATTAGCCTTGAAGGCGCTCAACAAAACGATTTGAAGCACGCCTATGTGAGTTATTCAAATATATTCATTCATATGCTAAGGACCTCCTTGAAATCTAGAGCCATGCATGTTTTTGTAAGTAACCGTAAAAAGTCTTTGATAATGCGTTGGCAGGGAAACTAAATTGCCGCATTTTTAAATAAAGGTGGTTTGCCGAGTAATGCTCGACTTTTTAGTTGTTCACAGTATTTGAAAATGAAACTTAGCCAGCTCAAATTTCTTGCCATCAAAACATATCTTACCAGCTCAATTTCGAGAAAATCGTTGGACCTGTTTCCGATAGATACATACATACATAAATCACGCCTATATCCCTGGCGGGGTAGGCATCGTTCAGTTAGGCGTAGCTAGATGATCATTTAAGACCTTTGATTATAACCTAGGCACGACTTAAAAATCTTTTAACACGAAATTGTTACCTATATCTTGATAAAAATATCCACAATATGAAAATTTCTTACTCAATTTTCTGCCATGATTTTACTGAAATTGATTCGACTTAATTAAGCTGACGAAAGATGTCGATGTCGTTGCAATATGGTGCCGCCTATGTGATTTATGCAGATTGACGCTAATACAAAAGACGGTATAAAATAATAATGCTCAGCTCATTTTTGATTATTGATAGAAAATTAGCATAATAATGAAAGTGCTATGCGAAAACGGTCAGTAAACAGAATAATGTATGTAGGTACGTACTAGGTATAGTAGCTGGTCTCAAAAGTTCAGCAGGGTAATTTTTCATTTCGTTTATGAGTTAACATAATCGAGAAATTCCTTAATAACAATTTTATGTTATACTTTACACCTGCGCACATTATAATTCAAATTTTAAAACATAAAATTGGACTAACGTGGTGATGCTCATACCCGCTTCTATGACAATTTGAGTTCAACTTTTTGAAGTCATAGTCGGATCGCACACTTGACGCTTGATGGAGCTCAAAAATATCGCAGCGGTCTGTCAGATCCATACTATAAATGTCAATTCACATACTAAAAGCGCTCAACCACTGTCATCGCAGCGATATTGCAGTGTTGTCCGTCGAGTGCGGTTTTAGTATTGGGAGAGACGTTTCTAGTATTGATCTGACAGACCGCTGAGATATTTTTGCGCTCCGTCGTGCGTCAAGTGTGCGATCCGCCTATTCATATTACAGAAAAATGTGCGACGGAGTCGACAAAACTTTTCGCTGATATGTATCAGACAAAATGGACGAAAGTTTTAGATAAAACTGCTAACTGTCGTGATCTGAGCGACATCGGTCCAATGTAGCAACCGATGTAGGTTCATTGAATAGAAAGTTGTTTATGTCATTGGCAAATATAGTTGTAGTTGTGAGAATTCAATGTTTTATTTTTTGTTTATAGCCACAATCACTTTTAATAAATACATTAAAATTGTTACGCTTCCATTTTGATTAAAGCCACTGAAATCTTGTTCAGTTCATTGAATTAGTCACATTAAGCTAAACTACGAAGTCAAACCTGTATTCAGACTTAACTCCAAAAACAGTGGCAACACTACAAACATAAACTCGTTAATCACAAAACTCATTTACATATTCAAAGCAATTAAATTCGCGAGTGGCGTGCGCGAGAGAGAGATTTCGCTGTAAGCTGTAATTTTCTTTCTAACGCAATAAACTCGAACTTCAGACTAGTAGATAGATTTGTGTGAAAGTCGTATTATAAATTGACGCCAAATGGTTGCGCCAACGCACTACGCAACGCGTTCGGTATGTCGTCTCCCATACATTACTACCGGTACGCGCGTGTACACGTGCTGCGTACGGAAGCGGTGTAGTCTACCCTTATCAGAGCATCATTTTATAATTACGAGTAAGTCAATCAAGGAAAGGTTAGCAGTGTTCACAACATATTGAACTACGCTCACCAATCCAGTTTCTAGGTGTAGTGAGGATAACAAATTTTCCTAACACGGAGCCTTTTACCTTTGTAGCAGGGGGCTGTATTACGTGTGAATCAATCACCCGAAATGAGAATTTGAAGTATTTAAATATGAGGCAAATTAATGTCATTCTTACACATGTATATTCATCATCAAATTGGGCATCACCAAATTGAAATAAAAAGTGGTTAGATAAAAAAGAGAATATACTAAACAAAGTACTACGCGTACAAATTTCAAGATTTCATCGTAAAATATTCACACCATATCCATTCATTTCTTTTAGTCTTACATTTAAAGATTTTATGAAGCGGGAAGTCTTTAATTCACTTTCGAGCACTTACAAATGCGAAGTTCATAATTTTGCATAATTTCGTCCAAATAGGAGTTGAATACGTTTAAACATCTGTTTTCAAGTTTTATGTTGAGCTAGATGCGCTGCCAGCGGCTTTACTTGCTACTTACCATTTTTACGGGGTTTTTTAAGCAGAATAATACAAGTAAGCGTCAAATATGAAATCAAGTGGTCGGCAACAACATGAAAAAATTTGCAAGGTGCACAAACATCACATCAAATTTGTTATTAAGGCGGATCACATACTCAACGCACGACGGAGCGCTAAAATATTGCAGCGGTCTGTCAGATCCATACTAGACACATCACTCCCCATACTAAAACCGCACTCGAAGGACGACGCTGCGATAGCGCTGCGTTGACAGCCGTTGAGCGGTTTTAGTATGGGGATTGACATTTCTAGAAGGTATGGATCTGATAGGCTGCTGTTTTGGCGCTCCGTTAAGTGTGCAATCTGCCTAATATAGTTTGTCCAATCATTGCTCCTCATTTCTCCTCCACTATCGACTTTCAAGGCGTGCTGAAGCACAGACTTTGCTTAGGATCAATAAGATTATCAGAGTTAGATAAACTATCCCGCACGGCTCTTCGGTGTGAAGTTGTTTGCATAGTTACTTTCTAGATAAGATGCACCAGTCTATTTGCTATTCTAGTGTGGGAATTTAGCTTTTTGGAATTCGACAATACGCGTTTTGCGTCTGACCTAATATGACTGGAGGATTTTTTACAGGTAATCCAATTACTAATATGTTTGATAGGTACTACATAATATCATATTAATCCTAGAGGATCGTTGTACATACATACATACAGAAACATGTATTACGCCTTTATCCGTTGCTGGGTAGGCAGAGCGTTAACGGCCGTAAGGATACGGTCGCTATCGCCACGTCTGTCATTTTTGAGGATTGTTTTCTAAGGTTGTTTCAGAAATCATGGATATCACTATAGTGACAGGTTGTCAGCCTGTCCCTTAGTCCCTCTTACGACACCCGCGGGAAGGATGTGGGGTGAAGCTATTCTAAGCCGGCATCACGGCACCGGATCGTTGTAACCTCTCAATAATATCGTATCATCAAAAAATAGCATAGCATGGCTTAGAATAGCATCACCCCATATCCTTCCCGCGGGTGTCGTAAGAGGCGACTGAGGGACTCGAGAGTATTAGTGTATTACAATTTTTAGGCGACAGGCTGACAACCTGTCACTATAGTGATACACATGTTTTCTGAAACAATCTTGGAAAACAATCCTCAAAAATGTCAGACGTGGCGATAGCGACCGTATTCTTGTGGCCGTTAACGCTCTGCCTACCCCGCAAGGGATAAAGGCGTAATATGTGTGTATGTATAAAACTTATAGAATTTTATTATCATCTCATGACTCATTTCTCCTCCACTATCGACTTTCAAGGCGTGCTGAGGCACAGACTTTGCTTAGGATCAATAAGATTATCAGAGTTAGATAAACTATCCCGCCCGGCTCTTCGGTGTGAAGTTGTTTGCATAGTTACTTTCTAGATAAGATGCACCAGTCTATTTGCTATTCTAGTGTGGAAATTTAGCTTTTTGGAATTCGACAATACGCGTTTTGCGTCTGACCTAATATGACTGGAGGATTTTTTACAGGTAATCCAATTACTAATATGTTTGATAGGTACTACATAATATCATACTAATCCTAGAGGATAGTTGTATATACATACATACACAAACATGTATCACACCTTTATCCGTTGTTGGGTAGGCAGAGCGTTAACGGCTGTAAGGATACGCTATCGCCACGTCTGACATTTTTGAGGATTGTTTTCTAAGGTTATTTCAGAAATCATGGATATCACTATAGTGACAGGTTGTCAGCCTGTCGCCTAAAAATTGTAATACACCAACACCCTCGAGTCCCTTAGTCGCCTCTTATGACACCCGTGGGAAGGATGTGGGGTGATGCTATTCTAAGCCGGCATCACACGGCCCCGGATCGTTGTAAACTCTAACAAAAGTATCGTATCATCAAAAAACGCTCTCCAGACGTAGATAAATGCTCAAGGTCAACTGATGGATGTATCACGTAACCGTACGCTAAGGAGATTTATACATCTCCGGGAAGCAAATGGCCTTCCAACAACCGCCACCAAGAAAAAGAAGAAAAATTAGTTCCCGACTTTATCGCGTGTTAAATCGGCGATCCAATGCACGACCCACCCTAGATTAATCCAACTAGCATGAGAGGAAACGAGAAAGACTTTTTATATCATTCAGTTTACCGATAATTGTGAGGAAAGGAAATGGTTTCACGCGAAGGAAAAGTTTTATTAAAGAGTGCTGAAACGGGAACATTTTGCACCATTCGAGATGTCGAGACAGACGTAAAAACGATAAGCCGCAAGGAGTTAAAGATTTTTACATTTATCTACTTTTTTGCAGAGGGATTTTATTACAGCATAAGTTTTTAGCACGCTGCAACTTCCAAGTGCAGTGTGCTTTGAAATTGCAGAGCTTTTCTACAAAGAAGAAGAGTGTATAGGTAATGGACGCATTTTATGTACGTAATTCTTTACCAGCCGTGTGATGCCGGCTTAGAATGGCATCACTCCACATCCTTCCCGCGGGTGTCGGAAAGGCGACTAAAGGAACTCGAGAGTATTGGTGTATTACAATTTTTAGGTGACAGGCTGACAACTTGTTACTATAGCGATACACATGTTTTCTGAAACAACCTTCGAAAACAAACCTCAAAAAAAATTCAAAAGTGGCGATAGCGACCGTATTCTTACGGCCGTTAACGCTCTGCCTACCCCGCAAGGGATAAAGGCGTGATATATGTATGTATGTATGTACTTCTTTACCAAAAGTACGTAAATCCAGAGCTGTATAATACTTTTTAAATCCCACTTGCGTCGTTCAATTCAATGAATCTGGACATTAATTACACTGTATTACCTTTTAGAACAAATCCAGCGGGAGTCTTCGATTAACAACCTAGCCTGAGGTTACTACTATATCGAAACTCACGTGTTTCGAATGAAATAGACGATTTTTTTATGAAATGTAAATTATATATCCCCTTATGATTTCTATGTTATTTTACGCTTTTATTACACATATTAAAGGGCTAATGCTACATAATAATTTTGAACAAAAATACAGAAAATTTAAAAAATATAATAATAGGTGCTCGAGCAAACATTGTTTAGCTTTTATTAATAAAATCATAGAAAACCCCACATATTTTTTTCTATGACAAAGCGGTCAATGCAAACTTATTTTAAAAGAACCTGTAATAATCTTTCGTCTCTCGCCCCTTAAAAACATTTATTTGATTTTTTCAGCCAAGGATAAGATGATACAGAAATAAGTAGTAGGAGCCGCAGCTGGGGTCGCGTTTTCAACCTACCTCGGCAAAAAGAGGTAATAAACCGGTGACCCACGCATTTCAAATGTAAATCCGCCCGCCGGCTCCGAGACGCTTAAACATTTATTTACTCCACTTGGATCGGCAGAGGTTTGAGTACAGCGCAGATTTATGAGCCACTATTTGACGTCAAGTGTACATTTTAAAGTGAAGTTCAGAGTTAGGTGGATCGCGCACTCGATGCACGACGTAGCGATAAAATATCGCAGCGGTCTGTCAGATCTATACTAGAAACGTCACTCCGCATACCAAAACCGTAATCGACGGACAACGCTGCGCTAGCATGAGGATTGACATTTCTAGTATCGCAGCGGTATGTCAGAACATACCGCTGCGATATTTTAGTGTTCCATCGTGCATTAAGTGTACGATCTGCCTTACATGAAATTTCAATGTTCAAATTTTAATTTGATCTAACCAACTCAACTAACTAATTGTACCAAATAGACCAATTGGGCCAATTGTACTAAATTAAAGGTCTATCTAACATTGAATATAGGAAATGAAATAGGATAGGAAAGGAAATACGGTACGCCTTACCAGAAGTGAAAAACGAACCACTTGCCAAAATACTGAATCCAAAGTGGCCCATTTACTTTTTACTTCTCCAGCCACAGCAGTCCACTACTGGATACATGTCCTCCCTAAATTGGAAAAGCTATTGAGTTTAGGAAAATAGGTCGAAATATGAAAAAAGAAAATATGGACCTCCTACACAAAATGTACGAGCCGACCGACTTAGGTTGCATATGAGGCGAAAATTAATAAAAGAAGGATAAAACTCAGATTACCCGAGACGAAAATTCAAAAAGGGTCAATCATTGAAATCCACATGCAGCCTAAAGACAAAAGACCTGGAATTTAGTTTCAAGTTCTTCCAGTTTATATTTCCAGAGAGAGCAGTCTGTTTCATGAATACGACTAGTATTCACACTTTAAATCCAATAAAGTTGTTCTATTTGCGCCTGAAATAGATTTTCACTTGTAGATTTCAGACTCCACAGCAGGGATGCGAGTTTAGTATCTTAAATGGATTTTTTATTAATCGTTTTTTTTTCCATTAAGTCAGAAAACTAAAAAACATCAATTTTAAAAACTTTTTCACAAGTTTTACTTGATTTTCTTCCTATCGCTGAAACAAAAAGTAAATGAGGACCTAATAAGATATTGCGAATTTCAAGTTACAACTTTACAAGTTTTACTTGATTTTCATTCAATAATAATCTTGTATTATACAGTTACCGACAGACGTAAAATTCACTTCTTATCGCCGAAACTAAAAATAAATAAGGACCTAAAATAAGGTATTGCAAATTACAATTATTGGTGTTACGCAGGACCTGCACCAATGCAAAAACATGGCGCAAAAAAACTAACTATGCACTAGGGATATAGGCGTGATTTGTGTATGTATGTATGTACTCAAAAATTCAGGAATCGTAGGTACTCGAGATTGATAAAATAATCGATTAATTCAAATTGCGCAAGTGATTATTAAAAACCGATTTTATATAAAAAAACACATCCCTACTGCACTGCTCTGCAGTGGCCGCGGACAGCGCGGCAAATAGCTCGGTAACCCAATCAAACGTTTATTTCCGCGCTCGGTCACATTAGCACATTGTACCGGGAAATTAAATCGCCAATTCTGTTCTATACACTAAAGTTCTCATTGGCTGGAAGGCTGTTCTCACGAACACCACGAGATTATCCGATGCTTTTCTGGACTCGAGATTTTTCAAAGGTAGGAGTTTTGAAAAGCAAAACAAAAGACTGGACATCAAATTGTAACTTTCACGGGATGCCATTTTTTTAAATAGTCTCCAGCGCACGTGCGAAGTAAGACTAAGTAAGAAGTAGATCTAAAATACCATACAAAAATGGAATAACGTGCATGACACATGTAATCACATGAAATTACAGCAGTGATGGCTTGTAACTTGTAAGACGGCTATCAATAACCGCATTACCGTCCGGTGGTTCCCTATCTATTTGCATAAAAATATTAGGCATAATATAGGTTGGCACAATGTACATTGAACTAAAGATACTTGCGCATAAAAAAATAGGCATAACACGTTAAGCATAATTTATTAACCTAACCTAACCTAACTAGCCTAACCTAATGTCTATAAAAATACTAACCTAACCTAACCTAACCCCTATGTCTATTAAAAATTGTTAGACATAAATAAACTGTATTATGCCAAGATAAATATTATGCGAAAAAATGTTTGAGACAAAGATACACACACACACACACACACACACACACACACACACACATATCACGCCTCTATCCCTTGCGGGGTAGGCAGAGCGATAACGATCGCAAAATTACGGATAGAATAGTGATGCACGACTTATTTGCAACCCTCAAATGTTGTCAGACGTGGCGATAACGACGAAGATATAAAAGGGGAAAAAGAATTATGCGAAACATGTTATGCTAAAACATATTAGTGGAAAAAACAATGCTAACGAAACAGATCCCCCGTCCGGTGTGTGTGAGATTCACCTAAAATTCTATACTGGCTTGTTGAATTAAGTGTTGCTAGATATTTTCACAGTTGGATAGAAAGCGCCAATTGTGTGCCTGTTTTCAAAAAGGCAACTGTAACTGTGTATTTTTTGCACTCGCCAATCTGTCTGGCGTGGGGGATTCTGGACGAATGAATAACCATTTGTTATGCGGTGGTTTGCTACTGTGTGGTGAATTAAAAGAGGGGGGGCAGTTAGGTAGTTAGGAGTGCTAGTAGTCCACTACTTTTTGCTATTACTTTTTTAACTTTGCCGTGTCATGCCGGCTTCGAATAGCATCACCCCACATCCTTCCCGCGGGTGTCGTAAGAGGCGACTAAGGGACTCGAGGGTATTGGTGTATTACAATTTTTAGGCTACAGGCTGACAACCTGTCACTATAGTGATGCACATGTTTTCTGGAACAACCTTGGAAAACAATCCCCAAAAATGTCAGACGTGGCGATAGCGACCGTATTCTTACGGCTTTTAACGCTCTGCCTACCCCGCAAGGGATAAAGGCGTGATATATGTATGTATCTATGTATGTACTTTTTTAAACATGAAAAAAAGCGGGTGGATCGCCGCTGACCAGCTCGCCAGTAATTTTTATGAACTTATTTTTTCTTTTGCGCATCTTTATGGGGTACTTTTAATAATGCGATTATTTTATAAACTTTAGATACTACTAGCAAACAATTCTACATTATTTTTTCTGAACGCCAGTATCAGAGTAGGTACCAAGATTGTTATTCGTATTCTGAAAGTATCTGCAAAACCATAAAACCTTGTGAGAAGTTGTTTCGCATCATATGAAGATCCCTTGCCATTACTAAGACGACGTAGTAAATATATCCGCCCAGGAAGAGAAAAAGGAAATTAGATAGTACCTATTTCGTTTCGTATAGATATTATTATCTACCTTATTCACGAAGCGTAACGTTTATTCACCCATAATTGCATTTACCGACTTAGTGAGATGAAAAAGAAAAGAAATATAACGCTGAAAACAATTTAGAACTCCCATTAACAAGGAACTTTGTCTATAATTTCATATTTAATTTGTTTGGTCGGTAATTTATGAATTTATTTCGTGTTTTTGCGCTCGCTACTTTCTATTGAAAGTTTTTTGGTAGTATATCTCAAAGTACTGCTTTTATAGCTGGAAAAGTATGATGCAGAGAGCATGGACATATCAATGATACGGAATAAAAACTATATAGGTAAATTGTTCAGTTGTGGGCTGTTGTGGCTTTAGAACTAAGTAGTCTAGTCTCTCTCTTTTCATGTGAGACACCGAGTCGTCCAACGACCCTATGAACTCTAGTTTCAGAATTTCAGAATCAAAATGTCAGAATCCTACATGTAGCAGGCTTCTGACACGGTTGTGTAACGACCGCCGTCTAAGTGATCATAGACATGAACCGGGACCTGCGGCTTAACGAGCCATCTAAAACACGGAACCATCTTACTTTCGGACAATCAGGTGGTTCAGCCTGCAGTGTTCTAACCAGACTGGGAAAAAATTCACAAAGTGATAAATATAAACCCGTCAAAAACCTTCTGCGTCAAAGGCAGTCACTACCACTGCGCCACATCGGTCGTCTAGTGGTTGCTACCATTAATCTTACTCAAATTACCTTTTGTTTCTTACTCTCCTTTATTTGAAAACATCATTTCTAAAAAAAATTAAAGTACGTACATACAATATGTAAGTTAGAGGAAAGTCATATTTTACACGCTTTAGACATGGCAAAACCGTATTATCCTACGTTATACTTGTATAATAATAAGAGTATACCTTCTTCAACCTCGTTATTCATAGAAGTAATTAGGAGTCTTGTAAGGAGACATTAAGTGTAAATGGGGCCACACAATAAAGGCATTAGTCTAAGTCAGAAGCATTGGTTGCGAGGCAATTGAGCCGAGTAAATTGATTGAGTTCGTTTCCTGTGTGTTTCATTCCATACCCAACCTACACACGGAAGCACAACTGCTAACGAGCCATTTAATGCGGCAACACACGGTAAGAAATTGCGTTAATTTGTTGGCAGGCACGCGCCCGCAAATACATAATTTGTTTGTAAGACTTGGGTTGATACGTTCGTATGTGAACTATCAGCTAGCAGCTCCGTGTTCAATCTTAGCAAAGACTTTCCTTTTGACAAAATTTGCCTGCATGATGCTGTGTTAGCAGCGATGTCGTGGTCCTAGAGAACGAATTTTCCTCTTCTTCATTTAAATACATTGAAGTAATGAGTTTTGACTATAATAAGGGTGAGTGATTATGCTGATGAAATTCTGTTATCCCTCACCAGGGGCATAGGGCTCGCAGAAGAATTTTCCACTTCTCTCGATCTTGAGCGACAGCCTCTAACTCCTTCCAGCCAAGGCCAGTGGATACAGCCTCTTTGTCCACTGAGCGCCGCCAAGTGGTTTGAAGAAAAGAGAGTAATATAATTTAAAATATAATAAATTTTTGGAAACCATAAAAAAGCATCAACAAAAACCACCGCCAAACTTAGAGATGCCTTTAGTTAGTCAGATTGTAAGCAAGCAGCAGGGTAATCTGTACTGGAACATTCTCCATTAAGAATCCATTATGTACCTCACATGAAACTCTTAACTTCAATGCAGCACTTTTCTGCAGATAATAAAGCTATCTGTCTGGATCTAGACTAGTGGTAGTAATAGAAGCGACGGATCGCACACTTGACGCACGACGGAGCGCAAAATATCGCAGCAGTCTGTCAAATACTAAAACCACTCAACCGCTGTTGATGCAGCGCTACTGCAGTGTCATCCGTCGAGTGCGGTTTAATATGGGGAGTGACGTTTATAGTACGATCTGGCAGACCGCTGCGATATTTTTGCGCTCCGTCGTGCGTCAAGTGTGCGATCCGCCGTACATGTTTGAGACAGCTCCCCTGAACCCACACCCGTGTCATGTGCCAAACTCATTTTCCAGAAGAGCGCAGGCGGATCCGCCGAACGTGCCGACTTAGCTTCCGGTGACTGGGAATGATACATTCGGCGGATTGCACACTTGACGCACAACGGAGTGCAAAAATATCGCAGCGGTCTGTCAGATATAATGGATCTGTATGGTATGATCTGATGATCGGTTTTAGTATGGACTAGAAACATCACTCCCCATACTAAAACCGCACTATAGCGCTGCGTCATCATCGGATGAGCGGTTTTAGTATGGGGAGTGACGTTTCTAGTATAGATCTGACAGACCGCTGCGATATTTTTGCGCTCCGTCGTTCGTCAAGTGTACGATCCGCCTACGTATTTTTTTTTTATGCTTATGCAAAATTAGCTGGTGTTGATAGCCGGAACAAATAAATTTGAAGCACCAGTAAAAAACACTTTCCCAAAAACACATTGCAAATTCCATAAAATATTCAGTTGGCTAAAGTACTTCAACGTGTTAGGTTTGACAACTTTTACCACAAAATCAAATCAAAAATCAAAATCAAAAAGATACGAGGTGAAAATAACAAACACTGTACTATAACGTTATGCTTGATAATAAAATCATTAAACGTATTTATTGCCAGTCCACACCAGAGCACTAACAGTAGGTACTCTAGTTTCGAGTTTGCCTTCGTATGCAACCGCCGTAATAATTGGCCAGTAAAGGTCGACACACACTTTTGCCCCGCCAGCGAGCCGTAGCGGCCCGGGGCGCACGTGACGAGGCCTTTCACGTATTTGTTTTGCGCCAATACCACAGTGTAGTCAAATATAGAGGACTCTTTTTACAGCAGACCTATGTGTTCTCCTATTACTGCCTACACGCATGAACCGCAGTGTAGATAAAAGTTCTCTACTAGTTTATTCGGCGCTGTTTCCTCAGTTTCCTTATAGTACAGTGTGAGCTCTGTCATTTACTGTGGTATCATAAAGCGAGGAGATGCGCGATGCCTACTTTGAAAGAGGAGAGCATTGTTGTGTTGGCGAATCACACGTTTTCGTAACAACTTATAAGTTTTCTTTAAATATCATTTATAGTGGCAAGTAGACAGAACGTGGTAGCAAAATTTTAATTGTATAAAAAAATGTACCTAACCATAAAACTATAGCATAGTAAAAAACATTCTCTTTACATAGAATTATGAATCTTATCTTTGTATTCTCAGTGCACTCGTCTCTGTTTTATGTTTGTTTGCGGGAACTCACACAAATACTTACAAACCAATTTCCATTTTGTTGCTAGTCGAGCTGAGTACTGGAATAAAACTGTTTCTGCTACATGAAAGAAACACCTACAGTGCAAGGGATTGTATTTTCAGTAGAAACTGCACACACTCCATTTTGTTCACAAAACACACATTGTGTGAAGGTAGGTAAACTGGATGAAATATGAAGGAAAAATTTTAAACGTAGAAAACTTTATTTTTTAATATCCACAAGTGAATTCCTCGAAACATAATTCTTCTGAACCTAGAAGCTCATTGAATGCGATATCAGATAAAACACAGACGGGTTCTAATGAAATTTAACCTGGAACAGAAAAAAGGCTTCTTTAGAAATAAGAGTGAAAGAACTTCCGAGGAAGGCAAGAATGAATTAAATGAAAATCTTTTAAAGACCTAGTAAGTCGTAACTAGTACATTTAAAAATCGTGTAGTAATTACAGGACAGAAAAATCTGCCTAATGTTCCGTTTCCCGCAGTCCTAAGAAAATACCTAAATTCTGTAGGTTTCTGTTATTCCAAGTATCTAGCAAAATATATTTAATCCCACATTTCCAACCTAACTTATTTTAATATAAATTGTGGTCAATATGAGAGCATGATGTATGGCTAACTCTTTAAAAAAAACAAGACCTCATGTAAAGCCAAGCATAAAATTAAAATAACCAAGCCACTATTAGAGAAACTTACATTACAAACCTTCGTTGAGTGAATAAATAAAAATAACTACTAACTCATGAATTTATTAAACACATTTGCCAACATTGTCTTGAATTTTCTATAATTGGCAAGCATCGAAGAACTCATATAACAAAGAACGAAGTTTTCGCGAGAACAGACTCATGTTACTAAGAGTGTAACGAACTTTTGTTATAAGACGAGTTCATTAAAATGATATGTAGACTTACCTTCATATGATTATTAAATATTTGATTGAATTAATTTCACAGCAAACAACTCGTAAAAGCAGGTCTCTAAAAATTTAGTTGAAAAGTCATCGACTGCACAAATACGGAGATATTAATTAGGTAGACGTTTTGGTGATATGATGACAATTACAAAATTTTAAACTGTTGCGGTGGTTTACACTATTTATACTTTTTAAGAAGCTCCTAAAATTATAACTATGAATACGATAACAATCAATATCAAACTGGGAAAATAAGAACTTATTGCATTTTACCCGGTTGACGACCGATGTGGCGTAGTGGTAGTGCGCATGCCTTTGACGCAGACGGTCCCGGGTTCGATTCTCGGTGGGTCACTCACAAAGTTGATATTTATCACTTTGTGAATTTGTTCCCAGTCTGGTTAGGACATTGCGGGCTGAACCACCCGATTGTCCTTAAGTAAGATGGTTCCGTGTTTCGGATAGCACGTTAAGCCGTAGGTCCCGGTTGCTGTCTATGATCACTTAGACGGCGGTCGTTACACAACCATGTCAGAAGCCTGCTACTTATAGAAGGCAGTTGAAAAATTCTGACACTAGGGTTCATCGGGTCGTTGAACGACTTGGTATCCCACACGAAAAGAAGAATTTCACCCGGTTGCTTCACTGCGTTAATAACTAGGTTAATGTTATGGCTTACGTTATTTATTTACATCTGATTTCGCATTTAGTTTTAAATCACTTGGTACCTACGTTCATATTATCTATCATCTTTTTTGAGCTTGGTACGTTCATAATATTATCTATCATCTTCACTCCTAAAATTTAAAATTTTGGTGGAATGTGACAAGATTTGAAAGCGTTGAATAATTTTAATTAACAACACGGGATTACTACATTATTCAGACAATTTTGAATGTGGGTTGTAACTAATATAAACATCGATGCGTGGCGACAGAAAGTAAAATCAAAGGCCCCTCGGCTCAACCCACAGTAAAAGGGACCCATTAGTCAAAGCGAGCTTTAAAACTCTGTAAGCGACGTGATTTATACTCTGTGGACGTTGATTTTTACTCTTTTCACCCGACTTAGGCAAAGGGAAGTGATAAAAATGTAGTGGTCTATGTAAAGCAGATCATAATAAATGGATAAACTTTGGCGTCGATGTTGATGTACGAGGGTAAAGTGATCCACATAGTGTCGTGTTCTGGATAAAATATGAATGATATGCAATGCAAATTGGTCTTATAGACATAGAATGAAGTTGTGGAATGATTAGAATGGATAAAATGAGCAGCACTTAAAATAGTATTAACAGAAAAAAACTAAATATTTTCTTACTTCGCGCTACTGTTCTAATGAGATGAAAATCCACGCATTTTACAGTTTCACACCTAAATAAAGCTGTTTTATTTTTATTTACGAGTGGTAAAAAGCGTAAAATAAGTGAAGTAGGCTGTAAAACAGGTTAAGTACCTAAAGTTTTACCTGAATAAGCACAGAAATTGTTTTTTTCTACTGTCGGGTCAAAGGTTTTAAACTTTTATCACATTCACTTTTCCGTCTATTTTGAAACGTTGTTCGCATTCTATTTGGTGGTGGAAGCGAGAAAATGAAATAACCAGCAGGATATTAATCTTGTTCATGCGGTACCTTTAATAAATGCAAACTCTTCAACGTTCTGTAGAAAATCATTACAATTGATAGCTCTTTATATTTATCTTTGTTGCATGAGCGAAATCCTCATTGTTTATTCATACACACACATATCACGCCATTATCCCTCGCAGGGTAGGCAGAGCGTTAATGACCGTAATTTTACGCCACGTCTGACAATAGTTGAGGGTCGTTTCAGATAAGTCGTGTAGTCTGTGGGTTGTCAGCCTGTCGCCTTAAGTTGCAATACACTGAAAACTCTCGAGTCCCTTAGTCGCCTCTTACGACACCCGCGGGAAAGAAATGGGGTGATGCTATTCTAAGCCGGTATCACACGGTATTTCCTGGATTATTCTCCCAGTAAATGAGGTGAAAGTTGTTAGTGATGAATTTTTTTACCTGAATATTTGAATCTGAAACACGTTGTGTTAAAAACAAAGATCAGCTACATTTTTTTCCCAGAGTACGAATGTTTAAGACTACAGTAAAACCAGGTTGAAAACAAAAGTTGTCTGAAGTCGCACCACTTGTCTGGCATCGCTCCAAAAGCTGCTTACAATACTGTAAGACGTATTGTTTGTAGCACTGCTGGCTTATGTCACTGGTTTTACGTTTTTTGGCTCTAGTTCTCATAAAATCAGGCAAAAGCTAGAAAGACTAGGTCTACTTGGTTCAATCAAACAAATTCTTTGTTTTAATGCAACATGATCTCAAACGGCCCTCTATATTTGTCAGACGTGGCGATAGCGATCGTATTTTAACGGCCGTTAACGCTCTGCCTACCCCGTAAAGGATAAAGGCGTGATATATGTATATATGCATGTAAGGATTTCCTGACTGGTTGATTGAAGAAAGTACACCTAAAAAATCGACGTGCGTTGAACCTGCGTCAAGAGTGATTTTAGTATGGGGAATGGCGTTTCTAGTATGGATCTGACAGACATGACAGCATGCGATACGCAGCGTTGTTTTAGCACTGTGTTGTGCGTGTGAGAATGGCCTTGTTTTAAGAACGAACATCCACAACAGTCCACCACTGTATACGGGCCTCCCTTTATTGGGAGGTATTGTCATATTCTACGCTAGGCGACCACAAAAAAAATGCTGCCCAATGAATTGATAAATTAGTAGTTTTTGACGGCGCCTGTGTATAAAATTGGGAGGATGTTTATTATTCTGCACCAGCATCATTATGGATAAAAGATACGACACAGCTAATATTTATGGTAAACTACCTAAAGGTATGATCTTATTTGCTGTTCCTAGAATTACATAAAACTGGTTTAAAGTCTGAATAATAATTAAAAGTAGACTCCAGACAAAACTTATCACTATCTTAGACTTGTACAAATGAGATGATTTAATTTAATTTTCCTGAGACAACCGAGTTAGATAAGTAATTATAAAGTAGCGATCTTGTTTAGGAAGGCGTAAGTTTAAATTACAGTTTGATGTCAGTTTAGTTAGGCTTAAGATATTATATTTTTTCTTGCATAAAATAGTCAGCGTAAACCAAGTGATGCTATCACATTTATCTAAGTTTGATAAAAGTTGTGCTGTTGTATAGTTTTTAATGTAAAAACTCAAGTTAAAGCATTTTTTGTGACAACATACCTAAATTATACATAAGTAAAATTTGTTTTCCTGTTATATTTTAAAGCAATGGTATGATTATACTTATAATTTGTAATTAATGATTCTACGGGTAGAGTTCCATTTGAAAGCTTAATATGCATTTATTCAAGTAGAATATTATTACACATTAACTACTAGTTTTGAATAAATATAGAAACGGTCGATTCATCACGTGAAAAATGGCGTATAGTTCCATAAATGAAATTCAATTAGTAGTTTCAATACTTCGGAAAAGTATTAGCATATTTTTACCTACTAATGTACGTTTTATTTTATTTTACTATAAGCAGGTATTACTATATTATAGGCAGTTATGATGCGCACCGCGACTTCAACTTTCTCTACACTTTTATGTCAAAAATCTTCATTTGTTTTGAAAAAAACCATACGATTTGACTCGTATGAAGTCTTCTCTCGTGCGAGATAAGTCATTGTGCCATACATATCATAAACCTATAGGTACCTCTTACGATAAACCTGCGTATCTAGCTACAGTTCGGAGCATACTTGCCATTTCGCCACTTTCACTTGACGAGCCGTGTAAGCGCTCTCAACTCAATCCAAGTGCTCTCATCGGGTCCTACTAATGTGTATTTTGTTCTCGACTGCACTCAAGAGACACTGCTTTCTTTTTCATTAGGTCCCTACTTCAAGTAATTAATTATTTTATTTTTTTTCCTCCCAGTTCTATTTTAAAAGGTTTGCTGTTAATGGAATCACAATTTAAGTACCTACCCGTAGTTTTGTTTCCCTATTTAAGAAACTGTATAACATTTTGCAGCAGTATTTTTGGAGTACCTAAGTATTTTACGTAGGTGCAGCAGCAACAGAGTCAACATACATACATACACATATCGGGGTAGGCAGAGCGTTAACGATCGTAAAATGACGGTCGTTATCGCCACGTCTGACAAGCATTGCGGGCCCTTTCTGATAATTTGTGTATCACTGTAGTGACAGGTTGTCAGCCTGTCGCAGAGTCAACATGAAACTACATAGTGTTGACAGAGTTAACATAAAACTGGTATTTCTTAAAAACTATAGAAAATTACTCTTTATACTGAACTCTGACTCTTTATTTTTTTTTTGTCGTGTCGATCGGCTTTATTGCTCGCGTCAAAGCGTCGTGGTGTCATTTAGTTAATAAAAATCTACAGTCCTAGAATCCAACACAAAGTAAAAAATAGCCACGTAGAGGTTAGGTCACTTTTGCAAGAAAAAATCGTAATATCAGAACAGCTTAAAAGTGACCTTTATTCATAAGAAACCCCTTTTCTATTCAAAACAAAGTACACACCCTAATTTAAAGCCACAAAATGCGACAGACAATACAAAATGTGGCAGATATGACGTAAAGTATCTCCCCTTTGGCCTTGAGCCCCACAGGGCGAGCCTTCATAAATCTTAAAGGTGGTTGACGCCTCGTCCGCAATCCGAGAAACAAGGAAGAGAATGACTCCGAACGGCAGAAGGAAGGCTCAGCAAAGTTTTAAGTACTCTTCAGTAAATGTTCCCACCGAAGTGGCCGTCTAAATTGTTACGAACCATTTTATTTACTTAGTTAATTCCCTGAGAATATGAGTTTGACTGTTCTGAATGTCGTTTTAAGAGCCATTTTGAGATAACAACGTTGTTTTCTTCTTTTCACTTACCTACTTTGTGTTTTTCTCCATATTTGCTTGTTAGAAGTTTAAAGGCGGCAGCTACTGCTGTAACTTCAACGTTTTAATTTTGTTTCCATTTCAGATTAAAAACATATTTTTAACAAATAGGCACTTGAGAAATTGTGAGCAATAAAGTGGTCAGTTGAGATAAAGTTGCTTTGACAGGATTTTGATCGTAAAAGCATCTCAACTTACGGTCTTATTGATTCAAGCGAGATACCATTCGTCAAGACCACGCACTAAGGCAATCCGCAGATAAATTATTCATGAGAGGGTGCGCCACGAAAGAAGTTCGCGAACAGTTTATTATACATTACCCGTTTAAAGATAAGATAGTCCATAACCAGACTCAAGGCAACCAGGAATGGAAAACAATCTCTGCGTTTTAAGTGGTGTATGCCGCGAAGGTAGGCTGTAGCCCAGTCGCCTCTTTTCTAATAGGGGTTAGTAAGACAAGATGGAACGAAGGATTTTCTTCTCTCATATGCGAGGATTACGGCTGATGTAGTGGGATAACCCATACTGGTTGACTACACAATCAATCTTCAAGTTGACATTTTTTTTTTCATAATATTTTATTAATACACAAGAATTTCACTCATCGGTTTATCCGCTGATCACATTATACACAGCAGTGGTAAAATGGTTAAGAATTTTATAGAAAAGATCTTAACTATTATTTTGTAGTATATTTCTATGAACGATAGTAAGCTATTTTACTGTCTTCCCTTGTAGTAGAATTTTCATTACTTCTTCCCTTGAAACTTATACGTAAATATATACTTATAATAGAAAGATGTTCTCACAAAAAAACCAATATCATCGACTCTGCAAAAAGTTAAATACCACACTAGCAACCCTTTTCACAATACTCCTAAAAACTTTTTGATCCTCAAAACTTAACCGCCTTTTATTGGAAGTTCCTTTATCATTGAGTAAAAATTACGTGAAACCAGCTCTTCCATCAAAATAGTATTCGCACAGAGAATAGCAACACATTTCACGATTTGTCCGACACGTTTGAATACTAACGTGAATTATTGCCATCAATTCATCCGCGCTGAATGAATGGATCGGTTCGTAAAATTCTCTAAAGAATATTATTTTTTATGGAAAACGATTCATCAATTTATTAAAATGCGTGATTTAAACACAAAAAATATTTGTTGTACATACATTAGTTCAAATTATGATTGAACGTGTATTATACGTAAATTGAAACCGTTCATTTAATTTAGGATATTTACCTAAATTAAATTAACGGTTTCAATTTACTGCACATGAAAGCCTAGACTCCCTTAGTCGCCTCTTACGACACCCGCGGGAAAGAAATGGGATAATGCTATTCTAAGCCGGCATTACAACTTTAGGTGATAGGCTGACGACCTGCCACTACAGTCATACATGAATTATCTGAAAAGGCCCTCATATTTTTTGTCAGACGTGGTGATAGCGACCGTATTTCACAACCGTTAACGCTCTGCCTACCCCGCAAGGGATAAAGGCGTGACATGTATGTAATTTACTGCACAAATGCAAACACATTTAATGCCACCATTTGAGTCCATTGCTGGGCATAAACTTTCTCTTGTTAGAGACTTTGCCGTACTCATCACTTTTGGCAGGTTGGTTGGTGCGTGCAGGACAATATTATTGTACTACTAGAGAACGCAACTGCGTAGCCCTAGACTCATAGTCGCTTTTTTAAGGTAAACTCGGATAGACATGTGTTGATTTTATGCTAAGCCAGCAGCAAATGAGACTGAAGCCTCGCTCTATGTCGATTACGGTCAAGAAAGTGATCTTGTGCTTTTCGTATTTATAGGTTCTAGTTTGGTATTACGCAAAAGTAAAAAAAAATATAATACATAAGCACTTGATGTACACATCACACAATTTGATTATTTGGTATAATAAAAAGAAGTCTAAAAACTAAAACCCGACTACTGAGATTTCGCGCTCTAAAAAGTAAGAAACAAGAAATCTGAAATAATAACTACTCGCGATTGAATGTGTTTTTCGTCTCCAAAATTCATACAAAGTAAACAGCTATTATAATTTATTTTCATGGCAGTTTAATATAAAGTTCATAGTGGTTTTCAGGTGAAAGCTGTGGTCGTTTGCCACGTTACCTTATTTATTTTATAAACTAGATAGTACTAGTGGCACGTGGCAAACGACCACAGCTATCACCAGAAAACCACTATGAACTTTATATTAAACTGCCATGAAATAAATTATAATAGCTGTTTACTTTGTATGAATTTTGGAGACGAAAAACATATTCAATCGTGAGTAGTTATTATTTCAGATTTCTTGTTTCTTACTTTTTAGAGCGCGAAATCTCAGTAGTCGGGTTTTAGTTTTTAGACTTCTTTTTATTTTAATTATTTTGGGGTTGTAAACTTAAATTTTCACGATTGTTTGTTGGAAGATGTAGGTAGGTACGAGTTTGAACTGTTAAACTTTTGTTAGGTGTATATAAAATATGCTAGTAAGCCCCCGTGTGATTTCATTACCAAAACAAATGTTTCAGTTTCTTTATTCTGTGAACCCCCCGTGTCGATGCATGCTGTTGGTTTGTTACCAAAACAGGTTTTTCATTTTCTTTGTCCTGTGAGGGTGGCCAGCCCCGTGTCGATGCTTGCTGCTGGTTCCATCACCAAAAAAGATGTCTCCGTTTCTTTTTCTGCGAGGGGGGAAAGCCCCCCTCAACCCTCCGGGTCGATGCTTGCTGTTGGTTTCGTTACCAAAACAGATGTTTTCATTTATTATTTTAGCTACGTATAAAATTTAATATGAATATATGAAGCGTTAAAACGACAAGTTCTAAGAAAAATGCACAAATATCTGCTTTTAGAATATTAGTTGTAGGATCTTTTGTGTACATACATACATGTACCTATCTATATATACATACATATAAACACATATCACTCCTTTATCCCGCTTTCGCTCTGCCTACCTATCTATGTACGCGTTAAATTAATTTTAATGTAATAATTCGCGGTACCTTCAACTTGGATCCCATTACATGAGATAAAAAATATGACAGTTCGTTTGATACCCAACACGATATAAACCTTATTCAAACATATTTTACATGCAGTAGCAGTACGTATTGTGACTTAAACGTCAATTTTGGTGCAGCTACTCAATTGAGTAAGTCAAAAGTCTCAGACAACAAATGTCGCTGTTAGTTTTCCTAAAACGCGAATTGGCTTAATAGCACTACCTTTTTCAAAAATTTTGGAAAGTGCGTGTTCCCCTAAAAATAAGAAATTTAACCGCAGTAAAGAGCAGCCTATGTTATATTCTAGACATTATTTCATCTTTGTACAAAGTATCCTTTGGATCTATTCAGTCGTTTTAGCGCCAAGTCCTAACAAACGCATATCCGCGTTTATAAATTATATAAGGAATTAGGAATTAGGATAAGGATTAGTAGGATCTCTTATGTACCTACCTATCTACGCGTTAAATTAATTTAAATGTGATAATTTTCGCGGTACTTTTCTACTTCGATCCCATTAAAAATGATGAAAAATATGTCAGATCTGAGCCCAAGGAGCAGCTCTTTCTTACCATAGCTTAAACACAGATATTTAGCGTATATAGTGCTATCACGTCTTGTCTGCCTTTCGTTTTCATCATCAGATCAGCTCCACGAGTATGACACATACCGACACCACACCGATACCGATACCAATGTACCTGCTGCTTGTAGAAAGTGGTTGAAAAATTCTGACATAAGGGCTCATTGAAGACCAATGTGGCGCAGTGGTAGTGCGATTGCCTTTGACGCAGAAGGTTCCGGGTTCGATTCTCGGTGGGACACTCACAAAGATGATATTTATCACTTTGTGAATTTGTTCCCAGTCTGGTTAGGACATTGCAGGCTGAATCACCCGATTGTCCGTAAGAAAGATGGTTCCGTGTTTCGGATAGCACGATAAGCCGTTGGTCCTGGTTGTTGTCTATGATCACTTTAGACGGCGGTCGTTACACAACCATGTCAGAATCCTGCTACTTGCAGAAGGCGGTTGAAAAATTCCGACACTAGGGTTCATCGGGTCGTTGGACGATTCGGTGTCCCACACGAAAAAAGAAATTGAATCGTTAGACGCCTCGGCGTCCTACACGAAAAGAGAGAAAGAGAAAAACCGATGTACCAATTTCATACTAAATTGACATTGCGTAAATGCAAGAAAGTTTCAAACTTTCACCTACATTATATATATTTTTGAAATGTGCTATTTAAGCCCTTTTGTTTGATATCCAACACGATACCACTAGAGAAAAATTTTTTTTTGTTCGTATCTTTATGCACGCTAGAGGGCGCCATGTTCACTTTATTGTAACATGACATAGCCTATAACCATCGGGCTGTTCAGACGCTTCTATTGACACCTCATTTGTCAAATTCTGATAAGTAGATTCGTAGCTAGGAGGGAACAAAGGAATTATTGCCACATACATACATACATACATACATACATACATTTCGGTCAGAATCATAACCCTCCTTTTTGCTTTGCTGTAGTCGGGTAAAAAGGCCTCTGTGCTGTTGGCTTCGACCCCACACGTGCCGCAAAGGACCGGGTCCCCGTGGGCCCGTGATTTGAAAAGAGTACCAACATAATAATAATAATAATATTTATTTATTTCCCAAAAAGTTTTACATTTAAACAGGTGTGAAGCCCTGACCCCCAAACTAGGTTCCAATATTTATTCCTTTCGGTATTGATTGAAATATTAGACCATTTATAGCATCTAGTGTTCAAAAACAGAACGATTGGAAATACCAACCATCAATCCACGGCAATATATCATTCATTCGGTAGCATTCTTCATTGTATTGGAAATTTATGAATTCGTTATTTCACAAACTTTTAACGTGTATTTCATTCATTTTTCTACCTGCTGGTCATGCATTTTATCTTTTCGTATGCCTTGTGGTCAATATTTTTTTTAACAAAGTATGCGATGCCAGCTGCCATATGTTAATACGATTCGCAACTGAACTTGCCTTAATTAAGTTTCTAATATATAAAGCTAAGTAGCCATAGAATATATAATTTCATAAATCTTCTAATATTAAAAATGCGAAACATACAATGTTTGTTTGTTAATCCTTCACGCCAAAACTACTGAACCGATTTTAACTATACTTGGCACACACATAGAGGGTAACGTATAATGACACATAGGTTTTTATATTGAAAGAATGTCTCAGTAAGAATGCCATGGGATTAACCGACATTCATGCGGGTGGAACCGGGGAAACCTGTTAGTATATTATATTATGCTTGTTGAAAATGGTGAGACACCTTATTCAAAACTAATGACCTTAATGTAAAACTTAAGAACCGGAATTGTGCGTCGCAAATTTGGATGAAGAGTAGGACCAGGTATGTTATTTATATTTAGGATCCCTGGTATGAAACTCCAATATTCCATTATATTCGGATCGTGACGCCAATATCCATTTGGGTAAATATACGACGGCTGGTAGATAGGATCCACAAAACATGATCCAAAATAAATATGGCGCCACAGAACGTGCATAAGCAAAAAGAGAGGTCACCATCTTTTTTATTTGAATTGAATTCCATTGTTCAAAATACAATAGTTTGACCCGTGTCCACAAAAAAAGGAAAATCTCTTTGCATCCTTTATACCCTTGCCTGCCACGTAGATAACGTATGTCTGAGGCCCTTTTAACTTTGTCCATTATGTTAATCTAAGGCCAACACTTTATCACGTTTGAACAAAAAGAAAGTTATTTTCTTTTGACCAAAAAATCCATTTGACTAATGAAGCAATAATGTAAAAGTACCTATGTATGGTGAAGGCTGGTTTAATTTATACATTTTGAAATTATTTACATTTATAAAAATATGTTGTACTATGAGATGCCAGCTAAGATAAGAGCTAGTTTATTAAGAGCTATTACTCTTCAAAGGTTGCTATAAGACTTATTTATATGAATCGTTTTACGACTGATCATATTTCGTTACCCTACCCTGCATGGGATGAAGGCGCGAATTGTCTACTTTTGTGTCAAATGACATACTTAGCACATAAAATTAACAAGCATTAAAACTTTCTAATGAATACAAAGGGCAAAATCTTAATCAATATTCGCTTTACGAAAACCTTGAAACAAAATTTTAAACTTTTCGCTCAGTAATAAATTATGGCGTATATATTAGGAACAGAAACTTTTTCCAATACCCGTATAAAGTGAGCTAAATCTTAGCAATGAATTACCAATTTTGTTCACAACAAAGTCACGAGTTCGTCGGTATAATACAAAGACCTATTATTCTGTAGACGCGACTTATTAAGCTTGAAAACTTTTCTTGGCTTCAAACAAAGATTATCCGACGCTAGCTGTTTTTTTTTTCTATTTTGTATAACGAGTATATTAAAAGGAATTAATTACTTACAATCCATGTTATTTTCTTGTAAAAAGTTTTAATAATTGGGGCTTTGGTTCACTTTATAAATCAAACTTGCCTGACAAATCTGAGGTTCTGGGAACACGGGTGTGCTCTTCGCTTCATTCCTCCCGCGGACGCTTATGCGAACAGTCGTACACGCTCATTTGTATCCACGTATCACGAAACTACCCTACAATGTCAAATTGTTCCGTGTGTGACAAAAAAATTGCCAAAAATACAATATGTCTCATGTGTAGTGTATGCGAAGCGACGGTTCATGCAAAAACAGAGTGTACTGGCTTAACTGCAAAGCAGTTAACAGCTTTGCGTAACGCTGGAAACCTTGCATGGACTTGCAATGAATGCGCTAAGAGCGAATCCAGAAGAAACTCTTTTGTTGTCGGTGTGGATGATGAGGATTCAGCTGCTGAAGATACACCGAAGAAAGTTGTTACTCTTGATGCAGGAAAATTCATGTCTGAAGTTAAAGCGGAAATGAACAAAATTTTGAAAACAGAACTAATTGCGATGACTAACTCTATTACCTACAATGGAGAAAAATTAGATGAATGTTTAAAAACTATTAAGCTTTTCAAACAACAAGTCAAAGACCTTGAGAAGAAGAACGAAGAGCTTACTAACAAAAACAACAATATGGAGATTCGAATTGCCGCACTAGAACAGAAACTCAACGAAAATGAACAAAAGAAACTCGATCAGCTTATTGAGGTGGCAGGAATACCTAAAGATGTTGCACTAAACTTGTCAAGCATAAAAGAAAAAATAGCAAGTACTTTGGATGTAAATGCTGAGCAAGTTGTTCGCGTCACCGAGGTGCCTACGCATCCTGAAAAACCTAAATCAATTATTCTGCATATGAAAAATGTAGAATCCGAGGTTATGTGGTTATCTGCCGTTCGCGACAAAAGGAAGGACAAGAATGCTCTTATGTTGGAAAATCTGATCGAAGGCCTAGATTCCAGAATCGCAAAACAAAGTGTGTATGTTCGAGAAGTACTATCGTCTCATCACAAACAACTACTCTGGAAAGCTAAGCAGGAACTAAAATCAACAAATATATTTAAATATGTATGGTTTAAGGATGGCCGAATAATGGCGCGACAGGATGACACTTCCAAAGTTTATATTATTCGATCTGAGAGCGACATCCCTAAGCTGAAGAAAACCTCGAAAAAGTCCAACGGTCCAGATGCTTAAGTACCTACCTTCTTATTTCATTAATACTAGCAAACACCTAGCATATTTTGTCTTTTTTTTTTTTTTGTAATGAATGTGACTGACCCATGTACTAGTAATGTAATTGAACTTGTAGATTGTATTGATTTACCGGATTACTGGTCAAAGATTCCTACCTCATCCAAAAACAAATTTACTGTTCTGCATGTAAACGTTAGATCGTTAAAAAAGAACTTTTCCAAAATAGATCTTCTTGCAAGTACCTGTCCATTCTTAGATATAATAGTCCTGACAGAAGTGGGTATCTCGGAATCTATTAAGTCTATGTTTAGCCTACAAAATTACACCATGTACACTAATTTACGTAAAGACAAGAAAGGCGGTGGTATAATTATTTATGTGTTGAATAAACACCACTACACAGAGGTTAACACTATGATGAACCACTGCGAATGCCTAACAATTAAATTAACAACGCAGAATAAACATTCTATATTGTTGTGCGCAATATATAGGCCACCACGGCTAGATAGGAAGCTTTTTGTTGATGAACTGTCACTTTTCCTAGACGATATGCACACTGACGACCTACTAATTGTCGGTGACATAAACATTAATTTAAAATTTGCAGATAAAGTCCAACAGGCATACATGAACATGATGTACGAGCATGGCCTTGCGTGCGGGATCTCGGAGTACACTCGAATAGAACAATTAAAGAAAAAACACAAAACGATCACAACTAAAAGTTGCATTGACCACATTTTCGCAAGATCCCGCTCGCACGACCTGTTTAGTGCAGCTCTTGGGTCCGTACTGGCGGATCACAGAGTTACCGTGATAACTTGCCTTGGAGGACTATGCTCACGGGTCGCTCCCAGTTACACCACGAGGTATAATAATAAAATTCTTAACATGGAACTCAAAATTATTCAATGGGATAGTGTAACTGCGCTACAATGTCCAACACAAATTTATAGTTTTATTTATGATAATATCTCAGAGTGTTACAATAAGGCATCATTTCGGGTTAACGTTAACAGCAAATCAAAAAGGCAACAAACTACTTGGGTTAATAAGGAAATTGTGAAATTAGGTAGAACTAGAGACGATAAATTTTTAGAATTCAAGAATGACCCCACAAATAAGATATTAAGAAAAGAATATAATAAATTACGTAACAAAACAACAAATATTACAGAAAATGCAAGAAATACATATTTTATAGATAAAATTGATTCTTTTAAAGATGATCCAAGATCTTTATGGCAAGTGCTCAATGAAATGTCTGGAAGGTTGAAAAATGATCTAGATAGTGTGATATTGAAGGCGTTCAATAACAGTATAATCAGTGAGACAGAAATTGCGAACAATTTTGCAAGGGGTTTTGATCATGCGGTTAAGAGCATACTGCCGAGCTGTTCAACAAAATTGTTAGACCCTAATGAGTACACTAAAAGTAGTATTGTAACAATGAATTTTAAAAAAGTAGAACCAAATAAAGTCTTCAAGATAATTAAAAATCTAAACTCTAAGAAATCCAGTGGGGCAGATAAAATAAGGGCAATGGACTTAAAAAGCATTGCTGCTCAAATAACTACAGCAGTCGCTCACCTTATAAATACAAGTATCGCTAAAAGCAAGTATCCTGATAGTCTTAAGGAGGGTATCATTCGTCCGGTCTTTAAGAAGGGGGATAAAAAAGATTACGGCAATTATCGGCCCATAACTATCCTCCCTGTAATTGACAAAGTATTTGAAAAATATGTGGCCTCTGAAATCCATGAATTTTACAGTAAAAATAACATTACTTCGGAAAATCAGTTTGGTTTTCAGCCAAATAAGAGCACAACGCAACTACTGTCCTCATTTACCGACTATATTAATCAATGCTTAAATGATAGAAAACATGTTCTAGCTGTTTTCATAGATTACAGCAAAGCATTTGATACACTACGTCATGAAACTTTAGTCGGTAAATTGGAGGATACAGGAATTAGAGGCCCATTGCTTGATTGGTGTCAGGACTATTTGGATAATCGTAGGTGCCGAGTCAAAGTGGGTATGGGTTTGAGTGATCCAATTACCGTTTCACAAGGAACTGCTCAGGGGTCAGTGCTTGGTCCTTTGCATTACATAGCATATGTAAATGAGGCCAATAATATAGTTAAAGAATGTAGAATCTTCCAATATGCTGATGATACATGTCTGATATCCGAGGATGAAGACATTTTAAGGGCAATACAAAAAATGCAAGAAGATTTTACGCGGATATGTAAATGGTCGCATGATGCAGGGCTCGTGTTGAATTCAGATAAAACTAAACTAATACATATACGTTCCAGTCATAACAAAACACAGTCTAACGTTCAAATCATTTGCCACGAGCACGACTGCCTACATACGAATAATAAGCCTTGTAATTGCGAAAGTATTGAAAAGGTTCAAAAATGGACATACCTGGGTTTAATAATAGATGAACGGTTCAATTGGGAGCCTCAAGTTAACTCAGTTTGTGATAAACTACGTGCTATTATGTCAAAATTTTATTTATTAAAACGTAGGATCCCATTTAAAATAAGACTACAATTGTATAAGGCACTGGCGGAGTCAATTGTATCTTATGGACTCAGTAGCTACGGTAGGACTTTTAAGTCGTATTTGTATAGAATAGTGGATTTGCAAAGGAGAATATTAAAGCACGTTGTTTCTCCTAAAATCAGGAAAAAATGTAGCGGAAGCGATTTAGATTTGTTTAGGCATTGTGATGTTCTGCCCGTTAACATAAAAAAGACGTAGTTCTTCTTTGCGAAAATTATTTTAAATTTCATAATAATAAAATTAACCATTGCAAGAATACTCGACAAACTGTTTTGCAGAAGTTGGTTACGATAAGCGCCGTTAATCATTACGGAAAGCACACGACTGGCTATATAGTGCCTAGACTAATTAATGAGCACTTACCTATTGACTTTAGACAGAAAGTGAATGAGAAGAACATTAAATGCAAAATCAAAAAGTTATTCCATTCAAGTCTACAGGGAAATGCGGCTAACGGTAGCGACCCGTGCGCGGGGCTCCGTGTGTGCGGGCGGAGTGGTCCTGGCGACCGGTTTTGAATAAGCTGGCCGATAGGTAACACTGCTAAGCCTATGCGCGCTCGGTGTTTACGTGTTCAAATAGTACCTACTTAGTTATAATTATGAGTTGTTTTGCATGATTTAGTAATTAATTACTTTTAAGAGGAATGTGCAGCACACAGATAAACTTTTGTGTAGTTTAAGTGTGTTAAAAATGTAAGAATTATGTATATGTTTAAATAAAGGGATTGATAATAATAATAATAAATAAAAAAGACGAGCCAAGTGAAGTGCTAGAACCCTACATACATTTTGTCGATGTGAAGGCAAACTAAGAATTGGCATGAGGAGGCACAGGATCGAGATCAGTGGAAAAAAGGGAGGGAGGCCTTTGCCCAGCAGTGGGATTCCGATGGCTAGATAAGATAAGATAAGAAGGCAAAGCTGTACATTTTAAATGAGCTGAAGAGTGTATGGCGGGTGACAGGTGGAATCCAGGTGGTGTCGGGAAAAGGGTAGCTACCCGCCTGGCCGGGTGTTGTGGCCAGGGGACCGACGGGTCCACCTGCATCGGATTAGAAGTTGTATATATGCGTTGCGCGGTGAACACTTCGATACCGCGTTTCAGGCCCATTGTTCTGTCACGTGGCGCCATCTCTCCGATATGATGAGAACTCCTGTTGCGTCTTGTATGCTTGTGAACCACATGAGTGAGCTTCATGTTGTAGCCACCAGAGGTCGCTACAGTACTCCCCCTCAAGACCGGAGGTCGATACCGTAAGCGAGTGTAGTGGGGCTGATGACGTCATTGTAGCGTGATGATGCAGTCTGGCGTGGCGAAGCAGTGTAGGTTCCAAATGTCCACGGTGAGTCGGGATGATGATGGAAGACCAATGAAGCTGCCGGTCCTGGTTCCAATGTCCACGGTGAGTCGGGATGATGAGGAAGACCAGTGAAGCCGCCTGTGCTGTGACTGTGATAGTTGCTGATGACGAAGTAGTTGGCTGCATGCTGTAGTGGTTGATGCGTGGTTGAAGGCTGCGAAGTCCATTATAGGGGTCACCAATATGGCGGGTGACAGGAAGAATCCAGGTGGTGTCGGGAAAAGGGTAGCTACCCGCCTGGCCGGGTGTTGTGGCCAGGGGACCGACGGGTCCACCTGGATTGGATTGGAAGTTGTATATATGCGTTGCGCGGTGAACACTTCGACACCGCGTTTCAGGCCCATTGTTCTGTCACGTGGCGCCATCTCTCCGATATGATGAGAACTCCTGTTGCGTCTTGTATGCTTGTGAACCACTTGAGTGAGCTTCATGTTGTAGCCACCAGAGGTCGCTACAAGTGTATGAGATTTAAGGGGTTTAATAGAGCAACGGCGTCATAATGCTCTCGTCTGAACGACATTTTATATTAAAAGTTTTTGGTGCAATATTTGTTTCCATTTGAGTATGATGCCAAATACCTAGTATGCCAGTCTTGAAAAAGGTGTTTCATTATTAAAAGCCACTAAGTTTTCTGTGGTGATGCGTATCTGTATCTTTACTTATAAGGTCTTTGGTGGTACCCTTTCAGTGGTCCAAGTTTGTTCATTACGTACTGTTATAGGGAACATTTGCGAAGTGCTGAACGCCATGGGTAATGAGAATTCGCTGTTTATTTTGACGAAGTATGCCTTGAAATTTTATGAAATATACAATAGGTTGCTTTGGTTTTTCAGAAGTAAAGTAAAATTTATAAACGGGTGACTAGATTTAAGATAATGCTGCTGTAAGCACAGCCTCCCTAGCTTATATAAGTTATTTTTAAAATGTTGTGTTCATCTGTAATTGTCAAACATATTAGATACCAGTTTTATATATAAGATTTTAAAATTTTAAAATATGTTATGATGTTGATGATCCTTTTTCAATAAATAAATAAATAAACCTTAACTGTTTAATGCAGTATCATTTATTTGTATGGCTCTTATTATTAAAAAAATTGTGTTTTCTTTAAATTTTTTTTAAATGTGTGATCCGGCCGTCATATTTACGTGTACCTATTTAGCATATCATCTGAATTTCAAACATGTTTAGTTTACCTATTTCAAATATGAGATATAGTAAAAGGTCTATGTGATCTTTGACAATATTATGCTCATCAGTTATTATGGTATCTTAATAGAGCGAGTTCAGCGAAAGTTCAACAGATATCTCTACAAAAGGATGTATGGGTATTATCTGTGGCTCTTCCCTTCCCTATTTGTTAATGGGATGGTGGGTTTCAATACGTTGGAATTAAGACGCAAAATGCATCTTTTTCTCCACTTTGTATCCCTTATACGAGGCAGAATGAGTAACCCCCACGTTCTCTCCTCCATTAGATGGTTTGTACCTGAGAGTTACATTCGCACTGGCCGGCGCAGGCACAAATTACTGGCGGGGCCCGTTACTCGCACACGCGGCGCCAAGAATGCTCCTACGCAAAGAGCTACAGCGCTCATTAATGATTTCTCTGCCAAAATCCAGGATGCCGACATTTGTTTTGACTCTATACGTAGCCTAACAAATTTATTTCGATTATATTACACTAACATTAATGAATGACATTGCTTTTAATTGACTAACAGTGTTTTTATATTTTGACAATGTATAATTTGTTCTGACATTTTTAGAGGATAATTTTGTACTTATAACATTTTAATATAACTATGTACTAGCATTGTAAGCGTTTTGGTTTTAGACTGTAAGCTTGCACATGTATTTTAATAATAATAAACAATAATAGTTTTTATTTTATCAGTGTCCTTTTGACTCATGTAATTTCATTTCACACTTTCCAATCTGATCTTTTTTCAATATCAATTTAAAACAGTAAAAAGAAAACTAAGCAAAACTGTGAAATCACATAAGTTAAGAGCAGTAATCCACCGACTTTGCTCGTTTATATCTGTATGTTTGAGGTATGACTGCACATATTCAGCTCGCTCCAGTTTCAGAAAGTTTGTAATGAGCAAAATTTGTTCTAATTATTTCTCATTGCCGCCGTCCTTGAGGTGGTGTGAAAATTGCTTCGGACTAAATTAAGTACTTGGATGCAGTCTTTTGACTTTGTTAATATGGTAATACCATTTAAGGTTCGTACTCAACTTTTTTTTTTCTTGCCGTGTAGGACGCAGACTCCACGAATAACCCATCCTCCACTACTAGTTCTCTACTGGTTGTGGAATGTTTTTGTATCTTTAAACAAATGAATGCAGTTTTAATGGTTTGAGACGTCTCATGGACGCTATGTGCGTTATGTTGCAACCAAATGCAGATACAGCAACCCGAAGCAGTCAATGTTAATATTTTATATTTTACCATGAAAAATCTCTGGTCCGTGGGGCTAAGAAGCAAACAAATTCATCGGTAACATAGGCCAGAGTCAGGGTTATTTCACGTTCAGAGAAATTTTCTGGCGATAACCAAAGCGATGATACCTTATGGGTACCCACTTTAGATGAGCGTTTACTGCGAATAAGGAAACTAATAAAATTCCCTTATTTGTGACTTCATATATGTCTGTCGACTTATTTAAAGGATAAAACTAGACATTTCCTTACACGTTTTACCTTACAGATACCGTATAAGTATATGTATCTATAAGTTCAATACTGCATACAAGCACATAGAGTTTATCTTTACATATTTCACCAGTTTGAATTTCCTCAATAAAATGGGGGATTGAAAGACGTGCAGAAAGATAAAGTGCAGAGAAAATTGTCGCCCGTAAAGTTCCCGGGGGACAGATACAGTGACAGGGAGGAAGCTGTTATTCAAAAGGGAGTTTAATCGAAATCCCACAAGACGATTCCTAAGGCTTTTTTCACTCTTCAGCGCAAAAATAACGCTGCGCTAACGTATGTGCCTGTTAGATCCAGACTAGACACATCACTCGCGAAACATAAACCGCTCTTGACGCAGGTCCAACGCACGACGCTGCACTAGCGTTGCGTTAACGCAGCGTTATTTTTGCGCTGAAGTGAGATAGAGGCCTAAGGTCGCATTTCGCTACAATAAAACAATGAGCCTTTTTTTGTAGAACTACGCCAACCGAATTACTGAGAATAAAATGATACTACCAAAAGAGTAACTTCGAATATTCTCGAAAATAAGCATGTTCAACAATTTCTGTAAAGCAGATTGTTATTAGTATTAGTACATACAATAATCATTTCTTCATAAATAATTTCAATTTCTATAAACGCCTTTAAACATTTCCCAGGGGCCCTTTACAAGTGATTACCCTCTTTAACGTTAATGTTTCATGCTTATCGACATCAGAGGCTCAAGGGTGGAAAACAACACGTTTTCTTCGCGGTCACAGCTTTGCAGTTTGGTTCGCAGTTATACGTTTTTCGCGTTTTATCCCCGACCTGAAGCTTCGCATTGTTCTCCTGATAGTGGAGATAGGACACGAATCCGTTTTGTGCCAAAATAAAAGCGCTGTTTGTTACATCTGAAAGGGAAGCATAAGACTGGACGTACCTACCTATTACCATCTATTACTAGCAAATAGTTCGTTGCTGATATACATTTTCTACTTTCCATATGAATAATGCGGAAATGTTTCTCAAAATAGGTGGGAAAAATTCAGCTAAGTTTTTACGAGGCCGCTTAAAAAGGTATAAATATACGAGTAGGTACATATTACTTAGTAAAACTAATCGAAAACTCAGGTAGATAGACATAAAAGCAAATTAAAAGGTATGCATCCACCGAATCCAATCTAAGTACTCGTACTTATATATATATATATTTTCAAATTTAATGTACATGCAGGCTGAATAACTATATCCACAAAGTTCACAATTTTATTAAAATTTTGCTTGCACACTGATCTATTCACCTTATTTTATGTAATAAATAGATGGTTGTAATGTTGATTTCCCTGGAGTACACAGCATACTTATTTCCCGCGACGGTTGCATTTACTCTCTTTTTCAAAGAAATATAAATTACTAGTACTTATTAATAAAAGTACAAATATTAAAATGATCTCTTTTTAAACTCTTGTTTATATATAATCAACCTACTATTTAAAAGTGTCCGAACTTATGAAAAAATATTGAATTAACGCAAAAAACAGTTCTAAGTAAGCACGTATTAAGTACTAAAAATAGGTATATTTCTAAACCGAGTAACTTATTTAAATATAAAATATCTTTCGAAATTATTCCGTGACAAAAACTACCTTGGAAAACAATCCTCAAAAATGTCAGACGTGGCGATAGCGACCGTATTCTTATGGCCGTTAACGCTCTGCTTACTTTGCAAGGGATAAAGGCGTGATATATGTATGTATGTATGTATCTTTAAAATTAGCACTAACCTACATACTTTTTGTTCTTTTTATGTCCGATTTCTGTAACGTTTTATGGAAACGCTGTCTTTTATTCTTGGCACTAAATCGTTTGGGCATTCGTCCAGGCAGTTAGACGTCTTCCCCATTGATACGTATGCAAACTTTTACCTCTGTTAGTTTTATTGACGCTACAGGTTGAGATGTAAATTTTGATAGCTACTTATCAGTTTTTGTGGGCAGAATAGCACGTGATGGAAAATCGTGATTGTGATTTTCGGATTCCACTGGAGTGGAGTTATTGGTTATCCAAATCGTAATTATTTATAATACGAACATTGTTACAGCAAGTTTCAATAAAGGGGCTGAAGTTGAATTACTGAGACGAATCCTATATAGGACGGATGCTGATGCAGGAGAGATACCGACGTATGTTGCATCTACCATAAAATTAACAGAGCCACATGCCAACGCAAAATTCTCCGTTGTCCTGGTCGGCGTCGGTTTTTAGTATTAGGTTTTAAAATTTCTTGTATTTGACACATGGATACGTTACGGTTGCGCTAAACATGTGCTTACGTGTGCTACATTCGGATACCATATAAATATTATTTTTCGATAAAATAAACTACTAGGTGTACTTTGTTGAAGGTACGTGTAAGGTCTATGCAACACATGTTGCTAATGGGAACATAATTTTTTTTTGTTTCCCAACATAGCCTGAATAGAAAAAGTTGTTCAGTTTCATGGTCTGATCAAAGTTTCCGTTACACCGTTCCTTACCCCCCGTAGACATCGCACTATCAGTGCACTCCCGATAGATACTTGAATTACGTGGAATAGAGAGATAACAAAATAAATAAATAATACCTTAAAAATCAACAATAAGTTCATTGCTTTAGATACAGCCTATTAAATGACACAATAACAACAATGAACAATCAAGAATTCACCGTTATTTTCTTTCAATTTCCTTAGCAATTGATACCCTTCAACGTTACAAAGTTTGTTCTATGTTTGGACCTCTGTGAAGATTCAGAAGTGTTCACTTGAACAACTTTCAAAAAGGGTGAGTTTGGTAACTTTAAATCGCCTCTCATTATTTACCTGCTTTGTTTTAATAGCTTTTGCCCTTTTAAGAAAATCATAACATCGTTAAAATAGAATAAACTATGATGCTGTACTTCGGTTTTGTATTTTTGGTACTCGAATTTCAGGTGCTGTGTGGTGTCGTAAGAGACTATTAAGGGACTCGAGGGTTTCATGTGTATTATAACTTTAGGAGAAAGGCTGAAAACCTGTCACTACAGTGAGTCACAAGTCGCCTAAAAGGACCTTCAATACTTGTCTGAAGTGGCGATAGCGACCGTATCTGCCTTCAAATGTTTATTAGACGTGGTGATAACCATAGCCTTAACAGCCGTAACCGTCCACTGTTGGACATGGTCCTCCCCCAATGGGGGGTTGTAATAATCAATCACCATGCTTGGCAGGGGCGGATTCGGTGAGCGAAGTGCAATATATTTAATTCACAGGGAACGCTGCTGGCCCCGGATAACTATTTTTTCGTCGCTTTCTACGACACCCACGCAGAAATAGGATGCTGCTATTTTTAGAATCACACGGCCAATGTTCAGAAAATATAACTAGGAATGGGATTAATAAGAAAATGTTAATAATTAGTTTCGGGTAGTTCGTATATCGAACTTTATCTGACTTTTCTTAGTGAGTGATGAGGAATTTGATAAAAAACTATGTAAGCAAATGTATAGGACGTCAATATAATTATTTTGGATAAGATTTTTCAGCCATGTGATGCCTGCTTAGAATGGCACTACCCTATTTCTCTAAGTGGGTATCGTAAGGGCCTAAGGGACTCAAGGATTTCATGTGTACTGTGATTTTAGGCGACAGGCTGTCAATTTACATAAATATACTTTTTTTAAAAAATATACTAATATAAGTACACGAAATATCTAAATCTTCCCTCAAATATTACGTCAGATGTAGTCATAACGACCGTAATTTTAACACACTGCCTATCCTACAAGGTATTCAGGCGTGATATATGTATGTAAATAAGATATCTCAAAGACACAAGTAACTGGTATTCTGTAGGTACTATTTCGAGATCGTAATTTAGTTGTTCATTCCAGTGAAAGTGCATGAGAGAGGTAATTAATTTACATAACTGACAAGTGCAGTCGTGGTTGCATCTATTCTCGTAATATTCCATGAAGTTGCACAATGAACACAGCATTTACACTAAATACTTTAAAATTATTGTCAAAATTAATTTACTACGTCAAAAGTACGTATTTATATTCACTGCTAATATTTAATGTCTTTAATATTTTAGGGATTGTGAAAGCAATATTATCAAGTACTACTTACGATATTTGCATAATTTTGTAGGCACATACTTGGTAGTGTTAGCAGCAGGCCTCTGACAAGGTTGAGTAAGGACAGGCATGGTTGAACCTGCGAAAAACCAGTAAAAAAACACTAAGTGATAAATATCAACTATGTGAGTGCTTCACCAGGAGTCACACCCAGAACCTTTACGTCACAGGCGTCACTGTTCACACATACCATTTAAGGTTTAAACTGTTTTCTAGAAATGCTATTCGATATGGCTTTCAGATATGCTTTCCTTCATTTCACTGAAAATACAATCTCATCTTTTATCATGTTATCGTTACCCAGATTGAGAAAAAAGCAGGAAGTATTTTTGTAAATACAATAACCGCAAGAATTTTAGGAATTTATGTGTTTGTTGTGATGAAGAAACGAATGAATCAAGAAATATTTTCAAACATAACTTTGTTGGGGTTGTATACACAGTAATGTTCCTGAAAGTCCTCTTGTTTACTTACTCACGTTTATTTATTTACCAATTGTTTTGTGGAAAATAAATAATTTGTATTTGTACTTACTTATAAATGTCAGACGTGGCGATAGCGACCGTATTCCTATGGCCGTTAACGCTCTGCCTAACCCACAAGGGATAAAGGCGTGATATATGTATGTTTTTATCTTATAAATATGCTGTTGTATACTTTATTCTAACTGGTATAGGTATTAAACGTATACAAAAATTTGCCATAGGGAAACATAATTTTAATTTTTGTTTATTTCGAATAGTATCTGTTGGTTGTGGTACTTTACCACAATAAAATTACCCAGAAGAGGCCTATAGGAAATAATTTCATCAAGAAAATTCTAAGTGCTTTAAAAATTGTGTTTGTTAGTGTAATAGCTGATTGAAAGAAAAACTGGAAATGGCGACTCTCTCGCTCTCTCTTTCGGCTCTCCTTTTATAAAATGCGTACAAGCCACAAACATTTTTTTTCATGAACTCAGAATGAAGATGAAGGTTCACCTGTATTATATAATTCCCTGTCACTTTACTGATGATAAATATTCATCAGTTATCTGCGTATTTACATAAATTACTGACAGAGGAGAGAACAAGGGAGCGCTTTGAATAATATGAACATTGCCACTAGTATTGCTTGTATTGATATATGAAAATTTAGATTTCGTACTAAATATTTTCACCCGGGGTCTCCTTTGAGCTTATTTGATAAGAATTTGTCAAATTACTGAAGAACGTAGTAAAACTTTTTTCAAAATAGTTATTGAATGTATAAATGTACCATTTTGACAGGATTTTTGTACACAGCGTGAAAAAAAGCAGTTTCGTATTGTTCATTCGTGCAATGGGTTGGTTTTATTTGATCACTTAAGAGATAAAAAACTAACGAACGAATTTTAATATTTTTAAATCACACGGTCCAACTTTGACCAATCCTGTTGGATTGTGCTGAACAATGTTTTTTACAATTCGAAATGATTTTCATTATGCATTTCGTGAATCGAAATAAATTTTGGTGTCATAAATTTTTACATCTTCAAAAATGAGGTTTATGCAACTAATAGAAAAAATATCTTCTGTATATTTTTGTTCGGTTCCTTTGTTGTCGCCGCTCGATCACTGTCGACGTTCTTTTTTAGGCTAACAATATATTTTGCTTGTTGCCTGTCAGTTTTAACACCTGAACCGTGAACCTTAAAACTTTTTGTATTTAAAAAAAAAACATTTTGTAGCAAGAGGTGATCTTCTCTGTCTATAATTTTATTTCCTGGTAACACACAAATTCCTAAGCACTTATTTATGCCTTCTATTATGTTATGATTATAAAAATTAACTTGAAGTATGGTTTGTATAATCAAAATTTTTGATGAACGCCTTTACTATATGTACCTGTACCTCGCAAATTGCATAGTATCGATTTAGCAAATTCGTTCATAATACCTCCACGCTTCAGATGTATGTTTTCTGTATGAATTATTGGTGAAATTTGTCTGTAGAATTAGTTAAATGCAACATTGATTTTAATCGTAATACTTTTAAAAGATGATCTCATGTCGATACATTTTTTGTGTTTATTTTTATTATGATTTCCAAGCATTTTCTCGTATGCTTATGTAATAGAAGTCTATCCAAGCTATTAATTTCCGCACTTGAAGCTGTAGCGTCATGTGCAGCTTGCGCTTAGCCGTCTCAAGCGCTTACAAGAGCTCAGTTTATGAATATGCCCCATAGATAACATTCAAGAGTTATTTATTGAATTTTCACAACATTGGTAACCGTCACGTATACCTACCTACCTACGTAATATGTCAATTATTAAGTAAGTAAAATACTTCAAATGTTTGCTTGAAGCACTTTTGCCGAGAATCAAATTAATGATTTGCGAATTTGATTTATGAAATGAGTACTTTATGCCCTCGTAACAGTTTCATCATTGCGTTTTATAGTTATCAGTGTTACCCAACATTATTAGCATTTGTGTAGCTGACAATTACAAATTATTCTTCTCATTCTTTTCGTGTGGGCTACCGAGTCATTCAACGATCTGATGAAGCCTGGTATCAGAGTGGCATTGAAAACCACATAATTCGCTTGCTTAATTACCAACTGAAGTTACTATGTGAATTTTTAAATAGTTTCCGAGAATTATTATGTTTGTGATATGATGATGATGATGGTGATGATGATCGAAGGTCTCAAGTGACCACCATCTTGTAATGTTCTCACGAGTGCAGGCCACGTCTCGGCAAGGCTAGCGTTGGACACCTGCAGGTTCGCCGGCTGATGAGTTAAAGGTAGTGGCTGGTAGCGACTGGATAGCGAAAACAGTAGATCGTGCCCCGTGGCGTACCTTGGGGAAGGCCTACGCCTCGGCTCCGATGTGATGATAATGACACTTATCATTACTCAGAATATTTACGCTGCTGATCGCGATCTACCTTCTCAGCAATCAGATAGGCTTCCTTCACTATATGTATTATGTTGTGTGTATGAGTATTTTAAACCTAAAATACAATATTTGGTCGAATTTAAACGCATTTTTAATCTTACTGGAAACAGCCTCGTAATAATAGTCTCTCCGGCAGATTCAAACTTTGTTCAACACTTCGGGTCCTAATCAAGTCGGTGCTGATGCGCTTACGGAAAAAAACTGGAACAGCATAAGATCGTAAAAGTTGAAGATCCCTCGTCGTGTTCTCACATGCTACATATTTTACTATCACAACTTATAGAGCCCTGTGTCCTATGAATGTCAAATGAAGCACCCAAAGTTTCGGGAGAAAAGTTACACTGTTTGAAACGTGATAAAGTGGGTAAGGGAATCCTCGGAATATATTTGTGAGCCACTTTTATTCGTCTGCTAAATGGTGTCGTCGAATGATTTTGTATTTCTTTACAAGGACTATAAAAACAAAATTAAAAATATAATTGGCTTATAAAATACTAAGAAATATCTGTTACAATTTGATAAAATATCTTTGATGTCACGTGTCTGATGTAATATTTCAAAGTTTGACCCACGAATGTTTGCATTTCATCAACGTATAGTTAATTTTTGGATTTTAAGCTTTTGCGGTCAATAACGCCCTGCCTATCCCGCACGGGATAAAGGCATGATACATGTATGCATGTATTTGACGTATTTTTTTATCCTTATCTTCATATTTCATATTCTGTTTTGCGGTTGGTGTCGACGTTTTCAAGAATTTTAATTTATTCGAACTAATTCCCTAACAGTAATAATGGTCGATCTGAATAAAATTATTCTTTGCGGCATCAATATTACATCCAACCACAATATTTTCCTGGAATACAAGTGTAGAAAGTTGGTATACAGCGACTAGATATGTGAAATACCTGATACGTAATACTAATATAATATTATCTTTGCTTTTACTATTTTGATAGATAGGCAGGGAACATCTTTCGTGTTCATAATTCTAATTTTAAAGATAGCTAGTCATACATGTGACGTATTATTGCTATGATTCTGTTTCAGTGTAGAATATTAGTCAAACCTGTCACTTTGTTCATGAATAATCATTAGTTATCCGCTTACTTTACATATTACACAGTATTAAATAAGGAAACGCTGTTGTTGAATTGTGATCCCTGTCTGTTAAAATGATGCCTATCCCAGGTTAATTAAAATGTTTGAGCAAAAAATAAAAGGAGTGTATCTTTCTTTGTTACATGAATTTTATGGACAAACTAGTCATCTGGGCTCAAAGAAATCAGGATGCCTGTCTTCTACAAAATTATACAGACAGCTTGTTAAATGAAAATCTTCTTTGCATTTCACTCAATTATATGAATCCAGGGCTTCCAGCCAGATCAACAGCTCAAAGCTCAGCATATAAATATACAAGACCTATTTATATTCCTCTTTCTATGGTGATTGAAAAGATATTCAGAGTGGCTTCGCATGGTGACCTGAATCTGATACTGAAATTGCAAAAATAAAAACATTCATAGATTTGCGCCGAGTGTGGTTTCATCGAACCGTTATTCATAACTTCCCTATTTTTTCCAAGCCAAGCCTTCGATATTGTGTATTCGAACGTGAGGGATTGGTTTGGAAAAATCGTCCACTCAGCGGTTTTTATGGGATATGCTGGCGACGCCGAACAATGGAAATCTTTCAGAATTTAAACAGAATATCGAATGCATTTTTGTACCCAGGTACTCAGTTTCGACTGAGCCCTTTTTTATTACATTTTTTGTGAACTTTATGTTGCTATACACTTCAGATTAAGATGTAAGTGAAAGTTTTTCTAGTTTATTTAGTTTTTAATAATGTTTTTTACTTATAGCTTGGAGCACGTATACGGTTCGTTTTATCTCTTGAAAGAGGTTTCATATTTTTGTTTAACAATCACCTCTTCACTTCATTCAAAAATATTCCCTTCTGAGCGTTTCATATTTACTCATATACTACACATCGTAAAAATCCAGCCAGGTTCGCAGGCAATTTTCATTTACATTTCATTCCCAAGTGTGCAGACAGGCTCAAGCGTCTTCATTGTTAAAAGAAACATCTACTCGTACTTTGAGGCATCTATATTACGCTTTGAAGTCAACTGTATAATTGATTTTCTACCTCGACGACTTCCTTTTCCATTTTCTTGAAGACGATAATACCTTCTTACCTAACCTGAAGAATTTTCTTTGCATTGCACCTAGAAGAATTGTGAGGTTTAAAAGGTGTGAAATTAAAGATGGATAATGCTCTGCGAAAGTACCTAATTAAATGCGACCATTGGGTTTTTTATAATAGAAGACTGAGATGTGATCAAGATTTGGGATGGATGGATCGCATTGTATAAATAACATTAACATTCAATTAGTGTACAAAACTGAGACTGTCAGCTTTTTATTGAAAGATCTATCTTGCTATTCAATCATACCTAACCAAGAAAGGTTATCAGATGGTATTGAAAATAACAATTGAATCGGTGAAAGTAGCAGACAGTCTGTAATCGCTGATTTTTTTTTTAAACTGTTAATTATGTAAAAACTTAAAATAAATCAATGATTATTCGTATAATTACTTTATTAAGTATCATATTTTATATAGATTACAGTCATTACAACATAGTCGTCTGTTTACAGATGAAAAATGTGTAGTTCAACAAAAATGTGCAACAACATATAAAACAGGTATCTTAAAGATATAATAAGATAGACTATTATGTTATCGGCTTAGCCGTATGAGAAGTAAACTATTTTTATTCCTAAACAAGAAACTCTACTCCTTAAGTATGGAACAAGTACATTGTCCTGTACTGTACAGTTTTGTAATAAAATACATCAAGTATACACTTATTATTACAATTTATATCAACACGATTCATTGCATTAAACTTAATTAGTTTCCAACAAAAAATATAAAAATTATGAAAACATAAACATTAAAAGTAATTGCTGTATTAACTAGATTTTTTTTACAATACCAACATAATGGATTTGCCTTCAGATACAAATGATAAGTTTTAATTTGACATAACATAAGTTATTATAGCTATTTTATTTAATTAATGTAAATTCAAATTTAAATAAATTAGATTTATGTAACTTTTTGAATAGGTAATTATCCTGTTATGTAGTATTTAATTTGAAATTAGTTAAGTTCAATTTTGCAAAAATTTTACTACATGGTCAAAGTCCTTATTTATATAACTCCTTAAGTAACATTAAAAACAATAGGTATTCGCTTTTATGTCTTTCAGATTTTATATTATATATATTATACATACATTTCGAAGAAAAACATTTCAATACAATCTAGATTTTCAGTATTTCACGTTTTGTATTTTCAATTCCATAATTCTCATTTAGAAATGAAATCTCGTAATTCCAAATTATTTTAAATTATTAATTTGGACTGAATTTAAAATCAGAATTCTTAAACATTTACTGAGCATTTCAAGTAAAAAATAGTATTAAAGCTAACACTGAAATTATAGTTAGGTTGTGTGGCTGCCAGAATAATGTACCTTTGTTCCACGTGTCATGGTGGACAGCTGCTTGGTTCTCACCTGTTTCGAAGAAAATTGAGTATTAGTTTCTTACAATTACAAATCAATAACACATAATTGAGTAGATATTGGTTGTGTCGCAGTTGAAAATAGACTTTTAAGTAATGTGTAAATTTTGAGTGAATTACTCAAATCTTTTTGATAAGAATAGTTTTGAACAGCTACAACTATGTAGGTACTATTATGAGATCTAATACGGAAAACTTCGTTTTGGTATAATGTGTGGTTCAATCCAATCCATTTATTTCGTGTCTACTATTTAATTGTTTCACTTATGTGTACCGTGTGATGCCAGCATATAAGAGCATCACCCCATTTCCTTCCCGTGGGTGTCGTAGAAGCCGACTAAGGGACCCGAGGGTTTCCTGTGTATTGCAATTTTAGGCGACAGGCTGACAACCTGTCACTATAGTGACACACGACTGATCCGAAACGACATTCAAACATACAGGGTGTAAAAAAATTTGCTGCAAATATTTTAAGGGCTGAACCAGCCCATGTAACTGAACAACTTTTACCAAGGAACATTGGACGAAATATGTAATAAAAATTTGGACTTCACATACAAAAATACCAACCCACCAAGTCAATTAGTATGGAAGGTCAAAATATTTCGACCTATTTTTTTAAAAGAAAGTTGTTCAGTTGCATGCGCCGATTCACCCTTTAAAATATTTGCAGCTAATATTTTTACACCTTATATATCAGACGAGGCGACAACGACCGTAATTTTACGGTCATTACCGCTCTGCCTACCTCTCCAGGGATATAGGCGTGGTTTTAATATGTGTATATGTATGTGTTCACAAATTGTGTGAGATTGAGACCCAAGAGTCAAAATACACGCATTACAGTCCAGTCGCATAATTTCAGATTGTTTAAGCATGGCAATGTTCAAAGATTTTCTGTGTAAGATTTTGTGTCCAAAATATAAGTTGAGTAAATTCAGTACCAGACCGTCAATGTTCTTAAATATTGCATTGCACTTTTTTATATATTTGTAATCCATTAGGTAGAGTCCAAATACATGTGTTGTTTTATGTCATCAAAATATTTGCAACGACCGTAGATTATTAAGGGTCCCGAACAACTTTTACTAAAATTACACGTAAAATCCACGAACAGTCCTAACTAAATATTTGCAGGCGTCTGAATACACACATAAAATAAACTAAGCACTCATTTGTACTTATAATAGCGGCCTAATAAATTATATCCCAAAACGCTCATTTTGCTAAAATTTCCAAATATATTAGAAAAATGGGTAATTAAGGATATTTACATGTGAGGTCTAGATACCTAGATACACACCTACTAAGTAAGTGACGGTGAATCGAAACTATGCAGGCTACTAAAATTAATAACTTTCCTTATAGAGAATATAGTATATAAAAAACGAAAAAGTTTTCGAGATATTATTGTAGAGAGCACGCAAAAATTTATAAATAATTATAAAAATACGAAATGAAATTGTCGGCAAAGGCACTACATCGATAAATGCGCTTTGTAAAAGAAAGAATTCACAGAAATCAGTCTCTGCTTTACAAGTGAGGCGCATCGCACACTTAACGCAAGACGGACCGCAAAAATATCGCAGCGGTCTGTCAGATCCGTACTAGAAACGTTATTCCAGCAGTTGAGCGGTTTTAGTACGAAGATTGACATTTCTAGTATGAATCTGACAGACCTTTGCGAAATTTTAGGGTTCTTCGTGCGTTAATTGTGTGATCTACCTAAGTAAACTTGTTTTAAGCATAACGATGCTTCCTTTTACTCTTTATCAACGCATGTTCTACTGTCTGATTTTTAAAGTTATACTTTAAAACGACGAACTTACCAATCAACACGTGTACATTGACGGTAACTTGTGAGTGGTTCTGTAAAAGGCAGGTGTACGTGCCACTGTCGTTCTGGGACGCTGAAGCCACACTGATGGAAGCACTAAAGGAAAAAAGGTCCATTCAGACAATGCTTACAATGTAGAGATACGGACGGAATGAGAACATCTCTTTTTATTGCTAGTTTTCTAAAATCTTCAAGAAGTAGAACTATTCTGTAAAACAGTGTCACAACTCCGGCTATGGGATCCTGCTCTTCTCTCTTTACGTGTGTGTGGGATACCGAGTCGTCCAACGACCCGATGAACCCTAGTGTCAGAATTTTTAAACCGCCTTCTACAAGTAGCAGGCTTCTGACATGGTTGTGTAACGACCACCCACATGAGATCCTACTGATTAGGAACCATTTCATTCATTGATGAAAGGTTTTCTTTTTTGCACTATGTTGATGTATTGTAACAATTTTACTTACAATTATGCATAATCAAAGATTTTTATTTTGTGCAAGTCAAATCAAAGCTATTGTGCAATAAAGCTTTCTTTAGAATTCTCTCAAATGCACTTTATTACTATAAAAAAAATCCAGTACAAAATGAAGCACGAATAACCCCGTCTCTACCTTGTAGATAGCATCTTAAAATCTAGTACCTAGCGTTAGAAAAAGTACTCATCTAAAAGAACTTTAATCAAGATGCAACTTTTTAATTCTATTCAAGACGTCATCGTTTAGCTGAGGCAACTAGATGAGACAAGATTAAGATGCTTTAAAAACGTATTTGTTAGATTGGAAGCTGCAAGTTCTTGCAAGATAGAAAACACGTGACAAATTAGTAAACTAACCTCATATTCCTCCATGTGACATTTTCAGTAAAAGGTTGTCCGTTTTTCTTCCAATGTATTCCATATACATTGTTGACAACAGGCGGTAAAGTCGGAAGCACCGTTGTCTTCAAAGTTGTTGCTACAGTAGGCTTCTTAGTAGTGGTACTTATGCTAACAGTTGAAGTTAATGTTGTAGTTTCTACACTCCAACTCTTGTTCAACATCACATCTATTCTGTTGAACACTGTGCTCATTCTTGTTGTCATTTCTGTCGTTGTTGTTGACGGCGTTGTTGAGGTTGTAGTAGTAGTTGTAGTTGCAGCTTTGTTCGGAATGGAGCTTAGGTACTCCTCTGATATGATGCAGGACAACTTTATTGAACTGCCGGCTTTATAAAATCTATCTTTCATGCCTTGAGTTTGATCACCATTTAAAGATATAAGTGGAGCTGCAACAAAAGAAATTTCGTTAACAATGGGACGACGTGGCGGCGTAGATAAACTGGTCGATGGACTGTCGGTTTGAATTAATAATGAGCGTTGGAAATTGTAATGTCAACAGCGCCCTAGTTTCAAAAGTCCCTTTCATAGAGTTTGACATCAAATGAGTTTTGGCGAAGCTAGAATTTGTTTGGAATAATTCATGAACCCTAATAGTCAAACCATGTGATGTATTCAGGAATTCATTTATGCGGTTTGAAGGTATCTTTTCACATTTTATCAACAGTTTATGTTCGTAAACTTTGTTGAGATTTCTCCATAAGCAGAATATGTATACCTACCGTATTTTTTCTATATTTCAAAATAAATTTTAATATCTCCAATCATAATGTGACAAGTAAGTTATTCATGTCGATGTTTTGAATTAAATATTATAGGATCTAAAAAAAAATTGCTGCAATTATTTTAAGGGGTGAACCAGCCCATGAAACTGAACCACTTTTCCTTAGGAACATAGGTCGAAATATGAACCAAAAATTGGACCTCCAATAGCCTCCCATACAAAATTAGCAACCGAACAAACCAATTTGTATGGGAGATCCAAAAATAAATCTCATATTTCTACCTGTTTCTCTGGGAAAGTTGTTCAGTTTCATGGGCTGGCTCAGCCCCAAATATTTGCAGCTACTATTTTTACACCTTATTATTGTATACTTACGTAATACAGTTAAATTGGCAAATATCGTCCTCGGTGGGTGGGTAGATATTTGACACATGTATAGACCAACATCGGACCACTGCACTGGGTTGATGCTTAGTCTCCAATTGTTCGGATATTGGAACTTCACTGATACTCTGCTATCGCCTGCGTACGTCGCCGGACCAACTGTGAGTAGCTGGGCATTGTCTGTCGTATTTCTCAGCCACATTACCTACAAGCAACAATTTTTTTTAGCTTCCTGCCTGTCTCAGAACCTAAACAATTTCTACTGTAGTTTATTGCAGAGTTTATTGTTTTACTATGTAATTAATGGTGCCTATTCCGGGCATGTACCATACTAGGTATCTAAAATTCCATAATGGGCAGTGCCGCATAACTAGCTTCAATTTACGAAATTACATAGTAAGAATACATTTAATTCATCATACAAACAATAAATGCTTCACACAAGTATTTTGTGATATTTCGAAGTTAAATAATAACATGGAAAAACTGTTACAAAAATAATTGCCCTAAAAAGAATTAAACTCGGGCAATGTAAATTTTTGCATAAGTACCTGTTTTTTTAAATGAAATATCCCTATTTTAGTAGCATCACTCACCAGGTGAGTCTTACCTTACTAAATATTTGGAAAAATTTGAAGTATTTTTTAACTAGCGTATATTTGCGTAACATGTAAACTATATTTTAACTGGAAAGAGGGATACCTTCCACATGCTATCAACTAATTAAACTGTATTTTAGTTGTCGCTTAGATTATTGAAAGGTCTCGCTACGCTTAATTTACTTTAGCTTCTGTGATTTTAAATTATTTTCGCTTCCATAGTACCTATAAAATCTGGCTAAATATTTTTAAATGAAACATTGTTTAGAAATTTGATTAACGGAGAAGCCATTTCTAAGTAAACAAAAATGTATAATATTTTCTAGTAGATTATGCGAAGAATTTAAAATATTCTTAGGGATTTAATGAGCAAAATTCTACGCGCTCTTTATGATCAACTTGAGACCCAAGTTCAGGAAACTGCACTAACCTTCCGGGCTTTTAAATCCTCTCCCCTTCCTTTAACGACTATAGAATGTTGCCAGACTGAGGCCGAATGCTACTTAAAAATACATTAGAGGCATTTACCGTTTTATCTTTCAGCATCGACACCCTGCAGTAGAGGAGAGCTTCTGAGCCCACGTGGGCTGCGACCATGGACAGCTTTTCTTCTTCGAAGTATGGCCCCCAATGGTGCTCGTGATGATGGTAGCCTTGGTACGAGACATATTGGCGAGACTCTTCTACCTTACCTGGGAAATTCAATGAAGTTAATATTTGAAGAAAACTAGAGGCACCAGACTTTATATTAACTTGGCTAGACCAAAACCTATAGGCATGTGTACTTCGAGGTGTGGTCGAGCTTTTACGAAAGGAGCTTTTAAGTACAATCACACAGACTTTTTGTTATTGCTATTTTGAAAAATGATGAATATTGGTTATGGAATGATAAAATGTTAAATATATTTTAAAATTAGCAATAAATTATTGATTGTAGAGTTTCTGGTTCAGAACCATTTATTAGAATCAACGTGAAAAAGTGGCTAGTTGTGTTTCAGTCAAAAATGTTTCATCCTGATAAATTTACACTTGATTGGCCACAAAATTATTCATGTTTCAAATGCTCCCTACGGATTAAATAACCCATGTAAGTCCAACTTTTATGCGTCTTAAAGATTTTTGAATAAAAGCGATGAAAAAGCAATTTTATTACTCTTTCGTGTTATACCTTACAAGCCCTCTGAGTAGAGATTTGTACTAAATAAATTGTATCGTTACATTTATCCTCGGAGAAGAAAATCAGCGAATCTTTATGTATTTATTCCGGGTACTCAAACCAACATCATTTAAATTTCTTTACGAAAGAAAAATGTCGGATCACGGGGCCACATATAAAAGAAAACATTATTTTATCCTTTCTATTCTGAGGCTGATCAAAATTCAGTATTCTCAGAATGCCCTCGCAAATTACTGACAATAAATTTTACGATTTTGGTATGACAGGTACTTTATTGAATGGGTCGTTAACTGTAGTTTAGGTGAAATAAAAAGATCAAATATAATTTTGTAAATTATCGTAACTTTTATACTGTAATCATTGCCTACTTATCACCATATTTTTTTACATTTAAAAAGGCAAATTTTGATAACATTTTAAGTCAATTATTCATAGTATAGATTTTTTTGAGTACGTACTAATTTCTTTAAATATAGTATTGTTTTTAACAATTTAGGTACCATCGTTACATCAATCGATGAATAAGAATAAGAAATTTTTATTACCAAAAACGACTTAATAAGTAATACAGAGCTTAACAAAAAAAACCAATGGAACAAGATATGATGATTTTGTGTGACACAGCGGACCCTGCACTAAGCAAAGCTTGTATCGCAGGGGCCTAGATAGAATTTACATTTGGATTTGCACTCGGACACAAAGCTTATTATTTATAGATAGGTTATGTACTAATTTATTTTTATTTTACAAAAATTCAAAAAGAAATAAAAATAAAACAATGGAAAGGCTATAACTGCGATCTATGTGTGTGTGTGTGTATGTGTGTGTGTTTGTGTATGCGTGTGTCTAAGTATAACAGTATCAAGTCCCCCATATGGGTAGTAGTTCTTCAGTATTGGCATAATTGAGACTAAGAAGCCACTTGCAACTTAACCTACTTTCCCTCAATATCGCAAAATCAAAATTTCTCACGTTTTCTATCACAAAAAGGACACAACCATCATCTTCATTCTCGATAAAAGCCCATACCTGCAACTATACACACAGCTTAGATGTTCTTCTAGATTGTTCATGTGAACCTCTTGCGCGCGCTGACACTATCAGGTATTTGGGAATTATGATTGACAGCCAACTCACCTGGCACCCACAGCTAGATCTTGTCAAGTCTAGGGTCAGAAAGCTCATTTGGATTTTCTACTCCCTCAGAGATAAGGCTCAACTAAAACTTTTGAAAACGATTTACTATGCTCTATGTCAATCAATACTATCATACTGTGTCGTAGTGTGGGGAGGTGCTATAAAGACAAAGATTCTTGAGGTTGAACGTGCGTAACGCTCGGTTCTTAAAGTAATGACGCGTCACCCTCGAAGGCATCCCACAGAATCGCTATACCAGGAATGTCAAGTCCTGTCCGTGCGGCAGCTATTTATTTAAACATCTTAACTTTGCAACATACAAAAATTATTTATAACCCTTCCCCGTCAGTATTGAGTAGACGGCACTATACAGTTTGTAAAAATAAACCAATTCGTACCACATTCGCCTCTCGCTTTGCTGGGTTTCTCGGACCATTTCTATACAATAAGGTTAACAAATGTCTAAATATATATCCATTATGTAAATATTACTGCAAATCAACTGTGACTCGTTGGCTTTTAACTTTAAATTATGAGCAAACTGAAAACCTATTATTTATCATTTCATGAGCATTAAATTATCTCATTTTCTTGTAATTTCCTAATTTTGTATAATGCAAAATTTGTTATATTACCTATTGTAAATTATAAATATTTTGATTTAAGTACATATAAAAAATTATTCTGTCAAAGCCGAACTGATACCATAGATGATACCCATAGCACAGGATTTTCCTAGTTTGGGTGTCAAATTCATATTGTAATTTATGCATGTTTAAATGAATAAATGATTTTTATTATTATTATTTATTATTACTTCTCAATTGAACGTTTAGAGTCGCGCGTGGTTGATGTTTTGATATGTGGGTGCATCCTGCAAACCATGTTAAATAAATAGGGTGATAAATATCGTGAAAAACGCTTGGCAAAGGTGGTCCGAACAGCCGGAACCTTGACTCTAAAAACTCGCCGCTCTAGGAGTTCATCGTACTCGGGAAAGCTAAGTACTGTTTTATGCATTGCCATTGCCACTACCACTCTCATAACATACAGTTGACGCACTCTTAGGACTTTACACTCCTCGTACAACTTGTCTGTCGGAAATTTGAAGTGTTTTCTCAACATCACTTTGAGCACCGCCCTCTGTGCTCTCTCCAACTCCTTCATACTTGTTTTTGCCGCCCCTCTCCAAGCTTTAATACAATAAAGCAGATTAGATTGGCAGAGAGCTTTGTATACGAGCAGCAAGGTGTCTTTTTTAGCGGAGAGTCGAAGCGACTTCATGATAAATATGATTTTCCTCGTTCTCCCCGACAGCATTGAGATATGTCGTTTAAAAGATAGGTTTTGATCAAAAAATACGCCTAGATATTTTATGTCTTGGGTTTGCATAATCGAGTTACAAAACTTTGTTGTTTCAGTAGGTAGCGTTCTAAGGTTTTGTTCCTGCTGCGAGTGGCAGCTGGGAACGTGCAATTTAAGTGGTCTAGCATCGGTAGGATGTGAACGAGCAGTTTTGTGGAAAGCGATGTACTTTGTTTTGTGAACGTTTAAAGTTAAAAGGTTGTTGTCTAGCCAGTTAGCAACTTCCATGAGGCCGTGTTCAGCAGTCTTATAAGTACTGTGCCATGTTTTTCCCTTAAAAAGTAAGACTGTGTCATCGGCGTAACATATCATTTCAGTGTTTGTTAGTGACATTTCCAGAAGATCATTCATGTAAATTGAGAATAATGTTGGCCCCAACACACTACCCTGAGGCACACCGAAGGTCACAGGAAGCACATCACTAATAGTTTGACCAACTTTAACGCAATGCTGTCTGTTCGAGAGATAGCTGTTGAACCAATTGTGCGCTACACCCCTTATGCCAACTCCATGCATTTTTTGGAGAAGAATAGGAAGCGATACCGTATCAAACGCCTTTGCGAGGTCTATAAAGACACCGAGACATTGATTTTTTTCATCCAAAGTTGATGAAACGTTGTTAGTTAACAACAAAACAGCATCCTCAGCTGATTTTCCCTGCCTAAAACCAAATTGCTTCTCGGGTATAATATTATTTTTATTTAGGAAACTTATTAAACGTTTATTTACTAGTTTTTCTAAGAGTTTTGAAAATACACTGAGCAGAGAAATCGGTCGGTAATTAGCTGGGTTATCTTGAGCATCAACTGAATTAAAAATTTTGCAGAATCGGACAAGGCGCCGGTAGCTCAGTTGACAGAGTAGTGCAGTGGTACCCAGGTGTTCCGGGTTCAAGCCCCGGCAACGGCAAATACTTCAAGAGGTTGACTGCCTACTTTTCCAAAATAAAATTGAAACAAACCTATGTAGGTTCATCGCTCTCATCACGAAAAATTAACTGTTTTCAGAATGGCAACAATTTAGGAAAATCACTGAAAAATGTCTGTCAAAGGGGTAGGTACGATAGCTAAGAAAGACGGATTGAACACTAAACGCACGACGGACCGCTGAAATAACGCAGCAGTCTGTCAGATCCATACTAGAAATGTCAATCCCCATACTAAAACCGCACTCGACGGACGACGCTGCGACAGCGCTGCTGATAGTACAAAATGGTTATTATTTTAAAAATTACATACTTAATTGCATAGGTTTTTGTTCAACTTCTTTAGTAGCAAATTTCTATACGGGTTAAAAACTGTCCTCCACATATACAGAGTTACTAGTAAAGTTGTATCTCTGAAACACCGTACATATATATATTACGCCTTTATCCCTTTCGGGGTAGGCAGAGCGTTAATGGCTGTAAGAATACGGTCACTATCACCACGTCTGACATTTTTGAGGATCTTTTGCCGACCAAGACTAAAATTTCTTTAGCACATTCACTTCTACTACCAATACTGGATTATGCAGACGCTTCCTATCCTGACTTAACTGTTAAACTGCTGAATAAGCTCGAGCGTCTGCAGAATCTTTGTATTCGGTTCATCTTCGGTCTGCGGAAGTATGACCACGTTTCCTCGTACCGATCCCAGCTTCAGTGGTTGCCCATATCTCGCAGACGGGACTGCCATATCCTTTCCCTTCTTTTCTCCATCCTCTTCAATCCTAAATCTCCTCCCTACCTTAAAGAGCGCTTCATCTTTCATTCCACGACCTTGCCTCGAAATTTACGCTCTAGTGAAAGTATGAGACTCAACCTTCCCCCGCACAGGACCGACTTCTACGCAGACTCTTTCACAGTGCGAGCGATCAAGCTGTGGAATTGTTTGCCTGAGGAGGTTCGTCGGGCCCCGTCCCTTGAAGCTTTCAAGATAAGAGTTAAAAACCATTATTTATCTGAAATTGTATAATTTTCTCTTATTTGTTATTTTTTTCTCTATATTGTATTATCTATAATATCTGTTTCTTTCTTCGTATTGCATATTATCCTATCATCCATAGCTTAGATATGTATTAGTTTATTTTAATGTATTTATTAGTATATTAAGTTTTTTAAGTATTGCTATGTAAAATTGTTTATGTATTATATTGTTATTTATTTAGTATCTACTATTAGGTAATATTTGCACTATCCCGCTTCCATAATCGCACTCTCTCTTTTACCCTAAGGTTGCCTGGTAGAGAATGCTACCTAGCATTAAGGCCGCCTTATATTGTGCTGTTTCTTTTGTGTTTTCTACATGTTGTTACTTCTTTGTGCAATAAAGAATTTTGTTATGTTATGTTATGTTGTTTCAGAAAACATGTGTATCACGATAGTGACAGTGTGTCAGCCTGTCGCCTAAAAATGTAACACACCAATACTCTAATCCCTTAATCGCCTCTTACGACACCCGCGGGAAGGATGGGGGGTGATGCTATTCTAAGCGGGCATCACATGGCATAACTATAAACAGTTACTAGTAAAGCTACATCTCTGAAATTTTACACCACTCACCCTGTAACAAATTATCGGTCTTGTCAGTCCCCTCCCGCTTGATGCTTTCCCGCAGGTGCTTGGTGATGTTCTTGAAGATCTCCCTAGACAGGGCAAGGCCATCTTTCTCGTCGCTTCGACGGCGTCGCACGTTCGTGTGGTATTCTTCTGAGAAGCGAAGTGGTTCTGTAAAGAAGACTGTAATTTACAACCTTTCGGAACGATACAGGTAATAAATGTATGAGTCTAGAATCTAATGGCATCATGACAACTTAGACGGCGGTTGTTAACAACAATGTCAGAAGCCTGTTACTTGTAGTAGGCGGTTGGAAAAAACTGACACTAGGGTTCATTGAGTCGTTGGACGGCCTAGTGTCCCACACGAAAAGAGATAGACGGCGCAGTTATCATAAAAAATGCATCGAATCTTTTAAATACGTCAGAAAATTGCTAAAGTTTCAACATAAATAAACTTAGCAATAACATGTCTTCAAATTATTTATGTTGGAAACTAAAAAACTAGTTAGTCAATTTAATGTTAGGCAGTCCCCAACGGATCTTCTTAAATATTTAAGTTTGGGGCCTTTAAATGACTTTAACCTTTTATTACATTTTAACCGTTGTACGTAGGTTCTGTTCAAAACTTTCAATTTTGATAATCTTTAGATTAACTTGAAATAGTAAAAGAATAAAATAGAAGTAGGATTGTTGCTTGTTGTCTGAATAAAAGACTCGAAAGTACTAATATGGACGTATTCATATACAGGGTGACTGGAAAATTGACGCATTCCTTTCAAGGGATGAACCAGCTCATGAAACTGAACAACTTTCCCCATGGAAAATGGGTCGAATTATGAAAAAAATTTTGGTCCTCCCATACAAATTGACTTAGTCGGTCGGTAACAGTGTCCAGTCACCCTGTATATATACATAGCACGATATTATTCCTTTTTCTCACTTTTACCACAACAGTTTAATTATAATTGATAAAAAATAGCATGAACTTGATATCCCAAAATTACGACATTTTACCAAAAGACTTTAATCCTTTTCTTACATTTAATGATGGCATGTAAAGTATTGACTTATGCTTCATTTGATTACGTCTTCGTAAGGTGATAAAACCACGAGTCTAGTCACATAACGTCGGATATGTGGGTAGTAAAGAGCAGTGTAATGTTGTAATAATAAACGTTTCTCAATTTAATACCAAAATTGTACACCATCACTACGTTACTTCGATGACGTATTATTACTACATTGATGTTAAATTGATGTTATATGGAAAGTAAATAAAATTTTCGCTAGCCGAGTTGTTTGTATAATAAAATTTATGAAAATGGCTTTTTGATGGGCATATTTGACAGGCGTGGTATCTGAGAGTACGGTCGTGCCTCACATAAAGCGTTTTCATGTAAAATTTAGCCAAGATGAGAATAAATTGTGGCTTGCCTTAAGAATGCCACAATATCTGATATTAAGTAGACTCAAGGTTCTGAATCTACACGCTCTAGTTCTACCCTCCCAAACACAAACCTGTACATCTTTGCTGAAATATAGTGGCTATTGGCTTATCATTGTTTCCATAAATAGGTAATAATCGTATGAAATATTATTTCAAAATCTAGATATTTGCGTAAAGTACAATGAATTCATTTCGTCTCCTTGACAGTTACCTTGATACTTCCAAGCCGTCTACATTTTTCTGAGATGTAAGGTTTGTATCACTTGGGTTGGTAGCGTGTAAATTCAAAACCTTGACTCTATTTGATATCTAATATCTTTTTCACAGGGTAAGCCATAATATGTTCTCGTTTTGGCTACATTGTACATGAAAACGTTTTATAAATTGCCTGAAACTATTTATTATGCAAACAACACATTGCGGCCATGTACTAATTTATTGATTTTGTTACATTTTTTTTTTTTTTACCTAGCCTGTTCGATGTCCCACTGCAGGGCAAAGGCCTCCCCTCTTTCGCGCGGGGGAAAATTTGTTCCAAGATTTGATTTCCCACCATTCCCCAAACTTTTCGATAACTCAGGTTAGTTCTAGCTGTAAATGTTACATTATGTCAAGTAAATATTTGTATTAGTGAAAGATGTTTGACATAGATTATCTTAACAATTTATCACTGAGCAAATATAATTTTCATGTCCAGCAATTGTCAAGACCTCGTCAATTATTCATAATCGTAGCGCCATAATGTAAGGGTGGTGCCACAGAAATTAGAAGGTAAATATTCTTCTTATCCTCAAAGTTTTATATGTACCTATGTAAAAGAATAATTTTATTTATTTTTAAACAATCGAAATTATACATTGTTAATGTTTCTCATAGTTGTACTGAAACGCGCAACACACGCGTATATACCTACATCTGAAACTCCCTTATGATGGTCGTTAATTCGTGATCTCGGTCTCATGAATAATTTATGGGCGAGGTATGTTTGATTTATTTAATGTTTGGATTTACGTGATGTAAACAGAAATTACTAGGTCTGTTGTAGTATAATTTGATTAATGTCAAAGTAGATAGAAAATCTATCTTTTTCAAATACAAATTCAATAAATGTGTATTTAATTTAGTTTTAGTTTTTTGTGGATTAAATAAGCATATTTATTTAAGTAGGTGTGTATGTTATATTATTTTATAGCATTAGTTATTTATTTAGTTTTCGGTGAGATCTCTGCGCGTCTCCGTGAGGTTTCGGGCGATCCAAGGTCAGGCAGCTACCTTGCTCAAAGGTTGAGCATTGCCATACAAAGAGGGAATGCTGCCAGCCTTTTGGGTACCTTGCCTCGCGGGGACGCGTTAGAGGGTATTTTTTATTTGTAAGTAGTTTTTAAGTTTTATAATGTATATAGATAAAAAAAAAAAAAAAAAAAAAAAAAATTAGTTTTCATGTAGTTTCTTTTATTGCCTAATTGCCCCAAAATTTTAGATTCTGTCACAACACATGGGTTGGCTGGAAGAGATCTCTCATTTAGAGATAAGCTCGCCTTTGCAACAAATTTTCTTGTATTAATTTTCCATACTATTTATGCAATAAAGAATATATATAAAGTACCTAACTGTACAAACACAAAACTAAAGTTCATAAAAATTCTTCATACCTATTTCGAAAAGAGCAATCTATAAAAAATGTAGGGGTAGGCGATACCTGCCTAGTAGGTACTTTATCCATTACTAATGTAATACCTACTACAAAAGTATATAGTAAATAATCTCAAAAAATTACTTTTTTAGATAATTACGTCGGTATGTATTATTTATACAGGGTGTAAAAAATTGCTGCAAATATTTTAAGGGGTGGACCAGCCTATAAAAACTTTCCGCAAGGAACATAGTTCAGAATATGAAAAAAAGTTTTAGACTTCAAACAAAATTACCAACCGACCAAGTCAATTTGTATGGGAGGTCGAAAAAATTTTCTCAGATTTCGTCCTATTTTCATGGGAAAAGGCTTAACTCCTTAGAAAATTAGCAGCTAATATTTTTTCCTTATATACCTATTTAATAAAAAGCAGTTCAAAAACTAACACCCGACTACAGAACAGAGTTATCGCGCTCTAAAAAGTAAGAAACAAGAAATTATAATTAACTTCTTATAACACAAATATTTATAGTCTACGATATTTAACAAAAAACACAAAAGATATATGAATTAATATTAAATATAAATTTAGAGTGATATTTAGGTTATAGCCGTGGTCGTATGTCACCAACTGACTGTCCAACATTACAGTGACATACGACCACGTATTACCTACGTTTCTGTAGTCGGGTGTTAGTTTTTGAACTGCACCTCGCTTGTTTGGGGTCGATGCAAAGAGGAGACACGCACTTTACAAAATTATTGCGGCTTTTCAGCCGTTGTGGCACTGGGATGTGGTCGTGTAAAGGGTGCCGTGCATCTGACTCCATCTTTGCTCTTTCAAGGGAGCTAGCCACAGTCCTGCGAACAGCTGGGAGCGCCATACCTGCCAGTGGGTATAGCTGGCTAACCGGGGTCGGTTTCAAGCAACCAGTTATGATCCGGCAAGTCTCATTTAAGGCTGTAGCTTTGCATGGGCTGAACGACTCCACACAGGGCTTGCGTACTCACCTGCAGAAAAGGATAACGCCAGCCCAGTAGTTCGCAGAACATGAGGTGTTGCTCCCCATCCAGTAGAAGTAAGGCGCTGTAAAAGGTTATTCCGAGCGAACACCTTCATTTTTATATTTTAGCAGTTCTTACTGAAGGTAAGTGACCTATCCAGAGTAATGCCCAGATATCTTGGATGTTTATTGTGAGCTACAGGCACACCTTGCCACTCAAATACTCAATATTGAGCCTACGATCTGCTTGACTGTTGCGGAGATGGAAAACGCAGGACTCAGTTTTTGATGGGTTGGGTTTCAGTGAATTTTCTCTATAGTATTTGCTTAAGTCCTTCAAAGCGTCAGATAAGTTCACCTCAACCTCCTCAAAACTGGTCGCCTGGGAAGTCAGTGCAAGGTCGTCGGCGTATAATATGACATAACGCTATAATGTCAATACAAACTGTTAGTTCCTCCACTTAGGTCCGCATTAATAAATTGCCCTCAACTCTAAGGTCGATTTCAAGAGCGACTTTGACAAATATCAGTCAATACTAACAGCATCTTAAAGTCGCACTCAAGATCGATCTCAGAGTTGAGTGCGGTTTATAAATACGGGTCTTATTTATGTTGTCTCTCACCATTTAGTGGTCACTGAATAGTTTTTCTTATTCTGATTATTAAATAGTTTGACAGTGCATACTAGTGCACAGAAGGATTTTTGTTTGTACATACATACATACATACACATATCACGCCTCTATCCCTTGCGGGGCAGGCAGAGCGTTAACGGCCGCAAGAACACGGTCGCTATCGCCACGTCTGACATTTTGAGGATTGTTTTCCAAGGTTGTTCCAGAAAACATGTGTATCACCATAGTGACAGATTGTCAGCCTGTCGCCTAAAAATTGTAATACACCAATACCCTCGAGTCCCTTAGTCGCCTCTTACGACACCCACGGGAAGGATGTGGGGTGATGCTATTCTAAGCCGGCATCACACGGCATTTTTGTTTGTATTTAGTATAAAACTTGAAATTAGGGTACACAATGAAATGCTTTCTCTCTTTTCGTGTGGGACACCAAGTCTTCCAACGACCCAATGAACCCTAGTGTCAGAATTTTTCAACCGCCTTCTACAAGTAGCAGGCTTCTGTCATGGTTATGTACCTAACGACCGCCGTGTATGTGATAATAGACAGCAACCGGGACCTACGGCTTAACATGTTATCCAAAACACGGAACCATCTTACTTACAGACAATCGGGTGGTTCAACCCGTAATGTCCTAGCCACATTAGGAACAAATTCACAAAGTGATTAATATCAACTTTGTGAATGACCCACCGAGAATCGAACCCAGAACCTTTTGCGTCACATCGGTCGTCAATATTATATTATCTTAGCCTAAATAGTCCCACTGCTGGTCAAAGGCCTCCCCTCCCTCTTTCTGGGCTTTCCGGTCTGCGGCTGCTTCGGACCAGTTCGGGTTATATTCGACCAAGTCATCCCGCCAGCGCTTTCTAGGTCTCCCTCTGCGGCGAGGTTCTTCTGGAGTATAATCGGTGGCTATATTGGCCAATTAGAGAGCATTCGACATACTTGTTCAGCCCAATCCCACTTGAGCCTAGCGGCTTTCTAGCCTAGCGGTCTATGCAAGTAAATGCTTATGAAATTAGAATTTTAGGAGAAGTGATGGATGATGAGGCCAGTAGGCCGAGTTACAACGGAAAAGGGAAAGAGGTAGCCCGCTTGGTCGGGTGTAGATACCAGGGAGAAGATTGGTCCTACCGGACATATTTGGAGGTTGTATATCGGAAGCGAGCGGCGGAAGCACTTCGATACCGCGTTTCAGGACTTATTTGTGGAGCGCATGCGGTGATTGTTAACTGAAATGGTGAATGACAAAATTGGTCATTTTATTGGTAGTAAGCCTTTAAAAAAATAATTAGAGAATTTTCAACCTTTCTAGTTGTTTAAAGGAGTTCGGATCATGAGGATTTTTTAAGCAATTTATTTGTATCCAAGGAACAAATAAATAGACCATCACAAGTTATCAACCTGCTAGAGGCGACGTAGGCTTGTCTCTTAAAGTTACTTTCCAACATACATACATACATACATATATCACGCCTTTATCCCTTGTGGGGTAGGCAGAGCGATAGTGGCCGTAAGAATACAGCCACTATCGCCACGTCTGACATTTTTGAGGATTGTTTTCCAAGGTTGTTTCAGGAAACATGTGTATTACTATAGTGACAGGTTGCCAGCCTGTCGCCTAAAAATTGTAATACACCAATACTCTCGAGTCCCTTAGTCGCCTCTTACGACACCCACGGGAAGGATGTGGGGTGATGCTACTCTAAGCCGGCATCACACGGCACTACCTTACTTTACTTTCCAAGACCTACAACAACTCTGTCTAGACTAACAACTCTGTCTAGACTACACTCTTATAGTTCGTGAACCATCACCGCCCATTTTGAAAGCTTCCGTAAACGCCGTATCGCCGGTTGCAGCTGTTGTTGATCGGCAATCAGATGATTTCTTTTTTTTTCTCTGAGTAGGGCAAGCCCCCCTCAACTCCCTGTATCGGCACTAGGCAAGCTATCTTAACCCTTCGTGTCGCCGGTTGCAGCTGGTGTCGATTTACAATCAGATGTTTGCTTTCTTTTTTTTCTCTGAGGGGGGCAAACCTCCCTCAACCCCCAATGTCGGCGCTGGGCAAGTTACCATGAACCTTTTTGTCACCAGATTTTACCTTTCCGTTTCCTATACTGCGTTGGCTGTTGATTTAAAAAAGCCCTTATTCTTTCTCAGAACACATTTTTTTTCAGTACTTTACATAAGTTTATTTTGTGATCATAAACGGCTCGCTGGTTGTCAAAATATTACGTGCATCAACACTCGATAGATCTTGCTAAAACATCTTAAATGGTATGTCATATTTTTACACAGAATGTTTTTGTGTAATATGTTTATGAAATACATAATTCAACATCTTGTTCAAACATATTTTCATTTAACTCGATAGACCTTGGTAAAACATCTTAATGTCATATTTATATGGGCAAAGTCATAATCTGATATTTTTGTGAAATGCATTAATTCAACATCTTGTTCAAGCATTATTGACAGGTATGTCATATAAATATGCAAAATGTATTACGTCAATTTTGGTACTGCTACTCAAGCTACTCAATTCAGTAAGTCAGATTTCTCAGACAACAGATGTCGCTGTTAATTTTCCTATTAGTTACTCTTTATATGCGCTCTAGAGGGCGCCATATTCAACTGATAGTGACATGACATAGCCTATAACCACCGGACTGTTGAGACATTTCTAATGATACCTCATTTGTCAAGTTACGATAAGTACTTTAGGAGTTAGGAGGGAACAGACGAAATTAATGCCACATACATACATACATAGCGGTCAAAATCATAACCCTCCTTTTTGCTTTGCCGTAGTCGGGTAAAAACAAGGCGGTTCCAACCAATGAATGACGCCCGTTGGGGTGTATTATTAATTTGTCTGAAAATCACCTAAATATGCCTGTCTTCAATTATCAAAAAAATTGTATACACAAAATTTGGCGATTGTTTATAGAAATTTAAAAGTCGCAATAACATTCATCAAATCATTGTCGTTCACCGTTCATTAGGTTAGTCTATGACTCGGAGTCTCACATTACAGAAAATGAAGAAAAATAAGTTGGAGCTAAGTAGGTATATTTTTACTCAATTACCTTCATAATATAAAAAGCCACTTAGAAACAAAATTACTTGGAGATTTATTACAAAAGTCCCTAGCTTTTACAAATTAACTTAGGAGTAATTTGACCAAAAAGCTTTCAGCCATTTATTATGTTTCCATCAAGTATCGATATGTATCTTTCTTGTTATCGAAACTCTTCAACTTTTAATCCGGATTGAGAAATGAAAATCTTTCCTCGGATGAGACCAATCGGAGGTTGGTTCTCGGGCCCGCGCCTGTAATCGAGTTTTTCTTTGATGTTGCTACGAAATGACTTCTATATTATTTGTAATTCTACCTTATTTGTCAACTTTCTTGCTGGCAAGAGCAAATACTGCTGAAAAACGCGGTGCGTATGGAAAATACCGTAATACGTTATGGTACTTATAGATGAGGGGTTACGATAAGAACAAGTGTGATAACCATCTTCTCATCCTATTCTTCTTCTTTAAACACACAGCAAACACCTTTAAAAGTATGGACAGACAGTACACGAAAATGTAACTAAAAGTGAGCGGCATTATCGCAATTGTACCCACTGCAGTAACAATATCATCTAAGCTTAATCTAATTAATTAATCTTACAAATTGATGACTTAGATACCTATTTATAATTTTAAATATTTTCACAAAACAAATAGCCAATTTTGTTTAATTTATTAAGTATGATTTAGCGGTCACGTAGGGATTACACCTGTTTAAAACCAAATCCTTTTAAATTAAAAGAGATCTTAATGTTTCAAAAGGCTTTATATTTTTACATCAAACTTTGGATGAAACCCTTTTTTTAAATCTCAACTTTGCCTGAAAAAGACAAACAAGGCCGTGATAGATTAAGGTACTGTCTTTTGTTCCAATTTTTTGCTTCATTAAATACACAGTTCCGACCTGACTCATCGAGTGACAGGTAAAATACAACCTTTTCCTTCTTTTATTTCTTTTAGCACTTTACATAAAATTAATACAATATTCCAATGGGACAAAAAAATTATGCAATTGTATCTGGACATTGGTATCCTCTTAATCATATTTTTAGTTATTTGGGATAAAACAATATTACAGTACATTTACTACTTTTATGCTTACCATTTGCCAACGCGCCATGGAGCGCAGCATTTTGGGTGTCAAAAGGATAGATCGTATCAGAAACACAACCTTGCGCTCCAAAACTGGCATCATACGTAGACGTCGGAAAAAAGTCCGCAGAAAGTGGGACTGGGCAGAACATGTGTGTCGCATGCATTCCGACAGATGGGCCGTGATAACCACAAAATGGATACCACAAGATTGTTGTCGTCGCCGTGGTCGGCCTAGGAGAAGATGGCGAGACGATATTGCGGCCTTTCTCCAGAACTGACATTTAGGGGCCCAAGACCGAGACGGGTGGCGCGAAAGAGGCCTTTGCCCTGCAGTGGTACATCGAACAGGCTACGTAAAAAAAATGCTTACCATTTACCCAACTATAAACTGCCTTTCGAAGGAAATGCGGTAAATTAGACAAGTTTCTAAGAGCATCGTACTAAACAATTTTCACCAGAGTCGTAACTGTTTTTTTTATTCCTCAATTTTTTTTTTTCATTTGCGTGAGTACCATGGTTTTACTGTGTTCATATAAGCAATAGGAACACTGTAAATCAAATGATGATGTCGTTGTAAAAAATAAAATTACAACAGGTAATTTACTTTGTAATGCAAATCGCGATAAGTATCCTTACAAAAGCTTGAAAATGCGAGAATGGGGTCGGTGATTAGTGTAATACCTTTGAGTGCTTTGAGTACACAAAAGTTTCTTTGTAACACGTTCTCATACTCAAAACGTGCTCGTACTTTCAGACCTAATGTGTGTTAAATTGCTTATTTTCTCACTGAAATTTCTCCAGAATTTTGTTAAGATGTTACGTGGATAGCTTAGCATTGAGCCGTTGGATTACAAAAATCATTTAACTTGTAATCCGTCTCAGACAAACATTATTTAATGTTCTCGTGACCTCCGGAGCTTCCTTTTTTTGTTGTTTAAGGGATTTATTTGTCTTGAAAGTAGGTTAATGAAATAGATAAGTAAGAGAATACTTTTTAAGGTTGATAAACGCGCCAGAAACGGATGCGTACTGTGGCGAGATTTTCAAACTTGGAGTTTCGAATTGTGTAAAATCGAAAGATGTTGCGTGAAAATTTTTATCAATTTAGCACAGGTGAACACTGCATGATCCTTCTTTTAGTTTGATTTTGCTTCTACTTATCTAAGTTCCCTCAAATTAGACTAACGAAAGTCATCATGCAAAATTTGCTGTGCTTGTTTTATATTACACTAGCGGCCTGCCCCAGCGGCTACAACTCATTTTCCCGTGGGTATAAGCATTTTCCCGGCAAGTTTTATACATAAGAACCTTCCTCTTGAATCATTCTATATATTTAAAAAAACTACATCAAAATCAGTTGTGGAGTTTTAAAGATTTAAGCAAACATACATACAGACAGACGCAAAAAGTGACTTTGCTTTACACCATGTAGTGATTAAATTTTGTATTGTAATTTTTAACAAACATGAAAATTGTACGTTAATAAGCTTTCACAACAGAGAGTGCAGCGTAAAATATCTCCTGCTGCCCCATAAATTCAGCCAACCAAAATAGTTGAAAGATAAACACGCCTCGCTTATGTTAATCGCTAAATCCTGTGCTTAGCAACTAACTATATACGTACATTGTGATGCATAATATATTCAAATTATTAATCCAGTGTTTATCCTGGCACGAAACTAGAATGCTTTATGTGCGCCACTAAGTACACTTGACAGTTAGCTGGAACTGGATTTACTTGACGGTTTATTGGATTGCAATATCTAGGTAACCTACTATCTTAGATTAAAATTGGTCTCGCGTTGAGCGCAGCTTTTGGAGGGGATACAATAAGATCTATCCATATTGTTTTAATAATCTTATAAAACAAATCTTAATAAAGAAATACAAGACGTTAGGATAAGTATCTACTGAATTTAAGAAAGAATTTTATCTACCCATTCAAAATGTACCAGCTGAACGAGTCAGGTTGTATGTGAGGTTCAAAAATTTTTTTTTCGTACTTCGACCTATGATCCTAAGGGAAAGCGTTCAGTTCAATGTGCTGGTTCATACCCTGAAAGAAACATAGTATAAGAAGTGTATGTGCATAATAATGCCATTACTTAATTACCTAGAGATAAGCAAAAGTTATATCATAATAATGGTTTATAGTTGTTGTGTTGACTTTGGCAGATCGCACACTTGACGCACGACGGAGCGCTAAAATATTGCAGTACGACCGACGACACTGCGATAGCGCTGCGTCAACAGCAGCTTGAGCGGTTTTAGTATGCGGATTGACATTTCTAGTATGGATCTGCCAGACCGCTGCGAATGAACATGGGATGTTCACGTTATTTTATACGTCATTTAATTCTACAAGAAAATACGAGAAAAACTGTATTTTTACTATTTCTCTATCCCGAAAAATGACTGAGATATTCAAGATCAAAGTGCGTGTTTCCCGCCGAAGATTTTTAAAAACGCGGGCGAGCGCCCGCCAGCCGATGACGTCACGGTTGTCGTCATTCGGCCAACATTCGGCAGTCGCGCTCGCGTACGCACGGCATCGCGCAGTGAAAATAAAATCTTTAATATAAAATGAGGAAAAAATATTGTATCGTGCCGTAATGTTTCAACTCCACGGTTATAACACCAGATAAACTCTTTTTTAATATGCTTTTGGAACCAAAAATCTGAAAAAACAAACAAAAAAGCATAAAAAATCAGAACCTACTAGCACTAAACGTAGCAGCTGACGCACTGAACCGAGACACATACCTACCTGGTTTAAGAGTAGGTACTAGTTACTTGTTCATTCTGATACCTACTTACTTACCTAGAGCTCCTATTCGTAAGTAGGTATCTCTTTGGGTACTTATACCTAAGTTAGTCGCCATGGTACTGGCGGGTGCGTGTGTGTAAAAGAGGCGCGTACCTTCTTCAGCCACCTCTTATACCTACATTAAGGCACATACCTACCTACTCCATGGCCCATGCACACATACCTATCTACTGTTGATGGCGGCTGCCTGTAGGTACGTGAGTAAACAGGTATATTTGCGTGGGGTAGGTAGGTAGGTACCTATGCGGCTTCCCAGCGTCACTTCATTCCTGGCATTCGATTGTGATTGCAATGTGACTGTCACAAGTCACAACCGGCATGTTGCTTGGCGGCTATAACAGCTGGCAAAAGTAGGTATGCTGCATACTGTATGCGTCTGCTTTACACACAGGCACTCGCCAGTACCATGACCAGTAGGTAAAGTAGGTAGGTGCCCACTGCCCACATAATAAGTACCTTCGACAAAGAGGTCCATCCATAAGTAGAAAGACAGGTACTTCAGGGTAGTCACGAACTCGCGCGAGAACTGTTGCTTACACAGTAGAAGTAGGTTTTTTTTTCCATCGCTCATGGTACCTATCTATAGGCATAGATATAAAATTCAAAATACACTTTGATTGAGCTGCGATAACTCTACAAACCGTATTCTCTACATACTTAAAAAGATCTATTAGGTACCTACATACCTTTTCATTTCACTTGATAACTACACACTGCACTTGACTCGGTAATACACAAGCAAAAAAGAAACGAAATAAGCGGCGCGCTCTGTTGCGGTCGCGAGCTCTGGACAATCGTGACGTCACGGCAAAAGCGCGCGCTATTTCGGAAATTTAAAATGGGGCCAAAACTTCTCGCTGTCATAACTTTGGAAATACTGCATGTTTTGAAGTGAAACAAAAACTAATGTAATGTACTTGATCTATTCTTTAATTAAAAGGGTATTTGGAAGTAATATTTTAACCCTGTGCCGTCGTTCATTGCGATGTTTTAGCGCTCCGTCGTGTATCAAGTGCGCGATCAGCGAAAATTGACATGTCCAGGATATTTATTTTTATATGAAACGCAATACTGTTGCCCCAAGCCGGCTCCACGTGGCAAAAGGAACCTAGTTATTTATTCAGTGGTTCAAAGACCGAGATTATTTTCATGAATGACTCGCTAGCCAGCGGGTCTGGCTTGCTTCCTGAAGCAAATCTCTCTGTGTTTGAGATAATATCACCTCTCCATTATAAGGTTTTATTTTGAAGGGTCTTTGATGCAGTAAACCTTTGTGTTTACATTAGCTTCGTCAGCTTTTATTTTCCTCTTGATTTCACACTAGAGACCAAACGTGGAATAAAGATAGTTTCGCACAGTTTTATATTTTTGAAACAAAAAAAGTGGTGAATCAAACTGCCCAATATTTTTTTTTAGAACAACGTGCCACCTACAATCGATTTCATTATCATGTTGGCTTGTAGCATTGGTATGAATTTTTTCAGCTTTAGAGCTTTTATTTTTAGGGCACGGCTGGCAAATCTATTTGTCTAGAAGTGACAAGCTTTGTAATGATCATTGTTCGTTAGACATAACATAAGATTGCTATGAGATTTTTTGAGGACCTTTGTGTATATTATTAAATTGCCGTGTGATGTCGGCTTAGAATAGCATCACCTCATTTCTTACCCGTGGGTGTCGTAAGAGGCGACTGAGGGACTTAAGGGTTTCAGGTGTATTACAACTTTTAGGCGACAGGCTGACAACCTGGCATTATATGATACACAAGTTATCTCAAACGGTCCTCTATATTTGTCAGATGTGTCGACAGCGACCGTGTTATTACGGCCGCTAACGCTCTGCCTACCCCGTAAGGGATAAACGCGTGTTATATGATATATGTACTTACCAGATTCAGTATGAATGCAGCATAATGCTAGACACACGAAGTAGAGGCCTCCACCCTGCATATTAGAGCGCACATCACAGCAGGTGACGCATCACGCACGCCATTCACCTGTCGACAAGGAAACACGATTGTTCACGCATCAGCTCTGAATTTGTGTTTGGAACCTCGAAGTCGTATTTGTTTATGGAATGGTTATTAACCAACCATGTTTAGGGTAAAATTATGCATAAGTAAATATATACATAACTTTAAATAGTTGACCTTCAACATTAAAAGTTGTTGTTGTTAGTCTCTTTGTTGTTGTTAATACCTAAGAAATGACGGAAATAAAAAGACCTTCTATAATAGAAATTTTATAGGTCAGTGCCTTTTGTACATAAAGTCCGTATTTATAAAACGCACTCAACTCTGAGATCGATATCAAGAGCGATTTTGACTAATGTCAGTCAATACCAACAGTATCTGAAAGTCGCATTCAAGATTGATCTCAGAGTTGGGTGCGGTTTATAAATACGGGCATAATTGTCTCATATCAACATGTTTCGTAAGTTTGTAATATTTGAGTTTTTAAACATTCACCTGCCAGTATTTTTGGTACGTATCTTGATAAACTTATACACTCGGTATCTCTCAACACAGATTTATAATTCAAGCTCAAGTTCAACACCAATTTATTGGTAATGCAAACTAATTTATAGAATAGATTCTTGATAAAGTTTGTCCTTAACCTCATCCGCACTTGACCTCTGCACAGCCTGTACCCACTTACCCCCTTGATAAATAATTTATCCCCTCATAATCACCGGCTAATGGAGTTTACCAACTTAGATTACTACCTAAGATTTAGATAAATATTTTAAAACCACTGTAATTGGTTTCTGCGTGTTTGTGAATAAGAAATTGCTGTGGGTGCAAAGTTTTTTATGAAAGTTCTCAAAACTTGAAGTCTTAATACTCAAGTAATTTATCTTGTAGATTTTTCCATTTGATACAGCGCAAGTGAGTTTGATTGTACGTACTTAAAACAATAAGAGTAAAATATCTGACTAAACATCACTTAAAGGCATGAACTCCGTGATTTTCATAATATTTTTTCTACTACAGTTGGACGACTCGGTGTCCCACACGAAAAGAAAAAAACACATGGTCCAGACGCCGCCGATCTGGCAGGCATTATCATACTATTGCTTTCGTTCGCTGGAAGCTGATGGTCAGATAATAAGTAGCATGAAATTGTATTTTTGCTTGGCATTTCAAGGTTTTCCAATAACACAAGGTACTTATGACAAAAAAGCATTTTTTACTCATGTCAATCACGATTTCCAAAATTATTTAAAATCCTTATAAAAAAAAAACATCGAACTTACACGGTTAATGTGTAAAGTAAGTAAAAACGTCTTGTAAGTAATCAATAAATCGATATGTAGCCGTCTCTTTGCCCATTGCTAGCGAATACGATTTCTATGAATCAATACCATTCAAATTCTAAAATCTATGTAGTAAATACTCAGTAAAGATCATAATAAAGGCTAGCCTTTATATGGTACATAACGGTCTCTATCAAGATTTCAATCTTGGGAAATGGATACTCTGGCACTCTCCCAGGTGAAACTATCATAGCACACGATCACAGGAGGCCCTGGAGACCGCTAAATTGAAGCCTCTCAAACTTTATCGGCTAACAATGTTACTTTATTAGAAGATATAACACTCTATAGACAGCTTGGCATGTCCAGTCCACGTGAGATATTATAAGGTAGCTTGAGAATATTATATGGAGCCAATACTGTATAACAAGTGTCTTAGAAGTTATTTTTTATTTTTTTAGATGCAATAAAATGGTTTTTGTCTGAGCAAAATAATTTAAGTCCACGTGAGATGTTATAAGGTTGCTTGAGAATATTATATGGAGCCAATACTGTATAACAAGTGTCTTAGAAGTATATTTTTATTTTTTTAAAGATTAAACGTAATAAAATGGTTTTCTTCTGAGCAAAATAATATAAAAAATGATCCATTGTTCCATTATTCCCTGTCCACCAACTATGTTGAATTAAGTACATCAGAATATTACACAAGTGAACGAAACAATGCATCCACAAACAGACTTAATCAAGGGTTTGTACCTAAACCTATAACAGAAATCGTTTGGTCCTCCAGCCAGTTACGACCCACACGTCTGTTTTATGTCTAACCCTTGCCAGCTTCAACGCAACGAGTGTTGAGTAAGGACATCATGATGTTTTATTACCAACACTCATCGTTTGTAAAAAATACTCTTTCCCGCTCTCGTTTTTTTAAAGTATAACGCTCATGTCGCTGTTAGGCGGATCGCACTGTTGACGCACGACGGAGCGCAAAAATATTGCAGCGGTCTGTCAGATCCATACTAGAAATGTCAATCCCTATACTAAAACCACTCAACCGCTGTCTTCGCAGCGCTGTCGCGGTGTCGTCCGTCGAGTGCGGTTTTAGTACGGGGAGTGACGTTTCTAGTATGGATCTTACAGACCGCTGCGATATTTTTGGGCTCCGTCGTCGTGCGACAAGTGTGCAACCTGCCTTAGGTATATGGACGATACTAAGAGATGATATTACTTTTATAAGAACGAGCGTATCATAAATCTTGGGTTTAACATTTTTGTGTCTAAAAATGTTTACGAAATATGTTTTTACATGCTCATTTCTTTTGGTCTAACTAACGTTAGAAGATACTCAATCACTTTAGTTTTGCGCAAAATGAACGAGTATTTTTTATGATGTATGGAGTTGCTAGAATATAAAAGGCAACGAAAGCAATCACCCATGCTAATAAAATGATAGAATGAAATAAAAAAAATAGCGCAGTACCTCTAAAAGAATTGTGTGGCAAAAAGATGGACTGAAAATGGACTGCTATAAGCTTATTGAGTTACCGAAGTCCCTTCTGAATAAACGAAACAATTTTATAAGAACTCATTTCGGATTCTGTTTTTTGATTTTGATTCAAACAAAATATCTTTCTGTGTGCAAATTGGGACGTTTGATTTCAAAGTTCTTTTAATTTTTTCTGCAAGTAAAAATTCATGTGAACAAATTTTAATCATAATTTACCTCTTAATTTGTTCAGGTATTTTGTAGTTTGTAATGTAAAATATGCTTTATGGTGGAACTTCCACTTGTAAACAATTTTAATTGTTTTTTTAAATAACTAAGAGTTCTAAGCTTGATTGCTGTACCCAACCACGTACGGATATAAACTTATTATTTTCGTGTGGGACACCGAGTTCACCATCCAACACCTCCCACGACCCAATGAATCCTAGAGTGTTAGAATTTTTCAACCGCCATCTACAAGTAGTCGGCTTCTGATATGGTTGTTAACGACCGCCGTCTAAGTAATCATAGACAGCAACCAGGACCTCTGGCTTAACGTGTCATCCGAAACACAGAACCATCTTTTTTGGACAATCTGGTGGTACAGCCCGCAATATCCTAACCAGACTGGGAACAAATTCACAAAGTGATAAGTATCAACTTTTGTGAGTGACCCATCGATAATCGAACCCGGAATCTTCTGCGTCGCATTATTACATTGTGCCACATCGGTCGTCGCCAGTTTATATCCCTGTGACGTTACCACGTAAAGTAGGCACGCGACAAAGACTGATTACGAACTCGATACCAGTTGACACGTCGCAGATTTTACAGTGTGTAATCCGCAGTATTCGCTCCACGGCTCTATGTAATGTTGCCATCTGAGGAAGTTTATGCACAGATAAGTATTTTTCTGCCACATGTTCTTACTCCCACATCTAAAAATTGTATACCCTGATGTATGAATTTTTTATTTATTTTCAATGGCGGATCGCACACTTGATGCGCGACGGAGCGCAAAAATATCACAGCGGTCTGTCAGATCCATACTAGAAACGTCACTCCCCATACTAAAACCGATACCGATACTAAAATCGACACTGCGATAGCTCTGCGTCGACTGCGGTTGAGCGGTTTTAGTATGGGGATTGATATTTCTAGTATGGATCTGACAGACCGCTGCGATGTTTTAGCGGTCCGTCGTGCGTCAAGTGTACGATCCGCCTATTACAATACCAATCTGGCAAGTTTATTTGTACACCTTGTGAACTGAAAATAAACTGGCTACTTTTGGTATTGCAAAGTTTTAAGCTAAGATGAGAATTGGCAACTCGGCCGCGTTGCCAGACAGTGCGAGTGAATCACGACTTGAACTTCGCTTTGTTTGAGATAGGATTGCGGTAGGATCCCGCTAAGCCGCGATGGGAGACCACAACGAATGAGGAGTCTGCTGTGTAGGTTTCTGGTAAGGTTTTTTTAAGGGTTTACTTCAGGAAAACCTCACGCGCACCGCACGATATTGCGGTTCGTGACACTCTGATGAGGGCCTAAAGTATGTCAAATATAGGATGATCTCTGTTGACGCTTGGAGCAAATGCTATGACAGGTCTATTTTATATGGACCATTATGTCACAGCATTTGCTCCAAGGTCATAAACGTCACAGGGATCATCCTATATTTTACAGACTAACAAATGACAACTTTTGACAAGTACAATTAGATCTGCGACGTGCATTATGACGTGTACAAGGACTATCTGTAAGTTCCTTTCATTAAAGCAACGAAAAATCAAGCGGTGCCTTTGATAACAACAGTCTTGTAAGAAATTTTATATCAATCTTGAAAATTACTTTCTGTTGTGAAATAAATATTGGTCGTACTTAGGTACATGATACCTTTTAATAAGGATAGGTTGCTTTATGATCTTCTTGCTTTAGCCAAGTTATTTTTTGGGGCTTTCTTTTTCAGCAAAGTTCAAATTAATTTTGTACGAGATGATGATAATGATGTGAAAATTATCAAGCATATTTGTTTTTTTATTACTATAATTATAAGCAGGTATAATATTCACGTCTTTGGGTAAATAAAACCAACAAAATATAGCTCTGAATATACCAGCTCACCAAAGTATCTGAAAGAGGTGGTAGGTAACGATCCGTCTTAATAAGTTTGAGACAAAGCGGCATTATTTAGATGGATCATTACGTTTTAGCGGTACTGACGAGATAAAAATAAGAGTTACTAAACTCGACCTTGAGGACACTTTCCATAAAAATATTTGGGCTAGACGCTACTAACGCCTACTACTATAAGCTCAATAAAGATAGCAGCATTTCCAGGATATAATGTCTTAAAAACGTTTCAAATGAAGAAAACATAAAAGAGTCAGAACAAGAATACATTTTCAAGATTAAACAAACTCTAAGACAATCTCTTTATACGAAGCTGTACATTTCAGAATCAAGACTGAGCGAAAGCAGAGAAGAACATTTTTATTCAGCTCCCAAGGTAAACTGAATTCAGTCAAGAGATGAACATACAAGGCTAGAAAAGACTCCTTTGCTTTCCAGGTTAGTTCGTAAACACTCTGAAAGCTCGCAGATATTGACAAAAGGCTCAAAGTGGATAAATAAACCTGCGATAAGATAGAAAATTGAAGATCAAAACAGTGATCTCAGAATTACAGTAATCTCTCACAAAAATGTTTTTCTGTTTCCCTGTCCCTTCTGAAGATTACCTCGACTTGTAACGTCTAAGTACGGTCTTAAGAAAACATTTTTTAGTTGTGTAAATAATGTTTTGATAGGACAGCTACTATTTCGTCACAGGAGTTTTATCAAAGGAGCTAAACTTTGAATAAATGAATACAAAATTGAAGGCACTTAATGTATTAAAACAATCTTTTACTTAATCCGATTTTACCTTCTGATTCATTCAATTTTAGAATATTAACGAAATACTGAAAATTATTCAACGGAAAATTTTGTAGCTAAAACGTGACAAGCAGAACAAATACAAAGTTATACAAAGGGCTATACCTACTGAGGAAAACTATTTAAGGTCAAATCAGCAAAGACGAACATACTTTATTTGGATTCAGATGTTTTGCTATTATGCTTTTGACGACTACGCGTTATGGCATGTATTGAATAAATACTTATTTAGATTTATTTAACGTTTGTTGCTCTTTATGATTTATATGACTTGTGAAAATGTTTAACTTTAATCTGGACCCTATTATCTTTAAGCATTATCTGCAATTTGTACATACCATTTTCTTTGCATATAAATGTTAGTGAAGATAAATCTAGCAAGAGCAGATCATGCTTTATAAGTTTTCTTGGAAGTCATAAAGGTTATGCTCATATTATTACTTACAGATATTATATCGATAAAATACAGCTGTGGGATACTTCCGCTCGTCTGGGGTAAAATAAACAGTATCTATATTCCCATGGAATTGTAATGATTATGATGTAATTTTATTATGCAAATTTTATTTGAGAGTTTTTTGTTATTGATATTGTTTTAATTTTGTTTAAAATTTTACCCATCATTTGATTTAGCTGTTCCACTTAGATGTTTTATCGACAGATATATTAAAAACCTAAACTCAATAGCATGACTTGCAATAAAATCCAATATCTCTCTAAAACACTATGTATAAAACTAAGATTTTACCCCACGGGCTTCTACTGTCTTAGAGGACATTGTACTTACTGATTTAGACTGCTAAATAAGAATGTCTATCTAAGTTTTATGAAAAAAGTAAATTGGTATTTCAAACACAATAGATTTCTTTTTAAACACAGGGCTCTATAGTAAATAAGTAAGTCCGCTTGCGTGGGGTATCAATGAAAAGTCTTGGGCGTCTCCTAAATCTGGAAATACAATTTTATTTTGGAGTTATGGATCTTGGCAAGGTATCCCTACCTCATTGTTTTAGGGACACCTGCGGAATGTATAAATGCTGTTTATTTTTTCTTTTTAACAAAATCAAATATCACTTCCTTCATAAATATGGCGTAGGCGATAGGATGCAAACGTACTCGTATATCGTAATGAGCAATCGAAACACGAAAAGGGAAAAAACGCTTTTCATTCACGCATATCAGCAAAACCATTATCCGTTTTACTTCGAAAATGTGTTTCACTGTCAGGAAATCGATAACCAATGTCAACGCAAGCCCAAATTGATAAAAAGTGTGTGACGTCATCCAATTCCGTTATGTAATGTTACCATCAACATGCGGTTAAATTGCTATATTTGTTTAATCTTTGTTGTATTCAAAATTAAACTGGCCCAGCAAGTGCTTTTAAATTCCAGTGAAAGTAAAGCATACGGTACGATGATTCTTTACGTTTTTAATAAATTGCAAGCGTCAACTAATATTTTAAGGATTTTATCGCGGCTACTTACTTGTGTCATACTTTTAAATTGTTTTGAGCCATGAAAACTATAGTTATCATGGTCCATAATATTCTTTGGGCCTGGGATCTCCATATGAAAGTTTCGGATTCGGTGATTGACAATAACATTTTGCTTACAATTTTACTGATTCCTAATAAATGACATAGGTAATAAACGTAACGAAGATCCATAGAGTCCATACAACTTAAATTTTCCTTCACTTTATTTTAATACAACTTCACACTTTTTGTTCGCCGAGAGGTTTTAAAATGTTGTTTATTTAGAATTTTAACTTAGTTAGATCTTGAAGAACCCAACTAACAACTCGCTTAAGCTTGTGTTGTTTAAAACTTGTTTAACAGAGTTTCTATCTTGAACATTTTGCTTACAAAGTAGACACTTAATTGTTTTCGATAAAAACTACAAATATTTAATAGTTCTTGATCAACATCGTAAACTGAATGAAAAGGAATAAAGCTGTAACTGCTCCAAAAAAAAAATGTAGAATAATGGTAAAAAACAGCACTGTCATTTTGTTGTTTTGAAAGTCTTGACTGTTTGACTATTTACGACTAAATTGCATTCAAATGCAATTTCTTTTATCGCTTCACCCCTTAACTAAGACGCCATAATAGTTTCCTGTTCTGCTTTAACTAACCCATGGTGAGACTGGTGAGGATAGTATTGATATTGAAAATATCATCGGATTCCTATCCTTCTGAAGGCAAATGTGCAGCAGTTGATCGACTATTGTTGCTGATTTTAATACCTATTTAGTATCTTGTTAAATAAAAACACAACAAACCAGGAGGAGATTAACGAATTTTACCCGAGCCACCCAACGAAGGATAATAAACCGTATTCTGTCACCTTGGCTTACAAGGGTAGCATTTCATATTTCGGTAAACAACTGACCTTTATAATCTAAGAAAACATGCGCCCAAGGGACCAGATTTCTATGACGAGGGATTACGAATGACATAGATATAAATAAATGTGCTCTTTGCCTGAGATAAAATGATGGAAAGTATTTTGTTTTTTCGAAATGAAGTATACTATACATTATGTACTAATTTTTTCCAAATCATACAAAACTGATAGATTCATTGTGTTTTTAATATCTGCTGCCCGTCAAACATTAGGTAGGTACTATTTTTTTAATTAAAAGATTGAGACTTAAAACAGACTTGTAAGACCCATTGGTATACCTACGGTCCGCCTTAGTAGGTATGCCTGTTCATTGTGACAAATAATTAACTAGGTAGCTCAAGTTGTTTTTTTATAATAGGTCGATAAATGTATTGGGGCCTAAGAAGTCTTTGCACGTATTCGCAGTTGAATCACAAAGCTAGGTCACGAACTGTTTTCACCACAGGAATTATCGTCCCCAAGCTGAAATAAGATACCGTCACAGCTTCACGTTTCAACATTTAGGTCGAGGATGCAATATACCCTTTAACTACTCTAAAGGTTTTCTAATTTTGAACTTGACGTTCAGTCTTAGACCAAATAATATGGAAAAGACACTAAATAAGTACTTAACACACTACCAAAGAACAGGCTACAATGGGGTCTTATTGATCTGACGGTATCTGGCAGATCTCAGGCTAGTTTATGATGCAATACCTGATGGAGTTGCGTTAGGTAAACATTTAGGTTACATTGATACTCAACGAGACAAAATACAATTATTTGTAATGAAACATTTTCAGTTCAGCTCAGCGCCATCTAGGCACACTTGAAAATTGGCTGGAGAGGTTCCCATAAACTAAAACAGCCAAAAATATCTCATGGCTGTTGTATTTCATTTCGCATCTACAACTACTTCATACAGAATCATTATATTAACAAACGTTCCTACATATATTGAGCAAGATACCCTGATATCTTCTATTGTACGATTTACCGTATGATTTTAGTAACAGAATATTCTTCAGAAGATTTTTTATTCATATTTAAGGCACCTACACCGTAATCGCCTCGTTTTACCAATACTTTCGCCTTCAAGGGGTAATGGTATTGTCTGTAATTACTTTTACAAATTGTTTCCGAAAAAACCTTTTACATAAAAGAAATTGATGAAGCATTTTTTTTCGTAAAGAACGTAGCTTTTTCGATAAAGGATGAAAGTGGTTTGATGTTAACCGTGGAGAAACATTTTGTAGGAATTTTTGTACTTACGTCTCAAAAATGAATCCTTAGAACTAAAACTACTTATCTTCAGAATTAAATTATGAATAAAATTTCTAATTGTATTCTTGCATATCATGGGCTTAATTAATTATGCATTACAAGTCAGCCACAGAAAAAATATGACAATATATTTTTAATACGTTTTTTTTTGTTACTATTTGATATAGTGACTTGAATCAAATCAATGGTTTGAAATATTTAATTTTACTATTCTACAAATGTTCAAAGTCGTTAGTACACCAGTGATGCAGAGAAACAGTTTCACTTGATCGGATTTTACTCACTTTACAAATGGAATAAGTTTTTTGGGTTTGATAAAGGTTCTCAATTTAGCAGAGTTAACGTAAACTTGCCTTACTACATCATACAAAGCAAAATCGCTTTCCGCGTCAGTCCTTAGAACCTAGAGTAGAGATTTTGATGCATCTTTTGAAATATATGACAGAGCATCAGAATAGAGAATTATATCAATGACCGACTAGCAACCATACTATTATCCTACGTCTAGATTACAACATTACTACTAGAGAGTGCATTACCTTACATCGAGATTACAACACTATGTGCTTATTTATTTACCACCCAACGTTACATATTGTTTGGTTAGCTTGGCCAGCCCCGAGGCAGTGCTTTAGGGGCTAGTTTTAAGTTTTTAGTCCACCTGAGCCGCGTTTACACTAGGTTCATAAAATTGTTATTGTTAAAATTGTTAATTTTTGACCATCAAAAAGCTAAATGTAAAATTAATACTTTGAGTAAATAATTTGAATTTTGAATTTTGAATTTGCTACTTGGATGTGCACAACCTTACGTCGTTATCAGGATTACAACTGTAAGATTTGCCATCTCCAGGCGCATCAGCGCCGATCTGATTGGGAGTCAAAGTAGTCGCTATGGCCGAAATCGGTCGGAGAGATCATTATCATCATCATACCTATAGTACATATAAGTGCAGAAGGTAAGTTTTAATATCTGGTTATAGTGCTACTGGTAGGAGGAGAGAGTATTCTCATACTTTAAATGGGCGCATTATGTTGGTTAATTGTAATGAGCTAAGTAACTAAGTGTGCTTTTAGCGAAGCTTAGATAGGTATGCTTTGGTACTGATTGCGAACATAAATAGGTTTTTACACAGAGCGAAAATGGTAGGGGCGGCATCTGTTGTCTGTGGGTTTTAATTGTAGTGATGCAGAATTTGTTTAGACATTGTCTTACCAGTAATGTAGGGATTAGGAATTATATAAGGTGTAAAAATATTAGCTGCAAATATTTTAAGAGATTAATAAGCCCATTACATTTTTGGACTTCCCATAGAGTTGACTCGCCCGGCTGCTACATTTTGTTTGGGAGGCCCAAATGTTTTTTCATATCTCGACCTATATTCCTTGGGGAAAGTTATTCACTGGTTTTACAAGCGAGAGACCCCAATTCGATCCCCGCCATGTACCAATGAGTTTTTACTCACGTACATTTGCCGACTGCTCTTGCCGTGAAGAAAAAATATCGTGATAAAACCACATTCAAATAAAAATTGAATTCAGGTGATATTTGAATGTAACTTGACCTAGGGTTCGGGCCACCAACGGATTGCAGAAGTCAGATGGCAGTCGCTCTGTGTAAAAACTTGGTTCTACGTCAAATCCCAGAGGTTAGGCCGACACCGCCCCGACAGAAAATTGGGATTAGGCAAGGAGAATGATGAGCACCAAGAGGTAGATGTTCCTCTCCCACATATGGTTTTGTACAGAATTTTTTGCACATTGATATACTTGCTATAAATATAATTTGAAGCGTTTAGTCGTTAAGAGCTTACTTCTATGTACCCCTACACGGGCCTTCTACTCGTTACGAACGTACAATGTACACGTACTGTCTGAATATTATTGAGTTTAATTGAAGAATCTCCTGAAAACCTTACTTCTATTGAGTAGCTGTTTTGACATTCTATTAGTAGCTTTCATACGAAAACATTTTTGCGTTCGGGTTTAATTAAGCTTTATATTACAATATAAAAGAACACAAAAAAGGGCACAGTATCGAGAGAGCGGTGTACAAAATGATAAAAATGTTGTCGTAAAAATGCATTAGTTCTGCGGTATCGTATGGCATTAAAATAATCGCATCAAAAAGCATTATTCTCGTAAAATAAAATTCAAACCAAGTAAATAATGAGATCATAATATTAAAACCGCTTCATATTATTTATTGCGGAAATATTCTTTGAAGTGACTCTATATTTATCAATAAACATGAAAATTAATAAAGCGTCTGTAAGGATTCCGTTTGCTCGTACAATTCCAGTTTGAATGAATAATATTTTATGGTATTCAAAGATATTTTTATTTTATCATACAAGGTATTAGTTAAAGAAATAATGTATGCTAAGTGGTTTTTATGAGGTCATTTTTTCTTATAAAAAATGTATTTGTTGTGTTGCTAGTGCTGCTATAGATGCATGCATACATACATACATAAATCACGCCTTTGTCCCTTACGGGGTAGGCAGAGCGTTAACGATCGTAAAATTAGATGCAGAATAGCTGAATAGCTGCTACTATATTGCTTACATGTAGTAGGAACAGAATTACGTCATCTGTGAAAATTTAAACTCTTTAAATTTGACAGAGCCTGGTTGGCACAGTCTGAACCTGACTGGCTGTGATTTAGTTATAAAAAGAGTGTAAAATACATACATACATATATCACGCCTTTATCCCTTGCGGGGTAGGCAGAGCGTTAACCGCGTTAACGGTAACATAAGGTAAGGTAACATGTGTATACACATGTTTTCTGAAACTGCGTTGGAAAGCAACCCTCAAAAATGTCAGACGTGGCGATAGCGACCGTATTCTTACGTCCGTTAACGCTCTGCCTACCCTGCAAGTGACAAAGGCGTGATATATGTATGTATATAGCTTAAAAGCTTTTGGAGTCTACCTATACGTACCCTTGTGAGGTTTTACATAATATCTGTGAATACTGTTAGCTTAAAATTTTCTGTCCACATATTTCCAAGTGAAAAGCTTTTCGGTCTCATTTAGAGAAAATGGTCTGGGCATTTTGGTTTAGAAGAAATAGTGCGTCTACCACTACAACTCGTTAGATTTTGTGTTTTTTTTACACAAAATATGTTTTATTTTCACAACATTGATATAATAGATCTGATTATGCCTGAAAAGTTTTTGGTACTCTGTGTCTTACACCCAGTATGTGGTTGGTTTTGCGGTGAAGATGAATTTTTGAAGCAATTTAATTTATGCGAAAACCAGGAAACTTGAAACGCATGACATTGCGTACTTTCAGCGCATTCGTAACCTATGCCTCTGTTTAGCTGACTCTGTTAGATGTAAGAATATTTCAAATTTCCCATATTAAAAACTGACGTTTCGCAGCATCAACGGATGAACTTGCGTACGGATGTGCGCTTACGTCGGTTTTTATGGCAAATTTGAAATTTGCAAAGGCGTTTGCGTAATGGATGCGCTAAAATAGCATTTAGTTTTACGTTAAATGTGTGTGAGAATCATCCGCCTAATATATAAAATAATCTTCGAAGTGAATAAAAGAAAGTAGGTAAATTCTGCTAAATTTAAACTATTGTGGACGCAGACAAATCAAACCCTATTTTGAATAATACGAAATACACTTAATTTTGAATTATTTAAACACTTTTTAATACAAGTATTATTGCTTTTAAATGCATCAAACATTGACTTTCCCTTTAATAATTTATAATATTGCGGAAGAATTTTGTGTTACGAAACTAAAATGTAAATAAAAAATCTGTTTCAGCTACCTGTTTTTCTATCCGTTTCTCAAATTTCTCAAAATAACAAAAAAATATAAGCCGTAACCTATAACTAATACCTAGTACAAAAACACGCGTGATGGAATGACTATAATCAGCTCAATTTGAATACTTAACCCTTCAAAAGTTAATGTCTGTACGCACACACTGTAATATTTCTTAACAAATCCCTCCCACAGGCCAAAACTTTTTTACACTCCACCTCTCCGTCAGCAAAAACTCTGAAAAGCACTTAAAATACTCACATTTTTCAACACACAATCTAAAGGTGGCGATGTAAACTGCTGTCGTTGATATGACTAATTAACAAAGTGCACTCATGAATCACTCACTGCACTCCACACATCGAACGTCGCGGCCTGAGAGAGTAAAGAGTTTGTTAGCGCAAGGGTACTACAGTGCTACCCCGACGGGAGGCTGGGCCATACTGACTGCTAACTGGAGTTCACGAGTGAGAAGGAGCGAAATGACGCGCACGTCACTCCGCCCTGCCTTTCGTACGCTGCCACTCACTGAAATATACCGAATCCAAGAATTTGAAGACTTGAAGACTATTCGCACACATTTATCTGTCTGTGATCCTAATGGTAGGTGTCAATGGAAAAGGTGAACTTGACCGGCCGGTTGAATTGATTGACAGCATTTCTGATTTGAAAGGCGCAATATAGTTCAATATCGAAGAATTATTATGAATGCGGGTATTATGTGGTATGTTAAAAAACGCTTATTTATAAAAATAAAATGTTGGCTTCATAGCTTAATTTATTTGGTATTAACTGTACCGATTCAAGTATAACTTTTTCAAAAATACCAATTGATGTTTTGAGTGTAACGTTTTCTTTCTACAATAGCATATAAAAATAGATTCGCCTATTTAATTATGCATTGAAACACTTTCATTCTTGTAGGCGTGAGAAAACATGTGACAAAATGTAAATATGGTCATAGATATCTGCATACTAAAATTCAATGACGAAGTGTGAATTGATTTGTTGTTAGTGTGTGTGTATGATATGGCATTAAAACTATAACTATATATTGCTCAAATGTCCATGTTTATGTCCTAATTACAGTATTCTGCTACTGATTTATTTTTTACCTACGCAGGTGCGTTCGGCCCCTTATGGTACAATTTATGATTTCTAAAATGGTTTACGAGCTTTTTTTACGTTTACAATAACGGCATGAAAAATCTGGGAGGAAAATAAAACAAGAATTATAGCTGGGTTAACACCGCGGAAGCTGCGAGACTCACATTAAATAAATCCAAATTATATTTTAACTCTATAATTTATTGTTATGAGAAATCGATATTAAGTATAAAATTTGAAATGAAAATGAAATCAAAAGTTTTATTTTAAACTAACTTATAATAGTGTAGGCCTAGATAATATTATCACGCACACTATAGTGAATAATATAGATAGGTTAGACATTAAATCTTTATTTATTGTTTTAAATATAAATTTTAGAGTAAAAGCATAAGGTGGATTGCACTCGTAGCGTTCTGTCAGATCTAAGAAATGTCGATTCCCATACTCAACCGCTGTTGACGCAGAGCTATCGCTGCGTCGTCCGTCGAGTGCGGTTTTAGTATGGGAAGTGACGTTCCTATTATGCATCTGACAGACCGCTGCGATATTTTAGCGGTCCGTCGTGTGTTAAGTGTGTGATACGCCTAACTTTACTAACAAATGAGGTAACTTCAATAATTTATTTGTCGTTCGCTTTTTCTTTTAAAAGGCACTAAGGACTTAAAAATATGACTTCCCTTTCTAGGCGAATTAGTAGACTGATAACAATATTTCACCTTTTTTAGACATAATGATTATCAACAAATGTTCAAAAAGCAAGGAAATAGATATACCAAGTACAAAGAAACGTATCAAAATTTTAAAAAAATATCAGCTACATTATTCGTTTATTAACCTTCAACGCCCTGTCAGATTTGGTCAAGTTTGACATCGATATAATATAATGCAAAAAACTTTGTTTTTTGTTCTTTTTAATTCAAATTCACAAAGGAAATGAGATTGTAATTTTATACTTCGTTCTAACTTTTACATAATGAGGTACCCGAACAAACACGAAAAACCTTTCATCATAAACTTGGAGTTGGAGGGTGATGAAAATCTGGTCAAATTTTTCACCTTAATTTGTTTGTTTCAATGACTTTAATTAGTATCCTTTTGTCAAAGTTCGTTGCATTTCTTATAATTACTGCCAGATGAGATTCCTTTAAGATTTTAAATAAAAAAATATTTTCAAGCCCGTTGTACTGTTTCAGCTAGAAACAGAATTTTTTTAGGTAGATCTTATGTAGTATCCGTAGGTAGTAAACTTCATATTCACACTCACTTCGAATTCACGTATAATCCATATACGTCATGCGTGTTTGGCTGCGCGGCGTGTGTGTTTCTAAACATTAGACGGTTGCTAAAAACCCATCTTGATCCACAGATGAATTTAGGATTCAATTCTTGGTTAACAAAAGTTAGTTCCGCACGCGCCACTTGATATTTACGGTTTTGCCAGTCAGAAAGCAAATGACAGCCTGTGACAACTGGGCGGCGAAACCATAGTGGGGTAGATATGTACGATATTCCATGTCATATAACTGTCATCCAAAACACCGCATATTAACACGACGCGTGTGAGAACGGCGAAAGTGTACAACATCGTTGATGAAACCGGCAAAGCTTTGAAACCTGACACAGTCTATCGAAGTTGAGATTGAAGCGTTGATGGGAAACTTTTCCCGCACGGCACGGTCGCGCTGCGGTGGGCTTCGAACTTTTGCGTCGTTTTAAATCTGAATCACAAGCGCTTATTTCCAGCCTTCCTTTGAGCTATGTTTTTCAAAAGTATGTATGTGAAAACAGCTAAGTGAAAGCTAGCTAACTATCTAAATTTGTAAAAAATTTAAACTCAATGAAAAAGAATCGCAGACTTTTTAGATAAAGTTTTGCCGTCCAATGCGACATGGGCTAGGGACATACATATTTTTGTTCAATGGATTTCGAATTCACGCTCGTTTAAATAGCTTTTTCAATCCTTAAATCATCGTATTTTTGTGTTTCATAACATGCAAAAAGTAGTAAGGTATTTAGTAGGGAAACAGCAGAATACAGATTATTTATTTTAAAATGATTAGTGTAGGTGAATGTAGTTTGTTGTCAATATTTTTACATTCGACTCAAAAATGAGTTACAACGGGTGTGATAGAAACATAAAATCAAGGGCGAATTCATTAGATTTTTTCTACCGAATGAAAAATACCTCTCCAGTTTCACACTACAGTCTCACATTTCAAACTTTCCTCCGTTTAATTTTTGCGAATTACAGTATTTTTTATTTGTGCTTCCTTTAAGCGGATAGTTTTTATAGTTTAGCTGTCAAATATTTATTCTAGTGTTCTTTTTAGTTTAGTTCATGGAAATTTTACTTCATATGCTTGTTATCTGCAAAATTATTGAAAATAAAGCAACACTCACCAGAGCAAAGCTAGAAGGGAAGTCTTTCTAACATAGTGTGATAGCTGAAACTAATAACTAAGAAACTTGGACTTCCTTTTTCCTCCGAAATAAAAAGGAACAAGCGTTTTTGGTGCCAAAGAAAGCGAGAAAGTATTGATCGCTGAGCTAGTTAGCGCGTTATAGATTCACCATTTAAGTAACTAGCCAGCTTCATTCCCAATTTTTAAAAGCAAAACCGTTTGTTTAATCAATTATTATAATGAATAAAAAGGGAACTAAGATATTTTACTGCGCGTTCAGTACGCGTGCAGGCCACGCGTTTATCCGGCGCGTGCTTTAGTCCTACCTGAGAAATAAATCCAGGACATGGAAAGCAGCTTTTGTTGTCTTTACAGTACCCTACACTACGCTCGCTAATCTGTATTCTAAGCGTGGTAAGTTTATCAAATAACGCCCAATAAGAGAAGCTTATGTTCAATGCCATGTGGTGTCGGCAGAGTAGAGTCGCACCACCCCCTTTCTTCCCGTAGGGGTCGTAAGAGGTGACCCAAGACCAGTCCTAGAGAAGGACAACTCCACACTAAAGCCTACGGAGGACAGCTCCATACTAAACCCGGTACGGGCTTTGCGTCAGGTGCGTGTGACAGAGGTCTATCGTACGGTAGACTCCTGCAGCCTGCCTGGCTCCGCACGTATCGACTCGTCTTTCCTGTGGAATCAGCCAAGGAGGCCGAGAGGGTGACACAGGTCCTGGGCCACCGTTTTCCAAAATTGCGTCCCAAGTAACGCAGTGTCTGTGTTTTTGCCTTAGACACTAATTGAATAGTTTTTCACAGACGTATGAGGCCAATGATGATGTTCAATATCCTATGCACATGCAGCAGAATGTTGTTGCTTTTGAACTTATTTGTTGTTGATCTGTTATACGTACTGAGACGTAGAAACGATGTTAATTAATCAAATAAATTTTCTTCCCATATCCTTTTACCAAACAGCATTTTTACTTCAGTTGGATCGTTAAATGGGAGAAACATAAAACTAAAAGAGCTGAGTTAATGAAATTGCTGAAATTGCTCTCAGAACTTATGCACTCGAAAAGTTTTAGTAAAATGAGCTCTACTACTGGTGTTTTTCAACATTTCCACATTTTCTAGTACTATTTGTGGTACTGGTTTATTTACACTTTTGGTTCTGTTTGTCTTAGTTGCACGAACCCAGAGGTGTAGATATGTTTCATTTTCGTTTATGAATTCATACGTGTTACAAACTTTATATTGAGATTTACCTTCATTACAAAGTAAAACTTCTACGCATACGTCAAACATGTTGTAGGTACAACATGATGATTCTAAATTTGGACAAATAAAATACTCTCTCTTTTTATGTGGGACACCGAGTCGTCCAAGGACCCAGTGAACCCTAGTGTCAGAATTTTTCAACCACCTTCTACAAGTACCAGGCCTCTGAAATGGTTGTGTAACGACCGCCGTCTAAGTAATCATATACAGCAACCGGGACCTACGGCTTTACTTGACCTCTGCCATCCAAAACACGGGACCATCTTTTTTACGGACAATCAAGTGGTTCAGCCCGCAATGTCCTAACCAGACTGGCAACAAATTCACAAAATGATAGATATCAACTTTGTGAGTGACTCACTGAGAATCAAACCCGGAACCCTGCCACTGCGCCACATTTGTGGTCAGATACTAAAAAAATTGTAGAATAAAATACTAGGTATACGTACTGTGGAAGTGGGCATACTAAATTACCAGCAGGTAGGCTTTGGTAACCACCACACAGATAACGCATCCGCCTAGCCATTGTTTTGTCTATTCGTTTGTTTGTCGGAGGACCTATGTAACTGAAAGCACACGTATAAGCTTGGGTATGGGAAATGTTACGTATCTATTGAAATCTAGATACAACAACTGTTCTACGTGGGCATAAAATAGTCGTCCTGTATTCATTCAGAGCGGTAAAAAATTCTGCAGGGATCAATTAAGAAGGGTTCTTCATACACTTATTTAGAATGACTAGGTACTGGAAAAACTTTTAAATGGGTAAGTTCATAATCTGCTGGTAGAACATCATTTTGTATAAAATTCATATCTAGGATCCCATTAAGTTTTAGATCAAAGTCCAGTAAAACTGCTTTGTAGGCATTACCTATACGGTATTTTTTTATCTCTCGAATAAACACGAAATTTAATGGAATATTTAAATTGGCTTATATATTTTCTAAGCAAGTGCAACATCAATCCGCTTTGAAGATATCACAACTATTTAATATTCGTCTGAAGTGCCGCTGTCTAGTCTAGACGCCTTAGTTTTAGTGTTATATCTACTTCAAGTATGACTTTTCATTACTTGGTGGGTTACACTTCGTCTTTCTAAAATGATTTATGCCAGGAACATGGTTGTCTATTATATTACATAGAGTGATTGCAGTACGTTTGTTTTAATTTCAAAAAGATGAAAAAAATTGTTTAGTTTTCTTTACCTGCGCTGACTCAGATATAGATTTCAGATACGTAATACTTATCTCCCTACTTCCCTTTTTAACCATCATAATAATCTTGTTATTTTATGAAATCTAGGAAAATGTATTTGGGCTTCGGTGAGAAATAATCTTTTTTTGTGTATTTACAGTAACATGGTCTCGCAAAATTTGAAGAAATAACCATGGAATCAACGATAAGAAGAAGAATATTTTTTTTTAAGTAGATCTGTAAGAGCTATAGCGAATCGAAAACATACAGTACTTACTTACCTACAGTCTTGCTCAAGTTAGATATTTTAGACTTTCGACCGTTTTCTTGCGCCATAAGACATACATCGGAGTCACGCGTCTAAATGGAAGTGTGATTGAGTGTACTCTACTTGTAATGCCTATTCCGTTACACGTTGTATTGACTTCATGAGAATTTATAATTTTCTGTAAAAAGAAATATGATAAGAAGAAAACCGTTCTTTGAACCTGCCTGCATCGCCGCGGCTGCACATCGATCGGTAATAAAGTGGAAAGGTTTATTCCATTCTCCCAGCACAATGCACCGCACCCGCAAGATTTATTTTATATTTTTATTTGCGATCTGCACACCTTGCGATCTTGCTCTTCTCGTATGAAAAATACTTTAGCTTTCTTTTGCCTATTATACTCGTAATCAAAAAATGCTGTTCTAGTTTGTTACAAGATAGATAGATAGATAGATAGATAAACTGTTTATTAAAACACAAAACGGCACAATATACTATAGCCAAAAGTAAGCAAAGACGGCCCTTAACCTTTTGAACGCCAATGACCACTATAGTTGCCAAACGCTCGCGTACATACGACGCCACTGACGACTAAAGTAGTCCAAATTTACCTATTTTTATAACTTAAATTCTGTCTTGTTTAAGACACCGGGCTGCTTGCCGATAAGTTTTTACCATCTTCACATTTTTCTATGCTTGGCGTCGGGGGTGTGCCGACGTAAAAAAACTCTGGCGTGCAAAAGGTTAAATCTCGCTTGTAGTGATCTGTTCCAGGCGACCTCGACCTTCACAGAGACAGCTTAACAATTTTGCAAGTAGTTGCAGAAGCAAAAGAAAGTTAAATTTTACAATCACAAGATAGGTCCCTCCTTATTTTAAAGTTAGGCAATAATTGTTTATGTTTATCCAATGAAATAATGTGTCTGTTAAATGGTATCCAAATAATAAACTTTTACTCATTATTTTGTATTCATGAAAAATATTATCTGTACAAAATTATACTGCGACATTGGACTACAAAAAAAGATAAAAAAATAATGCGCCACACCACAAGCCACTAGACGAACATAATTTTATTATATTTATTCTTGTGACCTATTTTTCCTACCCGTATTACGTCCCTGCTTGGTGGAGTAAAATTATAATTTTTCATCATTTTTCCAATCAAAAGATGCATCACGTACAAACCTACTTTGATCTACGTGTCGTAGCAAATTGCTACGAGCTTAGATAAAATGTCTCCAATTATGTGGCGTATTTCGTTTTATACTAGCTGAGTTTACAAAACAAAAAAAGTTTAGACCAAAAATTGTCAAAATAAATACCTTTACTGGAAGTTTCTGACGTTAATAAATAAATGAATGACATCCGCTGCAGCGTCATCGCACCAAAATGACAGGTTATTTATCTTGTCAGAGCTTTTTAGGCGGTATTCACACCTACCGCATATTAATTTTAGGTTTTTACGTAGCTGCCTGTCAACCTAAAATTACGAAACGTCACACAAAAAGTGTCGCTTGTGGTGCCGGCTAAGAATAGCATCACCCTATTTTTCACGTGAGTATCGTTAAATGTGACTAAGTATGACTCCAGGAAATGGGCAGCTAAGTTCCTTATCAATGTACAATATCTTGCACTGCGCTCGCCAGTCCGCCTGCTGAATGTGGTGAGTAAAATACGAGATCTCCTTAGGAGGCCCAGGTCCAGCAGTTTTTTTTTGATGGACTCTACGTTTTCGGCGATCAAAACTACGCCTGTCGGCTTGGTGGGGAGCACGAGCTCACCCGGAAATATTTGGTTGGTTGTTCAAACAACCAGCCTAATCACGCCCTTGGGGCGAGACTGGGCTTAGGAATTGTTCTGGGGAGAACTGATCGGACTGAAGGTCCAGCAGTGGACTTTTGAGGCTGTTAAGGTGGACTTTTGAAGCAGTGTACATGTCACCGTAACCACATCAAAATTACTGCTCTCCCAGGTTCTCACTGCTATGACAGCTGTCACGAACCGCAATTTTATACGACACGTGGGGATTCGCCCTAAAGAGTTCGCTATATTTGTACAGTTCGAGCTTGATTGACAGGGTAATATCCTGTATAAACTTTACACCAAAAATACGATTCAAGTTAAAAATGTGTTAGTTCAAACTATTTTTGGTCTAAATAAAGTTCCTAATGGATTCGCTCGTCTTCTCATCAGGATATAACCTGTTTTGACCGAGCTTGCTCGATGTTTTGTGGGTTTTACGCCTCAATAGATAGCGTTATTCGAGAAATTTAAGACTACTTTATGGTCATAAAATCATCTTGACAAAAACACGAATTTGTGTAGTTTTATGTTGGAATAAGCTGCTGCAGGTGTGTTGATTGCAACTGTTGACACAGCAAAAAGAGATAACGAGTCAACGGCAGTTCTCGTCAAATGTTGACGACTAGCGGCGAATATTGATGTTAAACGAAAATCAGAAATTGATGAATTGACAAGCATCGACCGGGAATCGGACCCAGGCGGCGTGGGGTAGTAGCCGGCTACTGCTCTGCCTCTGAGTTATTTACCCTGGCGGACCCTCGGCTGATTCCCGGTCGCCGCTTGTCAATTTTTCAATTTCTTATTTACAATTAAGAGAGTAATACAGCACTGAAAGTGAATTAAATATTAATACATTTATATTGGTATAAACCTTGTTAAAATTAAAATTAAAACCACCTCCACAAATGGGGACTCAGGGAGTCACCATCCTGCAAGTACGGAGAGCCTGACCAAACCCTAGCCCACATTGTGATCGATTGTCCACTGTATCGCCTACCTGGTGGCATGACCGAGCTGCACCATCTTACGCCAGCGGCCGAAGAGTGGCTCAAGAACCTAAAAATGGATATATAGGATCCTTCGCAGAGTAATGCCATACGACATGATTATGATTGGTGTAAATTTTGTCAAATACATATTTGGTACATATTGGTCGCTTCGCCACAAACGAATTCAACATGTGTCGAACGCATAGTAATTTCCTTTCTCACATTGTGCGCAAATTATTTGATCACGCGTTCCACACGTGTTTTGTTTCAAAACTTTTTCAAAACCCTAGGCTATTCAAAGCTTAAGATAAAGTTGTTCGCATACCTTTTCCTCGCCCAAGTCAATGCCTCCAAATCAACAAGATTGATGGCCTCAGTTCGAAGGAAGTATTTCTTTTTCACCGCTCGTAATAATGCCGTCACTTTGTTTTCTATCTGTCGTTTGTAGCTGTTTTTACCCGACTACAGCAAAGCAAAAAGGAGGGTTATGATTTTGACCGGTATGTATGTATGTATGTATGTATGTATGTATGTATGTATGTGGCAAAAATTCCTTTGTTCCCTCCTAGCTCCGAATCTACTTGTCAAAATTTGACAAATGAGGTGTCAATAGAAGCGTCTGAACAGTCCGATGGTTATAGGCTATGTCATGTCACAATAAAGTGAACATGGCGCCCTCTAGCGTGCATAAAGATACGAACCAAATTTTTTTTTCTTCTAGTGGTATCGTGTTGGGTATCAAACAAAAGGGCTTAAAACGCACATTTCAAAAATATATATAACTAGCTGGTGCCCGCGAACTTCGTTTCGCCATATATCATCCATCATATAAGCTATATAAAGGAAGCTCACTGATAAACATGGGCCTCCCCCATAGACTCTAAGAACCATAAAATAATATATTATAAGCTTATATTAAATTGTTGGTAGATAGGTACCCAAAAACTTGGTTTCGCCGACTATACAGTGTGTAAAAATATTAGCTGCAAATATTTAAATGGGTGAATCAGTCCATGAAACTGTACAACTTTCCCCAAGCAACATAAGTCGAAATATGGAAAAAATTTTTGGACCTCCCATACAAAATGTAGCAGCCGAGCAAGTCAACTGTATGGGAGGCCCAAATATTTTTTTCATATTTCGACCTATGTATTCCTTGGGGAAAGTTGTTCAGATTTATGGGCTGATTCACCCCTTAAAATATTTGCAGCTAATTTTTTTACACTTTATATGTAATTTAAAAAAACTGTTAAATCCTAAATTTACAATTTCCACATGCAAAAAAGAGTAAGAAAACGGTGATTCTTTTATATATGTTTGGTCTTTTTGATTCCTGTAGGTTGAATTTGCTGAATCAGGTTACAGATTAGTCACTCCCTGTTCCAAATCCTCGCTTTCCAGTTCATTTAAGCAGATTTTTTAAAACCGTGCGTTTACTTCCAAAGGTATCAATTCCGTGAAGTAGACTGATGCCACATTTCTTAACATTGTGATGGATGAATAAAGACCGAGTTCATGAGTGTGAATAAATAAAACATAAGCTTATTAAAAACCAAGTAATCCTGCTAGAAATCCTATCCTATACTACTTCCTACAAAATTACATTAATACAAAAGATTTGTTTGTTTGTTACTCCTTCACGCAAAAATTGCTGAACTGATTTTCATAAAATTGGGCACAGATGATGTGTGATGCCGGCTTAGAATAGCATCACCCCACATCCTTCCCGCGGGTGTCGCAAGAGGCGACTAAGGGACTCGACGGTATTAGTGTATTACAATTTGTCGGCTAAACATATAATAACAGTATGTAACAGAACAACATTGGCTAGTAACGTAGATATAAAAAATAGCCTTAACAAAATTAGCAAGAAAAATTAAAAACAAAAAATTGTGGTACTTCGCTGGCCGACTTACATCATAAGCAGATCCATTTCCGCTGAGCCATTTTAACCATGGTTGGAGCGGCAAAAATAAGGATAGGTATCCCTTCATACAAACTTTTGCTTTGTAGCTATTGCAATTTTCCCGCGGTAAATAGTAGATTACGCACCAAGAAAACGATCCATAAATAAAGATTGTATCGTCTGGTACGCAACTTACACGTCTTGTACCACGGAACTTTTGTTTTCGAGTGTAAAAAATATTGAATTATTAAAAGTTAAAATTATTCCAATATTAAAGAGATATTTTTGTAGTCGTAGACATATTCGTAGATTTTACTTTTCTCATTTATTGAGGTTATAAAAATATAGATTAAAAATAATAAATACGGCCTCTTGTTATTTTTCTTTCTGCGCGCTTATTCAAAGTGACACAGTTCGTGCTGGCCAGTTCGAAATTTGAAATCAATCTCGGGTCCAATAAGCCCATACACATCTTTTTACTACGCGGCACTATGAAATTTACGTGATCTACAAACTTATTTTATGCGTAGCAGCCAACCCCCCTTTTAGGGGTATGTTTTTTTTAGCCTATAACCTGGTCGGTGATTTACTTGACATTTTGGTACAAATTGCATCAAAATCCGCTCGGTCGTTTTCGCGTGATGCTTCCGCATATCCACAAACAAACACACAAACATCTAAACATCTAAACATCCAAACAGACAAAAATTTAAAAAATTGCAGAAACGTGTTTTGTTATCAATATTAAGTATCACGAAACAATTTTTTTTTTGATATCTTGTATGTACAGACTTTCGGTCCTCTTGAGCTTTATTATATGTATAGATGTAGGTGAAAGTTTGAATCTTTCTTGCATTTACGCAATGTCACTTTAGTATGAAATTGGTACATCGGTTTCTCTTTCTCTCTTGTCGTGTAGGACGCCGAGTCGTCTAACGACTCAATTTCTTTTTTCGTGTGGGACACCGAGTCGTCCAACGACCCGATGAACCCTAGTGTCGGAATTTTTGAACCGCCTTTTGCAAGTAGCAGGATTCTGACATGGTTGTGTAACATCCGTCGTCTGAAGTGATCATAGACAACAACCGGGACCAACGGCTTAACGTGCCATCCGAAACACGGAACCATCTTTCTTACGGACAATCGGGTGGATCAGCCCGCAATGTCCTAACCAGACTGGGAACAAATCCACAAAGTGATAATATCAACTTTGTGAGTGACCCACCGAGAATCGAACCCGGAACCTTCTGCGTCAAAGGCAGTCGCACTACCACTGCGCCACATCGGTCGTCCATATGGCCTTATGTCAGAAATTTTCAACCACTTTCTACAAGCAGCAGGTACATCGGTATCGGTATCGGTGTGGTCTCGGTATGTGTCATACACGTGGAGCTGGTTGATGATGGAAACGAAAGGCAGACAAAACGTGATAGCACTACATACGCTAAATGTCTGTGTATAAGCTATGGTAAGAAAGAGCTGCTCCTTAGGCTCAGATCTGATATATTTTTCGTCATATTTAATGGGATCCAAGTAGAAAGTACCGCAAATATTATCATATTTAAATTAATTGAACGCGTAGATAGGTAGGTACATAAGAGATCCTACTAATCCTTATTCCTAATTCTTATATAATGTTATAAAGGCGGATGTGTATTTGTTAGGACTTGGCGCTAAAACAGCTGAATAGATTCAAATTATACTTTGTTTGTCTAGAATAAAACAAAGGCTGCTTTTTACTGCGGTTTTTCATATTCTTAGGGGAACTCGCAATTTCTTAAAATTTTTGAAAATATTTATATATACCTAACAAAATCATAATACAGTTTAAACTAATATCTACCTACATCTTCCAACAAACAATCGTGAAAATTAAAGTTTTCAACCCCAAAATAATTAAAATAAAAAGAAGTCCAAAAACTAAAACCCGACTACTGAGATTTCGCGCTCTAAAAAGTAAGAAACAAGAAATTTGAAATAATAACTACTCACGATTGAATGTGTTTTTCGTCTCCAAAATTTATACAAAGTAAACAGCTATTATAATTTATTTTCAGGGCAGTTTAATATAAAGTTCATAGTGGTTTTCAGGTGATAGCTGTGGTCGTTTGCCACGTGCTCTAGTAGTATCTAGTTTATAAAATAAATTAGGCAACGTGGCAAACGACCACAGCTATCACCTGAAAACCACTATGAACTTTATATTAAACTGCCCTGAAAATAAATTATAATAGATGTTTACTTTGTATAAATTTTGGAGACGAAAAACACATTCAATCGTGAGTAGTTATTATTTCAAATTTCTTGTTTCTTACTTTTTAGAGCGCGAAATCTCAGTAGTCGGGTTTTAGTTTTTGGACTTCTTTTTATATTTTATAAGGTAAATCAAGGAGCTAATACTGTTTTCGTGCTCGAAATAATTGGTTACTACCTATAATAATTAAACGCCCACAAAGTATATACTTACTTATTTAATGACTAAAATATCAAAACAAGGTTCTAACCGCGATATATTAATATGTCTATAATTTAATATTTTAAACATTATGTCTGACCGCAAAAGTTTAAAACAGATTATCTTATCAATTTAGTTTTCCCCAGTTTAGTTAGTTAGAAATTTTAAAGGCTGGACCACTTGATTGTCCAAAAAACACATACTGAAGGTTTCGTGTTGCGGAAAGCACGTTGATCTGTCGGTACCAATAGCGTCTGAAACTAAGAGACCGTTACACAATCGCCTAAGAGAACACACGAAAGAAGGAAAATTTACTCGCGAACCTGTTGCAAATTGTCGATAGATAAATAGGTAGGTAGGTGAATAGAGATTGCAGCGTAGCCAGTAAAGCGAAAAGGGCAGCGTGAAAAATTTGAAACCTGCAGAGCCTATTGGCAAGGAAATTGGAAAAGCTAAGCCAAACATCCACGCCACAGGATATTGCTGCACGGAAATGAAAAATATGTAGATAGGTATTGGTGGACTTGCGAAAACACGGCTTTAAAGAGATTGCTCGGTAAATTGAAAGCCTTTTATTCCGGTTTAGTTCGTCGATTGAGTCTTTGGAGGTTGTTGTTGGTGTTTTTCTTCCATATCTCTTTACGCTTCAAGCTTCAAATAGTAGACGGATTGCACACTTGACGCATGACGGAGCGAAAAAATATTGCAGCGGTCTGTCAGATCCATGCTAGAAACGTCATTCCCATATTAAAACCGCAATCGACGGACGACACTGCAATGACAGCGGTTGAGCGGTGCGATATTTTTGCGGACCGTCGTGCGTCAAGTGTGCGATCCACCGATTAGTCCACTCTATGACATACAATTTGAGCTAATTTATGTTATCTCTCAATGATTGTTTTCTATTGTGTAAGTCTTTTGTTTTATTGTACTCACATAAAGAAGTCGTTAAGCCGAATCGACTAAAATTATATTTCGCAGACTATACCACTCCAAATCTACCAGTGCGACGAAAAAAAGACTTAGGGCTGAATCCAGGAAAAGTGTATCAACTTTACTTTTGAATACTATGCCTTACGCTCACTACTGAGGTCTGAGTGGGGTGAGCAAGGCAAATCATTCAATATAAAACAATGTTGGCATTTTAATTAATTTGAAACTTTCTTTTTCGCCTAGAGATTGCCTGGAAGAGAATGCTACTTTAGCATTAAGGCCGCCTCATTGGCCCATCGATTTTTTTCTGTTTCTCTTGTTATTTTTGTTTTTGTTTTGTGTGCAATAAAGAATATTATTATTATTATTAATATTTTGGTATCTTATAGAATCTGGGGCCCACAGGGACCCGGTCTTTTTGAAGCATGCGTCAGCACAGAGGCCTTTTTAATACCATATAATCTAAAGTTGTAAGGGTACACCGTTCAGAACTTATCCCTAAGTACTATTATTATGACCAGTAGTAGTTTGTTGCGGCTCTTGAGCTTTGGTATTTTTGTAATTCATTACTTATTGCGGATAATTGTGAACCTGAAATGTGTGCACCTTTAAATTTTAATATTGCCTATACGAGTCTTAATAATATCTACCTAACATCTAAACATCTATCGATCACTTCGAAACAATACAAAAATACTATCTGAACGATAATAAAAAGAACAACAGCCATTAAAGGTTTTATGTTCACTCGTATTTACATTATCGTTCATCGTGTCGAATGCGTAATGAATGAATGTGGGTAGATATCCTACCTAGCATATTTTGAGAGTTGGTGGTATAGTAGTGTAATCTGAAAATATCCACCAAGTGAATATAGGAAAGAGTTCATATAGCCTAGGCATTGTAGAAATACCAAGAAATAATCGTCAAACATAAAACATCAAAAGCAAAACAATTCACTGCTGAACATATGGGATGTGTTACCTATATCCGAGACTCGGGGCATGATTGTCTTACTCACTCCGTTTGGCAGGCAGAATGGCGAGTGCAACGCAATGTGAAGTCTTCACAGGGAACTCGGCAGTTCATTCCCTTGGTTTATCTATTGTCTACCAACGATTTCAATAAAAACACGTTTTTTACATGTTACGTAATATAAAGTGCCGTTAAAATTAAAGTATGCCGTGTGATGCCGGCTTAGAATAGCATCATCCCATTTCTTTCTCGTGGGTGTCGTAAGAGGCGACTGAGAGACTCGACGGTTTTAAGTGTATTGCAATTTTAGGCGACAGGCTGACAACCTCTCACTATAGTGATAGGTACACGCCTTATCTGAAACGAGCCTCAATTCTTGCCAGACGTGGCGATAACGACCGTAATTTTGCGATTGTTATCGCTCTGCTTACCCCGCAAGGGATAAAGGCGTGATATGTGTATGTCTATGTATGAACGTAACATAGGCACTTTAACTAAGCGCTGGGTGGCCGAAGTGCGAAAGTGCGGGATTGCCGGATTGGCCGCACGCGGTGTGTCCGACTTATAGGGAATAAGCCCGCCCGTAAATAAATCCGGCCCGTCCTGTGGCTTCCGGATAAATAATCGTTCAATCTTCTCGATAAACAGAGGTGGTAAAAGTAAAAAGTTAGTAAATATTTCGATGTGCATCATTATCTTTATTCTTCATTCGCTAAGATTGTGACACGCCAGCGTAACTTGACCTTTATGTTCGATACACGCACTTACGGGCGCGCACTGATAGTTATGCTGGTTGCGACAACATCTGACCTAATGAGGTATATTTGAAAACACTTTACGAGACTTGGCAACGAATGTAGTGCAGTCTTCTTCTTCTTTTCGTGTGGGACACCGAGTCGTCCTACGACCCGATGAACCCTAGTGTCAGCATTTTTCAACCGTTTTCTACAAGTAGTAGGCTTCTGACATGGTTGTGTAACGACCGCCGTCTAAGTGATCATAGACAGCAACCGGGACCTACGGTTTAACGTGCCATCCGAAACACGGAACCATCTTACTTACGGACAATCGGGTGGTTCAGCCCGCAATGTCCTAACCAGACTGGGAACAAATTCACAAAGTGATAGATATCAACTTTGTGAGTGACCCACCGAGAATCGAACCCAGGACCTTCTGCGTCAAAGGCAGTCGCACTACCACTGCACCACATCGGTAGTGCAGTGATAGTGCGGCTGCCTGCAACGCAAAGATCTCGTGTTCGATTTCTGTTTAGGTATCGCAGGAAAAACTGTAACACTTGATTGATCCGTCCATGAGGTAAGTTTTCTAATACATGTGTGCTGGTTGCTGTTTTATTGACAGATGTTCTCATCAACCACATCAGAGGTTATCTAGTAAACAACGGACAGACGCTGATACCTGTGATTAATCGGTTTGATCTGCGATTCAATTTACCACATGTCATCATGCTGTCATCAAATAGACAGGCAATCTCAAGGAAATTGAGGATCTGTCTATCGCTTTGTCTTCGGCTGTGTCCTCTTTAATAACCACATACGCATTGTCAATGACAAGATTACATGCAGGTATTAATTGGCACGACATGGGTTGATGTCTACGACTACGACTAGAGACAGGCTTGATTATATTTCCCTACAAAATTTGCTATTAACAAAAATGACGCCTGCAATCTAAACTAATTTAGCCATAATAATATTCAGTGCCTATTTATTACTCGTACAAATACCAAAAATGGGTTTATTTATTTTATTTTATTTATTTAACTGTTTATTGCACACAAGTTGGTTTAGTCTCCTTTTCCGTCTCAAAAAATCCAGTTTTGTGCATAGTATCTGACTGTAGAATAGCATCGTTACTCTTCCTTGAAAAAAAAAACAAACTATGCTGTAAAACATACATACATACACATATCACGCCGTTATAACATACTGTAACACTGTGGGGACAAAAACTTATAAATATTATCGTATCGTCAAAGTAAGACGTAATAAAACTTCAACAAGATTTTCGTCAATATTGTGATGAATAAGAGAGATAGGATAAGGGATACAATTTAATAAAAATGTTGATTCAAATCCTTACATAAAGCGTAAGACGCCTTCGGTTCGTTACTCACATGTGTCGGATCTAACTCTTTCCGTTCACACAAAATAAGATCGTGTACCCGCCTTACAAAAATCTCGCAACAAAATAAGAACATTTGTAAGCAACAAAAAGTTGACGCGCGCGCTCCACAACGAAGGAAACAATAAAACGAAGCCAGCGAAAATTTTAAATAAAAACCTATTGCTCAATTGTAACGAAGAGCATGAACGTTATTTTTTTATTTTCATCTTAAATCACGTAGGTCGTGAAAGCCTTGAATTGCGAAGAGTGTTCGTCCCAATTTGTTGGATTACAAATCTCTTGTCGCAGACAATTTTCTTGTTTCGTTTGGAATGTTAACTCTTAAGTGGAACACCAAATTCTGAAAATGTTCTCTTACTTAACTTTTAAACAAAGGACAATAATGGCTACGCTCCTTGAATTGAACGATTCCGAATATAAAAATACGAAAAGACGTTTTTTGTAAAGTATTTTTGATTGGCAGTGTATAAAATATAACGACAGTTACAATACACACACAAACTTGTTTTAGTAATTTATTTTGTTAAAGATCTTAGTAAAATAAACAAGTAACTAAATAAGTATCTACCTATAGGTAATTTATTTAAATAATTAAGTTAAATAGTTCAGACTACTCAAGATAAATTCTTCTAATTTAATTCAAATTCAGGGATTATTACTAAGTATCATTATATGTATTGCAGTGGCTAATGCAGCCAATAATTGGGTCATGTCTATTAATAGATGACGTACATACATACATACATATATCACGCCTTTATCCCTTGCAGGGTAGGCAGAGCGTTAACAGCCGTAAGAATACGGTCGATATTGCCACGTCTGACATTTTTGAGGATTGTTTTCCAAGGTTGTTTCAGAGAACATGTGTACCACTATAGTGACAGGTTGTCAGCCTGTCGCCTAAAAATTGTAATACACCAATACCCTCGAGTCCCTTAGTCGCCTCTTACGACACCCACGGCAAGGATATGGGGTGATGCTATTCTAAGCCAGCATCACACGGCATACGATGATGACGATATTAATATAATTCCCTTTACTATTGGTGTCGGGCTACTTGTAGTTTTTTATAAGAATTATGATTTCGCACATTATGTAAAAAAACATTAATTTATAAGCTTATAAAGTCATTGCCAAGTAAATAAGTTGCATTAAAATAAGCTGAAAATGCGTGAAATAAAACTGATCAGAGCTCGTTACGTGCAGTTCCGCTTCATTTTGGCCTGTGATAATGAGTAGACAATTACCTATTAGTTCCATGTGAAATGTAAATTGGGTAATGAAATAATTGCGAATTGCAGAGGAATCAGAATTACTATGAAACTGGTTCAAATGAATCGAAATTCAGACGTGATAAGTTGAAATGAATACCCTAGGTGTCTTAAAATTTTGATATACTTAATAGAAGAAAATCATAAAAATAATATGTTTATTACATATTCAGAAAACCGCATTGCAGCTGCGGTAGTTTCATTTTACTTTGCTTGCTTTTTGAAGGTATGTCCTGTATCACTGTATGTGAAAGTAAGTCTTGTTGGCCTAATGAGTATCTGTGAATATGAAAAATTTTGGGCCTTTCTAGAAAAAAAAATACAATGTTATTTTGTAATATATATTTTTTTACAACAACAATCTACGTCCAACTAACATTACATAGATTGTATATATTTGTCGATGAAATGTAGTTAATATTTCTACAATTAGTCAAGTAAAATCGTTATGCCATGTGATGCCGGCTTAGAATAGCATCACCCCACATCCTTCTCGCGGGTGTCGTAAGAGGCGTCTAAGGGTCTCGAGAGTATTAGTGTATTACAATTCTTAGGCGACAGGCTGACAACCTGTCACTATAGTGTTACACATGTTTTCTGAAACAACCTTAGAAAACAATCCTCAAAAATGTCAGACGTGGCGATAGTGGCCGTATTCTTCCGGCCGTTAACGCTCTGCCTACCCTACAAGGGATAAAGGCGTGATATATGTATGTATGTAAAATCGTTAAATTCTTTGCTTAAAATTTCACTTTTAGATTAACTATAGTAGAAGAAAGCATATTTTTTATTAGAAAACTAATTGGAATGTTGGACGACTCGGTGTCTCACACGAAAAAAAGCATTAGAAAAAATTATATTCACAGAATGCGCAGTAGGAATCAATATCTATCTTTGAAATGATATCAAAAGCAAAGGTTCATTACTGCACAGACAATAGAGATGAAAATCGATACTTACGCCGATCAGCATTGCTCTGAATAGACTGTGACTCTTGCAATAGCAAATCCAACAAGGATGTCAAAATTAAAACGTTAAAAAACAATTTGTTCGTCAATTATACTGTCAATCCTAACTAACCTAACCATACGCATGTAACACAACATTCTCTTGGCATGAACTCGATGTTATTTTATTTACCACCTAACGTTACATGTTGTTTGGTTAGATTGGCCAACCCGGAGGCAGTGCTTTAGGGGCTAGTTTTAAGTTTTTAGTCCACCTGAGCCGCGTTTACACTAGGTTCATAAAATTGTTATTGTTAAAATTGTTAATTTTTGACCACCAAAAAGATAAATGTAAAATTTACTACTTTGAATAAATAATTTGAATTTGAGCTTAATAGTTTAGCCCCTTTATCCGTCTTTTACTTTAAGGTCTGCAGATGCAAATCAGCACAAAAGTTTTTGAACAAACAGTTTTTTAAATAAGTAGGTAATGCATAGACTTGTGAGGTCGGGTTGAAGGACAGATAAGTATTTATGTTTGTTCCTATTTTCAAGTTGTTAATCAGGTGATTGCTTTTAATTGTATTTTGATTAAATTGCAGTAAGTTTTTTTTTGCGTTAAGTAATGAAATTGTATACAAATATTTAGAGTGTACTATAGTTTGGCTTTGTTAAGTCAGCCCAGCCACATTTTTAGTTATATTGGTGCAACCCTGCAGAACAACCAAGGCTTGGTATTGTAGGTCTGGGCAGGCAATTAACTTTTCATTTATGAATCTATCCATAGCGCAGGAATAGTACTCTATCAAACATTTCTAAAAATATTGTTTGTTTGACGGGGAGAATTATTGTTATGGAAGAACTACTTGAACTTTCAGTAGTATGTTTCAGAACAATTAACTGAAATTTAATAAATTTTATGTTTATGACATTCTAATTCCGTCAATGCAAAGGATAAAATATATTTATATTTAAATACCTATGTAAACGCATATTTTATGTGACATTCTGGCACATTCATCTTAACCTTATATACATTATTAGCCCACCAAGAATTGAAAAACTCTTACACTAGGTATATTTGTTGACTAATGACCATCCTACACGATAGTGAAAAAATCAATCGGTAAAATTTGCAAAAAAAAAAAAATACTCAACGTCTCTTAGAGCTCATTTATTTTCTTCTATCATCTCTTTTAGTAAAACAGATACTGGAGGGTAACGTATCCAATTATTGTTGGAAAATAGGACGCATCTCTCCGTTTCCTTTCAACTATCAGACTAGTTGGCTAACTTGGTAGGACAGTTCTCGCACATGTCATACAGTTGGCCAGTCTATAAAACGTAATTTTACACACGTAATATTACACACAATATTTATTATTAGTCACGATTCAATATTTCGGTCAAATGTTTTAACTGGCACATTATGTCATTTTTGTGTGCTAAATGTATTGTAGAAAATTTGAATATAAGAAATAATATGACATATTTATTTTCGATCCAATATTATGTCACTTTTGTTTTCTGTTTATGGTAACGGAAAATATAGGACACTTATTTTTGGATTTAAAAAAATCTGTCAATAATAAAAAATATAAGAATGACTATCAAAGTTCAAGAATCCCCCCCACTCCTGAACTTCGATACTCATTCTTATATTTTTTCCTGACGTCACTGCTACGTAAAAATACGTTACACACTTTTGTAAACTGTTTATCGCTTCGTCATAGTTTGCTTAGATGAAAAAAGAAAAAATAGGTAGCAGTGCAACTTTGTTCTATACGCTAAGAGCCGGATTTTTAAGACATCTAGCCTAATTGACTCACTAGTGCCGTTTTTCTCATGAAATAGTGTCTTCGTGTCAATAAGACATTTTGCCACGATAGTTAACTGCCAATTTTATGAAGAACTATATTATCCTACGTCTCTTCTCTCTATATCTATCTTCCTATATATTTTTTTTAATCTAACCACCAAATTTTAACAAATATCCACATTTTTATTCATCCACATTATTAGTAAGGGTAAGATACAAAAAAATATTATAGAAGAACGAACACGTAAAAACAAATCTCTAATTAATTTATTAGAAAATAAACGTAAAACAATAGGACTTGTTTTGTTCTCAACTGCGATATTTGGCTTCTGTCCAAGGTCCTAAACTGAAGAGACAATAAACCTTCAAGGGGCGTCTTTTGATGACAGATTTGTCGATTGTTTATTCCGTTTCTTTTAAATATTCATGCACATTATTCACAAAATGGCTTTCAGCGAGATAATACAACCTACACCTTGGTCTGTCTCGTAAAAAAATTACGATCTTGTTTTTCATAACTTGGCCTACTTTTTAATATCTATTTTATGGGTGATTGTTTTTTAAAACAACTTGAAGGATACTTTGAGATATTAATTCAAACACATTTAGAAAAAAAATATTGACAGTCAGTCGGGTTTAATTGTTGATTCAAAACTAACTAACTCCGCTGAATCAGCGACCCTAAGATGGTCTTGGGCTCCGAAACGAGGTCTCTCCACTGATCTCGGTCCTGCGCGATCTCCTGCCAATTGCTGTCTTAAAGATCACGCAGGTTAGCCTCTACCACGTCTCGCCAGCGGTACCTGGGGCGCCCCTGGTCTGGTACTGGTCGACGTCCTGTGGAACAACCCACGTACACTCTTTTTGCTCCCCGATGCTCTACCACCCTCTCTACGTGGCCGAGCCATCGAAGTCGGTGAGTTCTGGTCTCTAGTCTGATCGTTGATTAGGTATATTAAAACTGCTTTCAAAACATTTAGGCTGTTTTGTATTATGTTTCCCAATAACACGAATTATCTGACACTTCTTTTCTATCATAATCAATTCAATCAAATCTTTTGCTAAATATAATCAAAACCTTCATTCAGCAACAAACCCAAATATCCCCAGAAAACCACATTCATACCAACAAAATCCTTACACTGGCGACATAATTTCTCCCAAGCTAAACAGCATAAAGCGACGCCGGCTGCAATGCGGTTTTCAGAGTGCATAATTGAGGAAAGCTCGCCATGACACAAACTGTTAGGAAGCGGATACGGAAACAGAAACTGTTATTTTGGCCAAAGTCCTTTGGTAAATAACAAATAGATTTAATCTTTTAGGTATATTAATATTAAAATCAAAAAAGCATTTAAAGTAACACCTCGTTTATCTCTGTCTACTAAAACTAATTCACAAACACTTGAATGGTGTTATTTGTTATTAGGCGGATCGCTCTCTTAACGCACGACGGAGCGCTAAAATATCGCAGCGGTGTGTCAGATCCATACTAGAAACGTCACTCCCTACTTCGTTGTGCGTTAAGTGTGCGATCCGCCACCAGTGGTCCTTCAATTTCTGGATTATTTATAAAAAAAATACACTAAATTACAGCACCATCTGTACCCAAACAGGTTTAGTATAAATCCACAGATTTAAAGAAAGTTTCTTGTACATAATAATTCAAGCAAGTGCTCTTAGAAAGAATCTTTATTACTCCGACCAAGTGGGTACTTTGTCTTGAGTACATTATAAATACTTAAGTACTCTTTACAGAAATTCTATATCGTTATTAAAAGTGCTTTTCATTTATGTACCTAGAAAATTTAGATCTTCTTTCAAAAGTTATATTTTAGTTAAGAAAATGGGGGAGTAAAATGCTTCATTTCCGTAAAAAATGTTGTGACGCCATGTAGTGGAAAAAAATTTTTTTTTCATTGAAACAAAACCTTTTGTAACTAAAATGAAAATTTTCAGTGCTTTATTTTATTTTATACAGAGTATAAGTGAGTGTGCTAAGAATTACGCAGGCACGACACTTAACAATGTTTTGTTTAAAGCATTGGAAACAGTTCTTTTTTTTATTTCCCATATTAACTCGCAGTGAATAATTGAGAGGTTAACTAAATTTCTGTAATCCTTGTCAAGTATTATGGTCTGATTTTGCCTAAAAACTTTTAGGTAGACCGCTAGTAACTCCCTGTATGTATCTCGAGCAAGTGCTCATCTTTAGTTAGGAACAGTGATTAATCATAAAGAAATTAGTTTCAACGACAGACGAGACTTCGTACAAAATTAATAGATATTGAACTTATTGGATTACCATAGTCGTTCTGGTTAGTTGTTTGAATTATTGCTCTTGCAAAGTTGGAACGTTAAGCTTGTAGATGCAGTTGGGATCGCAGAACTTGAAAGTTTGCATGCACAGATTCTGTCTCACTTAGTACGAAAGATCGCGATCGTTTGATACTAGCTGTTACCACATGAGCTAGCTGGAAGAGCTCTGTACTTTAGATATGATTGTGTAGAATAAAAAATATTTCAGTATTAATTTATAATACTTTGATAGTACTTACTAAAAACCTAAATAATTTTGTCTATTAAACTTATACGCTTATACCTACTTATATTTATTTATCGTACGCAAGAAGTCATTAAACATCAAAGGCTATATAGGTCAGTTTATTTTGAAAAACAAATAATTTCAAGCAGGTAAAATTGTCTATCTCATATATTTTAAGTTGTACCTTCGCTAGTAGGTCAATTTATTTTGAAATAGAAATAATTTCAAGCAGGTAAAATTATCTATCTCATATTTCTTAAGTTGTACTTTCGCTAGCTTACCGTAAGTAAGCAATATTTAAATCTATATATCTTATAAGCAATTTCTTAATTATAGTATGTGTTATAAAAATTTACTGAATGATTTCACTAAACTGTTACAAAATTTACGCAAGTAAATAACTGATAAAAAAAAGAAACAATTATTATAGTAGTTACTCTACCCCCAACCAATGAAACAGAATCGCCAGAACCAGACCAATATTTCTCGGAAATCGGTTCAGAAGTTAAGTTAATAATACCCTGCAACTGCCGTACCCAATTATCAGGGGTCATGTTATTTCTGTGATAATATTATGTTACACAATAGCGAAACGTAATAAAAATATAATGTCTTTCTACAATAATAATAATTGGAAAACATAAGTATTATTAACCTCATCTCTTTGCAGGCCATGTGATAGGATAAGTGGTTTATTATTTTTTTATTCGCTATTATGACTGGGTCTTTGACAAAATACAAACAATGTACGCTCAGAACTTTTGTTCAGAAATACTACTGACTCCATTTTTATGTTTTTCAAAATATTCAAAAAAGTAAGTGTTTTGATGCCAACAAAAATCATTTTAAGTAATTTTTCATACCATACATCTTTTTTTTTTTAATTTGACCTGCCATTATCAGGCCTATTTCAGGGGCATCCTAGAGTAGAAAAGGAAACTCTTGATGATTACGATATTTTCGAAAGATCATTTGTATGTCTAACAAAGTCTATGTTGTTGCGCCCGTAATGTCCTATGAAGTCAATTTTGGCAGTAAACATGCACAGTGTCTTGAATATACGGCATAGAGTATAACACCTCCATTCTATTGATAAAAAATAATATACTAACTTACCTTTGTATGCTAAGCTTATCTTTGTCATCACCTGACAACAATGTACCATCTACAAAACTTTATTGCATCTCTTCCGGAGCTCAGTAATCTACTTCATAAAAAGATAGAGCTTTCTTATCTTAAGAAATTGGATACCGAATGCGACAACATCGCCAACAAAATCGTAAAAAGTCGTTCAGCTCCAGAAGGGTATTGATGATAATTCCCTTTTATGTTCAATAGAAAGGGGATAGCAATATAGGAATGGTTCCACCATTGTAGCTTGAAATAACATCAGCTGCTGGGCTGTATTACAATCAGAAGATAACGGCTGTTCCAATATGGTATGTTGTTTTCTTCATTTCAAAGAACCAGTTTGTTACAAAAGTACTTTTATCAGCGTACAATTAAATATTTACGTCGAAAATGAAATTATGCATTCGTTTTTTGTTGGTATTAATGCCAAAAAGAACCTTTATTATCATTGAAACAAAAAATATAGAACAAAGACTCAAATATTTTTTAGATTTGGTCAATCGTTCGATTTTTGGGCTAAAAGTAAATAAACTGACATGAAAAGCGTTGGGGATGAGTCTGCAGATCCGGCAGGAGCTGTGACTTTGAAGAATCTTTCGCGTAGGGGAAGAAATAGATTAGGCCAGTCATTCCTAACCTAAAGTGTGGGTCGATTTGTTTTGTGAGCAATCTGATAAAAACACGGGAAGTAAATTTTCAGAAATATCTATTTCAGCTAGTTTGTGAAAACAACTCAGTAAACAAAAATGAAATTTTGAGTATGTAATTGAAAAAAGATATTTTGTTCAGTGCACTAAGTAAAAAATCCCGGACATTTTTTAAATCGGACTTTAAACAATCAAACAAATGGTATTATACAATCGCAATAAAGTCCTTAATATTCGTCTTCTTAACAGCCACAAGAGCCAATTAGGTTAATTGTACTTATTTCACGATCCTGTCAAGTCAAGTAGTGAACCATGGCGATTTATATGTGGGAAAGTACAATGTTCTATTAAAAAAAAAATGATAAACGTCAGTTGTGGCAAAATATAAAAAAAAAACATATACTACTTACTGACCTATAAATATTTCATAATTTATTTAAGGGCATTGCCCTTGTCGGTGGAGTATCTGCCAGCATTCTCTGTCCTCCGCCTTCTCCTTGACTTCTCTATACGACGTGACCATTATATTCTCCTTTATCTGATCCAACTCCTTCTTTGTCTTCCCCTTCCTCTTCTTCCTTCAATCTTGCCTTCAACGATTGATTTAAATAACTGGTCGTGCCGTATCAGGTGTCCTATATTTTTTTAAAATTATAAATATTTACTTAAACGATAATAAAAATAAAAGGTTAAAGCTAATGTGTCTCCAAGAAGCAAGGTGCCCAGAACGCTTGCAGCATTCGCTCTTTGGGTAGTCAGGTTTACTCACAAAAGTCTTTTGAGAACCACTAGATACTTAGAAAAATTTTCCCTGCATGGATGAGAAGCTGATACAGGTAATTTATTTTTCGTGGAAAGTTCGCATTAATGTCAGGGGCTGGTAATTTATCTCGGCGTAATTCCAGTAAAACGCTTATTGGCTGTCGCGACCCACACGGAGATAACATGATTTATGTCCATCGGCTAATTATTATATGGATAGCTTTTACGTTCATGCATTTTTCTATAGCTAAAAATTTTACGTTCTAACTGCTCGGCCACTATTCAAAAAACGGATTTATTATATCAGCTTAAACAGTCGGGTCGTTGGACGACTCGGTGTCCCACACGAAAAGAAGAAGAAGAACAGTAAGATGGTTTATACAATTTACTTGATAAACGTGTATGATGAAATAAGTGTTACTACTTTAAAAATACACAGGCAGACTACATACAAAATATGATACAGGTACAGCAAAATAAATTTCGTTCTCAGTAATTATTTGCTCATTTTCATATTTTAGGTAGGTACAGACTTTAATATAAGACGCGTATAAGGTATTAATTAATATACACCACTTATTAATGTTTTTGCCGTGTGATGCCGGCTTAGAATAGCATCACCCCACATCCTTTCCACGGGTGTCGTAAGAGGCGACTACGGGACTCGAGGGTATTGGTGTATTAGAATTTTTAGGCGACAGGCTGACAACCTGTCACTATAGTGATACATATGTTTTCTGGAACAACCTTGGAAATCAATCCTCAAAAATGTCAGACGTGGCGATAGCGACCGTATTCTTATGGTCGTTTACGCTCTGCCTACCCCGCAAGGGATAAAGGCGTGATATATGTATGTAGTATGTATGTATTAATGTTTTTTTTGGTTGGGTTTCTTACATAAAAAAACAATGAATGATAACAACACATTACAACAATAACATAATAAATAATATGGAAAGTCACATAAAATCACAAAAATAATCTACGATTACTTTAAAGTATATGAATTTTCTGACTTTGGTTTTTGTTTTCTGCACTACCAGATCAAACTCTTTTTTCTTGGATACCTACTTCAGAAGCATATGAACCAAATGCCATACAAACTGAATTTTAAGTTCTTCTTCTGTCGTCTGTAGTATCAATCCGATAAACGATTCATTATAATAGGTTAATTATAACTTTCCAGCATCATTTTCTTTCTTTATTTTCTAATCAGGTTTTTTGACGACTTCATGTCCCACAAAGTAAGGAAGATGAGCATAAGGGTGGTGATTGCGACACTTTTGATTCACAAAAGAGTTCATCTACTAATCACGTAGGAACCTAAGTTCCAAGGCTTCTATAGAGAAGCGAACCAGGTCTTTGAACGAACAATGGTCGAGATGGAATGAGTTCTAAGTGCTACAGTAAAGACGAATAAGAGCATCAAGCTGGTTCCTCGTATACGTCATATGCTTAGTATAAGACAGTGTCAGAATTTGGGAACCACAAAAAGATAATCAGCTATACGCGTGTTTATTGAAACGTTTTGTTTTTGTGTGCAAAATATTTAAAGACGCTTTAAATAGCATTTTAACAGTGAATAACTAATGTTCCGGATCACTCAATAATCATGTTTGTGTGTTTCCAGGATGTTTAAAACAAATCGGTGGTTTTCGTCAGGCGGAGAGTCGTGCGTGCTTATACGTCCACGCCGTGCTTGCGACGGCGGGCAGAGAGTCGACCAAACAATTTAATAGCATTGGGTTAGCGATTTTTAAACGATGTGGCCGTTTTCATTCCTCATGTACAATTTATACTTACTGTTTCTGTTGTCTACTGTGGTTAAAATGAGTGCTAAGCTTCGACGTTAATTGCTTTCCAGTAAGAGTAATGTTTCTAACGTTCGGTTTTGTTAACGTCTGGAAAAACTGGAGAAATAAAACAAAGTGACATTAGTCTAAGATTGGATTTGTACAAACAACACTGAGAACTAAATGACGGCTTCTTGAATGTGCCCCATTCTTGTGATTGCTCGAGAATTTGTCAACGTCAAAGTTTTATGATTCCTTAATAGCGACTTTTGCCACAGTCAGTCCTAGTGCCATATGCAGAAAGTTTAGAAAAAACGGGGTGTAAAGGACAAACATCATTCACGCCTCCATCCTTCGTAATTTGGAACTCCCATACAAAACTTTGGAACTCCCATACAATATTTCCAGCCGACAAAGTTAATTTGTGTGAGAGGTTCAAGAAGACCATGAGTCTGAACAAAAATAAAATGTGTGTCGGTTTTATTTTAGTACGAGAAGAACCTGTAATCAAATAAAAATGTACCTTCTTATCTCTATTGAATTGAACAAGGGTCGATCTTTTTCGGAAATCGAATTGAAATGGAGAGGAGTCCGGTAGTTAATACTTCTTTCTCTTGGAAGAAAGATTTTTTATAAATAAAAAAGATTTAAGTGAAAATGAAAATTGTGATACAAAAATGTAATGCTCTTAATGATAAAGACACAGAAGTATCAAAACTAGTGGGATAGCAAATCTTGTTCTATCTTATGAGAATCGTAATTTTTATGTGCCTGTATTTTTGTACAAGAAAACATTTTCCTTTTTCTTTTATATTATTAAAATAAGTAATGGAGGATACTTTTGCCATTATTTTGTTGTATACGAAAACGATACCTATGACTTATTGACCAATAAAAGGAATACCTTTCTTCCAATATTAGTTATTGCTTTCAGAAAGACATTCAATCATAAGATCAAAGTTATTGAGTTGTGTTGTGAAAGGCAGAAATTGCAAATTCCTAGCCGAACATGCAATATTTTTCAACAAAGGAATGAGCATACGAACAAAACTAGAACGCTCACGTCAAAACTTTTCGAACCGATATGTGACGTGTTTGTAAAAATTGGTTGAGAGTTGAGACTAAACCATGATTTTTATTCAGATAGACTAAATTGACATTTGGCGGGTTGCCACGTTATTGTATTTAAAAATAATAAAAAAATAGTGTTGTACCCTGAATGATCAAGTTATATGATTCAAAGATTATAATTGAATCTTTAGAAAATAAATTAGGTTAATTTAAATTTTCATTAATAAATTGGCCTTAAAGACAAACATACTACTTTGTTTGTAACAAACTAACTTCACATTTATTTCCTGTCTGACCTGACAACAATACGTTTTGGTTGTTATCGTCAGAGGATTAGAATTTATTTACCAGGTTTAACACACATCTAATAAATTGGTCAGTTTCCGTCCGTCGATCGTCCTCTTGGTCAAGTCAAGTCAATGTCTGTCTCGTCTCTCTGTCAAGGTTCACACCAACCGGCCAGTAGAAAGAAGTCGCAGAAAAGAGTGCAACACAACACAACAAGAAAAGATAACAGAAATTGGATTTATAAGCGCAAGGAATATTCGTACAACCACCAAAGCCAATTTATTCAACATTACACTTTAAATTACTTACAATATTATTCATTGTTGATTTCTTTCGACAAGTTTGCGTATAAACGTAAAGTAACGTATACTATTTTACGTGACCGAAAGTCAAGTATTTATTATGCATATTTATTTAACTACATCCAGAATTCATCTCACAACAGTTCAATGAATATAATAAATGAGTCAAACCACAACACTAGACTTATGATGACAACATTTTAAAACAAAAAGGGCATTCTTAGCTGTCAGTTTAGTCTATCTGGATAAAAATCATGGTATAGCACAGACTAACAAAATCGTTAGACAGACGTATTAAAATAAGAACTCTGACTGAATTACGAAAAGATAGTCTACTGTAAAGAGACTACTGTTTCTGACGTAGCAATAAGCTACGGCCTACGGCGTAGCATATACGTCACTAGCTATTATATTTGTTTAATAGATAAAACAAATGAAAAATAATTCTTTATTTATCGTAAAATATAGTATAAAATTTTATTTTTTGTTTACCAATTTTATTTATTATTTTACTACGAAAAATTAATTAAAGTTGCAAAATAATCACCAACCAAGTAACCAATAACCAATTAGTAACCAATTTTAAATTTTATTGGCTGGTTTGCTGACTTTCAAAACATTTTGTAAACTGAACACATTACGTAATATAATTAAATTCTTCTAACTCATGTTCGTAGCCTTTACAATGCCAACTCGTACGAAGACTTTTTTATCATCCGTGGTTCGTACGAAAATAAATTGCAGTGTCACATGACATACATTCCAATGTGGAATCATAGGTCGAATGCTGACCACAACCTATTTCACTTGGATCGCATCCAACATGCTAGAAAGATAAATGGTGACCAATAATAACATTCATGTGAATAGAGGTGTAGATATTCAAGCATTTAGACGTACCTACCTTCTTCTTTTTATGAGTAGTCATCTCCATTGCCGAAGGTCGTGTCCACAAAGCAAGCATGTTTGAAGTTAATACAATACAATACAATACAATACAATACAATACAATACAATACAATACAATACAATACAATACAATACAAATACCTTTATTACTTTCATCTTAGGCAATAAAAAGGTTAACAAGTATTTTTTTTCCATTTCTCTCTGCATAGCATCATCTCATTTCATCTCGTCACGAAAGAGGTCACGAAAAAGTAGGTAAGAAATACTGATTCAGCAGCGTTCCCTGTCAATGCAACATATGGCACCCGCTTATCAAGCGTAGGGTGTATGGTATAGCCCCCATTAAGGGACGATGTCCAGTGGACCGTTGACGGCTGTTGCAGCGGTTAATGTTATTTAAAAAAGGAACATTTATCGGATTCTGTTTTATACTTCTACGTCTACAGCCACAACAGTCCACTGCTTGACTCGCCTTCCACAATTGGCGGTTTAACATTGCTTGGCAGGGGATTAGCGAGCGCAGTGCAAGATATTGTAGATTTACACAAACGTCGCAGCTGCCCGTTTTATCCCTTAGTAGCCTTTTACTACACTCACCGGTAGAAATAGGTCGATGCTATTCTAAGCAATCATATCACAAGTATCACACGAGTAATGTTTTATAAGGACTGTAAGGTTGTAAAAAAATAATAATTTCGTGATTTCTAAAGGACAAGAAACCTCATAATTCATCGACATGCATAGTAATGATAACAATGTCTGGAAGTTAAATTACAGCAAAAACGTGTTCAGCTTTTATTATCAACAGCAGCGAGACACGCCCGCAGTAAAATTTCAAATTGTTATTGTACAAATTGCATAATAAAACGAGTTATGTGAGCCAAAGTTTGGCAACAATTTTTAATTGTGAAAGCCATTGCAAAAATACCAAAATATTTTAACTTAATTGTTGTTGTGATTTTTTTATATAGGAAATGCTACAGCTCAGATTAGTCAAAACAAATTAAAAATGTAGATGACATCGGCCTTATCTCTAATCATCTTTTACACGAGTATTTAAATTGTTTTTCTATACGAAGATATTATTATGATTTATTTTAGGGCTGCCATTATGCTTTGGTTTTATGAATTTTAGAAGTACCTTTTGTCTAGAAAAAGACTTTAAAATCAGGAAGCAAATTAATTTATCCCAATGAAGAGTGGAAAACGGCTGTGGTTTTCTTTTACAGGAAAAGAATAAAATTACCTCGGAGCCCTTTTAAAACGAGGGTCTCTTCAAAATAATACGTACTTCCTGCTATTCAAGAGGTACTTAAGGCAAAATAGGCTCAGAAACGTCTGCGAAAAGGTAAGGTAGTGTTCGGAGTTTGCTATACTATTTCTGAAATTGAAATAGTATTCTTCATAAAATGAGACGTACTTATTGTCAGTACCATTTCAAGATATATTTTACAATGCAATCCGGCCCAATAGAAGATTTGATAAAATTGCTACGATAAAAAAATCCTGCGTGGTGCTGGCTTAGATGGATGGGAGGCTGACCCCATCTCTACAAATAGGTAGCATACGACCACGGCTATAAGCTAAATATCACTATTTTAAATTTAATATTCCTTCATGTATATGTTGTACTTTTTTGATTAATTTCGTAGACTATAGATCAGATATTGTGTTATAAGAAATTATTTATTATTGTTTGTTTTTTACTTTTAAGAGCGCGAAACCTCTTTTTACGTAGTCGAGTATTTGTTTTTGAACTGGTTTTTGTAAAGATAAATTTTATCTCCTAGTGTCTTATAAAATTATTTAAATTGAACGATAGAGGAAATGCGAGTAGGCCAAGTCAGATAAAAGCGCATTGAGATCTGCAGCGCCTTAGAATCTGCGCTGAGCAACGTAGCTCGCCAGATGCGCCGACACCGAGCCGGCGCGTTCCGTTGCACGGGTCAATGGATACAGAAATATCTTTCAAGTGAGAATAATTATAGGTAAAGTTTGCTCTCGTAATAATCGAACTGTATGTGCAATCTGTTCTGTGCATCTGATTGTAAAAAATATACTTTTCTTGGCAATAAAAGAGATAATTAGTACATCGAATCTTTGTCCAATGTGGCAGGAAATGAGAGAATTAACTGAAAACTGGTTTAAAAAATCACTGTGTGAACATTTTAACACTTCGTGTACTTATTCTTAGTTAGGATTTTAAGACGGATCGCATACTTGACGCACGACGGAGCGCAAAGTTATCGCAGCGGTCGGTCAGATTTATACTAGAAACGTCACTCTCCATACTAAAACAGCACTCGACGGATGACACTGCAATACCGCTGCGACATCTTTGCGCTCCGTCGTGCGTCAAGTGTGCGATCCGTCTTAAAATCCTTAATAGGTTCTCACCGACAAAGGGGTTACCAACCCAAAAAACAGAAAAGCGTAACAAGAAACTAGAAGTGAAGTTTATTTTTGTTACATTTTGTATGTTTTAAAATCTAAATTTTAAGACAAAGAAACATTTATATCCGGATATTTCACTGCAACTAAGAAAGCATCTCTCTCAAACGGAACGCGCTGAGATCGCCAAAGGCTCATCGAAGGCGCTCTTATTAAGCCCACTCATTGAAGTGATAATGAAGAAGGCTGTCTGCCAGCTGGTTATGAGAGAAGCTGGGGGCTGCAAGCTGTTTGTCTTCCATTTACCTGAGGTTTACTCCAATTTCTCCGACATGAAATAAATCTAGCACATTCATTTTAACACGATTCCATTTAACGGTTTATGTTTTCTGAATTTCTCTCGTTCTCTTTTCGTGTGGGACACCGAGTCGTCCAGCGACCCGATGAACCCTAGTATCAGAATTTTTCAACCGCCTTCTACATGCAGCAGGCTTCTGACATGGTTGTGTAACGACCGCCGTCTAAGTCATCATAGACAGCAACCGGGACCTAACGCGCCATCCGATTTCTAACTTGAAGATTTGTAAATAAATTGTAGACTGCAATTTCGTTAAACTAATTTAGTCATCATCAGCCACAACTGTCCACAGCTGGACATGGCTCGCCCTCTACTTTTTAATCATTGGATGTTTTCGATACTTGCCATGCAAGTGTATTAGGGAGTGCAGTGAGAGATATTTTGTTTTACAGGGGTCGTGGCTATTCCCTTTCTCTGGATTCTCTTTGCCTTCTAAAACCACTTGAGATGGCCTACACACATGTCAAAATGTAATCGACACTAAAAATCGACAAGCGTACTAGTAAGTGCTGTGGAAGGTACTTTATTTCACAGGGGACGTGGCTACTTCTTCTTAGCGAATCGATTCCGGCGCTTAAAAATATTTAGACCAATACTCAGCTACGCGATCAGCGTTGTCCGTTGCTTTGTAGAGGTCCTCGCGTGTGCAGGTAGTTGGGCACGCGGGGCAAGACAATAGATGTTCCATAGACAGGGGTGATATACCGCACTGACAAGCACTTTCCGAGCTGTACCCCTATTTATACATATTTTCTTTACTCCGACCGCTTGGGTCCGGAGTATGTTTAGAGACTTCCATGTCGACCAAGTCTACTTATCTCTAGATTCACTTTACCTTCTACTACCACTAGAGGCCAGACTATGAGGCTGTCTCAGTGGTTACAAGCATTTAAAAATTTAATTGACGCAAAAAAAAAGGTTCAAATCAAATAAAAAAAAATAGAAAAAGATGTGAATTTTTCCAATACACCACCAGTAAAAACGAAGCTATCTCTCACATATTTAGATAAGATTTTGCATCTGAACATCAACAATGGTAGTTTATTTTTACATAGCAGCCTCGTACACAAGGATTGTTCATACTTGGCTGGTTTTTGTATCATCAAAATGAGGATCTGAGCTCAACCCGTGTAATTTCGTTAAGGCTGCGGACCTCTCACGTACACAGATGTACTTAAGTTGCCGTTTCCGCTGACTTTACTTGGATGCCTGGTGTAGCCAACTGCTTACTCCATAATTGTGTGCATTTCCGGAAGTTAGTAATCATAACCTAGTTTTAGTTAAGACATTTCTAACCAAAAAAAGTAAGATAACTTAAACTAATGTAACAATCGACTTGGAAGTATTTTCAACCCAGTAAAACTATAAATACTAGCTACCCCACTAGTAGAACCCGATACGGCGTACATTGAAAATTATTTTAATCTTTTGTAACAACACCGTATGTACTCTGAATTAGTAATACATTAACAACAAAATCATCTTGAAAGAAGCGTAAACCTATTTAAATGTGCGTATCTACTATTAATATCGTTTTTTATTTAGCTAAAACTCGTTCATTGTTTCAAAATAGGCATTTGTTTATTCGATTTCAAATTTTGTGCGCAGTTTTCTGAAGCAAGAGATTGGCAATATCAGAGTCACCAGATGCGAATATAACCTCATTACTTTGAAGATACACTGTTCGAATCCACATCCCTTTTGGCGCGATGCCACTGAATATTTTGTTGTATTAATGGACCAAATCGTGCTGCGGCTTGTCGGAAGAGATATGGTGTGTAAATTGTGGACGGACATACATACTATCTATCCAAAATGGTAGTTTTAATTTGCGAAGTACCTACTATCGGTCCGTGCAAAGGTTTCTCTCGTTTTTTTTTTGTTTTCCCATGGGAGTACGAGTTTAGGTATGAGTTTTTTACCTACAACTTGAAACAATAAATTCAACTTTTCAAATTTAGATTCTGTTCGATATTCCATGCAATTCAAATCTAAATTATTTGTTATTTTTTTACTTATATTCTTAGCAATGAGATCTTACTTTGTAGGTGTTCGTTTAGGATAGGAACACCGTTCTTTTTGCCTAAGGCTGTCGTAGAAGACGACAATTTATATGAATTACTCCTTTATTACAATCATAAGCGATGAGTTGGTAAAAATATAATAATAACTTTTAAGTAAATACTCTGCTAAATCCACTATTGTACAATTTAAAGGTACTTACCTAATCAATCAAATTACAAAGGGACTACAAAACGTGTTGAATTAATTTACATTTCTAAAGGTATATAGCCTTTTGTTCGCGGAAAATAACATTAAGTACTTAAGTAGTAAGCACTTTAATCTTCTTTCGTCTCATGTGGGATACCGTGTTGTCCTACAACCCGATGAAATTTAGTGTACTTCGGAGAGAGATAAATGAACACTTTTTTGCTTACATATAAACATGGAAAACATAAAACTTACAATAAACTGTAAACTACATTGTAAACAGGCAGCAATGTATTCTAGGCGACTTGCAGTAATGTTGAAAAGGACAGTTCAAATATTGCAAGTAGTAAAAATAGACAGTTTTATTGAAATGTTGATTTTTTTGTCACCGACCTAGCCTTAATTAGATAACGTACCTATATATAGTGCGTCAGGGTGTTAAAGATTAAAACTTCTATTTGTCAAATAAATTTGACATACATACACATGCATATATCACGCCTTTATCCCTTGCGGGGTACGCAGAGCGTTAACAGCCGTAAGAATACGGTCGCTATCGCCACGTCTGACATTTTTGAGTATTGTTTTCTAAGGTTGTTTCGGAAAACATGTGTATCACTATAGTGACAGGTTGTCAGCCTTTCGCCTAAAAATTGTAATACACCAATTACTCTCGAGTCCCTTAGTCGCCTCTTACGACACCCACGGGAAGGATGTGGGGTGATGCTATTCTAAGCCGGCATCACACGGCAAATAAATTTGACACAGGTCGGTTTATGTCGTCTAATCTTACATCTGGTTAAATCGAATCATAGCTAAATGTTCTGAAATCATATTAGTAGCAGAGGTCACGAAGATGTTGAATTGTGTAACATTGCAAACAAGGCTATGGTCTCTGCAATCAATACCTGCTCAGAGTCGCTACTCAGCTACAAATTGAGCAAACATGACATGAGTTTGGCGGATCGCACACTTAACGCACGACGGAGCGCTAAAATATCGCAGCGGTCTGTCAAATCCATAGAAACGTCACTCATACTAAAACCGCACTAGATGGACGACTGTGCTAGCGCTGCGTCAACAGCGGTTAAGTGATTTTAGTGTGGGGATTGACATTTCTAGTATGGATCTGACGGACTACTGCGATATTTTAGCGCTCCGTTGTGCGTTAAGAGTGTGATCTACTTTTCTAAACCAACAACAACATACTATGACTAGATTCAATACGAGAACGAAATTTAGTTTGAAGCAGGTTTAAAAATATATATATGGCGTGCAAGGTAACCACACTCTTAGTGAACTTGAGATCCTCTGAGATTCTTGTAAACATAGTTTGTATGTGCGTGTAAGAAATATGAAAGAAAAGAAAGAAAGAAAAATAATTTATTCAGCATACACATTATACCGAAACGGTTGCAACAAGCTGTGACGCTGATTTTCAGTTGAATCCGGTTTGGGAATCGCTTTAGACTTATATACTAAAACGTCGGTTACGGAATGATATCCCCACGAGGTACTGCGTGAGCCATCTGCCTGTGTATTTCTCGCTTGTGGTGTATCAAGTTAATAATGTGTGGGTAAGATTTGTTGTCAAATGGCAAGATTTGTTGCAAACGAAATTAATCTAATATTATGAAATTAGTAGCGGCCCGCCTAGGGGCTGCGCCCACTGTGACTCGAATCATTTTCCCGAGGGAATAAGATGTTTTCCTCACAAGTCTCATACAAATTAAACTTTCTCTCCAACCACTTTATCTAAAAAAAAAATGCATCAAAATCCATTATGTAATTTTGAAGAATGAATATAAAAAAATAAGAAGCAGAAGTCATAAAGCAGATGTTGATTCGTGTTACATAGCAAACAAAACTTTGGTCTCTGCAATCAATATCTGCTGAGGCTCGCTACTCAGCTACAAATTGAGCAAACACGAGTGTCTGAACCGTATTGATAGCCTGATACAGGATGTATAAAAATCAACAGAAAATATTTGAAGGGGTAAACTTACTGAAAGTGTACAAATACGTATCAAAATAACATAGACTTAACCCAAGTAACACGGTTCGAAATATGAAAAAAATGTCGACGACTGAGATCCAAAAATCTTTTTGAAATTTCGACCTATGTTCCTTGGGGAAAGTTGTTCAGTTCAGGGCTGGTTTGCCCATTGAAAGGAAGATTCATGGGCCTAACCTTATACCCTGTATATCTGAGTGGGCAACGAGAGTCTACACATTGAGGCAATATGTACCACACGTTCTGATACCTATTGACATCAATCCATATTTTATGTCTAAGTCCTTATTACCACACGACAAGAAGAAGAAGAAGATTACCAATAATAAGGAAGATTCAATTGAATACATAACAATATCATATTCTTTTCGGTCACTTAAGAACTTTGGTCATTTCGCCACTTGATCATTTTATTACCTTGCGTGTAATCGGCCATGAATGTTCGTTTCACTATATAAGTATATTCTTTTATCAATAGGGATGTTAGTTAGAAATTTATTTTAATATATAGTCAAGATTAATTATGTAATTTATAATTATTTGAATAATCTTTCTGCAGCATAAAACATACAGGTTCATTATACTGTTTTTTTTACTAGAAAATCATATACAGTCCACTTTACTGTACCATGTTTAAGCCCAATATACTATTTTGTGTGGGTACAACTAGCGACCCGCCAAGCGGTTGTACTCGCTGTAACTCATCTTCCCGTAGGGATAAGTTGTTTTCCTGGCAAGTTTTAGGCCGTTCCCACACTTGATGTATAACGCAGTGCTAAAATAATGCTGCATAACGCATGCGTAAGTCAGAAACCTACTAAAAACTTCTATTCATATACTAAAACCACTGTTGACGCAGGTATAACGCACAACCGCTGTTAAAGCAGCAATAAACCTCCCTCTTAAATCACTCTATGTATTAAAAAAACTGCACCATAATAAATGTGTAGTTTTAAAAATCAAAGCATACCTACAACACCTACAAACATTCAGACAGACGACGCCGGAAGCGACTTACAAGTATGTAATCATTAATTAAATTATTAATTTTACAACATTAACGGCATTAATCTGTAAAACTGACAAAGTTTTAATCCGATACTTATTTCATGAAATGTTTGTGTATAATTACTGTGCGCTGGAATTTACTCTATAGATGATAATCAGATGAAAATTATATACTGGCAGGTAACTTTTTAACCGACGCGCGTGCATGAAAAGACTGATGAATGTAGAAGAAGCGAAAGAAGTATGCCAGGATCGTAGCAAGTGGAAAGAAACAGTCTCTGCCTACCCCAACGGGAAAGAGGCGTGATTTATGTATGTATGTAACTTTTTAACACAGAAGGATACTCTAAGTTTACTTTTCTGTAACGTGATGATCACGATCACGTACCTATGTACGAGTACATAGTCGTTCAATGTTTTAGACGTATCCATTGTTTGGCTAACGTACTGTCTGTCAATAAACACTACCGAGCTTCCCTGTTTAGTTAATACCCCCTTGGAACCAAAGCTAAATACCAACTGTACGTACGTCCATTCATTGTGAATGTTTAGATAGTACCACTATTGTCTACGTAACTCTCTAGACAATTGTAGTTACGGATTCCCATGGAGATATTAATTTTGTGGCGGATTGCTGGAATAACTAAACTTTGAAGGATACATCACAATAATCGAATTACAGACAATCTGGTTAAATATAAACGCAGTGTTGCCAGTCCACTCAATTGCTTTCGGACGGGTTGCCATTTAAAAACGGACGGTTTTAGCTGAAAAGGGACGGTTTTTAGTTTTATACAAAATCAAAGACTAAAGCAATTTTTAATCGTTTTTTACTGTTCAAAATCGAATTTTTTTGTTGATCATTGTATTATTGGGTTCAAATTTTAGAACTCCTCCAGCCTAATTTACACCAGTGCTCGTGACCATCAATGATGAAATATGTTCCGTTGTCAGTCGGTTGCGGTATTCAGTTTCGATATTTTTCAATTTGCTGAACACCCGCTCGACGCTAGCGTTCAAAAAAGGTAAAATTAATAAAAGATCAACCACTTTGCTAAGGTTCTTGAATTTCGGTTGCCCTGCCAGGTCTTGAAGTGCAAACACATTCTTCCAAAAATTGTTCTGGGGGCAACTTTTCATCTATTCCACAAGAGTTCAAATCCATCAATGTCAATTCTCTTAATTCTTTCATGAGGTTTTCCGTGTGAAGATACTTCTTTAAGAAAGGAAACCTGTCAATAACGTGCATTATTTGCTGTGGACTTACTGGAGTTACTGTGGTCCGAAAAGGGACGGTTTAGTAGAACGGACAAAAAAGGGACGGTCCAATGCCAAAAGGGACGGAAAACCGTCCGTTTTGGGACGGTCTGGCAACGCTTATTGCAACGTCTGTTTATTAAACAGCCACAAGGCCTCTGCCTGATGACGCGTATAGCCAAGTCATACTACTACTGTCACTACATTTTGGCGCACCGATGTGGCGCAGAGGTAGTGCGACTGCCTGTGATGTGACGCAGAAGGTCCCGGGTTGCGTTAGTACAAACCGGACTACAGCACAGACAGGGGACTGTCTGTGCTGTAGTCGGGTTGGAACATTAAATTATGCTACAAAGGCGACTACAACACAGACATCATCGATTAACGATCAATGCTGAGTTAACGATTGTGATTTTTATTATTTTAACGATTACCTTATGATGTTTTAATGATAAATTGTAGTTTAATGATATTTTAATGATGAATAACCAATCATGAATAATTACTGAAATGATTAATGATAATTTTAATGACGAATCACACGTAAATACTTAAAGATATTTTAATGATTAATGACACTTTAATGATTAATGAAATTTTAATGATTAATGATATTTAATGATTAATGATATATGAATGATATTTGAATGAGTAATGATATTTTAATGAGTAATGATATTTTAATGATAGATGATATTTTAATGATTAATGATATTTTAATGATAAATACAAAAGCAACTCAAGCTCAAACATAGGTTTGTTAGGCACAACCTATCCTAACCTGGCGTCAACGCCAGGTTAGGTTAGGTTAGGTTAGAACTGCGTCCACAACGCACGAGCCGAGCGAGCGGAGCGAGCGTGCCCCGGCAGGGGCCGGCGATGTGCCAGAACCGACACAGGGCATTTCAAAACTAATGTAATTGCGAAGAGGCTGGTATGAGTGCTCTGTGTTGTAGTCGGGTTTGTACGTCCGAACTCTGTACCAACCAGACTGCAACACAGAGTATGGATGTCTGTGTTGTAGTCGGGTTTGTATTTACGCTCCCGGGTTCGATTCTCGGTGGGTCACTCACAAAGTTGATATTTATCACTTTGTGAATTTGTTCCCAGTCTGGTTAGGACATTGCGGGCTGAACCACCCGATTGTCCGTAAGTAAGATGGTTCCGTTCGGATGGCACATTAAGCCGTAGGTCCCGGTCTATGATCACTTAGACGGCGGTCGTTACACAACCATGTCAGAAGCCTGCTACATGTAGAAGGCGGTTGAAAAATCCTGACACTAGTGTTCATCGGGTCGTTAGACGACTCGGTGTCCCATACGAAAAGAGACTAAATTTTATAGGCGGATAGGCAAGTACAGTGTAATATCTAGAACTTCAGTCACAAGCCATCAAACGCTGCTGCCTATTTCTCTGGATGATTTATTCCCTAAATGGCTTTCTACCACACACGGACAGAATTTGGACAATCCTATTATATGCCGACTACCAATTGGTTCAATAAATAGACAAGGCTTTCTTATTAGGTAAGTACCTACTAATATTAAATACACATAGGTACTAATATCATAGAATCACATATATACATTTGTGTAGGAAAAGTACTAACTTCGCTTCAAGGGATGAACCAGCCCATGAAACTGAACAACTTGCCCCAAGAATATTGATCGAAAAAAAAAAAATTTGGTCCTCCCATACAAAATGTACCAACCGACAGAGTCAGGATGTAATATGGGAGGTCCAAGTTTTTTTTTCATATTTTGACATACGTTACTTGGAAAAAAATGTTCAGCTTTGTGGGCTGGTTCATCTCTGGAAAGGAAGATTGTACTTATCCAAACATCGTGTATAAAGTCTATGACTTATATATAAACACACAAAAAGCACGCTAGTATTCCCTTAAATGTCAATATTAATTGCCTACTCTAATTAATATTTATATACATCTATATATATTTCTGACGGCTATGGCCAACCAGTCTTTCAGTAAAAGAAATCGAGCAATGACCCGAGGCTATTTCTTTTGTTACAATGATCTTAAAAGTAAATGAGTACGGAAGCGAAAAAACTTGTTCAGCAAAAATACGAAGAAGAATTCAATTAGCACCTCCTTGTTGGTACTTGAATAGAAAAAGTTGATGAAGGCAAGTATACACCAAGAACATAAAAATAAAAATAAAATATTAGTGAGAAGACGTTCTACCGCAAAGCTGACTTACGTGATGAAAACGATACAAACTGAATAACTTTCTTCAAGAAACAAAGGTTGAATTATAAAAAAAAATACTCTCATACGAACTGGCTCGACCGGTCATTTTGTATTTTTTTTGAACCTGTGTTCCTTGTCACCGTTTCATCGAAATGTAACATGATACACTTAGACCGCGAACTCTTCATAATATGTAGTTTGTGTACCTACGGTATGATTACAGTCACACTACGTACATCCAAGTGGAAAGCGCATTATGTAGCCATTAACTGTAAACTTCCTACTGTAAAAGTTAATGTAATGCATACAGAAAAATATCCACAGTGTGCTCCCAATGTACCCCGTCCTTTAGAGGAACGTGCCTGCTACGGACAACCAAAAGGGTTGCTCCAACTGAATAATTTTGTTACTATTCCTTTTGAAGTTAATTATAACTCTTGCTTCCGCGTTGGTGCCTCACAATGACATGATTCATTAAAGTACCTAGATTGCAAAAGTATCTTATATTCAGTGTGACTTGTAACAAAAAAGAACATTTATCAAAAATGAAAATAAGAAATCGAAAAATTGACAAGCGTCGACCGGGAAAATTAATCCCGTCGTCGTCGTCGAGCGTCGCTTGTAAATTTTTCGATTTCCTATTTTCATTTATGAGAAAAATAATAATTGCTATACTGTGAGTGCGGTAAATCTCAATAAATTAAAAACATTTTGTATCTTCAGGGTGGCATAATAGCATTATTTTGTGGCAATTATAAAACAAATTTGATAAAAACATGTATCTACTATCCTCATTTTCCAAATCTCATGCAAGTACCTACTAAAATGTATTGAAATTAAATTTATCCTATTAATCGTGTTTTCCGTTAGATACTTATAACGCTAGAAAACATTTTATTGTTTTAGGTGGTTTTAGTATGGCGTTATCATAATCGTATTAACACGGATTAATCTATTCACAAGTAAAGTTTTAATAGAAACCCTGAAATAGTTGCTTTAAACCTTATATCTAAAGTTATTTAATATATTAACGTGTTCTAAAACTAAATTTTAATTAACTTACCTACGAGCGGCAATAAGAATTGAAGTTTTCCAAAGGACACAATGTTTGATAAATTTCTATAACCAGGTTCGACATTTTTTACGTTTATTTCATCTAAAGAATACCTTATAAATAAATAAAAAGAAGTCTAAAAACTAAAACCCGACTACTGAGATTTCGCGCTCTAAAAAGTAAGAAACAAGAAATCTGAAATAATAACTACTCACGATTGAATGTGTTTTTCGTCTCCAAAATTCATACAAAGTAAACAGCTATTATAATTTATTTTCATGGCAGTTTAATATAAAGTTCATAGCGTTTTTCAGGTGAAAGCTGTGGTCGTTTGCCACGTTGCCTTATTTATTTTATAAACTAGATAGTACTAGAACACGTGGAAAACGACCACAGCTATCACCTGAAAACCGCTATGAACTTTATATTGAACTGCCATGAAAATAAATTATAATAGCTGTTTACTTTGTATGAATTTTGGAGACGAAAAACACATTCAATCGTGAGTAGTTATTATTTCAGATTTCTTGTTTCTTACTTTTTAGAGCGCGAAATCTCAGTAGTCGGGTTTTAGTTTTTAGACTTCTTTTTATTTTAATTATTTTGGGGTTGTAAACTTAAATTTTCACGATTGTTTGTTGGAAGATGTAGGTAGGTACGAGTTTAAACTGTATTATGATTTTGTTAGGTGTATATAAAATATGCTAGTAATCCCCCCCCCCCGTGTGATTTCATTACCAAAACAAATGTTTCAGTTTCTTTATTCTAGAGGGGGGCAAGCCCCCCTCAACCCCCCGTGTCGATGCATGCTGTTGGTTTGTTACCAAAACAAGTTTTTCATTTTCTTTGTTCTGTGAGGGGGGCCAGCCCCCCTCAACCCCCCATGTCGATGCTTGCAGCTGGTTTCATCACCAAAAAAGATGTTTCCGTTTCTTTTTCTGCGAGGGGGGAAAGCCCCCCTCAACCCTCAGGGTCGATGCTTGCTGTTGGTTTCGTTACCAAAACAGATGTTTTCATTTATTATTTTAGCTACGTATAAAATTTAATATGAATTTATGAAGCGTTAAAACGACAAGTTTTAAGAAAAATGCACAAATATCTGCTTTTAGAATATTAGTTGTAGAATCTTTTATGTACATACATACATGTACCTATCTATACATACATACATATAAACACATATCACTCTTTTATCCCGCTTTCGCTCTGCCTACCTATCTATGTACGCGTTAAATTAATTTAAATGTAATAATTCGCGGTACCTTCAACTTGAATCCCATTACATGAGATGAAAAATATGACAGTTTGTTTGATATCCAACACCATATAAACCTTATTCAAACATATTTTACATGCAGTAGCAGTACGTATTGTGACTTAAACGTCAATTTTGGTGCAGCTACTCAATTGAGTAAGTCAAAAGTCTCAGACAACAGATGTCGCTGTTAGTTTTCCTAAAACGCGAATTGGCTTAATAGCACTACCTTTTTCAAAAATTTTGGAAAGTGCGTGTTCCCCTAAAAATAAGAAATTTAACCGCAGTAAAGAGCAGCCTATGTTTTATTCTAGACATTATTTCATCTTTGTACAAAGTATCATTTGAATCTATTCAGCCGTTTTAGCGCCAAGTCCTAACAAACACATATCCGCGTTTATAAATTATATAAGGAATCAGGAATTAGGATTAGGATTCGTAGGATCTCTTATGTACCTACCTATCTATGCGTTAAATTAATTTAAATGTGATAATTTTCGCGGTACTTTTCTACTTCGATCCCATTAAATATGATGAAAAATATGTCAGATCTGAGCCTAAGGAGCAGCTCTTTCTTACCATAGCTTATACACAGATATTTAGCGTATGTAGTGCTATCACGTTTTGTCTGCCTTTCGTTTTCATCATCAGATCAGCTCCACGAGTATGGCACATACCGACACCACACCGATACCGATACCAATGTACCTGCTGCTCGTAGAAAGTGGTTGAAATTTTTTGACATAAGGGCTCATTGAGGACCAATGTGGCGCAGTGGTAGTGCGATTGCCTTTGACGCAGAAGGTTCCGGGTTCGATTCTCGGTGGGTCACTCACAAAGTTGATATTTATCACTTTGTGAATTTGTTCCCAGTCTGGTTAGGACATTGCAGGCTGAACCACCCGATTGTCCGTAAGAAAGATGGTTCCGTGTTTCGGATGGCACGTTAAGCCGTTGGTCCAGGTTGTTGTCTATGATCACTTTAGACGGCGGTCGTTACACAACCATGTCAGCACCCTGCTACTTGCAGAAGGCGGTTGAAAAATTCCGACACTAGGGTTCATCGGATCGTTGGACGACTCGGTGTCCCACACGAAAAAAGAAATTGAATCGTTAGACGGCTCGGCGTCCTACACGAGAAGAGAGAAAGAGAAAAACCGATGTACCAATTTCATACTAAATTGACATTGCGTAAATGCAAGAAAGTTTTAAACTTTCACCTACATTACATATATTTTTGAAATGTGCTATTTAAGCCCTTTTGTTTGATACCCAACACGATACCACTTGAAGAAAAAAAAATTTTTGTTCGTATTTTTATGCACGCTAGAGGGCGCCATGCTCATTTTATTGTGACATGACATAGCCTATAACCATCGGACTGTTCAGACGCTTCTATTGACATTTCATTTGTCAAATTCTGATAAGTAGATTCGTAGCTAGGAGGGAACAAAGGAATTATTGCCACATACATACATACATTCCGGTCAAAATCATAACCCTCCTTTTTGCTTTGCTGTAGTCGGGTAAAAAGAAAACTAAGCAAATATCCAGTTTTATCTTTAAATGAACAAATATCACTCATAACGTAAGTTTAAAACGACTTACCTTGTTATAGTTTTGGTAGAGGGTTGGGCCTCTACGTTTTGGCTGTTTATGACATCCTTCTTCCGGAGGTCGACAGATCACAACAATGTAATTCGGTTAAACTTACATAACACATCTAGTTTTGAAACGAAATTGAATCATTTTACATTAAATCAAAACTGTACTTTTTGTAGTGCTATTAATAAATCAGTGATTCAATTACTTTCTTTTATTGTCCTTAATTTTGAATAATTCAATACAATAAAACGCAGTTTTGTCAAATTCAAATAACAACAGTAGTTATATTGGAAAACCCGTTCACTGAAGCTGACATAGAAAAAAGTTCTACAATCAAATTATTATTCATTACAAAAACCAATTTTGCCCACCTTGTGGGTAGAACATTTTAATAAAATCAAAAATCAAACTTTTCTTGAGACCAAAAATAAAAATGTTATCTGGCCTAATAATAAAAACAAGAGCAATCTAGAATATGATGAGCAAACGAAAAACCAATAACGAAGTGTCTACAAAGATACTGCTAGGACCAATAAATCGTTAGCACATAATCCAATTGTCTGTAACAAAGTTGCTGTAATTCGGCAGACACTGCGAAGTGGATCAGTTTGGGTTGATTTGATTACCCATTATGTGGACAACAAAACGGACAAGTTCAGTTCTTATCTAGAACGCATTCGTTCTAAGTTTATCTTAAGCATAGTCACACCAACGGGCGGATCGCACACTTAACGCACGATGGAGCTGTAAAATATCGCAATGGTCTGTCAAATCCATACTAGAAACGTCACTCCCCATACTAAAACCGCACTGGACAGACGACGCTGCGATAGCGCTGCGTCGACAGCGGTTGAGCGGCTTAAGTATTGGGATTGACATTCTAGTATACCTAGATCTGACATACCACTGCGATGTTTTAACGTCGTGCGTTAAGTGTGCAATCCGCCTATAGAGTACGCCAGCTACGGTATGTTCTGTCTGAAATTCCGACATTATTCGAAGGTGCTTGGGGACTACAAAACGCAAACGCTGAACGTTCCTTACGTAAAACCTTGCAATTTAACGACAGTTTTCTATAGCGGGTAACGGTTGCTATACTCGTATTTAGGTACTATTCTGTGGAAGCAGCTACTTTTACGTTTTTCTAAGCCACTAAAACTACTTCAATACTTAAAAAAGAGAGAAAAGCTAGTTCAATAAAAAAGTAATCAATATGAAACATGGATCATTTGAGAGAAATGAACGTAATTATTAAACTTTGTTTAACGCGGTCAGTGGCATGGATATAATTTGCCTTTGACTGAACCAATTATCAATTTATTAACTGTAGGTTTAATTAATCAAATTTTATGCTTTGTCACGGCTCATTCAAGTTATTATGAACATTTTTATGTACCCAGTTACCAGCCGCGTGGGCGGTATCACTCACTGATGTGCTCCTGGGGATTACGGATAAAACGTCATTCCGTGGTAAAATCGTCTCTCTGTCAAAGACTGTTTGAAAAACTTTCCTGCAGTAAAAGATTTTTAGAATCAGTTATTGTCTCGAAAACTACGAATAATAATCCGTTAAGTTGTTACTCGCAAGTTATTATTAAAACATAATATTGTACTTTTGGAGGTTATGGAATATTATTGATAAAGTTCTGAATAATGCTATACTTATCGTAGAACTTCTTAAGGAAAAGTCCATTCTGCGGTGCAGTCAATGCATCAGCTGGTCTATCTCATTAGATGACGTCATGATGTATCGGGTTTAAGATTATCCTCAAACCGCGGCATACGTTCCGTCAATACCTACCTACACAAACAAATAAAAATATGTTGCCATCTCTAAATTTGACAGACGCTGCAAAGTTTTTTTTTCAATTCCTTGACGCTTGTGCTCTAAAATTTTTCGTTCCACGTTCCAAATTCCTCTACTTACCTTCCTTTCTTATTTAAAGGAGTCTCAGCTGCAATATCTTAGCTCCTGCTGTGTTGAGCCCGACTTAAGTCTTATATCTTCTAAGTCTAGGTCACTTCCACGCCAGTTTAAAGCACAGCGGCAGTTCTAGTTTACTACCGTGCTTCTAAGTTTATTGGTAAAATAAATTAAACAGTTAGTCGTATATTGTGAAAAGTTTTATAACTACAATGCCAAAACAGCTATGCACGTATAGTTCTATCATCAAATATGATGAATTTCACGTCATATCGTACTATTCAAATATATATATATATATATATTTTTTAAAGAAGGTTGTGTCACAAGTCACAACAGTACTTATTTTCTTTGTGGTTGTGTGATGGTTGTCATTATCGCACAGAAAAATAGGTACCTACATGTCATACTTATCTATAATGTCAACAAGTAATTTGACGTGCAAGTCCTCAAATCAATAGGTTTGCAAAATTTCGCGTCTAAACTATCCACTTGATATTCTACCACAAATACAAAAACTTAAAATACGTTCCTGTCCACATTTTCTACGATGAAAATTCTGGAAATTTCCAGCAAGATAAAAAGAAATTCTTACTCCTCCAGGAATTTCAAACTTTTCATTTCACTAAGTTACCCCTTCACACTTTCTTTAGAGATCATGATGCAAGATTGTGCATTTTTATGCGGTTAAATATTTTTGCAAACATTTATTTAGGACCAAGGCTTCTAAGGAAGTTGGTTTGCTCGAGAATTTTCTTTTATTTCAAAGATCTAGTGATAAGCACGTAATAATAATTCTTGTTGGGAAGTACCTTCGTGCAATTTGTTCCGTTACGGAACTATTGCATATCTGTCATATATGGTAATTTCTGGTATTATACATACATACATACAAACATATATCACGCCTTTATCCCTTGCGGGGTAGGCAGAGCGTTAACGGCCGTAAGAATAGGGTCGCTATCGCCACGTCTGACATTTTTGAGCATTGTTTTCCAAGGTTGTTTCAGAAAACATGTGTATTACTATAGTGACAGGTTGTCAGCTTGTCGCCTAAATTGCAATATACCAATGCTCTCGAGTCCCTTAGTCGCCTTATACGACACCCGCGGGAAGGATGTGGAGTTGTGCTATTCTAAGCCGGCATCATACGGCATACATTATTCACTGGTATTATACATTACTATTTTTTACCTAAAATAGGTACATACTCGTATTACATATTATTATTTTATGGATGGCAAATAAAGCTGAATCTTGAAGTCTATATTCTATTTTTGAAGGCGTGCACCGTTCTCTTGTTTTCAAACTGACTTACAAAATATAACATTTCGGGTTTTTAATAATCTTCAATAAAGAAAAATTTATCATTAATCACTACATCTACAGACTTTCTAAAATACTTAATGTGAAGCTTAGGTGACCTCCTGTATTTGAAATCCTTTCCACTCCGCTCCACAGCCGACAGCTGACAGTAGTAAGAGCATTAAAGTATAGATGGCCTTGTAACAGGGTATTCAGTTAACGACATCTAGAGGAAAGTTGTGAAACGAGAAATAAGTTGGTTTGGTTTCAGTATTTAGGTAGTAACTGTACTGGAGCAGCAAACGAATACCCTAAAAGATTTAACTGAATAATGGATAGATGTCGTTGCTTACTAATCAAAACCGACACATTATAATATACAAAACGATGTAATATATATACCACAAAACGATGAAAGCTTTTGTTCGAAAATTTGTTAACGTGCGTCTTACTTTCTTGTGATAGTAAGTTACTAGCCTACCTTTAGGTAAAAACAATAAAAATAACTGGATATCTATTATGGGACACCAACGTATATTTTCCAGGATAAACCACTTAAAGTGAAGAATTAGTAAACTTTATGACGGCTGGTATCGACTGCTGTTCGTACCGTGTAGCGTATCCTGGGGGAGGCCTACCTCTAACAGTGAACTGCTATAGGCTGATTGTGATGCGTTATGATAAAAAATATTAAAATTAATTTACATCTATATGTAGTTTGAATAACAGTCCACTAAACTGCTGCGGCATATTCCTGCCCATCAACGTCGATTCATAATTTATAATGAATCTCATAATGCATCTCATCAAGTCATCAATCATCAATATTATTATGCTATCAATTCATGTTCCACAGACGCTATCTCCACACATGAGACGTAAAACGTGAAACGTAAGACAGCGCGATGCTGGAAACCGCTTACAAATTAAATTTAAACTACCGTCTTTTCTATACCTACCCGTGGGACGTCTATCGCCGATTAATTTGCCTGATTTCTCTCGTCTTACGTCTATAGATAGACGCAGGTGTCTGTTATGTCTACTACTACCACGGAAAAAAATATCTACTACGGAACCATTAATTGGAAAAAACTTAGGATTCAGGACAAGTTAGCCTTCGGGTTGCAAAAGTCAGATAGCAGTCACTCTGTGTGAAATCTCGGTTCCACGTCAAATCCCTTAGGTTAGATAGCAGACCCCGACAGATAAACGCTATAAGGCAAGGAGAATAATGAGATGAAATGGAAAAAAAGAAATATTAAAATATTTTGGACAGAGGCTCTTTAATTTGTGCTCCTAACATAAAAAGGAATTGTTTTCGTACCGCTGTACATAATTGGATGATTGCCGTGAAATTGTATTCATTGAACCGAAAAAAGATCTGAAACACTCTTAGTCCTTTTTTTTATTCTTCACAAGAAAAAAGAGAAGAGTTGAGATGATGAGTTCAGCTAATTCAGAAAATTTATGAAATCATGCGGTTATTACTTGTGATCAAAGCGTTCTGTTGTCATAATTTTTTAAGGAAGTGACAATATTTTTAGATTTCGTCAACATCAAATCCTTTGTGATAAAATATTTCTTGCTAGTGACATTAATTAATTATCTAGTCAGTGTCAATAAAAGAAACAAGATGTGTAGATGATGTTTGACATTAGTACTTTGTGTTCAACCGTGTCTTTCCTGTTTAAGAATGCCACTAGCCTGATGCTTAACCTAGACTGACCACAATCAATTTGCTGTAATTCACCAAGTCAATTCGAATTGGGACAGCTACCAAGCCAAGACAAATGATTGCAATTCCGTGTTTCGGAGGAATAGTGCTAAATAAATTGGAAACGTTATTGAGGGCATCGTACTTAACTATTTTTTAGATTAAAATCTTAGCAAATTCTCTTCCTCATAGGCAAATGAGGTCGACATCTAACCTAAATAAGAAAGTAGTTCACAGCGATGTTGGGCAACGTTTCATGTGTATTGCAATTTTGGAAGACATGCTGACAACCTGTTTTGTACTAATAGGTATACTATTCGCTAGTTTCCTGGGTCAGTAATTATTTATTTAACTTGCAACAAAAATCTTTAACGATGTATAGAGGTTAACTAGTCTATTCTTCATTCATGTAAGCCGACGTGGCAAAAATGGCGCCTCTGAAGAACCAAAATCCGCGTGCGCGTGAGGCTCTCAATTAAACTTGGTTTTTCCTAAAATATTGGCGATCCAATCTCAAAAACACACAGTGTCCTATGGATTTTGTAAAATTCTGTGAATATTCCGTTCGTGTGGTATGCTGGCCTCCCTGCCGCCCGAAACGCAGGCCGAGTCCGGGAGGGCAAAGCTATTAAAGGGAGATTTCGTGTGTAAAGGCGTGATGTATGTATGTGCATATCTTATCTTATCTTAATAAGCCTAGCCTAGCCACTGCTGGGCAAAGGTCTCCCTCTTCTTAGTGGGTTCTTTAGTGAGAAGATATTATTTTTCCGCAAAAAATAAAAAGATAACGGATTTTGCACCTTTGTGTATAAACAATCAAGCCCTAGAGCAAAAAACTAGTGAAAAATATCTCGGTCTAATCTTAGATTCTGCATTGTCTTGGAAGCCACACATCGAAAAACTTCGCGCAAAACTACGATCGCTCACCGGTGCTCTCAAAAGCTGTGCAAAATGTCTTCCAAAAAAGGTCCGCTATATTATATACAACTCACTTATAAAACCACATTTAGAATATCTAATTGAAATCTGGGGATCAGCGGCCAAAACAAATTTACTTCCTTTACAAAGAACACAAAACAAACTTATCAAAATACTATTCAAATTTGATTTCTCAACCCCTACCAATAAACTATATAAAGATACAAAAATATTAAACATCAAACAAACATATACATACAATACATGCATATTAATAAGAAAAATATTGAATAAAGATATCCGCACCCAAATATGTTTTACAAAAAAAGTACAAGTGCAAAAGAGAATACTTCGAAATGCCAACGCCCTAGTACTTAGAAAACCAAGAACTAACTACGGCAAAACTAATCTACTATATGAGGGTGCCCAGATATATAATAAAATTCCAAATGATATTAAAGACACTAAATCACTGCCTACGTTCAAAAGACTACTGAAGAGATACATTACAAAAAAATAAGTATTTCCTAAATTATAAAAATTCTTTAAAAATGTCACCTATAAAATCTTATATTTGTTGCAATGTTGCTACGCACCAAAACTTATAATATGACTATACCTACAAAATAAAATACACAGTGTAATTATATTTAAAATACATCGCGTTCATAGTTACGAAATAGTAGTCAATGCTCTACTAGACACACATACACATATCACCCCTTTATTTCTTGCGAGGTAGGCAGAGCGTTAATGACAGTAGAATGCGAACGCTATTGCAATGATTGAGACCCGTTTCAGATATATTGTATATCACTGACAGGTTGTCAGACTGCAGCCTAAACAACTATATGTGCACTACAAACCCAATAACAAAAAAAAGAAAAAAAAAAAAAAAACAAAACAACTAAACCAAAACTAACCTAGTAATAAAATATGCCAATAAATTCAACACGGAGCAAACATTACGGGGCAAACCACTTCCTGCCGATCTTATTCCGTGGTCTGCTAAGCCGGTTTTGTTTGCCGGGCGTCGCGTCGTTAGTTTATTATACCTATGCGCGCTTAGCTTATCAGCAACAATATAGATAGTTACCTTTTATGCGAACACTTTTTTATGCTACCTACAAAAGAAACAACTTTTTTACTACATTTACGATGTGAATCTTTAATGTTTAGTTTTTTTTTTTTAAATATATAAGTATATTAGTGCCTAAGTAATCATAAGATACTACATACTCTGCATGCTTGCCATAATTGAACAAAATACACAAGTGTTATTTAAGTTTCTCGAGTAAGTGAGTGTAACTCTTTTTTGAGAAATAAATTCTTAAACCAGAAACCAGAAGAATCTGTAGTTTTACAAGACTATATTTTATGATACGGGGTGTAAGGGACAGCGTCCCGAATACTGGTTGGGTGCAAACAAACCATGAAACTGAACAACTTTTCCCTAGGAACATATGTCAAGAAACGTCATAAAATTTTTGGTTTCCCATAGTAAATGCAGTCAGCTGATCGCGATTGTGTAAATTTGTTGTCGTTTCCTGACATATGTTCCTAGGGTTCAGTTTTACAGTCAACATTTTCATGAACAAATCAAATTATTTCAATAGCGCTTGCTTCGCTAGCTATAGTCTAATTGTGTCTCAAGTTGTTTCAAACTCAAGTTAGCGAGTGTCTTAACTGCAATAGAGTGGTCGATTTGGTATGCTGTTATTGCTCAAATACCAACTAGATAGGTACCAATTAATAGTAACTGTCATACTGCTGCTGCTGTTCACGGTACATAACTTCCGGTTAAGGAAGAAACTATGATATTATGGACGAGTGTGCGTGTAAGTGTGTCGATCTTCATAAGCCATAGGGAAGTATGTAGATCTTCATAAGGAACGTAGTAATATAAATAAACATAAAAATACTTTTACGTTTTAAACTTTTTTAGATTTGTAGATGTTTCTGGTACTTTAAAATACTTGCAAAGAGGGTGCATGCAAACATTGTAACAAAAAAAAAATTGGAAAACCATAAAAAATATCATATTTTGGAAAAACTAGTTATACGAGTTTGAACTTCTGAAAACCGGGATGGAAATATTGAAAAAATCGGGCCGATGTTTCGGTTTTTCGAAACTCTGTAATCCAGGGTTACATGCCCTACTCGAAACAAATAACATTAATTAACGGTTGAGAGCCAAGTTTTCAGATAGGTTAGGTCAGGAATAGGAGTAAAATGAAATCGGGCCAATATTATTCGGGTTTTAGGAATTCAGGAATCCCGGTTTCCATCCCCTACTCGAAACTATAGCTAACATTTATTAGCGACTGAGAGCCAAACTTTCAGTTATTACTAGACAGGTAAACATAAATGTATTTTAGTTTCTTTTTGCAGAGAAAAGTAAAAGTGTTATGCTGAGGAGATGTCGTTCGTACTACATCATAAAAATGCTTAAAAAATATATATTACATTATAATTTCGTGCCTTTATTCTACTTCAGTAAAAATGGAAGTGGCAGCTTGAAAGCAGGGATAAAGGTCAAGTAAATTTTATTAAATTGGATGGATGGTTTCAATAGGTATCTCCATTAATGACAGTAGGACAGCATCTGCAAAAAGCCCTAATAAGTTACCTATATTTTCTAAAACCTGAAACAGTCATAGCGATTACGGCAATCAAACTAAAAACTACAATATTGAATTCATAGTAGCGCCTGTATCTCAGGTCTTTCAAACCATCTAAGATTGCAAATGTTTTCCAATTCATTAAGAACCATTTGTAGGAGCTCATAAAAATATTTTATAAGCAGGTTTTTATTATGGAGGTAAAATAATACCAAGGAACTTTACCACAAGAAGGCGGAAAACTTTCCCTCGATCTCTTACAAGTTGATCAGAAAACTTAGAGAGAGAGAAAAACTTTTTCTTTTAATACGAACTTTTGTTCTACGGATGACTCATACAGAGTTTTAATCATAGGTACCTTTTAATATTATCTCGATTTGAATATGGATTGTTAAAGTGCCTTTCTGGAAATTAAAATGTTCTCTCGATATCCTATTTGGAGAAAACAACATACGATATAATATTATAATAAAGTTTGTTTACGCCGCTACCGCGCTATGACATGAATTTGTTTTGTATGTGTAGTGCTAAAACACAATTTGACCGTGTTTGCGTAAACTATACCATAATATAGAACTTATTTTACCTAAAGATTTGTATAAAAATAACCCCATATTTACGCAATCGTATAAACAATTAACAAAGTTAATCGATTTATACGGTATTACTTTTATATAGTTTTCCAATTGAACGCTTCCTAATAATTCATGTATCTTTGATTATTATAACTTATTTTATTGCCTTAAGGTTTTATTCGTTTTGTAGGTAAATATTCCACTTGTTAGCTGCTGAGCCGCCATTGTGATTAAAATAAATTTCTTCGTGCTCGCCGTCGCCTTTACAAAAAAAACTGCGTTAAGTATGAAAACAGCCTTAGCAACCAACAAAGTGTATGAATTATCTCTTTTTATGCTCAGAATAAACTTTTCTGATCCTTCTAAGAAAGTTTCTGTCTATTTATAGGTAATCTAGTGGAATACTGAGATTTACGTTTTCAGTATACAAAGTCATCCAGTTTACCTTATTGTTAGTCGGCCTTCCATTTAGCGGAAACCGTTTGCCGCTTTACCTATGTCGCTATACAAAAACTTTTCCGAGAATAACAGCGGTCTCTCAGATCAATACTAGAAATGTCAATCCCCATACTAAAACCGCTCTCGACGGATGAGGCTGTCGCTGAGTCGACAGCGATTGAGCGGTTTTAGTATGGGGATTGGCATTTCTAGTATGGATATGACGGACCGTTGCGATGTTTTAGCGCTCCGATGTGCGTCAAGTGTGTAATCCACCTAAAGGCATTACTCGGTAAGGAAACAGGAGAGTACGTTTGTATGAAAATACTACACTAGGGAATCCTCTTAAATGACATTATTACATAATACAGTCTCACAACGACGCAGTGCAGCATCATTGTGTGCTTCTATCTAAGTGTTTTCATACAACTTCTATCGTAAGCTCTTCGACTTAAGCGGACTTTAAAAAAACTAGTTTTGCTCATTTACACAAACATTTATTCAACAATACTATAATTAATTTTCTTTTGGTTGGACTATCAATCTTTCACATTCTTTTAGCATTTGTATGACCACTCGGACGAAAAATAATAAACGTCATATTTTAATCATTATTCAACAGGTAACTTGTATGCTTTGACAAACAGGTAGATAATATTGTCGAGTACAACTTTTTGCCCACCTCTTACATCCCCACTAAAGTTTACAACCAAAGACAGCTAATTAAATTTCAACATAAATTTTATGCTTACAAATTTCAATGTGCGATGTTTTTATATACTAGTTACTTTTCATAATAATAATAATTATTATACATAGGAATCTTGTTCATTTTAAGTATGGCTGCAATTTGCCTTTTGAGTTTACCTAGATATATTACAAAGAATGATATGAGACGCTCCACGCTCTTCCCATTTCTGTATTAATAGTATTCAATTTATCATTCATGATATATATTTTACATTCAAAAAACATTTTAAATAGTAAAATTAATATAGAAAATCTATATTTATTTGGCTTCAGTGGATACGAAATTAAACTAATAAATTACAAACTTGGTACTCTCGTGCGACAGTTACACGTGCAACTAGAGACACACTTATTTTGCATACACCAAACTTGTCCACAACCTAAAGTTCTACAGGGTGTAAAAATAGCTGCAAATATTTTAAGGGGTGAAGCAGTCCATGAAACTGACCAACTTTCCCCGAGAAACATAGATCAAAATATGAGAAAATTTTTTGGACCTTCTCTCCTCCATACAAATTGACTTGGTCAGTCGGTAATTTTGGTATTTCGACCTATGTTTCGTGGGGAAAATTGTTCAGTTTCATGAGCTGATTCACCCCTTATAATGTTGCAGCTAATATTATTAGGTACACCTTATATATTTTGCCAAAATTTTGTAGAATCGCTAATACAAATATTTTGATAGAATACGGGTTGCATTTTGTAAAGTTCTGACTGAATTGACGCTCACATTTTACGTAAGAATGTGTGTTAGCAGTTTTGATGCGTAACATAATAAAATAAGGAAAGAACGAGTAACCAAAAATGCCTTAATATGGGTTGCCCAGTTATTTTAATAATATCTTATAACTTAACAGAAGTAGGCCAATATTATCTTTGGGTCAGAAACATCATATTTTTCGTACAACATTTACTCTTTATCATACAATACATTCATAGTAACATTTGCTTACTTTCTAAATATATTATCTTATAGAGGTAGAAAAACATTTAGTTAACATATACTCATACACAGTGGAGTATAAAACCGAATTGAAGCTAGTTTCCCTAAGATAAGATCTTCATTACGTCAGAACACAGGCTAGGTTTTGACTAATTCAAGATGATTCATGCAAACTCCCGAATTGAATAACCACAACAGAAATTCAATTATTATTCATGATGTGTTCGAAGTGATTGGAATTTGGAAGCCTCAATTCGATATGTAGACACAATACAAAATACGATTCTCAAAAGTCCGTACCAATTTGTCACTTAAATCACTAAGTAGCCTCGTTGTTTTTATGCACAAAAATAGCGCACTCACTTATACTTTCAAAAATTCTTCATAATGATCATCTAATAAGTATGGTTTCTTTCTCTTTTTATACGGCCAGGAAACACAAATCAAATCGCGGAGTTCTCTCTAAACAATGCCTATGCTCTGAATCAAAGTAGCGTTTCTTGTGTAATGGTATCTCCGCACTGGTTATAATAAACTTATGTTATTTCCATTTGAGTACTTCGCTGAGGAGCGGAGGGACCGGATCGTCGTCAACCTGACAGAGGACGTGTGATTGTCGCGACGTAACAGTGAAGCCTGGTGGCCTCCGGATTCTCTGGAAAGAAAGACAGATATTCCTTAAAAAAGTATTTCAAAGCGATTGCAGAATGGAGTTGTTCAGTGATAGTTTTGTAACTAATATTGGCATTCTAAAAGTATTCGTTGTAAATCTACTTAGAAATAAATAATTTAGGATAAATAATTTAGTAGTATTTTTAGGCGGTTAGTGGCAAAAGTGGGCTGCCGCGCTGTGAGAGAAGAGATGTCCGGTTACTTGTGTCCTAATCAACTGGGCTTTGGGACACCGTTAGGCTGCGAGGCGGCGATCCACGCCACACGTGCTTTTGCCTCCGACCCTGCAAACACTGACTGCGTAATTTTAAAACTGGACATAAAGAATGCCTTTAACTCCCTCGAAAGGGACGTTTTATTTACAGGAAGCCAGAGCTAAGATCCCTTCCCTTTATCACTTCCTGTCCCAGCTGTACGGGTCCGCTTCAAATCTTTTCTTCGGGGACAAACTTATTTTATCTGAAGTTGGTGCTCAGCAGGGGGACCCACTTGGCCCTCTTGTCTTCAGCCTAGCCATTCATAAGATCATTGTCCAATTAAAGTCACCACTTAATATATGGTACTTGGACGATGGTACTATTGGTGGCAAGCCGGAAATCGTGGAAAAAGATTTAGCTCTTCTTATTCCACGGCTGAGGCAGTTAGGGCTGGAGGTAGGTATGGCCAAGTGTGAGTTCTTCTCTGCCAGTCAGGATAGGTCCCTCTTTGACCGTTTCGGTTCCTTAATGCCTGGGCTAAAGGAGTTGAATACAAGGAACTTTACTCTTTTAGGTTCTCCAATCTTCCCATCCGGTGTACCAGTGGCAATTGAGGAGAAAAGACGTTTGTTGGAGGCATCTCGAAAACGCCTGAAGGGCCTGTCCGCACATGTTGCCCTGATTCTTTTGCGGGTGTGTTTTGCCATCCCTAAAGTGACGTATTTGTTACGAACGTCTCCCACTTGGATGTTCCCAGAGGAAGTCTCGCTCTTCGACGATACACTAAGAGACACGGTGGTGAGCGTCCTTAATGTAGCGCTAGACGACATTCAATGGCGTCAGGCCGCATTGCCGGTGCGTCACGGGGGTTTAGGGATTAGGTGCATGCGAGATGTGGGAGTCCCGGCATTCTTGGCATCTGCGCACGGGGTCACGAAACTTGTTGCTACTATTTTACCCCATTATGGCGACGGGTAAGTGTTCCCTTTGCTTCCAGGAGCGTCGCTGCCGTTGGATGTTAGCTCGCAGCGTGCTTGGGATGATGTCGGGGCAAAGGGCACTTACGATCGCCTGATTGAGGAGGCGACGGGGGTCAATGTGGCCAGGCTTCGGGCTGTGACTCAACCAGAGGCGGGGGCGTGGCTGCATGCATTACCGTCACCCCACATGGGTACACTCCTCGACAGCGACTCCTTACGAGTGGCTGTGGCTCTCCGCCTGGGCTGCAACGTTTGCGAACCACATATATGCGTTTGCGGCGCCATGGTGGAGGCCAATGGCCACCATGCTTTAAGTTGCAGTCGCTGTGCGGGAAGATTCCCTCGTCACCACGCCCTAAACGACATCATCCGTCGTGCGCTGGTGTCTGCCCAGGTACCAAGTGTCCTGGAACCTCCGGGTCTCAGTCGAACTGACGGGAAAAGACCCGACGGCCTGTCACTGATTCCGTGGAAATGCGGCAGGTGTCTCATGTGGGACGCCACATGCGTCAGCACCTACGCCGCTAGCCACCTCAGTGGTACCATGAGGGTTCCTGGGGCGGCTGCTGAGGGTGCTGCCAGTAAAAAGAGAGACAAATATTCACTATTGAGCGCGAATTATAATTTTGTCGCGTTTGCTGTGGAAACGGCCGGTTGCTGGTGCAACGAGGCTAAGGCTTTTATTGCCGAATTGGGTAGTAGATTGAGAGAAAGAGGAGGTGACCCCCGCTCTGGGGCGTTTCTGGTGCAAAGGTTGGCCATAACGATTCAGCGCGGCAACGCAGCTAGCGTTATGGGGACCTTTGCACCCGAATCGAGGAGGAGCGGGCTCGTGAATAGGTAGGTAATTTAGGTTAAGTAGTTTTAAGTGACATTTTATGTAATTTTGACATGTGAAATTGTTTTTGTTAGATCAATAAATAAATAAATAATTTAAAATTTTGAAAATCTTGATTTCATTCTAGCACGCATGTTCTGACATAGTATGACAACTGACAGCCGTTGCGTTTGTTTCAAAAACCCCGAGAAAATTGCTGAATACTGGAATTGATTTACCTATAGGTAAAATCAAAGGTAACCAATATTTCTGTGATAATAAGTTTTATGAAAAAAATGTCTGAGGCTACAAGTAGCTTGCAGGTATTTTTTATTATTTTAAAGCAAAAATATAATACTTAGCCACCAAAATGAACAACTTAGTATAATTTTGTAGTCCTGTTTGCAAGTTTGGAGACAGTTTATTAATGTTTTTATGTACTTGAAGTATTTTTTCGCGAATTTTTTTTTTATAAAAACAAAGGGCTTAGCCAAAATTTTGCGTCTGAAATGAGTCACACATTGCGGAAAGCTGTACCCTGATTATGCGTGTTATTTATACTAGGATATTTCCCAGTAGTCTTATACGCTGTTACTCGTTTTCACACGGGTGTAATAGTAGTTTCCGCACAGAAATCAGCAGTTTAGCTCTAGCGGTAGCCTAGTGAAGCCTATATTACTTGAGGATAAATTAGTGTTATATACATACCAATACAAACTTAAATAAATTACCATCTTTCCTATTTGTAATGTATGACTACATTAGGTAAATTAAAATAAAATAAAAAAAAACAATTAAATTAGTTTAGAAGACGACTGTATGTCTCTTCTGCTTTTCGTACTTAATAGAATATTCAAAATAGCACTTTGAAGTTTTGGTAGTTCGACCGTCTTTGAATCTCAAGAGGTATCAACCAAGAACTTATAAATTTCTAAGTTCAGTTTCAGTAAATTCCATGTGTGCAAGTACTTATTAAGTATCTACAGTCACGTGATATTCTAGTTATGTTACAAGAAAAAGAACACATACCAAGTGATACACATACACATGATAGGAATAACACCGAATAGCGAGTTATTGTACCTACTGTTGTCGGAAAAGTAGTATTTTTTCTCGACCCTTAGATCGTAACAAGAAACAAATGTACGTAGGAACAAGTTTCTCTTGCTACACGAAAATGATTGTTTTCCCTAGTGAGCGATAAACAAAACCTTACCACTTACAAAGCCTTGCACGCTTCTTACGCTCTTCGAACGCTACCAGAGTATTCCATTAAAGGACATAACGGTTTATTCTAAACTTTACTATCTTACAAACTTAACTTTACGAACTTTGCGTTCTTATAATTATATCCTGCTTTTATATACCTACATTCTATAAAGTATAGAAAATTAAATTTCAAGGAGATTTGTTTTCCATTACTGTGCTATAAATTGGGAAACCAGAATTATCTTAAAGTTAAATTCAAAATAAACTCAAACTTGGGGAAAGTTGAAAATGCGGCCACAAGTGAGTAAAGGTCGTATAAAAAAAACAGAGTCGTATAAAATTTCAATCGTCAAACACATCTCAATATACATAAAAATTGTGGGTATGTATACTATATGATGTCAGAAATATTTTAAATATATTTTGTTAATAATATCATTTTGTAGGTATAGTTTATGTAGGTATTGAGTATTTTTCTTAAAGACCGTATGAATCCTATCTGATAACCTGTTTCAAAGTAATAAAATTATAGTTCTTTTTTTTGCTAATACTACCTACGCTAGTGCTATTTATTCTGTTCTAATACCAATACCAAATACCAATACCAATCTGTCACTACACTTAGTCACTAAATCTATTAATTCAAAGGCGGATGTTTTTAAGTGCTAATTAGGACTTGGTGCTTAATTGGCTGCTAACATATAAACTAAATTCTAGAATAACATTACAGGCTACTTGAAATGGCAAAAAATGTAGTCACAAAAAGAACGTCCTGCCTAAAAAGTAAAATAAAACAGGTTTAATTAATGATGAATTTCATAGTAATATTTTAAAGTAGAGATAAATACAACATTTTTATACTTAAGTTTTGCGAGATGTTGAGTCAAGAAACGATCTGATGAAACTTAGGTCCGTATTTATAAATCGAACTCAAGTCTGAGATCGTTCTCAAGAGCGGTTTTGACAACTGTCAGTCAATACTAACAGCAACTCAAAGTCGTACTCAAGATCGATCTCAGAGTTGAGTACGGTTTATAAATACGGGCCTTAGTGTTAGAGATTTCAATCGCCAATAAGACTTTTGCCTAGATATTTTATAGGAAAGCATGTTCAATCATCGTTTGTATTGTCACTTGCCACGAAGGTCACAAACAAGTGCGATATTTTTGTTTACAAAGGTTTGATGAGGTCTTTGTTTGTTTCCCTGCAGCACGTGTTTTTCAAAGCAAATATTCCAGCTGAGAAATCCTTTTGTTCCATTAACAAAGTGTAGGGAAGAGTAAAGGGCGTTTGCAAATTACCTGTCGCTGTGTCTTGACACCTTCTTCTTCGGCCATAAATGGAACGCGCCGTATATCACAGGGTTGACTAGACTGTTTGACATGCCGAAGAAAAATATCCCCGATAAGAGTTCTTCGCTTTGCTGAAATAGTAGTTAATTGATGAGACAAATGGTAAGGAAATTCACTTTGTCTAAAGGGATCTTACTTGACAGAAAAATAAGGTTGATTGCAGCTAAGTTTATTTGCAACTTCATATGCCGAATTGGATGAATAAGTATACACCAACTCGATGACTAAATTAAAATCCTGTTCCTAGCTTTCATTGTAGTATTATTATTGCATAAATATTCTTAGGTCCGTATTTATAAATCTCACTCAGCTCTAAGCGATTTTGATAAAATTAAATGTCAGTGAATACTCATAGTATCTCAAATTTGCACTCAAGATAGGTCGCAAGTTGAGTGCGGTTTATATACGGGCCTTAGATTATAAAAATGCATATTCCACTCACTAAAATAAAAAATATTGCTCAGTATTTTCTTTCAACTATCATTTCATGCTAGGTTGGGTAGAGTAAGTGCACACATAACTAAAAGCCTGATGTTTTCTCCGTTTTTCTACTAAGTTTTGGTCCATAAAAAATCAAATTGAGAACTTGAACATTTTTCTTCACCGTTGCTCATAAAAGTTGGGTTATTTTTAGTCAGAAGGTGTCTACGCAAACTTTGTTATCCTACTTGCAACTTCAAACAAATTTTATAGAGCTATCTCTGAAAATTCATGATAAAGTTACGTAGTTCTGTATTATACATATACTTGGCGAACATTTTATGACATTCTTATTATTTTAGAGACGGAATAGTAGCAAAAGTTGTACAATCTGATCAACAGAATGACTTATTTGCGTTGATTCTGACAATAAAAAACTTTTGTCATAATAGAAAGTTAGGAACATGCTCAATAACGATCAATTTTAGTCAAACTTTTAGTGACCTACACACACACATTGATGTCCAAAAAATTATCTTGACCTCAGATGCTAAAAAAATAATAAACTGTGTAAGTGTTTTAAGCATATATTGTATCTGTGTGTTTTAAGCATACCTACATTCATAAAGGCCTATATTTCTAATAGCACTTTAGATGTACAACTAAATTAAGTAGTCAAACGACACATGTTCTTAACGCAATTCGTGGTTTTGCGCTCTCCCAATTTAGTGTGTATGGCGGATCGCATACTTGACGCACCACGGAGCGCAAAAATATCGCAGCGGTCTTTCAGATCAATACTAGAAACGTCACTCCCCATTCTAAAACTGCAAGCGACGAACGACTGCGATAGCGCTGCGATGACAGCGGTTGAACGGTTTTAGTATGGGGACTGACATTTGTAGTATCGATATGACAGACCGCTGCGATATTTTTGCGCTTCGTCGTGTGTCAAGTGTGCGGTCCGCCTATGTGTTACCAGCAGCACCTCAAGTCATCCAAGTGATTGTATAATTTTCTATTAAGTTATAAAAGTAAAACTACCTGCTCTGCCTACCCAGCAAGGGAGAAAGGCGTGATACATGTATGTAAGTAAAACTAGAATAAGATGATCTTTTAATCCGTGTGCTTTTAGCTAGGAATACTACCAACCCTATTTCAGTCGATGTGACTAAAGTTTAATGTTCGCTAACCATCCTAGATACAACTTATGACAGCTTTTATTCAAAGAAGGTTGACGTAATGAAGAATACATACATAAATACATACATATATAAATTACGCTTTTATCCCGAGCGGGGTAGGAGAAGAATACGGGTTGGAAAATTACGCTAAATCCTTCAAAATCGTGATTGACGCACAAAACATAATAACCTGATTGGGAGATGGTGATAGGTGAAGCTGGAGTCATTAATATTTATGATTTCTTCAAAGCTTTCCAATATTACTTGCAGTACGTATTTAGAATTTAATACACTTGTTTCAATTGCCTACCATACAGTTATAAGAACATCGTCTTCAAAGAGATGGTTGTGGGAACCACGAAATTCAATTTAAGTGGCTTTGAAATTTTGTAAGTATCTCCTTTATTTAACACACTCCTTCCTGGTTCATTTAGAGTAATATTGTGTGTTATGAATACGTAAGAGCGAATATTAAGTTCACGTGTGAGTGTACACTCAGAGTAGGAGAATTGTTGAGAATAATGTTTAGAAAATCATAATTAACAAGATTTTCAGCGCGCTAACGCAAAAACCAGCATACATAACGAGTATTTCATATCATTATTCTAGTTGTTTCTTCCTGCTTAAACCATCCCATGCACAGAAAAAAATACCGTCCGTCTGTCTCTGGTTTGATGCGCATATTACAAAAGCCTCTGTTGGCGAGTTCGACTCTTATCAGTCCGGTTTTTTCGACAAAACTTGTGCTTATGTGATAAAAAAAAATCTGCAAATTAATACTACTATAGGAAGAACTTATACTCACGTTTTTATCAGGATTTAAGAAAGTAAATATAATCATCATTATGTAGTAGGGCGTCCACCAAACGAAGAATGCTGCTACGATGACAATGGACATCCTCAATGACTTCATTTTCGCTCTGTCTATGAGCCTTCTTCTGTTCATGTCGGGTGTCAAGTACTTCTCCTGCCGCATCACCTCAGGCTTGAATACCTTTTCGCTCTCTGAAAAGTAATTACAACTTCTGAGAACGGTTAATGGTCCATATAAACCAAAAACGACTTTCAGTGAAGCGTGAAGGTCACGGTTCATCTTCCATAAAGCTAATATTCCTAGTTTGTTAAATTTGGTAGCGATTTGATTATTCTTGGTAATTTTATCGGTATTGTTTTATAGCCGGGTTGACTGGCGACTAAACTTATATTTACACATCATCACATCAGCCTATAGCAGTCCACTGCTGGACGTAGAGCTCACCCAGGGTATGTCGCGAGGAACGTTTTTCCACTTTCGTCATTCAGTGGCTACCAGCTGGCTGGAGGGCTTTCAACGGTATGGTAGCTTATAAAAATTTAGATAAATAAGATCTATTTTAAGCAGTGATAAACCGCTTACCACACCGCGCCTTAAATAAAATCTTATCCTATCTACCACAACTAAAGAAGATAAGAAGTATTATTCATTGCCTATATCAGCTTGTGTCGTACTGGTATCTGGCAGATTTTCTCCATAATTATAATGATTTTCAATTTGATAAAATACATTTACCGTGTGATGCCAGCTTAGAATAGCATCATACTTCCCGCGGGTTAAGAGGCGACTAAAGGATTCGAAAGTATTGGTGTATTAAGAATTTTAGGCGACAGGCTGACAACCTGTCACTATAGTGATACAAGTGTTTTCCGAAACAACCTTGAAAAACAAACTTCAAAAATGTCAAACATGGCAATAGCTGCAGTATCATTTTGCGACCGTTAAAGCTCAGCCTACCCCGCAAGGTAGAAAGCCATGATATATATAATGTATGTATGTAAAATACATTTCCTTGAAAATATACTGTTTCAGTTGAATTTTGCGGCATCCATATACACTTGAATATTTCCCTTTCCTTGTACGGCTTAGATTTCGAGTGTAGAATCAAAAGTTTGTCTGTCATCACAATACCCCACGAAGTGGTGAAGTACAAATATCGATGGCGACTATATAGTGCAAGTGCAGTGCATCAATTGCACCTTTGCGTTAAACTGCAGGCGTAGATACGTGCCATGAATTTAAGTAGCAGCATAATAGACATTCTACGTGAGGATGTAGCTAACACCTATCCATCTATCTCAAAAGAACTTTCTTTTCAACAATTTCGGTTGAATGTCGATGTATGGGCGGTCACAATGCAATCTAAAGAAATTTTTCCTGGTTACCTTACAGTGTCCATTTATTTATTCTATCTATAGTGATGCAGGATGGCTATAATTTCAAACTTGGTATCTTACAAATGCAAAAGTCAAAGTACCAATACAGTATTGACATATGTCCTGTGTAACTACAATATATACTACACAGGATGTAAAAACAAAATGGCTGCAAATATTATAAGGAGTGAATCAGCCCATGAAACTAAAAAACTTAAAATACGTCGAGACATGAAAAAAATATTAAAACCTCTCATACAATATTACCAACCGAAGAAGTCAATTTGTATGGGAGGTCCTAATAAATTCTTAAATTTCGACATGTTTCTTGGGGAAGGTTGTTCAGTTTCATGGTCTGATTCACCCCTTATAATATTTGCTGCAAATATTTTTACACCAAATACCTGTACCGGGCAGAACATGCTTAATTTGTCTGTTGGTTTTGAAATCTACTGCAGGCAGTTAAAGTTAAATTTTACGGTGGAACTTTCTTTCCATTGTTTTATAAAGGCTTAAGAAGACCCAGCTAAACCTTGAAAATAATGTAAAGCCAATAATGACATCACGTTAGAAAAGAAATGCGAACCCCTTTTTAGGAGTCACCCATCCTATTACGTAAGATGAGATTATTGACTTTATCTTTAAAAAACCTGCCAAAGTTCAGCCTTTACTTAGGTATTTTTCAAGTAACTTCTTAGAAATTACTAAGTATTTTGGTTCGTTTGTTTCAGCAATCACAGCGAATGCTGTAGCCCATTTTTTGAGTAAATTTATCTCTCGAGTAGATCTAAGGTCATGCTATTCTATGCTGTCTTCATAAGGCGTATCCTATACTGATTTCTAAATACCAAACACTTTTTCCCTAATACCGAGACAAATATTTGAAGAAAAAAAAATATTCTGACAAAAAAAAAACTTATTGTGTATGTAACTGAACAACCAATACTTTCTTTGTTTTAGAACCTTAATATACCAACAAAAAAAAACTTAAAAAAGTGGGTGTTGTTCTTCTTCTCTTCGTGTGGGACACCGAGTCGTTGAACGACGCAATAAACCCTAGTGTCAGAATTGAATTTTTCAACCGCCTTCTACAAGTAGCAGGCTTCTGACATGGTTGTGTAACGACCGCCGTCTAAGTGATCATAGACAGCAACCGGGACCTACAGCTTAACGTGCCATCCGAAACACTCGGGTGGTTTGTTGTTAGTACTGATGACAAAAGTCACATTGTCAAATCCTGCTTAAATGGTAAATAAATACTAATCGAGAGAAAAGTGTTAAAATCTTTTACCTTCTTACTTAAATCACAGCAAGAATTATGAGACTAATAAAACAAAAAATAAGCTACCATTTTTCCTTCTAACCTATTTTATGAGCTTGGCTCTTGTTAGGATTCGCTTGGGTTTTGGAATTGTTTTTTTTGCCCATGAGACTTTGAATGAATAGGAAACCATGTTTGTTTGAAAAGAAATACGCCTGCGTAGGTACTTATCGGTATCGGTAGGTACACTTTGTTTACTTTTGTCTTTTTTTTTTTTGGCATTCAGTATCATTAAAATATGGTAGGTAGAAAAGTATTTGGTATTGCATTTTATATTTATGACGAAACCTAACATGAAATCAAAACACGTGTACAATTACTGAGAATTCTCTTTCTGTTTTTCTATCTATGTGTCCGTCTTTCACCAAGCTGTATCTCATACACAGTAATAGTTTAAAAATAAAAGATATACTAATAAGTACTATTGAATGTAGGCAACAATAGATATACTATTGAAGAAACCGAATAAATATTTATTTAAAGGGATTTCTATACTACTCGTAGTAACATAATTTTATACGTAAATGGTACGGAGACTTTCTTTTGTAGGTTTAATATAGTTGTAAATATGCATTACCCTTATAGCGAGCACCTATGATTAGTATTCTTTATTTTTTTTTTTAATTATTAATAGGCCCGCATTTGTCTGCCATCTCACCTGGTGGTAAGTGGAGATGCAGACGAAGATGGTACATGCTTGCCTAGATAATGCCTATTCACTCTTGCCTTAAAAAGGCCCAAGTTATATTGTTCCGGAAAAAGATCCGCCGGCAGGGAATTCCACTCTTTAGCCGTACGCATGATAAAAGTTGAAGCGAAACGCTTAGTGCGGATCAGAGGTATATCTACAACATAAGGGTGGAACCCCAGTCGGCGCCTCGATCCCCGGAGATGGAATGGGGAAGGGGGTATCAGGTCGTGGAGTGATTGAGCACACTCTCCGAAATGCATCCTATAGAATACCGACATGCATGCCACTTTACGACGGTGTTCAAGGCTCTGCAACTTAGTCTCAACCAGTGCTTCGTCTGCTATGAGCTTCTTGGCGCGTTTTTCAATGGAGTCTAAGGCGGCCAGTTGCCCTTATTCTTTGCCCTTATGGTACTTTTATTATCCAATACTAGTTATAGAGTTGCAAAGTTTAACCTCTGCGCACTAATACTGTCTCAACGTACAAAGTACTCTGGTATTTCTTAGTAATATAATACGTATTATCATTATTATGCCAAGGTTACCAAGTTGACACGCTTTATTTTTCTACTTTCAAGGTGTCAGTTGGTAATTCATCTGGTTTGTTTCTGCTAACCACAATTTCGACCTCCATTACTGCTTTTGTTGGAAACTGTTTTAGAAATTGAACTGTCAAAAGCCAGTGGTAACTGACACCAGTATTTTTTTAACACGTTTATGTTGCTGGACGTGTAATACAATACTCTAAATTTTTCACGAAGCGTAACGGTCATTGTGCTGAGCGACAATAAGGATTTTAAACATTTCAATAAAGAGACTGACTAACGAAGGTGTATAGCCCACTTAACGCACAACGGAGCGCTGAAGTATCGCAGCGGTCTGTCAGATCTATACGAGAAACGTCAATCCCCATATTAAAACCGATCAAACGCTGTCGACGGATACGTTACGGCTGCGTTATTTTGACGGATGCTTTACAGATGCGCAACAGCGGTTGTGCGGTTTTAGTATGGTGCTTGACGATTTTAGTATGGATCTGACAGACCGCTGCGTTAAGGTTGCGTTATTTTAGCGGAGCGTTGCGTGATATGAGTGCGATCCGCCTAAGATCTAAATACCTACATAGCTGTGTTTTTTATATCTCAAGCACGGTAAGTGTACGCAATTTGTGCGTGGGTAATGGATTGTATATAACTTGTAGGTTGTGAAATTGGACGAAAGTCTTTTTATTGGTGAAAACTTTGTTGTTTGTTCACATTTACTAATTCACAATAAGTTACAAAAATTACATGCTGTTGTACAGAGTTTGTGGAGGAGTGTGCGAGTTGGAATGAAAAGCGTGAGTGGATACAGAGTATTGCCATACAATATCTTAAATTATACCTTAGTGTTACCGACATTGCCTAATTAGGTAATATTTAACTGAAAATCAGAAAAACTTGGATGGTAAGCGCAACGTTCCGCCGAAATATTGAACAAATTTACCTCAAATCGTCATTATTGGTATGACAAATTAGGTTCACACCGCGATATTATTTTGTGTGGTAGGTATTCTATTGTTTTAGTGAGTCAGTATGTCGAGCTGCGACAGTTTCAAAAAAATATCTGTTAAATTACTTGAAATTTTATAACAATGTAACCTTCTCGTCTGCACCTTATATAACTCAAAGCTTATTAAAGTTTATTATTCAATCATACTTACGAGCAATGGTTCTTACGGTGGAGACGTAAGTCGATATTAGAATCAGGAGTGGCAGTACGAACATAAAGATCAGGGACAGTGTTGTGTAGGCCTGTTCTTGCCAGCGCTCTGTGTAAAAACCATGCGTCACACACTGATAGAAGTCCTCGACGAAGGGTCCTTTCGCAACGCTGAATACTATTGCCTGAAACAAGAAGAAAATAGGAATCAGGGCCCTAAGTCTGCTAAATGAAAACCGTTTCAGTTGGATGTCGATTGGATCTAAGTTGGATAATATCGGTCATTTGGTAGTCTGCTTTTAAAAGCATAGAAAAATCACAATGCCAATTGAATGACAGTTGAGTTTCGATGGCGTTACAAAGACAAAAAGTTGCAGACTTGGGGCCTGAACATAATATTAATATGTGAAACACGAATTACGATGCACTCAAAACAATGAACAATAGTTTTAAGCCCACAAAATTGCCTGTAGTTGCCTTGATATTGCAAACGGCCAAAAAGTTATAGAACAAAATAGAATTGGACGAGTTAAGCCTATTTATGAGGGACTAACTAAGTTTTACTCGAACATCCCGGGCTTGGTGGATTCCTGTAATTTGAAAAAAGCAAATTTTCTACCGAAGGCATAATTTTTACCTGCAGCTTTTGCTACTAGTTTTAAAGACAATCTATCATAGTAAATTGTAGTCTATCGCAGCTCAATCGTTGCCAACACCATGGGCTAAATTATATATTTTTAAAAATAACCAACCGCTGAAAAGTGGTTGCTAATCTTTTTCAGTAAATGGAATCACGCGTTCTAGGGTAAATATAATAAAAATACCTTTAATACCATCTTACTTAATTATACACTTGGATAATTTCACAGGTTCCAATAAAGCCGAGTGATGAGAGAGCTGTCGCTAGTAGATAAAGTACAATAAAGTAATATGCGAATGAAAAATAATTTAAAAGTAAGAAAGATATTTTATATCAAAAGCTGAGAGAAACAAGTCCTGTGATGTGTATTTAATGAGAGTGCAGTCGTACACCCCGCATTTTGCTCTCTGCGACGTGATAGCGGGCACTTTCTGCCAATTTACGAGAATCACTCTATTTCCCAGCATAATTTCGATTCTTGGTTTATGGCGTTTTTATTGTGATTTTGCTAGTTTCAAGTACCTTGATAATATTATTGACTGTAAAATGCGATAAGTAAAGCAGTTTTTTTTACTATCATTTAACCATATTTGCTATTCTCAAACAACATGACGGATTTTCTCATCCGACACGGGTTGAGATCAAAGTTTGATATTAATATTATATGGTGTGCAGTGCAGTGTGCACGGGCAAAGGACTTTGTCCTTGGTTGGGACCGTGCCTTAAAAACCAGGGTTCATCCCCGTTCCAAATGGTACTTGGTGCAGCGCATATCACTGGCAATACAGCGCGGAATCGCAGCCAGCGTTATGGGCACATTAGCTCCAGGTACCATTCGGGGCGGCCTCTTTAACTGAGGCTAAATTTGATTGTTTTAGTCATCTTGTTTATAAATATTTTGAGTTACTTAAATTGTATTTCGACAAGTTTTATATTGAATTGTTATCTGGTCTGCCGTGTAATGTCAATTTTTCATAGCATTCTCCCTTTTCTAAAAAGTAGATGAACTTTCTACTTCAAGAACAGAAACTAGAGAAAAAAGTGGCAGCGTTTTCTGTAAAGTAAAAATCTTGTTTTCAACGATCCGCCTGCCATTGCAAGGGGGGAGAGTTTGAAAAATCCTCCCAATTTCAAAAAGCTGTTAAAAGTATTGATTATTATAAGTAATACACGTATCGGACATTTTCTACTAATAAATCATGAAGATGATAAACAATAAATATATGCAAAAACAAGTTTAAGATCCATAGATACTCTTATTAGACATGTCTGTTCCTACTAAAATATTATTAGGTATGTAGTTTATTTTCCAGTACAAGAAGCTCAATTTCTATTTGCATACATGAATACACGAATAGCGTAAAAATATTATTAGCCAGCACAAAATCTAATAGAATTCTTTGAAGGACCAATATATTCCTAAAAATATTGTTGTAGGTACACGGCCAGAAATATTTTTTCGTCGTGTTCTATAGCTTCTAATAAATAAAGTATCTACGTGAATATAATTTTCATTTTACTTTGAGTCTACATTTGTAAGCTTAGGTACCTTTAAAAAAATATAAAACATGGACGTAATAGGCTGAGTAATAACAAAAACTTCTCAGGTATAATCACTCTACGAATCTGAAAATCTTTTCCTGCAATATGTTTGGAACCGTATTTTTTTTCGAATCTCTTAAGAGGTAATGCAGACAACAAATAATGTATGAGGTTAAGGCTCCGTAAGAGAATGCATCATTTTCAACTATAGTGACGGTTCCAATAAAATAATAAAAATTTCCACGTTTGTACACCATTAACAAGCTATGATACAGGTGGAAAAAATAATACATACATACATACATACATATATCACGCCTTTATCCCTTGCGGGGTAGGCAGAGCGTTAACAGTCGTAAGAATACGGCCGCTATCGCCACGTCTGACATTTTTGAGAATTGTTTTCCAAGGATGTTTGAGAAAACATGTGTATCACTATAGTGACAGGTTGTCAGCCTGTCGCCTAAAAATTGTAATACACCAATACTCTCGAGTCCCTTAGTCGCCTCTTACGACACCCACGGGATGGATGTGGGGTGATGCTATTCTAAGCCGGCATCACACGGCAAAAAAATAATAAGAATACGATATCTGCTACGCAGTTGCTAGACATTTGTGTTTATTTTATGAGTAATGCCTTTATCATGAGTACGAGTAACTCATATTGAAACAGATACGATAATTTTATCCAACTCAATAATATCATTGTATCGTATTTCTGAACAATAACATTGGCATGTCGCTGTTTACAGAATGACAAAGACGATAAGCAAAACAAAAACACGATATACTTAATATAATCTAGTAATACTTGTTAAATAATGTTGGTAAAACAAAAATTTATCTTAAGGCTGCTTTTCCACCAAAGCTCAAAGCAGTGTGAGTAAAATGTCTCGTACGAGGATATGTATCTGTGCTGTGGAAATGTGTAAGAGAGTTTCCACCAGAGCTGTACGAGGTAAATGTTTCGTGTGAGGATGAGTAGCGGAGCTGTCAAACTACGCATTAATGTGCGGTGGGAGCATGCGTTGCGAAGCAGTGAAATGCGATGTAGTGAGGGTTCCTAGCAGCACAATTCTAGCATTCCTCGCAACACCCTCGCCCACGTTTTTAGCTTGTTTTGTTTGTAGAACAACCTCGCTTTGCTAAACCCTTTTCCACCACAGCTGAGATAGACTACCAAAAGAATTAAAAACTATTGATTATATTGAAATATTTAAGAAGAAATTGAAATTATTATTATTGGAAAAAGCATTGTATAATGTTGATGACATGTAAGTAATTAATTTTTATTATTTCGTATGATATTTAAATTGTGTTTCTCTAAGGTTTTAGTTGCAAGTCGTTACAATATTTTGTATATTCGCACGCAGTTCATGTACTGTTTTTGAATAAACTTGATTGATTGATAGATGAGCGAGGCTAGGAAAATGAAGTGATTCTATTGGTGGATTTTTTCCTCGCACAACGCTTAGCGACTTCGCACAGCTATGGTGGAAAAACAGCTTCTCTCTCTTCCTTTTCCTGTGGGACACCAAGTCATCCAACTACCCAATGTACCCTTGTGTCAGAATTTTTCAACCGCCTTCTAGAAGCAGCTCTTATATTTTTAATGTTTTAATAATATAATTTAATATATTTATTTGACCTTCTCTTTTGAAAAGCTTAGCGCAGGGTAGAAGAATTTAATCGCGTAGTTTAATGGAATGGAAATAAAAAGGTTATTTATACAACCAGTAAATATTATCAAATTCGTCTGTCGTTATTGAGCTGTGTTTACAAATTCTGAATAGCGAACATCCTTATCTGATCTTCATTAAACGAACTGATTTATAAACTTTTGGATAGCAGCGTATTTTGCTTTTGATCTGAGGGCTCAAACTAATATAATTGCTTGGATTTCTCATTTTGTCTATGAAAGGGAAAACAGAAGAACTATTCATATCCTTTGACAGCTTTTACATCTGTATTTTCCGTATTTGTTAAATAATTTTTGTATTAATAATCTTAAAGCCAATCCGATAAATAAATACATAGAAAACGCCCAGACTGGGCATAAATATTTGAATAAACAAATTTTCTTGTGGGAATTGAACCCGCGACGCTCGACGTAGAAGGCAGGATGGAGTATCCGCTACCTACAGTACCTACAGTAAAAAAAAATTGAAAATGACTATCCCGCTCAAAGTAGTAGGTTACCTACTAGTTATAAAAAAAAAATTGTAACAAATTATAATGCCATAAAAACAGCTTGATGACACGATTTTTGGATGATACTCGTAACAAGTAGGTTAAGTATAGTTATAAAAATAAATATCATATTATTATGATCGTTTCTAACATCATGACATGCTGAGAGTAGCGAACATATCACCCATAAAACCGAATTACTATTTGTGATATTGTGACCATCAAAATATCCAATATATTTTTTATGACGCGAAACATTCATTTACTATTGCCTTACCACAAAATATATTTTTTGTAGTGTGGTAATAATATGACTTAGCTGCGACCAATTTTTGAGTTCACTGGCTCAAGTATTCGCCGTTGACAAAGTAATTCGATGCTTGACGTCAAATACATGTTCATTGGCTTATTGAATGTCTATGTTTACTGAGGAGTCATTTCCAGTCTACTTATTTGGCTTCTATGTGAAGGGCAATATATACTTTTTATTGTTGTTCACGATGTTTTATTAATGTAGTAAACTGGAAAAAAAAACTAACAAGAAACGTTAAGGCGGATCGCACACTTGAAGTACGACGGAGTGCAAAAATATCGCAAGGGTCTGTCAAATCCACACTAGAAATGTCAATCTCCATACTGAAACCGCTCAACCGCTGTCATCGGAGCACTATCGCAGTGTCGTCCGTCGAGTCTGGTTTTAGTATAGGGAGAGACGTTTCTAGTATAGATCTGACAGACCGCTGCGATATTTTTGCGCTCAAGTCAAGTGTGCGATACGTCTAGGATGAAAATGACAATTTAATCTGCAATACTTCGGGAGCCATCAATGTTTTTCTCTGGTCTGGTAGCAGTGCTCTACAAACTGCACGAAAGCCTCCAAGCCATAGTCCAACTGCTACGACCTAACTGCTATGACCTATGATTGTAAGTAATTAATTACCTCTTCACATTGTCTACCTAAGATAACCTCAAAATGCGAATCACAATTTATTAACCTAAGAAAATCCATTTATTGTGTTGTACTAACAGTGATATGCTACTTTTGTTTACCTCAGAGGTATGAAGGGTGGAGAGAAGTAAATGAAAGTCTGAAAACAGTAAGCTAAGGGATGTATTGTTTTAGCAGTCAATTTGGGCGAAGACATTGAGATATTTATTTTGTCGATTGCCTGGTTTTATTTGGATATTGGAAATAATATACCTAGTCTTCTTTTTATGTAGGAATACCTAACCTACATACTAGGCGTAAATGTACTTGGGAAGTGTAGGTAAATATATGGACGACATATTTATATTGAATTTACAAAGCTATAGTTTTGATTCTTCTGTTAATAATGGCTATCAGTAAACTAACAGTTCAAAAGTAGTAGGGTGTTTTTAAGGTACCGTTTAGATAAAGCAAATATTTTTATTCTAATTAATTAAATAACATTATAGCTTCATCCCGGTTAGTTTAGAGGTTAGGTTAGAATATCAATATCTTAACCTGTACTAATAATATTTTCAGGCACAGGTGTCAAATAGGTGGCTGTAATAGACATGTGGGTGGAGTATAGTAGGTAATGAGCAGCAGTGCATGGCAAATTCCCATTAAGGGCAAACTTTGTCCAGTAGTGAACGGATGTGGTTAGGATAAAAAAATACGAAATAAAATAATAGGATATAAAAAAATACTTACTTGGGGTATGCTGAGAAGGACACTCAAAATCCAAGCAATTATAACCAGCCGTCCGCTTCTAGTAGCTGTGGCCATACTCTTCATCGGATACTTGACAGCGAGCCATCGATCCACGCCAATAAGAACTAGGATGAAAGTGCTCAAGTAAAGAGCAAACATCTGGAGAAACTTAAACAGCTTGCAGGCTATGTTCCCCGCGTACCACTGTACTGTGAAGAACCACGCCGCTTCCCCAGCGATACAAAACACAGTCACTAGCAAGTCCGCTATACTAAGTTGGAATATTAAACTGTAAATAGCTGTCCAGGAAGGTCTCGCTCGACCTCGACTCCGTTTCCCCATTTTCAGACTCACTATAGTCGCAATGTTCCCAACAAACGACAGCACAGCCATCGCAACTAAAATACTCGCTCTCACTATTGTACTTTTGGTTAAACTTGGGGCGTGTTCTAAACACATTATCTGGGTACCATTGAAAATAAATAATTGCATTAGGTCTTCAGTCTTTGTCTCGTTGAATATGTCTGCTTCTATGCATTTTTCTATTGGCCATTTCTCGTAGGCGGACTGGATGTCAGGTCCAAACTCTCGGCTGTGCGTAAGTTCGCTCTGGTAAAATATGTCATCTTCAAGTGATGTGGTATTGTTGCCTAAGCTGCCCATGTTTCGTCATGCGTATTCAGCTGCCGCTCCGAAGGAAATCTGAAACAAATAATAGAAATTCAAATGAAGACGAGGAAAAACAAGTAGCTCTTTGAACTCAAGACGCAAGACAAATTTGTTATTCTTTTCCTTTTAAACAAAAGCGTTGATTTAACAACGTGGGATGTATAGTAAATAAGGTTATTTCAGTCGTAGTACGAATCGAAGATTGTTCAAAAATAAATTTAGTCTGAGTGGATCATATAGGAGGCTTAGAAGAAAATGAGTTTCTATATATAATGTCATTATTAATATGCTGAATATAACAAGACCAACAACATACGACTGTAGCTTGTTCGTCGAAGTTAAACGCAATACAGCGCCTGTTTGTACAACTGAAAATAATCATATTATTGTCGCATATTCATGAGTATACTGACTTTGGGTTTGTCTCTTTGGACTAACATATTGAATATTCACATTCACACATCATTTATGTAAATAATTTTTTCTTAATGTCGGACCATTAATTTCGCTAAGGAATTTAGGTACGTCGTTTTTCTAAGTAGTCTTATATTGCCTTTTTATTTTATCTAGATTAATAAGACGTATTTATTTAAAACGATTCATAATTGGCGTGATTTTTAACTAAGATATTATTTCAAATGATGTCAATCTGTTTACTGCATTCCAATCATAGTATTCCCGTATTCCGATTATAAATTTTACCGTTAACAATTCTTCTAATGCCGTGTGATGCCGGTTTAGAATAGCATCACCCCACATCCTTCCCGTGGATGTCGTAAAAGGCGACTAAGGGAACCGAGGGTATTGGTGTATTACAATTTTTAGGCGACAGGCTGACAACCTGTCACTATAGTGATACACATGTTTTCTGGAACAACCTTGGAAAACAATCCTCAAAAATGTCAGACGTGGCGATAGTGACCGTATTCTTACGGCTGTTAACGCTCTGCCTACCCCGCAAGGGATAAGGGGCGTGATATATGTATGTAAGTATGTTATCAATTCTTACAAAATATGTATGTTTCTACTCCGCAAGTTTATTTTAAATAGTTTAATATACATGATCATTTTTGTAAGTGGAAATTAGAAACTTTAATTAATGTTCATTAAAAAATATTATTGCAGTGCTTCTTTTAATAAAAAGAAACGCACTACTTTTACCTATGATTAGTGTTATTGAAAGTTATTTATTTTGACAGAGTATTTTTTTTCAGTATATGTATCTAATGTAAATCAGTTCACATTTTACTTTAACAATGTTACTAAGGTAGTTAATACATCGTGTCGATAAAAGTTTATGCGTTGCTCCTACGTCAGCATAGCTTTTAGTATGGGGAATTCGAATAGCGTTACGGATGCGATACTAATACACAGCGTCGTGTATTAGAGCGTTACGGATGCGATACTAATACACAGCGTCGTGTATTAGTACCAGACAAACCGGATAACATGAAACGTATTATGTGCGTACACTTTTACACGGGTTTTTGTGTGGTTCCATCAAATTGGATTTTATTGAGAAAAGGTGATTTTATTTGCGACAAAGGTAAAATGAAAGAAATTACTCAAAAGGAAGCGTCTTTGTTTAGAAGGACGCAATCACAGACATTCTCTACCAATTACTACTAAGTGATAGTGACGAAATTTTCGAAAAACTATTTCCCTATTTAAATTATTTTGCAGTTCGAGATGTTTCTTAAATTGTTTTAGTACTTACAAGTGGTTCAATAAAGTGACAGATAGCAAAGGTTAATTTAAAATCACAGATTAGCAAAGAAGTGATTTCTTTTTGCATTATTTTAGTTTTTTACGGCGGCGCTACAATTGTTCAAGTAGGTACCTCTTAAAATCTGTTTAATATTATCTCGACATACTTTATGAGCAAATTAATTTGGTATTTGTATATGGAATTTTTATTAGAAACGCAGTCAAATTAATTGCTGCGTCACTAAAAAAATAATAAATTTAAACTTGATTTGTATAAACGGGTATTTCATATTTTTGCGGTCGTTAACGCTCTACCCTACCCTACCCTGCAAGGGATAAAGGCGTGATATATATGTATGTATGATATTATGCATGCAACAAGCCGCTTCGATTCAACTTGCAATCGCGAAATAAAATAAATATTTAGCTTAAACTTATACAGCGGCACGAACTTTTTATCTCGGGTTTTCTGTTGCAGAGCTTATGAACAATTTAACTACAACAAAATAGCATAACTTTTTTTTTGGACTCGTATAAAAAATATAGATGTGGCGGATCGCACATTAACCGCACGACGGAACGTTAAAATATTGCAGCGGTCTGTCAGATCCATACTAGAAATGTCCAATGCCATGCTAAAACCATTTAACCGCTGTCGATGTAGCTCTAGTCCAGCGTCGTCCGTCGAATGCGAAAGTGCTAATAAAAAAATGTTAACAATTTTTTATTTGACTTGAGTTTTCTTCACTAAGAAGTTGTTAGGTAGGTTTGAGGTAGTTAGGCTTGAGTTAGTTAGGTAGGTACAGGAAAAAAAAATAGTCGCGTAGATAGTATATTCAAAAATGTATATTATTTATCCCTAACACTAATGTCCTTCGTTCAGAATGATACACATCTTAACTTATCTAAACTGGTTCATAATACACTCAGAAAACACTCATTCATTTCTCTCAGTGATATAATAAGAAAATGCAGGTCTGGTTCGATCATAGTTAGTAAATTGTAAAATTTTACCCTACCTTTATGTAAATGTTTAATCCACGGTTTAAACCGATGTAGTTTCACAGAATAAACTGTTAATTTTTAGTAGAAAATAAAGTAAAGTCCTTGATTTGGACATGTAGACAAAAACTTGACTGTTTCCAGTTGGCATTTATATTTTAAAAAGATCTATGACATTTATTAACACCATTCTAAATCACCTTCTTGTAAAGGCTATTCATTTGCATTGCTAATAGGTACAGTCAGTGTCCAAGCACTAAATGAGTTTAAAATAACTTCTTAAGATTAACAAACTATCTACAATTTATCATTATTATTTATAGAATAGAATAATGAATGAAAAAAGAATGGAATGTAGCCTTCTCAATTATTTACACTTGAAAATAAAAATGAATATGCTAGAAACATTAATAGTGACAGTCATTTAAACTCTAAGAAAAATCGCATTAGGGAAACGTAAAAGGTTTTGTGCAAGCTTAAAAGGTTAATAAAAGAGAGATAAAAATTGGGTAAAAGTAAACAAAAGCATAAGATGTCATTACTCATACTTACCGTCTAGGGTTCTTTGCTATTTCAGGTGACTTTGACGACTTTTATTTTGGTGTACCTTTAACGGAGACACGGGTAGTGCCTCCGCCAAGGCGAGGGCACTACCTACCTACATTTTCTTGAAGTGTTTCGTCGTTTTTTTAACCCCAGAAACTTTGATTTCCGATGTACTATAGTATTAAATTCCCGGCATTCTAGTCAATAAAACGGTTTTTTAAACCACTATTTTGCGACCGGTTTCATTACTTCTTCGTCAGGCAACAAATTAAAAAAATCGAAACAACAATTGAGAAAACGTAATGGTTAAAGTGAAAATATCAATGTTTATATTTAAAAAATATAAATTCCTAGATTTAAGGCGTGAGATTGAAAAACTTGGCTCATTTTGAGAAAATCTTTTTTGGTCGTGTTGGCTATATTTTGACATGAGTATGCTTATGGTGGGTACACGTTAGAGGTGTATTGACGCATTCTTTTTGATACTTTTTTCTAAATTAGGAACCTAGGTGCACTTCATGTAAAAATCGTACATATCTGACAACGTTAAAAAGTCCATCAATAACTATAGTCGCTATAAAAGGTTTAGGTACTTTGAACAATATCCTTATGGTATCCCTATGGTAAATTCTGAAACTGAGATAGAAATAATATGAGATATTCATGAGTTCCGGAAAAACAAAGTTTTCGCTGTCAGCTGCGGCAATCACATACGATTAAACTTAGTTATTAAAGTTAGTTTGCCATGTGATGCCGGCTTAGAATAGCATCACCCCACATCCTTCCCGCGGGTGTCGTAAGAGGCGACTAAGGGACTCGAGAGTGTTGGTGTATTACAATTTTTAGGCGACAGGCTGACAACCTGTCACTATAGTGATACACGTTTTCTGAAACAACCTTAGAAAACAATCCTCTAAAATGTCAGACGTGGCGATAGTGGCCGTATTCTTACGGCCGTTAACGCTCTGCCTACCCCGCAAGGGATAAAGGCGTGTTATATGTATGTAAAACTAAATAGGAACGGAAACCTAGATCAAAACTACAGCCAACATGTTCTTTTCAGTTCTCTAGAAGTGATAATACTGGTAAAATGTAGGTTTTATTAATAAAACGGATCGCACCCTTAACGCACGACAGTCCGCTAAAACATCGCATTGGTCTGTGAGATCCGTACTAGAAATGTTAATTCCCTTACTAAAACCGCTCAACCGCTGTCAACGCAGCGGTATCCCAGCGTCGTCCGTCGAGTGCGGTTTTAGTACGGGGAGTTACGTTTCTAATATGGATATGACAGATCGCTGCGATATTTTAGCGCTCTGTTGTGCGTTATATGTGCGATCCGCCTATAGAGCTGTATGAAAAAGTAACTCTAGCTGCTGAAAATTTTACTCCCGAAATACGTTTACACATTCAACCTCGTTGATACAAATAATGAACATTAAGCAATTGGCTTGAATAAAATTTACATAACTATTATACGGGTAAATAAAATTAAAATTCATATTGTGGAAACCGTTTTGTTGCAGATAATATATGTGGGTTCATTATACTATCAGTGAAAATGCACTAGTATAGTTGTTATTGTAAAAAAAAAGTGTACTTACTAATCCTTTTTTTTCCTTTTTTTATCGTGTGGGACATCGATGAACGATGAACGATGATCGTTCAACGATGAACCATTGTGTCAGAGTTTTACGACCGCCTACTACTGGAAACATGCCTCTGGCGTGGTTGAGTAACGATCGCCTTCTATATTATCATAGACAGCAACCGGGACCGGTGCCCTCCGAAACACGAAACCATCATCCCTACGGAAAATCAAGTGGTTTCGCCTGCAATGTTCTAACCAGACTAGTGACCAGTATTCAGTTCCTAAGATAAATATCAACTTCATGAGTGTCCCACCGTAAATCGAATCCGGAACTTTTACGTGACAAGTAGTAGCACTACCACTGCGGCACATAGATCGTCAAACTTACTATAGTACATAATCATTAATGGGAAACTGTGGGGTTCAGTAAGAAGACCAACAAGTCTTTCAATCTTGTTACGAAATTATGTACATGAGATCTCTATTAACGTTAAGTGACTAAACTGTAATCAATCAACTGGCTCTGCGCCTGCCAATACATAATTTGTTGAAAATAATAAGCTTCTTAAATCACCTAAAAAAATATTGTGAAGTATTTTATTATTAAATACTACATTTGAACTATTACAGATATGAGGATTTCGATTTTTCGATATTGTTAATAATAATATATCGGAAATTCGAAGATTCTCGTCAAAGGTCAAGCTAATCGAACCAATATAGTTAATGGACTCAGAAAAGTATTATTTCTTACGATACGCTTTGATAAGTAAGTTCGTAAGTAACTTCCTATTGTGACCCAAATTATCTAAGTTTTGGGCTGCACTTGACAACTTCGCACTTACTGTAGAAAACAAAAAACTCAATCAGTTCATTTTATATCTTCGCTGAATTTTAAGTAGGCAAATGTGAAGTCAGTAAGACTGGTTCTGTACGATCAGATAACAACGTAATATCACTAGTATTTATTTTGTAGTAATATTAAAATTTAATGTTGAATAAGAATAATCACACAGGCTAGTGTTTTAAGCCATTAAATATCAAATAGCTCGTACATGTTTACCTGCAACTCAAAAAACTTTTTTTGCGTACATATATTGTATAAATAACAATGAATTCAAGGACAAAAGTGTGTGAAAATATATCTATATTACTTTCACGGAGCTGCGAAACTCAAAACTAGTCTTTTTACCCTTGACTGGAGCTTCCACTAACTTATCTTTCCCAAATCCTAGAAAAGACAAGTTTTTACTGTCTTTTTTATTCGTTCAGGAACGGTTCTGGAATTACAAGCAGTTTTAGATCCTAATTGTCTGAGCTACACTGGATAAATTGTGATAAATGCCTGCCTTCTTATAGTTCCCTAGTAGTTGCGCTGCTAAAACGAATCTAACGACACCTCATAATAAGCCTCATAATGGCGACATCCGTTTAGCCGTTTCGCCTGTAGCCTGTAATTTTTTTTTGTCCACATAGGCGGATGACACACTTACCGCACGACGGAGCGCTTTAACACCGCAGCGGTCTGTCAGATCCCTACTAGAAATGTCAAGCCCCAAACTAAATCCGCTCAAACGCTGTCGATGCAGCGCTATCGCAGGCTCGTCCGTCGAGTGCGGTTTTACACTGATCTGATACACCGCTGCGATATTTTAGCGGTTCATCGTTCGTTAAGTGTGCGATCCGCCATACGTACTCTCGAAAAACGTTACTCTCTGAGGCAGTCAGGTAAAACTATATAGACTTTCTCCTTTTAGTTACATTGCCATTTACCTTTAGAAAAAAAGTAATTTTGGTAAATAAAAGCGTGTCTGGACGGAGCATTTCCACGCAGATAATTTATTACAAACATGCTCCTAATAATTTAATTTTTCAAATAAATATGGGAATTTTGGGCAATAGGAGAACCCACAGTTAATTTTAAATTTGAAATAAATAACTCATTGATATTTTTGTACCTACATTATACTTTTCGGAAGCAAAATAAAAAAATCAACAGATGACTCGGTGCCCAATAAGAAAAGAAATTGAAAAGAAGTAAATTTTATAATTCATACTAAAGTTTATACGTATTATTAAAATAAGATAAAAAAATTAATAATGAAATCAAAATAAGATAGCATTGAATAATAAGCTTTGTGAAAATAAGTAACCTTATACCTGACTTATTAGTCAAGGTTCATCAGTATAATGTATATAATTATGTTCTCAATAAATTTATGTATAAAAAGGGATAATTGGATTAATTTAGGTAAGGGCGTCGTGTGACGGAGCCTTTAATTAATCTGTATATGTTTTTCGCCATTTTTTCTGTTGCGCACATAGTATTTTTTTTACGAACCCGTTTATAAGAAAATATATGAAGATTGTCATCAAATATTTTTTTAAACAAATTCTTTTGTTTCGAAATAATTTTATACTATCAACAGGAGCTAATATGTTGTGGGTAATTTGTCCCTTTAAAATATTTGTCTCTAAAATTGGCCACACGTATTATTTTATGTTAGGTAGTTATGAGCGAAGTTCAGTACAAACAGTAGCAAAATTATGGCCCTAAACAAAATTAATGAAATTGTTGAACTACACAAATTTCAAGCTTGGTATTTTTTACGAAAGCTTTATTAATTTATCTGCACTTGACAAAAGCTAATAAAATTCCTCGTCAACCGAGTCCAAATTTAGTCGTTTCATTATATTAACAAATTGCGTGACTATAAAGCTTGGTCATGATATAAATACGCAACTATAGAAAAACACAGGATTTTGTGATCACTAAATATGGAATACTTAAACTTATTTCAATGCACCGAAGATCGTTTCACCGAGACAGATTTGTTAAAATTTAGAAAAAGTTTTTTTACCCGACTACAGCAAAGCAAAAAGGAGGGTTATGATTTTGACCGGTATGTATGTATGTATGTGGCAAAAATTCCTTTGTTCCCTCCTAGCTCCGAATCTACTAGTCAAAATTTGACAAATGAGGTGTCAATAGAAGCGTCTGAACAGTCCAATGGTTATAGGCTATGTCATGTCACAATAAAGTGAACATGGCGCCCTCTAGCGTGCATAAAGATACGAACAAAAATTTTTTTTTCTTCTAGTGGTATCGTGTTGGGTATCAAACGAAAGGGCTTAAATAGCACATTTCAAAAATATTTATAATAAAGGTGAAAGTTTGAAACTTTCTTGCATACACGCAATGTCACTTTAGTATGAAATTGGTACATCGGTTTTTCTCTTTCTTTCTTTTCGTGTAGGACACCGAGTCGTCTAACGACTCAATTTCTTTTTTCGTGTGGGACACCGAGTCGTCCAACGACCCGACGAACCCTAGTGTTTGAATTTTTGAACCACCTTTTGCAAGTAGCAGGATTCTGACATGGTTGTGTAACGACCGCCGTCTGAAGTGATCATAGACAACAACCGGGACCAACGGCTTAACGTGCCATCCGAAACACGGAACCATCTTCCTTACGGACAATCGGGTGGTGTAGCCTGCAATGTCCTAACCAGACTGGGAACAAATTCACAAAGTGATAAATATCGACTTTGTGAGTGACGCACCGAGAATCGAACCCGGAACCTTCTGCGTCAAAGGCAGTCGCACTACCACTGCGCCACATTGGTCGTCCATGAGCCCTTATGTCAGAAATTTTCAACCACTTTCTACAAGCAGCAGGTACATCGGTATCGGTGTCGGTGTGGTGACGGTATGTGTCATACACGTGGAGCTGATCTGATGATGGAAATGACAGGCAGACAAGACGTGATAGCGCTACATACGCTAAATATCTGTGTATAAGCTATGGTAAGAAAGAGCTGCTCCTTAGGCTCAGATCTGACATATTCTTCATCATATTTAATGGGATCCAAGTAGAAAAGTACCGCGAATATTATCATATTTAAATTAATTTAACGCGTAGATAGGTAGATACATAAGAGATCCTGCTAATCCTTATCCTCATCTTTATATAATATATAAAGGCGGATGTGTGTTTGTTAGGACTTTGCGTTAAAACGGCTGAATAGATTCAAATGATACTTTGTATGTCTAAAATAAAACAAAGGCTGCTTTTTACTGCGGTTTTTCTTATTCTTAGGGGAACTCGCAATTTCCTAAAATTTTTGAAAAAGGTCGTGCTATTAAGCCCATTCGCGTTTTAGGAAAACTAACAGCGACATCTGTTGTCTGAGACTTTTGCCTTACTCCATTGAGTAGCTGCACCAAAATTGACGTTTAAGTCACTATACGTACTGCTACTGCATATAAAGTATGTTTGAACAAAATATATATCGTGTTGGGTATCAAACGAACTGTCATATTTTTCATCTCATGTAATGGGATCCAAGTTGAAGGTACCGCGAATTCTCACATTTCATTTAATTTTACGCGTAGGTAGATAGGTAGGCAGAGCGAAAGCGGGATAAAGGAGTGATATATGTGTTTATATGCATGTACGTGTAGATAGGTACATACATAAGAGATCCTACAACTAATATTCTAAAAGCAGATTTTTGTGCATTTTTCTTAGAACTTGTCGTTATAACGCTTCATATATTCACCTTAAATTTTATTCGTAGCTAAAATAATAAATCAAAACATCTGTTTTGGTAATGAAACCAACAGCAAGCATCGACACGGAGGGTTGAGAGGCTTTCCCCCCTAGCAGAAAAAGAAAGGGAGACATCTTTTTTGGTAATGAAACCATCAGCAAGCATCAACACGGGGGGTTGCCCCCCTGACAGAACAAAGAAAATGTAAAATCTGTTTTGGTAATTAACCAACAGCAAGCATCGACACGGGGGGTTGAGGGGGGCTTGCTCCTCACAGAATAAAGAAACTGAAACATTTGTTTTGGTAATGAAATCACACGGGGGGTTACTAGCATATTTTATATATACCTAACAAAATCATAATACAGTTTAAACTAGTATCTACCTACATCTTCCAACAAACAAATTAAAGTTTACAACCCCAAAATAATTAAAATAAAAAGAAGTCTAAAAACTAAAACCCGACTACTGAGATTTCGCGCTCTAAAAAGTAAGAAACAAGAAATCTGGAATAATAACTACTCACGATTGAATGTGTTTTTCGTCTCCAGAATTTATACAAGGTAAACAGGTATTATAATTTATTTTCATGGCAGTTTAATATAAAGTTCATAGTGGTTTTCAGGTGATAGCTGTGGTCGTTTGCCACGTGTTCTAGTACTATCTAGTTTATAAAATAAATAAGGCAACGTGGCAAACGACCACAGCTATCACCTGAAAACCACTATGAACTTTATATTAAACTGCCATGAAAATAAATTATAATAGCTGTTTACTTTGTATAAATTCTGGAGACGAAAAACACATTCAATCGTGAGTAGTTATTATTCCAGATTTCTTGTTTCTTACTTTTTAGAGCGCGAAATCTCAGTAGTCGGGTTTTAGTTTTTAGACTTCTTTTTATTTTTCATTATATGGCTTTCGGAGGTATGACTAATTACAGGCAGAAAGGTTTTTTTTTACGAATTTTTACCACTTAAATTTCCGAAGATGCAGCTTGAATAAGTTTAGGCTGAAAAAGTTATAAATACGTGTTACTGTGAAACATGATTCTCTTGTTGTTCAATATTTTATTTTTTTCATTTGAAACCATTTTACATTGGAATGTTACTCTGAATTGTTAAAAACTTGCATAGACCCAGGGGACTTGTTTGTGCTTTTACTTGTGTATTTATTTTCATGAAGTTTGTTAGACGGATTTTTGGTTGGTTAGGTATTGTCCTGAAAAAATCGATAAAAAAATACATTTAGAACATGTCCTGTTGAAATTTTAACCTTTACTACTGATATTAAGGATTGATACATAATAATACGAAAATTCTACGTTATGTACTTACAAGCAAGCTTGACATAACTAATTAACTAACTTCTATGATTTAGTGACCCGAAATGGATCTTGGCCTCCAAAACGAGCTTCCTCCACTGATCCCTGTCCTGAGCCACCTTGACATCACTACTAAAACTAAATTAATCTATTTAAAAGTAATAAAAGAGATTTTAAGTCCCATAAAATGAGCTGAGTCTGACTCCCAGAAAATTATGGCATTTTTACGGTTGATTAGGAAAAATGGTTTTAAGATTTTTGGACCGACCGACCGACCGACAAATGGATGCAATTTGACAGAGGTTAAATTCGCTAGACAACTAGTTCATTAATAAAGTATAAAAGTCTTACGCTGTCTAAATACTGCATACTCAAGGTAAGATACCTATCTAGGTACTCTTTAAACCTACATTGAAGTTTTATTGTCAATTGAATGTAACGAAAATGAATAATTTTGATCATAATAAGTTTTTCCCGACACCCAACTTTCAACATTTAGGTTATGTTTGATCAACTACAATTTGTGCCATCGAAGGAAATTGCTTTTCCCTTAACAAATAAACATACAACTAGTGAATAAACTTTTACTAGGTTTTCAATGTGTGATTTTCAACGGAGGAGTTAAAATATAGTTTACGGTACGGGGTGAAGTAATGTATGAAACTGTACAACTTTCATTAAAGGAACATAAGTTGCAATATTGCAACTTATTATAATAACCGACCGAGTCAGTTTTATGGGAGCTACAGTATTTTAAACATAATTTTTAACTATATTAACATAATAATATTATTATGTTAAAAATATTGTACCTCCCATAAAACTGACTCAGTCGGTTGGTACCTTAACCTACCTTAACAGCTACAACAGTCAATGCTGGACATGGGCCTTTTTTGGCCGGCTGATGTAAAAAAAAAAACAACTATCTACATGGTCTGGGGCAAGTTGTTCAGTTTCATAGATGATTTTATTCGTTAAATATATGTCCCTATTTATACCGCACAAACAGGCTATGTTATTCTACCTACAAGTGAAATATGGAGTGGAGTGTCTACCGCAATGTGTTCAATTTGTTCTCAAGTGAAGAAAGGGACCAATTACCAACAAAGGTATGGTTTGAGTTAGTAATTGTGTTTACTTCCGGTGATAAATTGTAATGCTCTACTACACAGCTACACATGAGATAAATCAAAATAATTTATCCATAGAATAAAACACAACAAATCGTTTTATCACGCAATTCTATTTTAGCTTAAATCTGAATACAACTTAAGAGTAAAAGCAATTAGTCCATTAAGCCAAGTCTTCTGTTCTGTTGACTGAAATCTGAAATAAGCTGAATCTTAAATATGAGTCGTAAGAGGCGACTAAGAGACTCGAGAGTATTGGTGTATTACAATTTTTAGGCGACAGGCTGACAACCTGTCACTATAGTGATACACATGTTTTCCAAAACTACCTTGGAAAACAATCCTCATAAATGTCAGACATGGCGATAGCAACCGTATTCTTACGGCCGTTAACGCTCTGCCTATCCCGCAAGGGATAAAGGCGTGATATAATGTATGTATGTTAAATTGTTTTAGAAACTAAAAAATGTTTCCTAAGTAACATTATGTAGCGGTACTCGAATGAATAAAGACTCAATTTTGTATGGGAGTATTCAGTTTTAGACCTATGGTCTTTGAGAAAGTTGTTTAATCTCACGGAATTCATATGCAATATTTTCTCACCAAAATGTACACCTTCTTTACTTGTAATTTACGCAATACAAATAAACAAACAGTGATAACGTATCCGAGTCCAAAGTACGTGACGTTAACAAAGTTAGCATCAATCTATTTGCAAGAGACGCAGCGGAAGCGTTCGATATTGGAAAACTGCTTTGAATCAGTCGTACTATCGGGAAGTGCTCTTATTTGATTTCCGATGCATACGAATAAAGCACTTCAGTGTGTCATTTTAAGCACATTTACGTACGATAAGTTCAGAAAATAAACCAAGTGCCAAACGATTTCACGCCCGAATTCCGTACCACCTTTTTCTATAAAATTGGCAACAATAAACACGTTGTTTGTAGCAGATTTTAGATTTTTTTATAAGCAGTATTGTATTCACTGATGTGTACTTATCATTATGAGCCTGAAGTGTGCCACTGTAGGGCAAAGGCCTCCCTCCCCTTCTTCCATTTATCCCTGTCTTGTGTTTGGTTTTTGGTTTATGGGCATTTAATCCGTCTCTTCATCGTTTTTGTGGTCGACCGCAAGCCCGTTTCGCGTTAGGAGGGACCCAAGTGCTAGCAATATTTGCCCATAGTGTGTTTGGCATTCTAGCTGTATGTCCAGCCAAATCCCATTTCAGGTATGCTGACTTCTGACCCAAATCAATAATTTGCGTTCGAGTCCTCAGCGTTGTATTTCTGACTCGGTCAACCAACATATTACGCTGGCAAACCTTGAATTTGGACTTTTGAAGTCTAATTAATAAGAGTAATATTTCCATCTGTAACAAATGTGACAACTTTCTAACTATCACAGTTGATGACATAAGACAAGTACCTACAGCCTTGATACCGTCTGTCTGTCTGGCCTTGAGACCAACCACAGTCAAAAGGTGGAAGTAAAATGAGATTCGTTTTTATTCTTTGAATCTTTTAAATAAGTCTTCTATGGTTGTCAAGACCACAAACGACCTCGAACCACCGGCGTAAATTGCATGAAAGATAATGCTGTTAGTGACAGGCTGATTATTCTTACTCTTCCACAATTTTAATATCTACTTTTAGCGTCCTTCAGTGCGTAATTTGAATCCTGAAACGTTTCGGTTCCGTAAATATGTTTAGCTTGTTTTACGAATTCCGTAGGTTTCGTGTCGTTTACGAATATAAAGAGAATGAAATAGAATTGCAAAAATCTTTCATGTTTTAACCCCGTGATTTAGTACCAAAGCCCTACAGAATACAAACAGCCTGATTTGCAATTTATTGTGTTGTTTTCGTGAAATTGCTAGATCAAGCGAATCAAATCTAAAAATTCCATTTGTACCCGAAGGTGTCATAAAAGCCGACTGAAGGTTGAATCCAGAAAATGAGGAGCAGCATACTTTTTGGATACCTACAACAACTTGCACTGCCAAACATGGTGAGTAAGGCAAATCTCCCCAATATTACGGGAGGACTGTTATAGGTTGTCCTGGTACTAGTATAAAAAAAAAACTTTGTAATTCCTATCTGTTCTAAAAATATGTGGTAAATTTAGATTAACAATAAAATATGGGAGCTTACGTCATAAACAAAACCGAGTATTTAGACAATAACATTTCTTTGAAAATTCCTATGTATTCTAAAACGTGGTGGATATTTTAGATTCACAATAAAATGTTAGAGCTTACATCATAAACAAAACCCAGTATTTAGATAATTCTGAACACAGTCTGTTTTGTTGATCGTCACTGAAAAGACGCACATGGGAGCAATCGTCTAACATTTGTGGAATCATAAAATTTCTGAAACATTTTGGTAAGATTGCTAAATTTGAAACGCTTCTTACTTAATTTTTAAGTATTTTGAACGCGCCCCGTCAGAGCTAGCTATAATCGAACATGTTACAGTGGTTTGTCATAACGAATAAGCATTAAAAGTTGAAACCAAAAATGGATTATTAGCTGAAGCTCCTTTATAGAGATGCACTAAAAGTAAATGGAAGTAGTTTGTTTGTTTGATCCGTTCACTGATAATTTACTACGCTATATGAGTAGGAAAAAGCGCTGAGCGTTTCCAGTCTCAAAGTACTTACCTAATGTTAAAAAAAAAGTTTTTGTCGAACTCTTTGTTGTAGGAGAAAAATAGTGATAATTTTTTTAGGAAGAACTAAGTAGCTAGCCATATTTGCATTGGTTTAAATAATTTTCAAATAAAAAGGTAGGTAGTACACCTTTAATTTTTTTTACGGGATCGTCTAAATTGACATACTTGCCTAGATAATAATAAGTAACGTGCAGGGTAAGGTTTTATTAAAATGCACAACATAATTTATTGTGAACAGCTTCTCTTGGCGTGTTTCCAAATATCGGTGGTGCTTTATTTCATCTAATATTTTGTTAACAATACACGTCTCTTGGTAACTTTTGAACAAATTGTGCCAGTTTTATTCCCAATCTCTTAGTCTGTTTTACCCTTCTTCTCTATTGCGCCACTCTTTACAGTCCCGTGCCAATCTTATACATAAAAACCAGATAAAACCAGTTTGCATATGATGTGTACCGTGACCGCAGACCGTGACGTATAGATTTCTTCTACGTCTGTATGTCAAAATTCTTCACTTGTTTTTATGGCGGGTGACAGGATGGATCCAGGTGGTGTCGGGAAAAGGGTAGCTACCCGCCTGGCCGGGTGTTGTGGCCAGGGGACCGACGGGTCCACCTGGATTGGATTAGAAGTTGTATATATGCGTTGCGCGGTGAACACTTTGATACCGCGTTTCAGGCCCATTGTTCTGTCACGTGGCGCCACCACTCTGATATGTTGAGAACTCCTGTTGCGTCTTGTATGCTTGTGAACCACTTGAGTGAGCTTCATGTTGTAGCCATCAGAGGTCGCTACATTTTGATAAAATCTTTACTACTTTTTGACACGTCTGAAGTCGAAGAATTGTCTACATAACGGTCTGTCACACACATCCATACTAGAAATGTCAATCCCCATACTAAAGCCGCTAAACCGTTGTCGACACAGCGCTAGCGCAGCCTTGTCATTCAAGTGCATTTCTAGTATGGTTCTGACAGACCGCTGCGATATTTCAGCGCTCCGTCGTGCGTTAAATATGCGATCCGCCTACAACTCGCGCGCGAGATGTCTCTACGGAAAGCATCAGTAGTCGACACTACTGGTCGATTTGATGATATAATCTGACCACCACCGGGCTGATAGTCTGACTGATCTTTTCGTTCTTCTTGGCCTCGATACAAAGAAAAAAAACCGTGGATACTTACCTACCAGATACTATATCATTCAGTGTCCACATTTTATAAATTCTTCTAAGATTTCTTGAATTTTGAATGCTTACAATTTAATAAAATGAAATTCTAAACAGTCTGCAAATCATATTACTTTCTAAAAAGAATATTGAATAAATAATAATAAAGGCAAGCCTTTGTCATAACTAACTTCTATTATACATTGCGTTTTAATTTATTAATGGAACTCTGTACCACGTTTATTACTAGTTTTACTCATTATAGGAGTTTACTTATCTCTTTGACAGTCCTTTCGCGGCACGGATTCTTTTTCCGCAATATTACAAAATAATCTCGAGAAGTTTGATTACATTAACCCTACATATAGGACCAAAAATATTTAATTTGTTTTTTAAAAAATTTCTAAGCTGGCTTGTAATATCAAAATCAAATCAAATCAAAATCAAAAAGGCTTCACAATTTTGCTGAAGCGACCTGCAAATCAAATATTAGCGATAATAACCGCTTAATTGCAATGGACAGCTCTCTGCCTAACCCGCAAAGGAATAAAGCGTAATGTGTGTATGTATGTGTATTACAAATCAATTTCAGATGTCTCTTAAAGAGGTAGATGGTTATGCTACTGATATTACTCTATAAAAGTTTCTGCATCGTGGTTCCAGTTTTGAATTAATTTTGAACTAATTTAGTAATCCACAGAGACCATACTGGCTGAAGTTATTCATTTAGAGATCAATCTATACTCGTCATCTTATAGAGATTGAACTAGAAACCAGTTTATTGTGATCCGTTCAAGGGCGCAGCTAAAAATTAGTTTGCTGTAAAAATAAACTGGTACCTAAGCACCGATTATCTAGACCAAAATGTCAATCACTAACTCTATGCATGCATAGTGATTTGTGTATCATATTCAGAATCATTCAGTTAATTTATTAGGTTGCTGGTAAACTTGGTGTCCCACACAAACAAAAAAATACTTTATCTGACTTGTATACATTTCAATAATATTAGCTTTACCTACATACTGCTACCAAACGTTCTGTCCAAGTAATAAAGACGTGATATATGAATGTATGTAGGTAGGTATGTATATCAGACTAAGTTATTGGTAATGTGTGTTTTAAGCAAAGTCTGTACTGTAGGTAGTTTTATTTACCTTCAGCTGCATCTATTAGTTAATTCAGTGGAGTGTAAAACTCCATCTGACGCCTGGTTTGCTTATAAAGGAAACACGTCGGCTTGTGACTTTCAAAGGCTTTTGATCAAGCCATTTTGACATGGTTGCATTATGAACGCTAGTCGTTCCTCTGATCTGTGAAGGAGCCATAAGTCAAGAGTTGCTTTAGGTACTTATGACATTTTTCCCTAACTGTGTGTAGTATTATAGTTTAGGAGAAATAATTTGAGCTGATTCGCCTTGCGTATCATAGTCACATCGGCTCAAATAATATTTCCTAAACGATAAGAACTTAGTGCAAGACATGACTTAGTTGTAAGCTCCGTACGTGTAGATATTGTATTTTATGGCATGACTTTTTCTGGTTTATGACATTTTTGTATTTAAGATTACGAATTAAATAAACAATTAAAACATTTATTAATTATCCATCCAAGAAAACAGGAATAACAAAATATTGATATAAATTACTTGTTACGAGTATAATATGCGTTAAAAATGTAACTAGCAAAACTTTCAATCCGTCACATAATTTCAAGAAAGAAGGAAGAAAAACCAAAGAGAGATATCTGGTAAAATCTATGATCAAACTATTTAAATTAAAAGTTCATTAAATAGGCGATATTTTTTTGTTAGTACTTTTTATTATCTAGTTCTCAATATAAAAATGCAATTATTGGAAAAACGCCTTGATTTGTAAGTAAAATATCTTTGTTACTATATTGTGAAATTCACCTCCCGCGGGTGTTTGACTCCGTGAGGAAATAAAGTCACGTTTATTTATTTGAAATGGAAAAGACATCATTTTCCAAGTTCCGTGAGTAGAAACTGTGAAATAAGAATGAATTTGCTATGTATTTATATAAAAAAAGCTACTTAATTAGTCTGCGATAATGAATTTATTTGCTTTAAGTGCGCACTTCAGGGTCAAATTAAGTCATAAATTCAAATTGAACTAAGAAGTGATTCTGGTGTAGAAATTAGTTAAATTAATCTCAGACTAGGTAGGTATACACTACGAATATTAGTCATTGCCTGGGCTAAGACACTCCATAAAAACACTCAAAAACTCACTAAGTACGCAAATAGCATTTTTTTTATAAAAAGAAATACAATTGTACTTCTTTTTTTCTTTGTAATCACTGTATTTTAATTTGTAGGTACAATAAAGAATATCATTATTATTGTTATTACTAAGTTTAACACTTGCAAGCTTTCTATAACGTACCCAGTTTTCGCTACAAAATGAATTTTCTTTGACGTAGATGGAAGAGTAATAAAATAATAAACAATTCAAAGTAATTTGGGATAAAGTAGATGACTATCAAAAGTGAGACTGCAACCGATCATGCAAATTATTTCATTAGTTGCATCCACTGCTCATCGTTTTCACAGCATGTATTATATTTTATACATTAGTTATACATATGTATCATATTTAATAAAGCACACGAGTAAGTATAATAGTTGTTATTTAGAATCATGACACGTGACAAATACGATGTGTCCTTTTTTCCCTTTTATAAACGCGTGATAAAAACGCGCTAGAAATAGCGCTCGTTTCAAATAAGTCCTACATATACAGTAACCTACCTTATTCATTTTAGTGAATTTTGATAGTTTCAATACTAAATCCTCAACGATATTCCGGCCAAGAAATCTTAAATGCGATTGAACCAGGCAGATGAGTCCCGTCCCAGGAGCCCTGAAATAATTGCCCGGCAATCAATTGATAAGTCGGATTGAACAGTTATTGATTGACACAATAGAACCCTACCAAATGGGTCCTGATCCTCCTTCGATCCCAAAATAATTTCCTTTGAAATTGGAATGGTTATGTAAGTTGTACGGGGTGTTTGAAGAGGCTGCCTTTCTAGAATGTGGTCCTTCCTATTCATATTTTATTTTATAGTTCGACGTTTAACACATAATATCACATACATATATCACGCCTTTATTCCTTGAGGGGTAGGCAGAGGGTTAACGGCCGTAAGAATACGGTCGCTTCCTAGAATGTAGTCCTTCCATTCATATTTTATTTTATAGTTCGACTTTTAACACATAATATTACATACATATATCACGCCTTTATCCCTTGTGGGGTAGGCAGAGGGTTAACGGCCGTAAGGATACGATCGCTATCGCCACGTCTGTCATTTTTGAGGAATAATGTTATCGAAACAACCTTTGTTTCAGAAAACATGTGTATCACTATAGTGACAGGTTGTCAGCCACATAATACTATGTATGCTTATTCTACAGTGTTACTGAGTGGATATGCTATTAATTTATTCCCAAATTTTGTTATAAGTGATCCCGCTTTTGATAAAAAATAAATAAAAAATGTGCCCTAATTATACGTTACATTCAAAGTACTTTTGCTTTCATAAGTCAATCATCTCATTTCTCGTTCTGATGGCAAGTTGAAGAGCCATATTTGAAAGTTTTGTAAACAGAAAAATAATTCGTGGCCTATTTTTAAATCCTGTACGCTATAAAAGTGCCCATCAAATGTAACGATCATGTTAATAATAACGAGAGATCAAAAGATCTAAAACCGCAGTTAGGCGGATCGCACACTTGACGCACGACGGAGCGCAAAAATATCGCAGAAATCTGTAGATTCATACTAGAAACGTCACTCCCGATACTAAAACCGCTCAACAGCTGTTGACGCAGCGCTATCGCAGTGTCGTCCGTCGAGTGCTGTTTTAGTATGGGGAGTGACGTTTCTAGTATGGATCTGACAGACCGCTGCGATATTTTTGAGCTCCGTCGTGCGTCAAGTGTGCAACCCGCCTAAGTAAGTATTACGAAAGGTTTAAAATTTATTTTAGCAAATCCGCAAACCACTATTTCCTATCGAAATTTAACTACCAACGTCTTCACTACATAGACTAAAGCACATTCAAATCTGTTGCTATGCATGTATGTATGTTAAGATCTTTAAAACTACACAACGGATTTTGATGCAGTTTTTGAAATATTTATTACCTTTGCTCTTGAGCAAGGTTAAAGTATAATATTTACCGGGAAAAGCACTTCAAAAAAATCGACTTACAGTGGGTGCAACCGCTAGGCAGGCCGCTAGATTCGGATAATAAGATGTAGGTACATTTTGCGAATCGTCGTCACCTTTCCGTAACCTCAGAAAGCCTAAAAAAATGTTGCTTAGTTATTTTTAATTCAGCGCAAAATGTAGAACAAGGTAACAGGCACTCCATTTCTGAATTAAGAGAAGTTTCAGTCGATTCCATGTATAAAAAAATCAGTCGTTCACGATTTCATTTTCGCTTACATCAATTTTTGCCCATTTTTGAAACAGTAGAAAGTTTATAGGCATTTTTTGAAAATATCGTTAACGTTTCCGTTTTACGCAGAAATATAAGGCAACTTCCCTCCGAACCGACATCCATAACAAAGTTCATTGGTTTAAAATTTGGTAATCTGCGGTAATGAAACGAAACGTGATTTAAAAAGTTAATATAGTCTATGGTCAAATGCCTATTTGCCACTTTAAGTTTGACAATCAGTTGTTTTCGCCAATAGTAGAAAATGAAAAAGAGTGGTTTGAACACTATTTTTCGATCCGTGGGCGATTTCAATTCAAAAATGCCGATTTCAGGATTTCGTTTATAGAATAGCGCTTTCATAGCACACAATCGGAAATGAACTGTTCAGAAATTGAGCTCCAAGAAATATGTTGTGTGATTGTTTTGTCGTCAAAATAAATAAGTACGAAACAAAAAGCCTGTTTTGGAATAGACATACAGCAATCGTGATAAACCATTTTTAAAAGGCTATTCTAAATTAATATCACTTAGGCATAAAATTATGTCAACGGTCTGTTTAGTAATAAAACTTTATTACCAACAGCTCTATTACGATCGAAAGTTACGAAAAATTATCCAAGCAAATTAAATGGGGGTTCCTGGTAACAGTCTCTATATGAGCGATTTTAGATAAGTAACAGGTTTAAATTTCAAAAGATAGAGCAGGTACCTAGAAGTAATTTATTTTTGGACAAAAATACATAGGTAGGTAGCCCCGAAAGACATGAGATTAGAACAAAATAAAAGGAAAATGGATTCTAAAAATGGTTATCTTTAATCCGCCGTGTAATAAAAATACAACCAACGAACAAAAATTAATTTTAAATTTTCCATAAAAAAATAAATTTATGTGTTACCAATTTTATTTAAAGTAATAAATATTCTGTTAGCAAATATTTTGTACAATCTAATCACGTAAGGAAAAGAGAGAGCTTTTTATGTAAACATAGCTTTTGCGATGCCAAAGCAATGAATGTTACCGATTTCACAAAATTGACAGAATATTTTATCATCTTTATTGAGCACGTGAAATAAAAAGTACTTACCTGTCAATTTCACAAATTACTATCGGCATAATCATATTCATTAGATAGTATAGATACATATATTTTTAGATTTTTTATCATTCTTGGTGAAAGATAGCTAAAAAAAACATACCTAGATAAGTATTGTATGTATTTAAAAAAAATACAACAAAAAGAACGTTGTTCTGCAGAAACCGCACTGCATTTGCATTGAAAAGCAGCTACTTGACATAGATGCTATTCGTAAAATATTTATAATGAAAAATGCCTTAAACTATTTTGTTATGTTATTTGATATGTTATATACTACAAAGACAACCAGTGCTGAGGGTGTCTGCCAATCAATAATTTGTGGCAGAAAGTTTGCTACCAGCAACTGCTTGGAATATCAACCAATAATTTATCAATCAAACAAATTAAATATTTACCGCGTGTGGTGCTAGTTTTAAATAGCTTGGTCAAACTGTGACTGAGAGATTACTGTAGAGAAAGAACAGGCAGTGATTTCTTGTGACTGTAAATAGGAAAGCTCGCTTTAATCCACCTTCCAAGCGTAGTGAGCATGGCAAACATTCGCACCCAATCATGTGCAATAGCATGCGTAGTATGATGAAATCACTTTCTGCGATGCTTAGTTTGTTAGTCTATCAAGAGTATCAAGTATACCTTTGACTGCCTCTACGACAAACAATGGATTTTGATGCAATGTTGTTATGAATAGAATGAATCAGACAGTTTAAAATTATATAATCAAAAAATGCCGGGTTAACATCCTTAACTTTACAGTCACATGATTAGCAGTGTTACATTTTTACTTGTATAGTGGTTTTCACACTTGACGCTTCATCTGTCAGAAGCACAAAAAAATGCCCGACAATGCCCGACGCATGTCTAGCGCAAACACCTGCGTTGTTTGACAGCTGTATCCTGTACGCAAGTGTCAGCTTTTGACATGCGTCGGGCATGCGTTTTTAGTATGGGGAATGACGTTTATAGTATACATCTGACAGACAGATGCGTTACCAGATGTGCTGAAATAGCGCAAAACGGAGCGTTAAGTGTGAGAATTACCTATATTGGATGGAGGGCAGCAAACTTCTTGTGTCTGTAAGTACCTACTAATTAGTTCAAAATGTTACGCATGATTACAAATAACTTCTAATATACTAGAACCTGCTGTAAAAGTAGCAGTTCCATGGACAACTAAACACCTTGCCACTAAGTCTTAAAAAATCATTGAACTGAAAGTACCAAGATTGGAACTCAATGTTACAAAGAGCAGAAGCGGTTTAAGTTAGTTCCAGCGACTTACTTGCTAACTCAGTCATGACAAAGTGCCATTTAGCTCGACACGTTCTGAGTTAAGCCCAAAATGTGTAGAGTTAAGTCAAAATCGCTGAGTTATACTGAATCATGAAACCACTAAAATGAATTATGAGGTTTGAAATGAACAGTCTATTTACTAGTCAATACTTCAGGCTATGTACTTTGTAAGTAGATTTCATAATATACTACATACATAACTACATACATAATATATACTAATAATAATACTAATAATACATAATATATACATAATACATACTACATACATAATATATACTACTGTGCTTTCTATTCAATACTTGATGGCAGTTAATAATACCTATACCAATACACCATGTATAACATTTTCTTACATATTTTATCTTAATATTTTAAAGTTTTTGAGCCTCTATGTGAAGAAAATGAAGGATTGTAATGACGAAGATATTTTTCTCGCTTACATTTTAACTCATATTTCTGAAAGGCGGCCTAATATTATGTGCATGTAGGTTTTCCGCTCAAAGCTATGAGTTGAACTGTTAGCAAGGAAAACAGCCATTGTGCATAAATAAAAATTGCCGTGTGATGCCGGGTTAGAATAGCATCACCCCATATCCTTCCCACGGGTGTCGCGAGAGGCGACTAAGGGACTCGAGAGTTTTGATGTATTACATTTTTTAGGCGACAGGCTGAAAACCTGTCACTATAGTGATACATGTTTTCTGAAACTACTATGGAAAACAATCCTTAAAAATGTCAGACGTAGCGATAGCGACCTTCTTACGGCCGTTAACGCTCTGCCTACACCGCAAGGGATAAAGGCGTGATATATGTAGTATGTATGTAAAATTTCTTCTTTTTCTTCTTTCGTTAAGCGCTGCTTAAAAGTGAAATCTTTGTTTATATCATTCTAAAATTATAACTGTCGTTTTATTATAATTCTGTCTCAAAGGATGACAAACAAGTTGATACCATCATAAACAGTTTAAGCTGCTTAATACTTCCTTTATTTTTTTTAGATAGATTCAATCTATCGAATAACAACTTCACTGTTATTAACAATCTGCTTTTCTTCCATTTCAGAGATTTTTCTTCATTGGTCAGCCTCGGTGATAGTTTTATGATTGTAATTAGACTTAAATACTCCTCCTCACAATCTTGTTTTACTTTCATAATACATGTTATATACCTTTTGCGTGTGTCGACGGCTTAGAATAACATCACCCCATTTCTTACGCACGGGTGTCGTAAGAGGCGACAATAGAAACTTTCATGTTTATTACCTACAAACTTTAGGCGACAAGCTGAAAACCCGTTTCTACAGTGATACACGAATCATCTGAAAGAGCCTTCAATATTTGTTAAAAATGGCGATGGTAGCCGTATTTTTGCGGCCGTTGAAGCTCTGCTTATCCCATGGCCCATAAAAGCGTGATGTACATACATCACGCTTTTTTTACATATGTATATACCTACAAATTTTGCAGTGAAGATTGTTTTCGAGCTCTTCGTGTGCAATGGTGAAAACTGTCAAATTAGTCGTAACTGATCAATTGATGCAAAATTGCAGATTGGATCTGATAGACTGGCGCTTGCTAAACAAGATTAGTATTAATCAGATCACATAAAATCAAATTGCACTTCAAATTGCAGGATATGGTAATCTATACCAAAGTTCTGGGAATATGAAATGAGATTTTCTTTTTAGAATTCCACAAGGCTTTGGAATTTTAAATGAGCTAATAATGGTGCATCACTCATCATCATCATTACATCCACCTATAGTAAGTAGTCCAATACTGGACATAGGCTTCCCCTAGGATACTTAGACCACTAGGCATGTTCTTCCGTTTGAGCCATACAGATGCTCATCTATCTGGCTGGAGGGCGTCCAACGCTACGCTTGCCGAGGCATAGCCCCTTCTCTATCTTGCTAACTCCATCGTGCATCGGTTTCACGACAGATGTGGTAAGCACTGTCTATATACTATTTAAGTTCTATGATAGGTGCTAGATGTTATAAGTGCACATTAACTGATAGCAAATGTAGTTTTTCTGTAAGGTAGAACATATATTTACAATTTTTTTTCGTGAGGGACACCGAGTCGTTCAGCGACTCGATGAAACCTAACCTATTTTTACCATGGAAACAATATTTTGGTAATAACCGTTATTTATGTTACAAAATTGAGTATCAACTTACAAGCGGCTGCCATAAACACTACGAAGTTATAATATACGTGTAGGGTTATGTTTTTGTCTTATTCGTAATTAATTATATTCATTGTATCGGTCGTGGATACAGTGTTGTGAAGTCAACACTGTAAACTACGGGATGACCCGTTGTGTTTGGTGCAAACACGTAGGAGCAGTGATTAATGATGAGGCACAATAGTCACTGCGTAATGCCTACTCGTTAATCACTGCTCTCGTATGTAGGTAATATAAAAAAATCGGCTAAGTCCGAATGAGACTTCTGCAGCTACGGCACGTGATTGAAAAATAAACACAAAGGTACATACATACACATATCACGCCTATATTCGCGGCGGGGTAGGCAGAGCGTCCACAACCGTGAAATTACGGTCGTTATCGCCACGTCTGACTAATGTTTGAGGGTCGTTTCAGATAAACCGTGAATTACTGGTCGGTTGTCAGCCTGTCGCCTAAAATTGCAATACACATGAAACCCTGTAGTCCCTTAGTCGGTTTCTACGACACCCACCAGAAAGAAATGGGGTGATGCTATTCTAAGCCGGCATCACACGGCGGAAAAAAAATTGGAAAAAAAATGGCAAAAAAGAATTTTTTTGATAAACATGTTATAAAGTAACATTTTTTTTTCATCTTTTACAATGTCAACTCAAGGAAAACTTATTTTGCGAAAGTCTCTCACTGCCATCGTACAAGATACTTCAATCCAAATCATTACAAATTACATCGAGGAAAAGCCACGTATTTTTCATGGGAGCCCCCTTTATTTTTATCTTTATCTAGAGTATTCATTAGTACAGCGAAAACAATATTCAGCATCTATAAAAATTTGTACTCTCTAACTATAACGGTTTGTACTATACAGAACAGACTGAAAATGGACGGACAAACGAACAGTGAAATGTCAGTTAAAACAAAGAGTACTAAGTATAGCAGCTAGTAATAGGGTCCAGTTTTAACCTTTTGCGTTCGGCGCTCAAAAAGTGCAAAATTTAAACAAAACTGAAATAGACAAGATAAATGGATGAAACAAATTTCAAGCCTTAGAAAACTTTTATCGTTCTTCACCCACTCATTAATTACTTACTTACTAACTTTCTCATTATACAAATGGGGAGAAAAGTTGGCTGTATTTCTGAGGTGGATATTGTACTAAGTAATTATTTTATTTTACATACATATACGTACATATATCACGCCTTGCGGGGTAGGCAGCGTTAACAGCCGCAAGAATACGGTCGCTATCGCCACGCCTGACATTTTTGAGGATTGCTTTCCAGGGTTGTTTCAGAACACATGTGTAACACTATAGTGACAGGTTGTTAGCCTGTCACCTAAAAATTGTAAAACACCAATACTCTCAAGTCCCTTAGTCGCCTCTTACGACACCCACGGGAAGGACGTGGGGTGATGCTATTCTATGCCGGCATCACACGGCGATTCCATGCAGGCATCACATGGCGAATCATTTTATTTTAATACCTAATATTATGCCGTGTGAGACCGGCTTAGAATAGCATCAAGTTGCTTCTAACCGTGGTTGTCTTAGAAAGCGACTAAGGGAAAAAAATATACAGGAAATAAACAGGAGCCAGCGTTTTCTGAGAACACAATATTAAGATGTTGAGATGATGTTGGCAGTATAACCACTGCCATCACCAATCCGCCTTCTAAAGCATGGATGTGGCAAATACCCCTTAATAGAGGGAGGACCATGTTCAGAAGTAGACTGTGGTGGCTGTAGAAGTTCTAGTTAAATAATATCTATTATTCCGCTATAACCCAACTCAATACCTATACTTACGTCATATCATAGCGCGTCAATATAATGTTATGTCGAATTAAATGATCTAATCATAAGTTAATGGCACTATTATGACGTCGTGTCATAGCATTTTATACACCCATACTCGTAATAGGAACATACTCAAAATAAAAGATATCAGTTTACTATAATAAGACCGCTTTTATTCAAAGTGCTGCAATTATGATTTTTTACATACATATGTATATCACGCCTTTATCCTTTGCGGGGTAGGCAGAGCGTTAACGGCCGTCAGAATACGGTCGCTATCGCCACGTTTGAAATTTTCGAGGATTGTTTTCCAAGGTTGTTTCAGAAAACCTGTGTATCACTATAGTGACAGGTTGTCAGCCTGTTGCCTAAAAATTGTAATACACCAATACCCTCGAGCCCCTTAGTCACGACACCCGCGGGAAGGATGTGGGGTGATGTTATTCTAAGCCGGGATCACACGGCCTAAACAAATGAATTTTTAACAAAACTATATCAGAAGCATTTTCAGAAGGTATAAATAGCAATATTTTGTCCTACACCAAATGGATATCGTGTAATACCGGATCATATAATAGATCCATCACATTTCTACCCCACGGGTATCGTGAGAGCTGACTTAGGGACTCGGGGGTTTCACGCGTAACACAATTTTTAGGTTACAGGTTAACAGCCTGTCACTATTGTGATTGTGATAAACGATTTTTCTCAAAAGGGCCTCAAATACGTATTTGTTAGACGGGAGTGAACGACTGTATTTTTGTAGTCTTTGACGCATAATAGTAGCTCTGTCCCGGTCTTTTTCTTCTTCGTCGAATAAATGAAATTTTATGCATGTGCCTAACCATGTCTAACTTTTTTTTAGCAGTAGGCTTTTTTTTTGTTACACTGTAGGTTTGTCCGCACATTCTTGCGGTTTTTGACAGATGCGAAGCAATGACAGTCTGTGTACTTGTGTAGTTTTATCTATTCAAGTTCAAACAAAATGCAATTTGAGTAAAATGTGCAACACTTCATCAAATTTCGCTTTCTCTCCGGTGTTTTATGAAACTTCAGCTGATATACAAAACACGTGCACAAACAAGCTACCTACCTGAGTGACAAGCAATTAAGATAAAGTTCTGACTTTGTTTTATGCGCGGAATAAAAGTTTAATCATACTTAGTATGTAGATAATTTTTTTGTTTACACTTGTTAAAACTTTGTGAACAAAAAGGTCCAACCCTTCTACAACCTACCAATTTCGTAGCATTACTTACTCATATTTTGTAGGGCAAAAAAGTTTCCATGAGTGTTTTGTTTCAGCTTAGTCCTTTAACGTACAGTACTTTCAGGCAGATCGCACACTTAACGCACGACGGACCGTTAAAATATCGCAGCGAGTCGTTAGATCGATACTAAAATTGTCAATCCCAATACTAAAACCACACTCGACGGACGACGATATTTTAGCGCTCCATCGTGCGTTAAGTGTGCGATTCGCCAAGGGTTGTGAAGGATAAACTTGAATTTATTTGTACATGGCCGACAATACTACCTTTGCGCACTACAGTATTTAATTTTTGTAATTTTAATATTATAGGTAATAAATATTGTGCAAGAGGTCCAAATCATGCAGGGGAATGTTTTGGCTGTTGATGTAAAGGAATAATACTGTATAATAAAGAGTTCACTCAACTCACTTTTGCTTAGGCGAGAAACACACTTGACGCACGACGGAGCGCAAAAATATCGCAGCGGTCTGTTAGATCCATACTGAACGTCACTTCACTCCCCATACTAAAACCTCTCTGGACGGAGCGGTTGAGAGGTTTTAGTATGGGGATTGCCATTTTTAGTATCGATCTGACAGACCGCTGCGATATGTTTGCGCTCCGTCGTGCGTCAAGTGTGCTCCTCGCCTTACCTGGCTAAGTAGTCCTTGAAGGCCAGAAGCACAGAAAAAAACCCAACTCGTAAGTTCTACCAATAAAATGGTTCCCTCTTAACATAAGCCACACCCAATTCCTTTAACCATTATTACTCACCTCGCCAATTGTTGTTGGACAAATAAGTTTGGGATCGCATTCCATTAAACTTATACCGAAACGCTGGTAGTTATGTATGTACACGTGGAAATTTGAGGTAGTTACCTACATTATATATCGAAACCCAGTTCGGCTTCCGACCTGACCGAGGTACATGTGAAGCTATTTTCTCGGTGCGTCAACTACAAGAAAAAAGTAGAGAACAAGGTCGCCAGTTGTACCTCTGCTTTGTTGATTTAGAGAAAGCATTCGACAGTGTGCCTCGCGAAGCTCTCTGGATGGTGCTAGGAAAGTTAGGGTGCACAGAAAAGTATGTGCGACTCCTAAGACTCCTGCATGACGACATGCAGTGCTGCGTCTCTGTAGACGGTGAACAGTCTGATTTCTTCCCCGTCACCTGTGGGATGAAACAAGGGTGTGTTCTAGCGCCCACACTGTTCGCCTTGTACTTTGCAGTTGTAGTCAAAGAAGTCCTAAATACTGTTTCCCAAGGAGTCAGCATCCGTTTCCGCACAGATGGCAGTCTTTTTAACCTGGCTAGACTTAAGGCGCGCACTAAAGTCTCGTATGCATTGATTACTGAGATCATGTATGCTGATGACTTGTGCTTTCTTGCAGAATCCCCAGACGGCCTGCAACAGCTAATGTCCGTTTTTCACCAAGCATGCTGTAAATTCGGCCTGAAGATCAGTGTCAAAAAGACGGAAGTGATGTCCTTAGACTCGCATGGTCGCGAGACACTGGCGATTATGCTTGGTGAGGATATGCTGAAACAGGTTGATAAGTTTCGTTATCTGGGGAACACTATAACATCTAAGTGTAACCTTGATGCTGAGATCAACAGCAGAATCAGTGCTGCAGCTGCAGCATTTGGGAAGTTGTGTTCCAAGGTTTTCTGCTCGCACGACCTAAAGCTAGCCACAAAAATCTCTGTATATATGGCGATTGTGCTGCCAAACCTTCTATACTCCTCCGAGACTTGGTGTGTGTATCGTCACCACATACGCACTCTGGATCGCTTCCACCTAAAATGCCTTCGCACCATCATGAAGATCAGATGGTCCGACCGAGTGCGCAATACCGAAGTTCTGAGACGAGCCAATGTTGGTGGCATTGAGGCCTATCTAATGCGTCGTCAGCTACGGTGGTGCGGTCATGTATCCCGGATGTCGGAGGAGAGAGTGGCGAAGCGCATCTTTTATTCTGAGCTAGAGGAGGGCAAGCGAAAGCATGGCGGACAACTCCTCAGATATAAAGATGTTCAGAAACGACACATGAAAAGATGCAACATTGAGCCCACTCAATGGGAGGGTCTGGCAGCACAGCGTCCCGAATGGCGCGGGATGGTTAAGAGGCAAGTCCGCGAGTTTGAGGAACAGCGTAAAGCAGACCTCGACGCTAAGCGCGATGAGCTGAAGGCCCGTCCACCCGTCGCCATTAACTATAATTGTGTAAATGGCAAACTCACGTGTCCACTCTGTGCACGGGAGTTTACTGCCAAAATTGGCTACAATAGCCATCTCCGGGCGCATCAGCGCCGATCTGATTAGGAGTCAAAGTGGTCGCCATGGCCGAAATCGGTCGGAGAGATCATCATCATATTTTCGTATCACATCGCAAAGGGCAATTGACAAATATACTCCTCTATGCAGAAAATAAATTGCACAATTTGCAGATGTCGAAATAAGTTTCAATTTAGCTTATATCATGTGTAGAAATGTTGGCTCTGGTTGCGGAGAAATGTTGTCTTTTAAAGATCATAAAAAACCGAGGAGGAAAGACGATTGGCCATTGGCTACGATACGACAACTTCATAAAAAATATCATGGGAGGGAAAGTAAAGGGAAATAGAGGCAAATGTAGACCAAGACGCACTTACTTTACCCAGATAAAGGAACAAGTCAATGTCGTGTCGTACCTGGAGGCCAAGGTATTAGCGGAGAAGAGGGAAGTTTGGAAACTACTCCACCGACAAGAGTTTGACTCTTCGATTTGAAAAAGAACGAATTGATACCAGCTGAAACCTAGAAAATTAAAAATGTAGTATATTTTTTTTCATTTTTTGACCTCGAGAAGTACGATTTTCACTGACCTTAAACATTAACGAACCGAGAAGTCTGGAGAAGAGAGGGGAGGCTTTTGTCCGGCATTGGTGCTTTAATAGGGTAAAATTAATAATAAAAAACCTACTTTTCTTGTTAGCTTTCATATCACTTACTATTTACAACTCCGTGAGCAAATTTAATGCATTACTGTTTCAGCCTGCCTGCAATAATATAAAACCGCTCTAATCAATCCTCAAAAATGTCAGACGTGGCGATAGCGACCGTATTTTTACGGCTGTTAACGCTCTGCCTACTCCGCAAGGGATAAAGGCGTAAAATATGTGTGTATGCGTGTGTAATTCGTCACTAAAACTTTGATTCCCCAACGCAATAGTTTTTATGAACTTGTAGGCAGTAATTCATCGTCATGAAGAGTCATCTACAAACTGAAATTTGGAGGTCAGTAGCATCGTGGATATTGACATTATTCATGATAATCATAATTAGATCTTGGCGTGAAGGAAATTGTATTGGGGGTGTAATGATCTCAAAGATTTGTGGTCTAATAATACGGGTTCAGAATCAGGCTACATTAATCTTAGTGTTGTAACAAACTCCACCTTTAACTTAACCGTCACGAAAGTCCACTGAACATGAGCCTGTCACTATCAGAAGGGTATTGCCATACTCACCACGCTTGGCAGGCGGATTGGCGAGCATTTACAGTAAACGCTGCTGCATATTATCTTCTGCATAAATTGTATTCCCTGCATAAATTCTTAACGCACATATAAATACTTAGTTTCCCTCAGTTGTAGCGAAACTCTTAGCAATTTTTATTGAAATACATTATTTACTTCAGTGTGTTGAGCGTGACTAGAAACGCTCTTTCAAAATAGTGTGTTTATAAAATGTTATTTCTTCAGAAGTTCATGAGCGTCGAGTTGACAGTATGTTCTAAATAAAGGAAAAGTACGCACAATAACGTACAGTTTTCCCCAAACTATATTATTTCATGAGTCTCGCTGGCGACGCTTTAGCTCGGCTTCCAATATAATCTCTGGTATTCTTTTATTCCATTTTGACCATGTCATCATGAATGTTATAATGATGTCATTGCAGATCCCTAATATATTGAAGACGAGATCTTTATATAATATAGGCATTCCTAAATTTCATTTTCAGCTTGAAAACAATAATAGTATTTGTAAGAAGTATAATTAAACTATACACGTTATGTTTCTATCTTGTGGTATTAAGAACGATTAAAGAGCAAGGCATATAGTTACTTTTGATTTCTATTATGGCTATATTTTATTAATCGCATCCTTTGAAATCCTAATTTAGCAGGAATAGAAAGGAGTTCACGGGTCCGGGTCTAGTCCAAATTAACGAAAGCTTAGATGTGCTGTGCTGAATAAACATTAAGATTACACAGGCTAACTAGTACACAACCCTTTTTATTCCCCAGATAACGTTAATACAGTCCAAGATATTTTTATAGAACAAAGGAAAGAAATAAAGGTAGATACGTCCATGTGCATAATAATTCGCATTCAGCCTCTGGAGCTAAACATGGGTTGAATTCCAACATCTGAATAAGTCTGATATAATGATGATGAAGTAAGTAGAGTCAACTCGCGTCCAATAAGGCAATAAAGAATTGTTTTGCGCTCTTATGACAAATACGAGAGCGTCACATGTCTAATACGAACATATACGCCTCTTACATTACATAATTATAGGGTATGTCAGTGGGGCAAACTCAGATAGAACTTGATGTTAGTTCTACTTCAAGACATAAAGGGTAAAGATAGTATTCCAAGAATCTAAGTTCGCCTTTACATAATGTACAGTAACGGCGTAGAAGTGTGCCCGGGTCAAGTCTACGTGGGCGTTGTGAGCGTCAAGGGTGATGCTACTCCTAATTAGGTATCAAACAGAAAAAAATACAAAGAAAATAAAAAACTTTCTCTTTAACGTCAGTTAAAAGTGTTTTAAATATAAAAACATCACGTTCTTTGTCAATTACGAGTAGGTAAGTGTACTCGTCTTAGCACTCAATGTGTTAAAAAGACATAACAGGTCTGAAATTTAAAAAAAGTAGAACTGTTCGCGCTGCTAAGAAAAACACAACGACACCTCAACATCATATTCGCCTAACCGCTTGGGCTGTATGTAGCCCGTGAAATAGTATTTACTTGTCCACTCGTAAATCTTGAATAACAACCCTCTTTCGGCCAGTCGGGTAAAAATGGACAAGCAGCTGTATTCTAATTCGGTCGGAGGCCCATTATTGGTGAGTAAAGTTACAACAACCAAATTGAGTAACCACAAATGTTTGGTTAGCTAATTGAACTTTGACTACAGGTAGGGACCCACCTAACATACTCGCACGTAGGGTATTTAACTTAGTTAAGTAATCTGAGTCAAATATAGTTCATGATAGACTGATGTGTAGGTAGGTACATACATACATACATATATCACGCCTTTATCCCTTGTGGGGTAGGCAGAGCGTCAACGGCCGTAAGAATACGGTCGCTATCGCCATGTCTGACATATTAGGTAGTTAAACAGATCTAAAAAGTAACTTCCCTACTTACTCGTATTTTATCAGAAACATAAAATAATTTATCGTAAAAAATAGATAGGTACTTTATGCGATTCCTAAGAAGGAACATACTTACTTACCCTACTATCATACCTACTGCTTACCTAAAAAAATGTTATGTCTTAAACATGATAGAATAGAATAGAATTGAAATCTTTATTTAAAAGTACATGAAGCAATACAACAATACAATGAGCTCATTTCTTAGGATTTAATCATTTCAAATTGATTTTAATCCTTCGTATGGTAAGTATCAGGTACTTATTTTAAGTTTTACTCACTTGTATATTAGTTGAATATGAAGTGACTCATAAAACCCATTCAATAACTGTGATTACTTCCCATTCATAGAGTAACTATTTAAAAACAAAACAGAAAAAAGGTATAACAGTCTCCATTAAAGCTGTAAAATACTATTTTGGTTGCGTACAAAAAGTGCCATTAGATGTAAAAAAGAACGTTTTGTGGTGATATTACTTGCGTGATGTTTGCGTAGGTTAGGCATAAACACCGTTTTGTCAATAGGAAACAATAATTGCAAGTCGCTAGCTTTAAAACAAGCACCGTGACTAACTTATTGACCAAAACAAACTGTGACGCGAGCAGATTTTTACGAACCACTGACAAATGTACGAAAACGTCATAAAATTTACAACAAAGAGCTACAAATTATATACAAGGCGGGTAAGTAAATATACTTTTCTGAGGATTATTCTACTTCGCAACTTATCGCAAAACTTACCAACATAACACGTGTTTCTAGAGCTGCGTTTTGAATCGAAAACTGATATTATATCACTTTTACAAATAACCATTTTGCTGTGACTTCTACTTTCTGATCTGGTTGACGTGAAAATTAACTTATTGACCAAAACAAACAGACGTGAGCAGATTTTTACGAACCACTGACAAATGTACGAAAATGTCATCAAGGTAAGTATTTACAACAAAAAGCTACAAATTATATACAAGGCGGGAAAGTAAATATACTTTTCTAAGGATTATTCTACTTCGGAACTTATAGCAAAACTTACCAACATGACATGTGTTTCTAGAGCTGCGTTTTGAACCGAAAACTGATATTATATCACTTTGACTATTATATTTTATTGACTGTCCCGATGGCGTAGCGGGTAGTAACTCTGCCTTTTACGCCGAGGGTCGTGGGTTCGATCCCCACCGAGCACAAATATTTGTTAAGTAAAATTTTCAAATATTTGAGTTGAGTCTGGGTGTTTTCTATGTATAACATGTGTTTATTCACAAAAAAGTAATAATATCTATCAGCTATTTAATTCCAATAGTACAAGCTTTGCTTAGTTAGTTTGCTTGGTTTTGAATTGACCAAGATAATATTTATTTTACAATAACCATTTTGCTGTGATTTCTACTTTCTGATCTGGTTGATGTGAAAGTTGGAAACGTACATGAAAATGGCAAGGTACCTGATGTCGTTTTATAGCAAAATGGTCTTGTTTCATTTTATTCAGATTCGCTTCATAAAGTTAGCGGATCGCGTTTACTTCTCACCGTTGACTCGTAAAATTGAGTATTAGGTGCCATAAAGAAAAAGACATAAAATAGGGGGTTTCTACTGTTTCTGTGCAATGGAAGAATTGTCAATATAGGATCTATGGGATCTATTTGTCTTTGTTTCCTTTTGTTACATTTTATATTCTGCTATTTAGTCCTAGCTATGATAGTAACATAGCACGCCGTAATTTCTACACGTAGTAAATAACACAATAGTATAGAGTGTTAGGAAAAATATTGCTTCCCTTTTAAGTATAATAAGATATTATAAGGTACATTAACCGTATATCTTACATATTTTTAAGAAACTCGTATTTAAAACGAACGCACTACTGTTCCAGACACCCTAACAAAGAACGTAACCCTAGTAATTACTGTCAAAACATTAAAATAATTTAAACACACAAACCTTCAATTTCTACATTTATACGTACCTACCTACTTAAAAGTATGTTTTAAATAGATTCGTATTTGAAAAAGTACAGTGGTGTCCACAGTGTTTACATTTTAAATTGCTTAATGCAAAGCTAGGTTTTTGTGGCAAAGCAGAATGTTGCCAACCTCAAAGTAAACGCAGCAAGAACAGACACAAGTTCTTAGTCCGTACATTGTTTGCTTGTATAACTTAACTACCCACATTCCAGTAACTGTATCTTTAATAGTTGTTATTAATTATGATATCTATATATAGATAGTCTCACTTAATTATAAAAATAACTGTACATTTTATAAACTTGTTTGTCACTGTCACTTGTTGTCACTGAATGTTTTTAAATGAACAGGAACATATAGTTTTCCTAGGACTGTATTATTCGTCATAGCGTAAAAAAAATATCGTAAAAAACATGAAAAAAATGTACAGGGTACGAGTATGTTAGGTATATAGTATAAAGCAATGTTGCTTCCCGCGTCTGACACCATGACCATGTTATGTATGAAGTATTAAACTGGAAGACTAACCAGGTTTCTACGAATTTGAAATTTCTATCAGCGGCAGGCAGGTAATGAAATTGCTTTTGATGCTTTATTTTGTATTTATTTATCGTTTCTAATAGGTAAACGGTAAAAGAAAAAGGACATAACATAAAAAACAATACAGAACAGGTCAACGTATTTCTAAAAAAAAAATATCTTCTAGCAAACAAAGGGTAGCCACATGATCACGACAGAGAACGGGATAAGGCAAATAGAATGATGATATGAACCAGAGAAACTTTAAATCAAGATTGTGAACATCTTTAGCTGTTTTTCCTCCGTAACCGACGAAAAAGTAAGAAATACGAGCTCAAATCATTCAAAACCTTTATTTTTTAAGCACTTATCTACATTTTCTACTATTATATTCCTAAGTAGCCACAAAGGAGGAAAAGGTTACATTATAATAGTGAGAAAACTGTCATATTAATTTACTACTTGTTATCCTATTAATTATCTCGTACTCATTCACTGTCATTACAATGATTTCTCGGTAAATGTTATTTATGTGTTTTTATCTGTATCTGATTTTATGATCATGTTACTAACATCCTTAAGTAAACTTAAAAAATTATAAATTCTGTGAATAAAAGCATTGGCATTACAGCATTGGTATTTAAGCCACAAATTCATTTCTCTACTTATTTTATAAATAAGGTCACGTGTCAAATGCAAATAGTTGCAAAACCAACGTTGATTCAAAACAAATTAACATACAATAACAAACTTGTTCGATCGAGAAAACCAAATCCACAGGGGATTCTCGTCAGCTTCTATCATTTTAAAATTATCGACGCTAAGTCGTATCGCACACTTGACGCACGACGGAGCGCTAAAATACCGCAAAGGTCTGTCAGATTCATACTAGAAACGTGGCTCCCCAAACTAAAACCGCACTCGACGGACGACACTGCGATAGCACTGCGTTGACAGCGGCTGAACTGTTTCAGAATGGGGATTGACATTATTAGTATGGATCTGACAGACCGTTGCGATATTTTAGCGCTTCGACGTGCGTCAAGTGTGCGATCCGCCTATATAAATTACTTGTGTAAAGCAATAGATTTAAATGAAGAATCCATATTCAACTTAAATAAATAGATTATTGTCGATAAAGTATACCAATTTAATTTGTTATTGAAACATGAATATTCAATGGCAAAAACATTTTTTTTATGAAATGCAATAAAACTAAAAACTTTGTTGTAGGGTCTTACTTATTTCTATCTAGAAAGCTGCTAGTGAAACAATCCTGCGAAAACTCATTATTTGAGAAAACCCATATTATTTTATTTTGAGTGTTGTTTGCGACACAACCAAGACGGAACCAAGAACCAACACATCTTAGTAGGAGGTTGCAAATTGTTATCACAAGATCCCCGGTCCCAGTGCAATCCACTGCAGTCCCCACCGAGTCCTTTTGATTCACTTCGCGTAGTTCATTATACCTATGTACCTACTCGTAGCATACCATACAAGGAATGAAATAATACGGGCGCATCGCACACTTAATGCACGACGGACCGCTAAAATATCGCAGCGGTCTGTCAGATCCATACTAGAAACATCACTCCCCATACTAAAACCGCACTCGATGGACGATGCTGCGATAGAGCTGCGTCAACAGCGGCTGAGCAGTTTTAGTATGGAGATTGACATTTCTAGTATGGATCTGACAGACCGCTGCGATATTTTAGCGCTCTGTCGTGCTTCAAGCGTGCGATCCGCCTACCTGCGGTTTTTGACCTTTTGATCTCTTATTATCGTCAACATGCACCTACGCCATAGGTATCTACTTGGTATTTCGTCTTTTTTGAAACTTATGAGTCGGTCTACGCATACCTATTCCGTGAGACAGACTCAAACGCAACTTTAAAGTGGCATATTGTAGATTCTTCTTTTCGAAAATGTTGGTAATTTAAACAGACATTTGTAAGGAATGCTTCTTTCTATAGAAATTGCATACTCAGTAGAGTACAATCTTTATTTGTCATTGTCATGTTTCCGTAAGCTTGATTCATACGTAGATAAAAAAAGATAAAATTGTAATAAAATGTCTGAAAAACTCAGCAGCGAAGCCCTTACCACTGACCTTAAAATTCAAAGGTTAATTAGTTCCCTTTCAAACAGGTCTCAGAGCTTTTAAGCACCTAAATAACGTAAAATAATTGCTCAATGAGGGTTTACACGACAAAATATTATGATAATTAGACGCATTGAAGTAAAATGTTTCTGGATCAGACTTCAAATATTTTGTGGCGTTAACGACTGTATATTTACGCCCGTTGAATTTCTTCCTACTCCACTTTTATTTTTGTGTGATGTTTTTAAGTGTGTATTATCTATTGTGCCGTGTGATGCCGGCATAGAATAGCATCATTCTATTTCTTACCCGTGGGTGTCGTAAAAGCCGACTGAGGGACTTAGGGTTTCAGGTGTATTACAACTTTTAGGCTACAGGCTGACAACCTATCACTATAGTGATACACGAATTATCTCAAACAGCCCTCAAAATTTGTGGCGATAACGACCGTAATTTTACGGTCGTTTACGCTCTGCTTACCCCACCAGGGATAAAGGCGTGATCTGTGTATGTATGTACATATGTGTGTATTATCTATTGTAACAAAGGCTTTTATTTATTTAACTGTTTATTGCACACAAGATAAAACACAGGGCAATCACATTTAGATAAAAAACACAACAAGTACTACTTATATCTAAAAAAAAATCTCTTCCAGCAGTCCTACGGTAATGAGATAGCATAAGGTGGGGTTTCTTTTCATTTTTTATTCAAAATGGTTTAAATACGTTACGAAATATGTACTTACACCACGTAAACTTACTATTAATACTATTATTACTGATGATTTACTTATATGAAGTATGGGAATGTAAAATAACTTTTATTTTTCAGCAATGCAGATATTTCAGGTGCCCAGGCAGTGAATAAACGTGTGGACACATAAATAACAATGTCAAGACACTCAGAATTTATATTTTTCAAGATATTACGACTACAAAGGCCGTTTCAGTAGCGAGTAATAATTCATATTTTTGTTCACTACTAACTGTGTCTATCTGTTCGTATCTGCTCAAAATATAAAAGTTATAAACTGGATGAAATAAACTTTGAATAATAAGGTAATCAGCAATAGATTTAGGCAATCACCATCACTTTGCACTTTTACAAGCTTTGTTTGAAAAACAAAACTAGCCCATTTAAGAAAAAAAAAACGAAAAATATTGTAGTAATAGAATTCACGCATTTGCTTCTTTCTTCCCATACATATCACATACTCATTCCTATTTTAGGCAGTATTTCATTCATTTAGACTGTTTCGTGAAAAACCTACTTACCAGTAGAAAATTCTCACAACATTTCAAATTATCATTTTTCAAATATTCTATAAAACGGTATGTGTGTGTATCTCCTCAAAATTTGAAAAATACGCTATACTTAATAACATCGGGCTTTTTCTTATGAATAGTGTACCTAACTGAGAGACATAATATATATATATATAATAATATATTGATCGTTTCAAACAAATTCATTGTGTTATTTATAAGTAGACAGAATTTTTTGGCTTCATTATTTTTTGTTTCTCATGGTTCTGTCTGTACGTTTTGAGATAATATTTTTTTAAATATGACTGTAATCAATATTAAATTAGCAGCAAAAGTATTTGTAATCTAAATTATGTTATTTGTTTTTTTGCATTTAAAATATTATGCCAATAAATCCTGCCTGTGTAAAGTATTAGATGTAATTATATCTGAGTAGGAAAAAAAATTAATATATGTATAGGAAATTGTTTATATTTCGCCTGATGCTTTGATGATATTAATAATAGAAGTTAGAAGGTATACCGTAACCTCACACTAATAGCACTACAAGATAAAAGCTTCAATACATCACCTACCTTTATTTATGAGACTATAAATTAAAATTTGCTAGAAACTCTCGTTATTAACATAAAAACAGTAAGGCAGCTAACAGATGGTGCTACTGAAATACATTGATTATAATTTATACAAGAATTTTAATTGTAGGTAAACAATACATCAGCTTTATTTTTAGAAAAACTTTTCTTAGAAGATTCATTCAAGGTAAAAATTCGCAATGGGTAAAAGTGCGTAATACTAATATTTTAGGAATGGGCAGACGGGTGAGGAACGCGTTTGCGTGAAGCGCCAATTTGAGTCAGGACACGTTGTGCTGTGCAGATTGCTTTCCTAGTTACTAGTTTAAGTACTAAAACCAAAATAACTTAATCTGGTCTTATTTTTACTTCATTATTTCAACTTTCATTTATGTAAAATGGGACTGACTTACTGACTAATGTCAATGTAATTAGGAGGTGACTTCTATCATTTTATTTTCTGTGGTCATTGAAATTCTTTCACGGTAGGTATCAATACATTTCAATCGGACCTTATTAAAATCTTAAGCTGCGATAAATTTATTTTGATTACTTGTTTAACAGGATAAAAGAGCGAAGGCAGTAGCAGTAGTAGTTTGCGTGCGACGTAATTATTGTTATCCACGTGTGCAGGACTTATACCCATAATTCACAGAAAAAGAACTGTTTTTTGTCATAGTATAAATAACCACAGATTGTATCGTAAGCTGTTTGTTTGCATTAGAGAGATTTTTCTGGTTAAGGTATCAAAGAACACAACCGCGTTTCTCAAATTACAGAGGTTTGATAATTTTTTTTGTAAAACAGCCCGAAACCGCGTATTTTTTACCCGACTACAGCAAAGCAAAAAGGAGGGTTATGATTTTGACCGGTATGTATGTATGTTTGTATGTGGCAATAATTCCTTTGTTCCCTCCTAGCTCCGAATCTACGTGTCAGAATTTGAAAAATGAGATGTCAATAGAAGCGTCTGAACAGTCCGATGGTTATAGGCTATGTCATGTCACAATAAAGTGAACATGGCGCCCTCTAGCGTGCATAAAGATACGAACAAGTTTTTTTTTCTTCTAGTGGTATCGTGTTGGGTATCAAACGAAAGGGCTTAAATAGCACATTTCAAAAATATTTATAATGTAGGTGAAAGTTTGAAACTTTCTTGCATACACGCAATGTCACTTTAGTACGAAATTGGTACATCGGTTTTTCTCCTTCTTTCTTTTCGTGTCTTACTCAATTGAGTAGCTGCACCAAAATTGACGTTTAAGTCACAATACGTACAATATAAAATATGTTTGAAGAAGATGTTGAATAAATGCTTGTAACAAAGATATTAAAACATTTTGCATATAAATATTACATGGCAGTTAAAATGTCTTAACAAGATCTATCTAGTATTGATAAATGATAGGAAAGAGGAAAGTAAAAATCTTTTTGCAAATTGACACCAGCTCCCAGCGCCGACTCGGGGGGTTGAGGGGGCTAACCCCCCCCCCCAGAGAAAAAAAAGCAAATATCTGATTGGATATCTGATAGGACATCAACTGCAACTGTTTATATCGTGTTGGGTATCAAAGGAACTGTCATATTTTTCATCCCATTTAATGGGATTCAAGTTGAAGGTACCGCGAATTATCACATATAAATTTATTTAACGCATAGATAGATAGGCAGACCGAAAGCGGGATAAATGAGTGATATGTGTTTATATGTATCTATATATAGGTAGGTACATAAGAGATCCTTCTACTAATATTCTAAAAGCAGATATTTGTGCATTTTTCTTAGAACTTGGCGTTATAACGCAATTTTCATATTAAGAGGCTGACACGAGCTAAAAACCGGTCCCTTTCTGACAAATGTCAAACAGCGCGCGTGCGAACGGGACGGAATCTTGCCGATTCAATGATATTTTCGTATATTCAATGATAACTCGGTCAAAAATAAGTAATTTGAAAATCATAAACAATATGTCGATAGAGTATTGTCAGGCGCTCATTCTGATAATAAACACTTAATTATTGCGTGGGTTTTGTTCATACAGTTTGCGATATAATAGATTTTTAGAGGTAACTTTACGATGTTTTTCTATCAAGCTAAATTACTAATATCATGTTTTGGAAACAATAACACTACAGCAAATATCCTGAAGATTATTACCTTTTTTTCGTCACTTTTTCTGCATTTTATCTAGGGTAGAAATCACTTATAAAAGTAGCTTTTAGCTCTACTCAGCCCCTTAAGCAGCTTTATACGTAGCTAAAATAATAAATCAAAATATCTGTTTTGGTAACCAAACCAACAGCAAGCATCGACACGGGGGGGGGGGGTAAGCCCCCTCATAGATAAAGAACGAAAACATCTGTTTTGGTAGTGAAACCAAGCATCAACACGGGGGGTTACTAGCATATTTTATGCCTAGTAAAATCATAATAAACGTTTAAACTAGTAGGTACTAGTAGGTAGGTAGATTTTGGAGATGATAACACATTCAATCGTGAGTAGTTAATATTTCAGATTTCTTGTTTCTTTCTTTTTAGAGCGCGAACTCTCAGTAGTCGGGTTTTAGTTTTTAGACTTCTTTTTATACCCTGAATGTCTGTCTCTACAGCATATTTTTCTCCATTTCCGTAACTCACGTCTCGTCTTTTCATGATAATTTCGAAGTCCTTGTACGAAATATGGGATACGACGTTTGTATGTTACGTATTAACTTTACGAGTGTCGCGTTTGCGGATGACTTATTTGCGCACAGAAAACGCAATTTAAAACTTAGCGCGTGTGGCACGAACATAATAATGAATGTTATGCAAATTCTCTTGTTGTCAGTGGCTTTCATAAGAAAACCTCCCGTCGTCTCTTGACAAACTTTACTGACAGTCAAACTCCTTGAAAATAACAACCTATAGATAAACAGCTTAATATTATTGGCTCTTGGATTGCATAGCTAGCCCAGGCTGGGATAAACATTTCGGTTTCTAACTTGAAATTGACGGTTCAAGTGTCGAACCAAACGAGAGCTTCAAACTTCTATAAATTTAAACTTTACACAACGCCATCTGGTACGAAATTGTAAAAAGGGGCGAGAAATATCAGATAGAAAATTTCCTATCCATTCAAAAACCATTTGTCTGTTTCCAAAAGTAATAAACGAGGCTTTTATTACAGGAAATCTTGTTTTCACTGGGAAACAAGTAGCATAGGGCAGCAACTTGAGGCAAGTAATATTAGGACATTCGAGAAACAGATGTTTGCGAAGCTTGCTCCTATGGTTATAAGAAATGATTTATGGGGTATTTCTTTTTCGATTTTTCAAACTTCTATTCAATGTTTATTTTGAGATGTGGATCAGCAAAATGGGGAACAACCATAATTCAAAAAGTAAATTAAAATTGTTAAGACAAAACTATAAAATGCATAAAATATACTCGTAACTAAACAAGTTCAGAAATTTTGACAAATTGTAGTCCTTGCTTCAGGCCGTTAGGAATTGGGTCTCTAATTTAATGTTCCTGCGACAAATATACATTTCAATCGTAGCTTTGCAATTCACCCGATGACGCAGAGGGATGAAGACGACGGCATCAAGTTTCATGAGAGCATGATAAACTACCCTCCTTGAGAAATACGAGTAGCTGGCGGTACCCTCGTTTTATTTTTCTGTCGTGTTTGCTACAATATGCACTGAATATAAACTTATTCCCTGATTCCTGAGAACACACTAAAAGTTCTAATGTAGATATATACACATTTAAAAAATAGAAATACACCATTGCCATTGTTTGCCAATAATAGGTGGCGTTGTTGGTATAAAACCAAAGGTGAAAGACCGTTTTTTTAAAATGGAATCTATTAAGATCGATTTATCACAAGAATTTAATTTTCGTATGTAGGGAACATACGAAAGTTCGTGAAGTTCGTTCAAGCTGTTTCCGAAAATAAATTAAGTATGTAAACATTTTTTTCTACTGTTAGGGTTCAAATAGATAGATACATACAGGAATCTTTAGTCCTCTAAAAGTAGATGTTTGGAGAGTTAGTATTTTTATTAAATTTACGACGTACATTTTTCAAATCTAAGAATGCAAATCTAACATTGGCATTTGGCGAAGCAATAAAGTTAAAGAAGCGGCAAATTTTCTAGTTGTACATTAAAATGTACAAAAAGTTGTGACAAGTTTGATGGAGGAATTTAATATCATACTTATAGGATATCCAGACGTAAGAATTCAATCTTGACAAATTCTTTTAGGTATCCATTATACAATATGACTGACAGACAGGGATTATATTTATCTTGTGTTGAGTTTGAAGGATTGAATATGGAAAAGAATTGCGATAGTTCGTATTATCAAAGCCATCGTTAAACTATAGATACGGCTTTAAAAGTTGATAATTGTGATGTATTTTGTGATAAATGTCATATCCTACTAACTAAAAAAGAAACTTGTGTAGGACCTTAACACCTACTTTGGAATACGCTATTAAAATCCACACTAGCAATGGATCAGTCTGGTATTGCTATATACCTTTTCGTTTCTTTATTTTCTTTGTAGTAATTGTAAGTGCTTAGTATATAAAAAACTAGTTTCCTATCTTTTTAGCTGTTCCTTTCGTTAACAAACATTAATAATGGTTATTTGCATGGGCACTGGGTACCTATTCAATTTTCCAGCGCGGTAATTTTAGGTCTTCGACACCCTTTTTCATCAATCTTGGTCATTCTGTACAAGGTTTTACTTCCCACGAAAATTGTCCCTACATGCCTAGTTATGACGTCATCCCATTTCTTTGTCGCCAACTGTATAGGCGTGACAACGTACATATTTTTAAAGCAATGAAACTGACAGCGTCTTTATTGTTGGTTGGACGTTCATTGTGTCTCAAGAATATTAAAAGCCCTTTTTGTGTCACGTGTTTTTCGGTTATGTAAGATTCTGATCTGCGTGAAGGCTGTCTTCATATAATCTTTTCGTAACATGTCTGAAGACATTACATGTAGAGTGTAAAAATATTACCTGCAAATATTTTAAGGGGCGAATCAGCCCATGAAATTAAACAACTTTCCCCAAGAAACATAGGTCGAAATATGAGAAAAAATTTTGGACCTCCCATACAAATTGACTTGGTTGGTCGGTAATATTGTATGGGAGTCCCAAATTATTTTTTTCATATTTCGACCTATATTTCTTGGGAAAAAATGTTCAGTTTCATGGGCTGATTCACCCCTTAAAATATTTGCAGCTAATATTTTTACACCCTGTATAGCGAGGAGCTCCATACTCTTGATTCTAGTTTGCGAAAGTAACCGCTGCTACATGACGTCTTTGTATCACACTCCTAACATGAAAAACTAATAGAATAAAATGTGTTGAGAGTGGTTAGAACATCCATTGGATAATATGTACAGTTTCAGAAATCATCGTTTCAGAAATTGAGCTCCGGGAGCTATCGCCCGCATGCAGGCCTGAACCGCACGTGAGTGCAGACACGCGTAAAAAAGCAACAAGGCTATAGAAAAAGTTGATATTGTACATACATATATCACGCCTTTATCCCTTACGGGGTAGGCAGAACGCTAACGGCCGTAAAAATACGGTCGCTGTCGCCACGTCTGACAAATATAGAGGGCCGTTTGAGATCATTTTGTGTATCACTATAGTGACAGGTTGTCAGCCTGTCGCCTAAAAGTTGTAAAACACCTGAAACCCTCGAAGTCCCTCAGTCGCTTCTTACGACACCCAGAGGTAAGAAATGGGGTGATGCTATTCTAAGCCGGCATCACACGGCGAATGATATATTGATATTGTAAAATGATATTTTAATGGTTGTTTCAATATTATTTTTCTTGTTCAGGATCGGGTAAACAATACACACACACACACGCTCACACACAAACCACGCCTTTTTCCCTGGCGAGTTAGGCAGAGCGTTAACGACCGTAATATTACGCTCGTGATTGCCACGTCTGACAAAAGTTTGAGGTTCAGTTGAACAATATGACACTTTTAATGCTCTATGAACTAAAAACAAATAGGTACCTACAATATATCATAACGCGTAACGTATAGTACGTGGTCCTATGAATAACCTTTACAAGTGTCATACTTTCTTTATTAAAGTACAGAATCAAAATGAAGTTAAACTAATGAGGAGTAATTAACTATTTTTTTATATTAGTATTAAATTAAATGTATTAATTTCTTATAAACAAACATAATTTTTATACAAAAATCATCAAAGTAATATAAAATTACCATAAAATTATAATAAATCTATTGAAATTAACATAAAAACCATACATAAAAATATTTTTCAACTGCCTGCTCAGCGGTTGCGCCTGCGGCTACACTGTTTCCGTAAAAGTAAAATGTTTTTTCTAGCATGTATTGCATACCTAATATAACGTTTCTCTTGAATAAACTAATCAAAATCTGTAATATTTGTTTTAAAAAGTTTTACGGTTACAGTTTGGTTTGGTTTAACAGTGTCCATTACATACAGACAGAAAAATCCAAAAACCGAATAATTTATTATGCTATGTATACCAAAGTATTTATTGATGATAATTATGAAAAATTGTTATCGAATAATTTCTGCGTCGTGATCAAATCATACATATTTTGGTCTTTAGGTAATTTAAATTTTATTCACATGGTATTTTTTGGCATTGTTTTAAAAATAAAGATATTTTTATGAAGAAATCTTCGTTATTTCTTAGTAATATATTAAAATTTAAGGACGTGACGTCATCAGTTTTCTTTACTTGCACGAAAAAAAACTGATCCATAGACAAGACAAGCGTCAATCACAAACATTTTTTTTCTAACCTGGGCAAAGGTTTTCATTTGTATTTAGCTAAGGAGGCGTCACACGAAGATCTTTATTAAAATATCATTAACTATTCTTACCCATCTTCTCATACATATTCTTACTTTATTATATTACTGACAATTTCGAAATTCCCCTTGATATCGACCCTCAAAAAGTTTCTAATTCAGAACAGATAGTAAAAATATCAGAATAAGCACGACATTAGATATCATATTTTTTATGAAATTGTAATAATGTTAGAAATACCTAGACATAATTTAAAACATAAAAAATGATAACCAAATATTTTAAAATTCAAAATTTAATATCATGCGACCGTATTAATTACTGTGTAAAAAAACGACAAATTGACGAATTTTATGTAAGTTTTCAGTTATGTAAAAATATAAAAGTTTTAAAGATATTAGCTAAACGTGCAGATTAAACTTGATAAACAGAATATAATATTTAAATATATAAAATTAAGAAAAACTCACCCTATTTCTAGGTAGATGTTGACAGCAAAAGTTCCCGAAACTATCCAAACACTTCACTTAGGGTCTATTTTATTTCACATAACTGTTATTTTTCACACTTGGTTCACTCGTATTTCATTCCACAACAAACTGTAGTTTAAAGTACAACATTATTCATCAAAAACTTTGTATCTCGTAGAATGTAATCGTCCCCGCGAGAATCACGCGTGGTTACTACTGCAGCTCGCTCTTTCGACTGGCTGTGGTTCCGATCCAAAGCGCTTCACCAGCCTGAAAATTTCACGTCCACGGTTCAGTATTAATACGCGGACTGTTTTTTCAGCTGCAGCAAAGGGACACAGAACTTTTATAACACACAGATGTAGAAAACTTCGAAAACAATGTATTAGTCACCGTATTAAATGGCAGCGGAATTTGAATAAAATAAATGCGCCATCATCAAATTGGAATTGAAAGAGCGGTACTTACGTCATACAAGATATGAACAAATTAAAAAAAAAATACAATTAAAAACCTCCTTACTCTTTAAATTGTACTTTATCCGTATAATTTAAACGTAGGTGCTACAACAAACATAAACTGGTTCAAAAACGGTTATTTTATTAAACAATTTTAGGTTTATTGATTGATCATTAGACAAAAACGAAAATGGTTTCAACGCTGTAGGGGAACAACAAAGTCTAGGCTTCTATCACACTTCAGCGCTTAAAATAACGTATGCTATTGTCAGATCCATACTAGAAACGTCAATCATCTTACTAAAACTGCTCTCGTCGCACGACCCAGCGCTAACGCAGCGCTAGCGCAGCGTCGTGAGTTGGACCTGTGTCGAGAGTGGTTTTTGTATGCGGAGTGACGCTTCTAGAATAGATCTGATAGGCACATACGTTGGCGCAGCGTTATTTTAGCGCTGAAGTGTAGGAAAGGCCTATTATAGCTGTCTCTGTAAAGCTACAAGATAAGATAATCCCACTCCTACGCGCGTCAGAGAAGAAATGAATTTGGTACTACCCATCCTTCACATACCCCATGCCCAATGTCAATCGTTATGTCACACTGTGGGTGACTAATTAAATTAACCTTGTACTTCGTGGATAGTTGCTCAGCTTCTTGAGTGTATTGACACTCTACTTGGTTTCTATTGGCTTTTCCTTTTTCGTCACGTCTTAAGTGAGCGTTTTGGGATGTGAAATAAATTGAGGTTCACGAACCTCATAAGGCGGTAGAATCCAGATAATGAAACATTTTACGAGCGTGAAATTTGTATAAGTCCCTGCTAATACCCTAAAAGTTTAATACCTATATTTATTTAGGTTGTTGATAAAACACTATTGAAATTTTAGCTGTTTGAGAGAACGAGAACGTTATGTAAACCATACTTGATATCAAATTAATATTTTTTGTTATCATTGGTATTTGTTAACTTTTAGAACAAAAAGTAGGTCAAATCAAAGATTTTTTTAGGTACGTAAGTACTGATTTAGATACTGAACCAACGTCCTAAGATTAAATGTTTTGGGGTACTCTAGAGAGCTTTTTTGTTAATAAAATAATAAAAACGTCGAAAAAAAAAGAACGTCGAAACGTTTCTGGTCTTAGTGTTGACCTATTTCAAAAATTATTTTATTCTATTACAAAAACTTATGCGAGATTTTGTATACGTTACTGTACGTGTGTTCTCAAATAAAACAAAATAAAATAATAAATATTATATGTGACGATAATAAAATAACCTGTGGAAGACCCCATCGTAGATGTGGTAGCGTAGAGGTGGCGCGACGAGTTGGACAAGTTTTCAAAAGATTGGCGTGCGAAAGCCCAGGACGAAACTGGATGGAAAGAGAAGAGGAAGGCCTTTGCCCAGCAGTGGGATAATGTAGGCTAATTAAGATAAGATAAGATAATAAAATAACGTCCTAAGTAATTTATGTGTGCAAGATGTTTCGTACTTTAGCAACTTTAAACGTGTTTCGTAGAAAGTGCTTAACTACAACGGTTCCAAAGTTACACAGAAGGACATAGTAAGCATTTTAATAGGGTTCTGATTGTCACCCTTCAGGGACGGAGCCCTTAAGTAGGTACGAACTTGTGGTGCCTACTTGTGGTAGTTGTTTGTAATTAAGTCGCAGTAGTACCTAAATGAAATACCTACACAAGAATGGTCATCTGGTTGCAATTTTACAATCTAGCTGAACGTTCATTATCAAATTTTCATGTTGCAGTTTGAGGAAAATCTCTTAGTAAAGTTTCACCTACAGCCAAATTCACGTCTAGCTATATACTCAAACTGCCACTTAAAGTCTTATTTCAGCGGTATAAAAAGTCCAAACTGTCTATTTAAACATAGAGTAATTTGAAGTTCTAGATGATCGTATCGTAAGTACTCTACCGACAGAAAATCTACATTCTACCTGCTCAAAGATACCTAGATACTTACTTTCCCGATACTAAGTTTTCCGTGGGTGACTAAGGGCTGAATCGTAAGGGGTGACCTAGAAATACCTAAGTCCAGCTAATAGGCTGCATTGTAATGTATAGGTAACTGTAACATAATACACGTAAAAGCTGAGACATTATAGTCAAAATGTAAATTGTATGAGTTTTTGTGAAATCATCAATATATCAATCCGAATTCAAAAGTTTAGAAATTTAAAAATAGTTATTCATGGTTATAACTGACTGATTTTTAATTTGTAATATCCTATTTGGGTGCAGTACTATAATGCATATCCGGTTGATCAATCATCTTTTGTAGTATAACCAAATTCTTGCTGTTATGCTTCAAATATTTCACTGAATACGATCAATCACAATAGAACCACCAATACTGTGGCATCATTTTGATGACAATTCAAAATTGATGGACTCAGCGGATGTGGTACCTACAGTGTCCTACACTAAGAATAAAAATGTTTAATTCAATCCAGCACTTGGTAGAATGCCTTACATCATTACTATAGAGTGATTTTTGTTGTTACAAATTTTTCGGGGTACCAAAATATTCTATGTGTAATCCAAGTTACCCAACTGGCAAATTTTGGTCGTACAAATATCCTATATCTTCTATCTGTGTGCCGAATTTTATGAAAATTTGTTTATTAGTGTTTTCATGAAGAAGTGCCTAAGAAAGAAACACACAAAATTTCGCATTTATAATAAATATTAGTACCCGGGATACAGGCGTGATTTGTGTGTGTGTGTGTGTGTGTGTGTGTGTATAATATTAGTAGGATAGGATGTCATGGTAGAGTAGCGGCTGATTGTCCTGATGTTCCTAGGGTCTGTTAGCTAAACTCGGAAAGTCTACCTTCGCCTATCACATTAACCAGCCTCTCACAGGACAATACTTGCACAATAATATTTATTTTAATTCCTTTTAATCTTAAGATTTATTGTTTTGCTGAGAGAAATAAATTAATTTTATTATAATTCAAGTAACAAAAAAGCTTTATGGCTGGTATGAAAGAAGTTGCTGTCCATGAATTCTAGATATGCGTTTTGATTGGAACAAATAAAAACACTAGCCAGTATTAAGTGTACATCATATAAATGACTACCAACAAAATTTCAAACAAAAAACACCACGTTGTTTATAAACAACATGTTGATTTAAGTAATTTTAATCGATTAGTGATACAATCCTATTTACATAACTTTCAACTAATTTTACAAAAATGACAATCTCTTAGAAACTAAAGTTATTCAAAAGTTGCCTTTTACTAGACACAGTCACATTATAAATTCATATATAATGGAAAGCCTTTTATCAATTTAATCGTGCCAAGCCAATTTTTCAAATCTATGAATATGAAGAATTTAAATTTTAAATTTTCATTCTGAACGTGCGTGAAAGCCTACGCAAGTGTGAGAACCAAATAAATTGCTTTAAGGTAGGCAGGCACATAATTAATTATTCGACTTAACCACTACTGGATAGGTATGTAGGTAATTCAGTTGTCACACATCTTCTTTAAGCCCTGTCTGTCACTGACACGTATTTGGGTTGAGTCCTAATTTGTAACTTGCCTACACAGAAAGCGCTCCTTTGTATTAACGTGTGGATGATATCTGAAGATATCATGACATGTTATAAGAAGAAATTGAAATTTTATTTATGAAAACAAAATAAGGAATACGTTCAGTAATGGATAACTTTACTTATACAGAGTTTTATAGGTTAGTATTTTTATTTTGGTCATATTTTGGTCGTCCGTCATCGCTCGTCTATAGCAAGCGCGTTTTTCAGATTCAAAAAAATCTAAACTTCCATACAGCGAGTAGCTATAGATTGTGAATATTCTTTGATCATACTTAAAAAAGGGGGAAATCTAAATTTTTCTTGCATCTAGTAAAAGCATGCATTACGGATGTTAAGTGCTACTAGGCCTTTCTCACACTTTAGCGGTAAAATAACGCTGCGCTAACGTATGCGCCTGTCAGATTAATGCTAGAAACGTCAATCCCCATACAAAAATCACTCTCGACGCATGTAATCTTTCTAGTATAGACGTTTCTAGTATGAATCTGACAAGCGCATAAGTTTACGCAGCGTTATTTTTGCGCTGAAGTGTGCTAGAGACCTTAAGTATATTGTACATTGAATGTTACGATGTATACTCAATTCACCGAATAAAATGTGATGCATTGGAAAGCCGATTTCCATTAGGATTGACGTTTTATTCGCTGAAATGTCGGAAAAAGGCTAGTTGATCTGACAGTTGACGTAGGTGAGGTATAAAATATGTGTCAGCACTCGGCGAAGCCAGAAAAAGTTTTTGGTAACAATATTTAAATCTAAAGGCTCATAATCCTACATTTTTAATGAATTTGGTATTTTGGACGATTTGGTGTCTCATACGAATAGAAAGAATGGATTTGTATCGTAGCTTATTTATGTTTTTCTGACCTTATTAATGGTTTTGACCAGTACTGTAACAAATGCAAGTTTTATTCTTAGTGATGCATGTAAATATAAATATTTGATTAGTGTATCTAAATAAAAGAGTAAAAAGATATTTATAATTATAATACTATTACTTTAATAATACAGTTGCATTTGTCTTGCGATATTATGTCAGATTTTATGGCAAAAATATTGAAATTGAAACTATCGCTCACACGCGACGTTAATGTAAAGATCATTTTTTGGAGCTGTTAATAGCCAGTAACCAAATGACTGATAAAAAATAAAACTCACAAAAAGAATAAGTACCACAAAACCTTTCTGAAATGACTCTTTTTTGCGTAAAGCATTTCTTTTGTATTTTGGTAGTTGTTTCTCCTTTCTCGTACAAATTTTCATTTAAAAGTCTGTTACAAAGTAAGAATTTTCTTTTTTCTCTCTCGAAGCAACTCAGTTTACCAAATAACTCTATACGAGGAAAAGAAATGTCGGAAAAAGGACATTTCCGCCCTTTTCACGAGTAAATTTTGGTAAACTGACCATAAAGTAGGAACTTTAATGCAGCCGGAAACCCATTTGAAAAGAAAACCTTTTGGAATAGGTAAAATGAAAGAAAGACAAAGTTTAACAAAATGTAAATAACATAGAATTTTGTAGTATTCTTGCCAAGTTCAATTTCAGAGAAAAATTCTTGAGCCGATATATTCAGACGACAAAGATACTGGATCAGTCTAAAAAAAAGATGAATTGTTGTTCTAAATCTCAGTAATGAAACAAATAAAAATAATATACCTACCCGATAAATACATCTGTTTTAAGTAAGTTCTCTTGTTGTTTCGAGGAGTATTCAAAACAGATCTGTTCAAAATTTACAGTATTAATCTCGAAACTTTAATCTTGATTGAGAGGCGATAGATATTCTTGTTGAATAATTAAGGATGAGGTTGCTTGGAATTTTAGAACAAATTAATCTAATTAAATCAAAATAACTTTTCAATAGTTCCACACTGGTTATATTTCGTTAATTCATTACAGTTAACTAACTGAAGGTTAAATTTAACCTGGAATCTTTATTCATATAAGAGAATTTATAAAATTAAATTAAGTGAAGTGTGTCTTACCTGTGCCTCATCTCTCATAATATTATAAGTAGATCTCTGCTTATGGAGACATAAATTAAGGAAAGACGATTACGTACTTCAAAATCTCTAATAGATAAAAAAATGCGCCTTACATAACTACACCTTACATTTAATAACAAATGTCTTGCTGTTATGATCATATTACATTCATAACCACAAACGATTAGGACATCATCAAAGCTCGTTCGTGACCAAAATTGTACAATTGACGTCTTTAGATGCTTAGAAATAAGTATGTACTATCTTTATTTGGGCAATTACTTGAGTATTATCGAAGTACCACCCGTGGATTACTGATATCACGATTAATCGTCTTAATAATTAATATATCACGCACGTGTATCATCTAGTACCAACCTACGTCATCATACCTAGCAAGTTTCTTTCGTGGTGGAGTATTTTGTGGTTGGTCTTGGAATTTGAAACCTTGCGCCAGATTTGTTATTTATCATATTTGTCAGGGGGTGTTATGCACTCACATGATATTCGATAATTCACTATTGCATAACAAAAGTCAAGTTTGACATGCAAGCTCATAAGAAGAAAATTATAAAAGACTAAAGTTAAATTATAAAAAGTGTGAACGAAATGATATTTTTAACATAAGGTTAGTGTGGGCAACAGCCATCAATAAAGTAAACAAACTACAAACTGTATCAACAACCACCAAGGCACCTGCAAAAACATGCTCTGACTATGATAGGTTGGTTTCAAGTGGCGTATTATTTTGTCACGAAATCGAAACATTCTCCTAAATGGAAAAAGTTTCGTAATAGGAAAAATTTGCTTCACTTTTGTGATACTATGAAAATATGCAGAAACTTTGAAAAGTAAAATCACCTACTGAAGTACCTACCTACAGAGGTATTTAAGTATGTGAATTGTGAATCACTCCCGCACTGTAAGATAATTAATTTAGTTTGATATGTCGGCCATATTATACCTAGATCGCAGCAGAGTGCGGTGACGTGTGCTGTGGTATTCGAGTTTTGTATGGGGCTTTGTAAATCCCTTTCATTAAAAATAAAACGGAGAATCATGAAGTGGAGTTAGGTGGTCATGTTTAGGAACATTCACACTTAACGCAGCGCTAATATAACGCAGCTGTCTGTCAGGTCTATAATAGAAATGTCAATCCCCATACTAAAACCAGTCAAGCGCAGTCGACGTAGCTGCGTGAAAATAACAAGAATCGTCAAAATAACGCAGCTGCGTCGAAGCGGTTGAGCCATTTCAGTAAAGTGGTAGACGTTTCTAGTATGGATCTGACAGACCACGTTACGGATGCTTTATTTTAGCGCTGCCTTGTGCGTTAAGAGTGAAAAAGGCCTAAAGTGGCAATAAAAACAATTAGGAATTAAGGCTGTGAAACATAAGTTATGAAAAATATTTCGAAAAGGCAAACACTACCTACTAATTGAAAGTTTTTATGTCTATGCCATTTATTCTATCTAAACTTAGTTTGAACATGAATCGTCTTGGAAGCTACCAACTAAGTTTTAATTGTTATGGGCCGTCTCTGGATGTCTTGTGTTTGCTCCGGGTAGGTACTTTCAAGAAGTGTTATAGTTATTATTTTAATAATCAATAAGTATTACCGAGTGACACTAAACTAATATAACTATAGGAATGAGCGCTGTAAATGGTGGTTCAATGGTATGATTGGAGATATCTAGTCGTTGTACTACTCAGCATCCCACACGAAGAGTATGGTACATGTTGACAAATAGTAGGTCATACGTTAGGCTTGTGTTATGAAGATCGTGATTTGAAATGGGAATGAATCAGTTTTTTTTAGTGTAGGACACCGAGGCGACCAACGACCCGATGAACCCTAGTGTCAGAGTTTTACAACCGCCTACTACTAGTAGCAAGCCTATGACATGGTTAAGTAACTACCGCTGTCTAAGTTATCATAGGTAGCCACCGGGAGCTACGGCTTAACTTGTCATACGAAACACGGAATCAATTTTATTACGGACAATCAGGTGGTTCAGCCTGCAATGTCCCAACCAGACTGGGAACAAATTCACAAAGTGATAAATATCAACTTTGTGTGTAACTCACCGAGAACCGAACCGGGAACCGAACCGGGAACCTTTGCGTGGCAGGCAGTCATACGACCAAAACGCCACATCGGTCGTCAATGAATCAGTAGGGCACATAGCTCATATTTTATAGGTATTCAAGTAATCACAATCATCACCTTTAATTCGCCTGTAATCTACTGCAAATCTACAGCATAATGACTCCACAGATCTTTTGTAGAAAACTGTCCATATTTCTATATAAAAATAAAACTTTGTTACTTTTAGTTTGTTCGTTGATCTTTCGCCTCTAGTCATTAATAGGACGTGACAACATTCATCAGGCAGGATACATGGTAATACTCAATACGACCGTGATTACTAACTACACAAAAACAAAGTTTCTCAATCTTTACTGTGTCTTTATCTAGGGATAGGTGGTTCTCATACATAACTCACAACCGAGCGCTATTTTAGCGCATCCGTAACGCATGCGTCTGTCAGATGCAAGGGAATCTCCTATACTAACCTGTGTCAATAGACGCATCTGTCAAACAAGCAAGTTTATCTGTTGATTCTGCGTCAACCAACGTCAGTTTTTAGTATGAGGAATTTGAAATATTTTTACATCTGACAAACGCATGCGTCAAAAATGCGCAACGTCGTGCGTTAGACGTGACATTTGCCTCACTTTCCATTCAATAGGTACGTAAAAAAGTGCCGCTCATAGTATCTGATTGATGTACGCCTCCTCGCGTACGGTGTCATATATTATATATGATGCTCCAAAGACGCTTTCGGCTGACAGCACGATTTTAATTTAGATAAAATTGAAAAGAGTTCCGTCTCTCGAAATCTCCCATGAGTAAGAACCTACCTACATATATACACAAAATTACTACGCCTTTACCCCATGCGGGACAAGCAAGGCATTAACAGCCATAAAAATACGGTCTCTATCGCCAAGTTTGACAAAATAATTGAGGGTCGTTGTAGAAAAAATGAGTGATACTATAATGACAGGTCTGTCCCCTAAAATTGTAATACGCATGAAACCCTTGACTCTCTTAACCGCCTCTTACGTCTCTCACTGGAAAGAAAAGGGGTGATGCTATGAGCCGGCATCACACGGCACAGTTGGTTAAATTTTCAGTTTATTCATTTATAAAGCTACCTACCCAGTTCAAATATTAAATTATTATACTCATACGGAATACGAGAAAGTAATTGTGAAAAAAATCTGCATTTATAAAAATAATGCACTTGATACGACGACAAACCACGTTCCTCAAAAGTTAGGAACCGCTGGCAAACAGAATTAATGATCAACTACCCGCTTTCTCATACGTAACGTTATCTATTTATTCGACGGTTGGCCTTGGCATTTCCAACTCCAATCACCATGTTATAAGATAGGTTAGAACTTAATAAAAACCTACTATAACTCCTACCTACCAGTTATACAAAAAAACTTACTGCTTAGCAAAGTGGATAATAAAATCGCCTTTTCGTATGGAATTACAAAATAAAGAATGGAATTAATTAGGACAAGTTGTCCTAACCAGCTTTTCAAAATGTAAAAAGTCAAAAAATAATTATTTCAAATTTTAATTCAAATTAGTAATTATCTATTACGATAAAATCCTTAAAAAACTTCATATTAATAGACATTTCGTAAATTATCATAATTTAACTGAACTAAAAAGGCAAAAATATGACTTATTCAATTTTGACGCTATGACCCTACTCAAGCTCGCTACTACTACTCAACACTACTACTGCTACTATTACTCTAGCACGAGGGTTCACCATGTCGTAAGACGACTCGGTATCCTACACAGAAAGAAAGACTACTACTGCCACTTACTATTTGCACCAAATTTTTTTGTGACTTGCGAAACATCAACAAAAATACACGACAACTTAATTTAAAAGGACCTTTTAATACTTTGTTTCGGCGTTATGAAAGCGTTTTATGTTAAATACGTTTTAAGAAGTGATTTTGTGCGCATATGTTTTAAGTGCAAGTAGATAAATTAAATATTTTTAAGTCAGTCTCTATTCACTACAAAGATGTCACCATTAAGCCCTTTTAGTCAAAAGGCCCTTTGTGTTTGATGAATTGCATTTTCAACAAAACGAGTTTTAATGAAGGATCGACGACCTCGAGCGTCGCAATTAATGAGAAGATTTCTAATGGAGTAGTTTGGAAAGACAATTGCTAACCAACTGTTTTTGTCAATCGGTTCATTTTTCACGCTGGGAAATAATTTATAGAATTACTTTATAGGTATACTACAGAATTTTGTGCTTATTTCAAAGTAAGTTCTTCCTATTTGGTAAGCAGATACCTAGATAGGCATCATCTCATCTCATTGTTAAGTTTCATCTTAACAACTATTCATTATTAACACTTCGTATGGATATATTTTGCCTTGTTTTTTGTGGAAAAATTAAAATAATTAATTCAAAATTGTGCATCGTAAAGGAATTAATGCCGTTTTTTCAAATCAGGACTTCTTCTTCTTCTTTTCGTGTGGGACACCGAGTCGTCCAACGACCCGATGAACCCTAGTGTCAGAATTGTTCAACCGCCTACTACAAGTAGCAGGCTTCTGACGTGGTTGTGTAACGACCGCCGTCTAAGTGATCATAGATCAGGACTGAAAACATATTTCAGACGATAATATTGTTCCAAGCTTATCTACAAAGTAAGGTCATGATTATGATCGTGATTAATGTTAACGAGAGTACAGAGGGCTCCTTAATGGAAAGATACTCGTATCTTATCATGATAATTTTCGTCCATTAATGTTACCATGTGATAATTGGAATCGCTGTTGATGAAGCTTATTTTCATTTTCTTTTGCCCTTTTATATCTAGGTACAAGTATATCAACTTGCTTATTGCTTACCGATTAACAATAATTTCTAATATTAAATTTTTATTAAAAATTCGAAGTTTAATAACAGGTTTTTGAAATTACTGTCCTGTGGACATTTCTACAAAATAGTAAACATTCAATTTACTAGTATATTATAATGTTACTCTTAGTACATAGTACTTCGTTTTTAAATTAAATCATGTTTAAATAATATAATTTTATTACAAATTAATTATTCGCGTAAAAATTGTGAGCTCCCAAAGTGAACAAATTGGTATACTACAAAATGTAACCTCTGTTAATTATGAGACTCAGTAATGTGAATCGTACCTATTGTTATTATCAGTGCCCTAAAGTTTGAATAGGTGACCAATTGACCATAGCTTTAAAACTGTAAGTACCCTATGTTTATAACACCTAGGATTTAACGTACACTAGGTAGTTTGTATTATGTAATTTATTTTATTATACAATAAAGACATTTTTAAAACAAGAAACAAACAAACAACTCTTAGTACATGGTCGCTTTCAAATGTGTTTTTATTCCTAACATTTGTGTAAGTACTCCTTTTTTACATACGACACGCAAGAGGCAGAAAGTGTGTTGTGTTTTGCGTCTTTTAAGATATGCATCTAAATCTGCGTTTTAGGGATATAGCAGAAAAAAACATAAGTTGGAAGATACATTAACTAGTATTAATTCTATTAATCACAAATTAATCTACAACGGCAGGTGAAGGAGTGGCTATTGGTTTATAACTGTGATATAAACATAGAAGGTCAAAGAAAAACATATTAAATATGATTAAAGTAATTGATGGCCATCATTAGCTTTATTAATGGCATTACTCAAGCATGCACGTGCTCAAATAAAAAAAATGAATAAAAAAAACAGACATTCCAATAATTTTCATCTTAACTGTTGTAAGTATGTAATTGTCTTATTAAATCACTATTAGAATTATCATACAAGAGCTAGCGTGGGAGACTTATCTTCTGGTTCTAATTTATTATAGAAAAAAATGTAAACAACTTTGATGTAAACGTATTCAATTCAGCTGACAATGTAATGTTGTGAAAATAGTTACTAGAACGCATGATAAGATTTGATATTAAACCTCAGTTCTGATGTGTCGTCGTGGTGTTCCTTAAATTTTATCTGGTTTTTGGCTTTTGAGGACAAGAGGGGTAACGATATTGGATATGCAATATAATTTTGGCTCACCCGCTATAGATGTTATTTCTAGATTTTAATGTAACAAGGCTCTCATTTGGTAGCTGGCAATCAAACACCGCAATAGCATAGAGTACGTTTGAAAATGTCCTAAAAACGTACCAAGGTTGTCCTTTTGTTATTTGTCTCAATAAAAAACACCACCGGAGCAAGTAACTTGAGATTCGAACAGCCTAAGCACTCAATCTCGAATTACATATCTCCTTCCCCCGCAGGCGTTTTTGAAGTTACTAAGAAAAATATTTATATTTTGTAAGAAGTGTATCAGATCTCAATATTGTTTTCTTTTTTGTAAATAAATAATAATGGGACGGGCATAAGCGAAGAGACTTATCTCCAAGAATAGATCTCGATAATGGTGATAATGATGATGAAATATATTTAGATATACAAAAACACAAACATACTTAACACAACTACTCCTTAAAAATAGATATATTCGTATCCTGTAGATACTTGATACCCTATCAAGCTAGTGAAATAATTAGGTCTAGATCTTTTTTTAAGGTTCCTTGGTTATATACTATGATAAATTTCTTCACGGTCTGTTTATATCGAGTTCTCGATATGTTGATGATGTTTTCCCATGAACTTGGTGATTGAAAAGTTAGATACCAAAATATCGGGAACTCAATAATGTAATCAAACCGTGAGTACTAAACAAATATTATTGTCAAAAGTTCCTCAATCGAGATTTATTTTATGCCTGTACCTACTCACTTAGCTAACTACATACATACATACATACATATATCACGCCTTTCTCCCTTACGAGGTAGGCAGAGCGCTAACGGCCGCAAAAATACGGTCTATGTCGCCACGTCTGACAAATATAGAGGGCTGTTTGAGATAATTTTGTGTATCACTATAGTAACAGGTTGTCAGCCTGTCGCCTAAAAGTTGTGATACACCTAAAACCCTTAAGTCCCTCAGTCGCCTCTTACGACACCCACGAGTAGGAAATGGAGTGATGCTATTGTAAGCCGGCATCACACGGCAAACTTATTATAACTCAGCCAACTTATTATTAAAATAACGGTAATTTTCTAAATTATGCGTTGCGTTTACTTATGATTGCACAAGTTTAGTCATTTAAGTTCCAAATGTGCGCTAAGGGTATAATTAAGGCACATGCTTGTAACGTTTCATCTTATTTAACTTTTAATGGCTCTGTTTCTTCTTTGTTTTGGAGACCTCGTTGTCTAACTGCTCTATATGACCCCTGGTGTCAGAGTTCTTAAACCGCTTAATACAGTAACCGGCCTCTATATGGTTGTAAATGAGCTAATGAATGGTAAAATGTTAGAGAAAATACTGTTGATATCTTTTTTAGGGTGGTACCAGGTCGAGAAACTTTTCCGAAGGATCGAAATATATATCCGATTATGAAGGAAAAAACTGGACCTATGATAAACGATACTTTGATCGTCCAATATTTCGTACCATAGTCTTTGAAAATGTGTTAAGAACATGGTGATATTATGGCTGAGTTCCCATTAAATCTTTAATATTAAAATATATGTAGAAGATATTACCAGAAGTATGAAAATGTTAGCTATACACGGGATGTAAGGGACAGCGTCCCGAATACTGATAGGGTGCAAGCAGACCATGAAACTGAACAGCTTTCACCTAGAAACATAATGTCAGGAAACGATAAATAAAATTCGACCTTCCATACCAAAATCGCGATTAGCTGACTGCATTAACTATGGGAATCCAAAAATTTTTTGACGTTTAATTTGTTCAATTTCATGTTCTGCTTGCACCCTATCAGTTCGGATGGCACGTTAAGCCGTAGGTCCCGGTTGCTGTCTATGATCACTTAAACGGCGGTCGTTACACAACCATGTCAGAAACTTGCTACTTGTAGAAGGCGGTTGAAAAATTCTGACACTAGGGTTCATCGGGTCGTTGGACGATCCGGTGTCCCACACGAAAAAGAAAAGACCCTATCAGTATTCGGGACGCTGTCCCTAACACCTTCTATAAAAGTTCACTAATACCCATTTTTGTTTCTTTTTGTGTACTGAAATAGTTAATTAAACTTTCATAACACCACGTGAATCTAATATCACAGCCAAAGTTAATATTAATTCATACTTCAAAGGGAAATTCGTATTCCCACCTTCTGGTTCCAGTGGTGTGTGAAATCTTAATATCAAAATGCAAAATTCATCGTACAACGTTACCATGTTTGGTAAGTTCTACAATATTATTTGATGGGAAAAGTTCAAACTTAATATTTATAATTAATTTAAACATTTTCATTATAATTTTTTATTTTAATTCTCATTTTATACTGGTTTTGAACTTTGTTTCTATGTTGTAAAGACTGATATTGATGTCAAAAATATTTTTTTGACCTTTTACACCAATTTAACATTTCGTACATTCGGTATACGTAGGTATATGTATACTCGTAACATACATTATATCACGCCTTTTTCCCTTTCGAGAAAGGCAGATCGTTAATGGCTGCATAAAATACGGCCGCTATCGCTACGTCTGAAGAATATTGAAGGTCCTTTCAGATGATTCGTGTATCACTGTAGTGACAGGTTGTCAGCCTGTCGTTACCATGGGTAGTAATCAGAATATATCTATTTGATAAACTAAACAGAAATCCTAATGTTGGCAGCACAAAATACCTTGTCTATGTGGGGGGTAGTTGGCAGTCCTTCCTTTTTGGTAAGTTATTGCATCCATTATCTATTTAAGATTACAATTGCGGGTCACTAAGCTAGAGAACTTAGTGAAATAACTAAAGCTGGTGCCCGCAAGCTTTGTTTCATTTACTATAAATATAACAGTCGATAATTTTTACTTTGGAAGCTTTTTATGCACTTCAGCAAAACTTTATTCTTAAATTAACGCGAGACAAGAACTAACTAACTTCTCTGGCTTAGTGACCCGAAATGCACCTTGGCCTCCGAAATGAGCATCCTCCACTGATTCCTGTCCTGCGCCACCTCCACCCATTTATTGACTTGGTGAAGGCCCAAGAACAAGAACTCCTGAATTTTTATTTCTTTCTTTACCAGCGTCCTTAAATTTAACTTGCTGTTGGAGAGAGACAATTCATTAAACATTAAGTTGTTCCTTAACGTAATCAGCAGGAATAAAATTATTTTCTACAGTTTAAGCAGGGTTCTTGGAGGTCTTAATCTTATACCTTGATTTATGGTTTGTACCTGCCAAGAGAAGCGGCTCATTATGCGAGTTTTTTCCATGTCTTTTACAATACAATATAGGTAGGTATACTAGTCTTTTCATAATTGATTTTTTTAGAGTACATAGATACTATGCATTATATACGTGGCCAAGTAAATTCTATCTCATGGGTTACAGGCTAAACGGATGTTAATATCATGAGGTCTTGTTAAATGCTTCTCCAAAGCAGTGCAAATAACACTGGGTATATTATTAACAGTTCATAAATTCGTAATGGCGGATTTTAAACCACAAATATCGCTTGAAAATTACCTTACTTAATTGGATTTTTATTTTCTAATATATTTTCAAAGTTTTTATCGTTCGTGTGAATTTTTCGTCGAAACAAACGTACCTACCTCGGTATATTATTATATTCCTATTTATATCAAATTCCTACACTTACCAGAACTATGTTTTTAGCTAATAACAACAGCTCATTGCTTTCATGAATATTTATGCCAACAGCCACCTCGGGTTCCTAGTAAGTACAATTCACACGCCATTGTCAATAACACTTTTTACACGTTATACACGCAATAATACCTACATGTGCACCAGATAAGATTAAAACACCCACTGATGGGACAAGATCATGAGAATTGCAAAGTATCAGCTGTGAATATAATTATCACGTAATTGTAGGCTATATACAATTCTAATAGACACTTTCAATTACAATGGTTTATAGACCTAGTTAAACATAGTTTTTTATTTTATAGTATCGGATACAGTGATACGCTAGCGCAGCGTCGTCCGTCGAGTGCGGTTTTAGGATAGGGAGTCACATTTTCTAGTATCCATCTGACAGACCGCTGCGTTATTTTAGCGCTCCGTTGTGCCTTTAGTGTGCGATATGCCGCTAAAAGATTTTTTAGATTCTCTCACAACACATGGGTTGGCTGGAAGAGATCTCTCATTTAGAGATATGCTCGCGTTTGCAACAAATTTTCTTGTATTAATTTTCCATACTATTTATGCAATAAAGAATATATATATATATATATATATATATATATATATATATATATATATATAACAAATATCGCAGCAGTCTGACAGACCATACTAGAAACGTCACGCCCTATAATAAAACCGCAGTCGACGGAAGATGTTGCGATAGCGCTGCGTCCACAAAGGTTAAGCGGTTTTAGTATGGGGATTGACATTTCTGGCATGAATCTGACGCTGCGATATTTTAGCGCTCCGTCGTGCGTTAAGTGTGCGATCCGCCGGTAAGACTATTCAAGCCGATGCGGGCGTGACATAACTTTCCGCACGCTCTACAGGTGAAGATGGAATTATTCCACCTATTCTAATTATTAGAGACCCGCTTTCTACATACTTGTAGTGTAAATATATTCACATAATATGCCTCTTCTCTACAGCTCTAATCCACACGCATAAACTTGTAGGTCCCTAGTATATGTACTTACTGACTGAAAAACAATCAACCCATGTCTGTCAACCTTTCAGATCTCGCATTATATGAGGTTTTAGGGTATATAACGTTAATGACACATTATCCGTTGATCAGTCTTATAGCCACTAAATTCCGCCTGTAAAGCTTAACGATCATTACGTAAGGGAATTCCAGTATTAAAAATCTTTGCGAATTTGCGCGTTTTCTATTTTGGATACGTAATTTAGTATTTGTATCCAATGCCACAAATACGCAAAAATTCTAGCTAAGTAATACTCGTAGCAAGCAAAGGTGTTGTGAAAACGTTATAAGTAATTTTTATAGATGAAATATGTTTTCTGTGGAATGATAACGCTCTTTTCTCTCGCGTGGGGTCTAGGTCAATGAAATTCAAATAATTATCAGGTAAGTATGCTAGCTACTCTAGGTCAATATTGCTCCCAGGAGTGATTAAATAAAAATGATTATAGGAGAAAATCTCTGACGCAAAGGTTCATTGGCTCGTTAGATGGCGCAGTGTCTCACATGAAAAGAGAGGGATTTTTTATGTTTGCTACACATCAAAGGTATTAAGTTGCCAAACCAATTAAGTCAAAATCAATGTCATTTAGTTACTAGAAAAATTAAAATACTTTGTAGCGTAAATGATATCAAAAAACCTTTTATTTTGCTTGAGCAATATTATGTTTCAGAAGGTTGACATAAACAAAAAATTCTTGGAAAGAAAGTAATGGAACCGTGTCTTTAACTTAATTAAGTTTTAAAGTTAGGCGTCTATCCTTATGCTACAGTAGTAGATTTCTATCCGCTTGAAGTAAAATATATTAAAGTTTTCCTCCGCGCTCTCAAAATGAGTTTCACCGTATTTCAATTTTTTTTTCACGACCTAGTTTATAAAAATCATAAAGTAGTAGTTAGGAACTCATGTACATGTACATGTTTATTTATAATAATAATAATAATAATATTCTTTATTGCACACAAAACAGAAATTACATAAAAAACAAACAGAGAAATTTTGATGGGCCAATAAGGCGGCCTTAATGCTAAAGTAGCATTCTCTTCCAGGCAACCTTTGGGTGAAAAAGAAAATGCGATATGGTTAGCGGGATAGTGCAAACATCTACATATACTACTTATACTATAATACATCTTAATACATAGATATGCACTTAGGCAATATGATATATACTAAATACATAACAATTTAACGATAAACTAATACATATATATACCTACACTATACTATGGATGCAAGGAAAATATATAATAAAAGAAGGAAATGATAAGAAATAGATATCAGTCTAAAAGGAATAAAATAAGAGATATTATACAACAGATTTAGATAAATAGTATTTCCTGGTTCGGTCCTTAAAGGTTTCAAGGGAAGGGGACCGACGGATCTCCTCAGGCAAAGAATTCCACAGCTTGATGGCTCGCACTGTAAAAGAATTTGCAAAGAAGTCCGTCTTGTGTGGAGGAAGGTTGATTCTCAGACTGTTCCCGGAACGCAGATTACGCATCAGTGTTTCTGTGTGTAAAATGAAACGATCTTTGAGATATGGAGGAGATTTAGGATTGGATAGGATGGAGTAAAGAAGGGAAAGGATATGGCAGTCCCTTCTACGGGATATAGGTAGCCACTGAAGTTGGGACCGGTAAGAAGAGACGTGGTCATACTTTCGCAGACCAAAAATAAACCTAATACAGAGATTCTGCAGACGTTCAAGCTTATTCAGCAGTTGGACAGATAAATCAGGAAAGCAAACGTCTGCATAATCTAGTATAGGAAGTAGGAGGGAATGCGCCAATGAAATTTTGGTTTTGGTCGGCAACAGATTTTTAAGTCGCTTTAGCGATCCATATGCGGCAAACACCTTTCTGCTCACCTCTGAAACATGAGGTATCCATGTTAAGCTATCGTCAAAGATGACGCCTAGGTTTTTAACTTTGTGACTGAAGGGAATGGGAGTGCCGTCAAAAAATATATGTGGTAACGATGCGTAATTTATTCTAGCCACGTACCAAGGGCTACCAATTATAATTGTCTGAGTTTTGGTAGGATTTACCTTCAGACCATACGAACGACTCCAGTCGGCAATGTTCTTGAGGTCTCTGTTGGTTTGTTCAATCGCGCCTGGGAGGCCAGAGAGTGGTGCTTGCGTATAAATTTGGAGGTCGTCTGCATACAAATGATAGGAAGAAGTAAGAGGAAGTGTGATGGAATTGATGAAGACAGAAAACAAAAGAGGTGACAGGACGCCACCCTGCGGAACGCCGGCAGATGTATCGCACCAAGCAGAGAAGGTGTCCTCAATGCGTATGCGCTGTCGACGTCCATACAGGTAACTTTGAAACCAGCCAGTCACCGCCGGCGAAATGTTATGAGAACGCAAAAAGGCAAGAAGAATGTCGAAGTCTACAGTGTTGAAAGCATTGCTGAAATCCAGCAACGTCAACACTGTTAAATTTTGATGTTCCATTCCACGTCGAATATCGTCAGAGATATTATTATTTATTTTTATATTATTTTATTGTAATTTTTTTTTAAATTATTATTTGATAATACCTAATTTAGTGTATGAATCATTTGACATGTAATTTTTCAATTACCAATAAATTATCTCTATCTCTATCTCTCTACCGTACAACACAAAAAAAAAACAGCTTTCTTTCACTTTATCGAGGTGTCATTATTAACTTAAGGGCATAGCCCTTGTTGGTGGAATATCCGCTGTCTTTTTCTGTCTTCTGGCTTTGCATTGACTTCTCTGTACGACCATTATCCTTTAGCTGATCCAAATAACTCTTTCTTGGTCTTCCCTTTCTTCTTTTTATTCTTCAATCATTATCAAAGCGACTAGCTCTTTTCTTTAGAATGCGACAGTTGCAAACACTTATTTATCACTATCAAGCTGTAAACTAACTTTCTTTGTATCTGCACTTTTTGAGCGTCTACTACTAGGTTAGGATACCTTAATAAGGCATGTGTATATCCAGATAGGTACTCAAAGAAGAAAAAATAATGTTATTTTAGCCTCTGTTTCAGTCTTGTCTTATCGGCATCCCGCGCGGTATTTATATGGCAGCATCGCGACTGGTGGAAATACCAAGCCGAGACTGGCGAAAATACCGCGACATAAATTCCATAAAAATACGCGTTTTTATTCTGCAAGATACTGCATGGGCATAACCAACACCCACCGGATTTCTCTCCTGCTGGTACAAAATTCTACTTATTATCCTGTTAAAAACCTAAGCATATGCAGATTATAGGTACAGGTTGTGAAAGATTAGCTGCAAATATTTTAAGGAGTGAACCAGCCCATGACACTGAATAACTTTCCCTAAAAGGTCAAACTATGAAATAAAAATTGGCCTCCAAAACAGAATTACCAACCGACCAAGTCAATTTGCATGAGAGGTCCAAATATTTTTCTCATATTTCGACCTATGTTCCTTGGGGAAAGTGGTTCAGTTTCGTGGTCTGGTTCACCACTTAAAATATTTGCAGCTAATATTTTTACACCTTACTAACGGCCCCTCCAACAGCTGCGGCCGCTGCAACCCGTTTTCCCGTGGAAATAAGATGTTTTCCCGGAAAGTAATACACATAAAAACCTTTCTCTTAAATCACTCTATCAATTAAAAAAACCTGCATCAAAATCCGTTGAGTAGTTGTAAAGATTTAAGCAAACATACAAACAGACGCGAAAAGCAACTTTGCTTTGTACTATGTAGTGATGTCTCATGTTATAATCTTGATGCAAGAGCAAAACTTGAGGAAAAACTTGAACTTGACCAGGAGAAAGGGTCCGCCTGATTTTGTTACCAAATGGTTGCAAATGTGTTCACTTCCATCCAGCTGGCGGAACCAACAGGGTTTCCACTTTTGTATCGCAAAACTTTGATAAACAAACAAAAAATCGTTGCAAAATTAATTTTAAAACTTATTTTAAAAATAATAATTTAGAATGCTCAAAATTAAATAAAGAATATTTAAATGACGTAGGTAAAAGATTTTGTAAAAAGTAACAATAAATAAAAGAAAGGGTATTGAATCCAGATGGTAGCATCTACAACTGCTATTAGCTGAACTACTTTTATCAAGAAACTTGGAGCAAAACTACAAGAGAAAAGCACTTTACAAAGTGAGTTTAATAAAAGAAAATTAAATTAAATTCCGCATTGTTTGAGACCTCAAATTCAGTTGAGTAAACAGAGTATGTCCTAGAATAACAAATTCATGATTTTTATTCTGTTTTTCATGAAGTATGCATCAGACAACAGTAAGTTCTTCATATTTACATTGCCATTGAAAAACATTGACTCTGATTGTGTTTGATTTTTAGATCATATATTTTCATTCATTTCTTCAACATTTGTCTTTTGGGTCACTGAGTTGACGAACGAATCAATGAACCCTAATAAAGATACCTACAAATAATACTTACATAATATAAAATTAACTCGCTCTTTGCGTTTTCTTTTTTATCTGTCTTTGTTTTCGGTGGGACACCGAGTCGTCCAACGACCCAATGAACGCTAGTGTCAGAATTTTTCAACCGCATTCCACAAGTAGCAAGCTTCTGACATGGTTGTGTAACGACCGCCATCTAAGTGATCATAGACAGCAACAGGGACCTATGGCTTAACGTGCCGGAACCATCTTACTTACGGACAATTTCAGCCCGCAATGTCCTAACCAGACCGGGAACAAATTCACAAAGTGATAAATATCAACTTTGTGATCCACCGAGAATCGAACCCGGAACCTTCTGCATCAAAGGCAGTCGCACTACCACTGCGCCACATCGGTCGTTTATCTGACTGTCTGCCACGGACACATGGACAATGCTAACTCCTGTCAAACCACGCAAGGACCCACCAATCGTACAATCGCTACTAAATGGCTTTCTGTGGAAATTAAACTTTCGCCCTGTGAGTATAAATATAGTAGTAAATATACTACGTGTTAACGGTACACGCACGTTTCAAACCAGTGAGTTTAGGCATCTATAAAAACAACTTCTAATTTCACGTACTTTAAATCTTACTTTGAAACAATTCAAAAACAAAAAACCGTATGAAAATCCGTTGCGTGGTAGATTAGAAGAAGAAGTGTAGTGATATCCATGACCAGCATGAACAGATAAAGGCGAAAAGTTACTTTATACTCAGGACATTTACTAAGGTAGATCGCACACTTAACGTACGACGGCGCGCTAAATTATCGCAGCGGTCTGTCAGATCCCCATACTAAAACCGCTAAACCGCTGTCGACGCAGCGCTAGCGCAGCCTTCAGTGCTTCAAGTCAATACTGTGTATTATTTTTTCGTAAGTATCAACATTTATTGACGCAATTGTCATAATATGTTAATTATTTAAAAATATTTCTACAGTTGTATGTAATTGAGTCATCATAAGTTAAACAATTTTCCGGATAATAATTTAATTTAATGTAAACAAGTATTATGATTAATTAATTTAATGGCCATGCTGATCAAGTTTCACGTCAGTTTTGTCAATGAAGAAGAACCAGATATTCTATCTAGCAAGCTTAAAAATATTTCTATTTATTTCGGTCCTACTAATCTTATTAACATAAGCCGGAAAATTGCCGCCCATCTTTTTACCGCGGAAGAATTCCCATGGGAACTCGCACTTTCCAGTATATGACACATCAGTAAAGGTGTTCTATCAAGATCGATGGAGTGTTGAGAATGACGTAGGTATTATGTTATCAAATAAAAATGTACCAGCCAGCCGTTGCCGGTCAAAACATTATTATGATTAAAATATTAGGCGAAAGTATATACTGAATAAAGATGAGTTTATATTATGGTATTTTCTAAATCAGCAGACATAAGGAAAAAGGAAAGAAAACTTAACCAGGGGGGGGGGGTTAAGTTTTTCTTCCCATTTGTCCCCACAAAATCTGTCACTAAAGGCAAATGGGAACACTCTGTCCCCCACTCGTATTTGATGTATATTGCTCGCACCATCATCGTCGGCGCGTGGACAGGGTTATTTGGGTTATTAGTCGACTTGGTGGCCCATACTATATAATAGAAAAAGTTTGAAGCCCATTAGTTACTTCAAGTGTGCATCTAGTTCTAAGCCAAGAAAATGCTAAAAAACCCAGACCACCATTTAAGTAGAATTAAAAAAGAAGTTCAGACGCTAGCGTACATTGGGTCGCTGGACGACCCGGTGTTCTACAGGAAACGAGAGAATAAAAACGATACTCAGAAAAACAGGCAATAATAAAAGACAGTTGAAAAAATACTACAGCTCATATAATCAAAGTTACACTTTCATTAACAATGATCACAAAAGTTTCTCTTGTGTTATACGCACCGCATAGAACTTTCTGTTCGCATTCAAATTCTTTACAAATCATATAACAGAACTTATTATTTTGAAATAATTTACTTAAACATAATAAATTACTTATTTACATTAAAATTCGCAAAAACAACTGGTATTTACATTAAATTACTTTTTATTTTATAGTGCCTTGATGATTTTCAATTATTTACAAAACCTACATTTTATCAATCTTAACAACATTTGGTCAATTCTTAGTTAAATATTAATACAAATAAAGTTAACTATGAAGTTTAGTTCCTTTAGGGACACGTGTTATTCACAAAATTGTTCTAACATTATTTATGTAACCAGTTTTAAAGTATTTCTGAACAGACTAAAAGCAAAATGTAACTGGAATTTACTACAACAGTACAACTGCTATAAACATTTTTGTGAATACCAAACATTCAGTATAATAAGCACTACCTACTTTGACTAAATAACGTTGAATAAAATTTTATCATTGATGAAGTTATTGAAATAAATATCTAGTGTAAGCGTATGATAGAACTTAAATAATTCTAAATACTTTATGATAGGTATCTTTAACAAAAGGAGTTGTGCGTCCTCTTAACTTCACAGGTAAGTACATCATTATAAACCATGACACTTAAACAAAAAAAAACTTTTTTGGTAACTTTTAATATTGAATTAATCAAGCTAACTTTTTCTGATTTTAGATTTGTGTCAATCTTTAGCCATTTGGATGTTAGAATTAATCTTAAACCAACTAAATCTAAAGGTTATCTTTCGTAAGAGCATAATAATTGTAAATTCGTGTTTCTTATGTAAATATGTATTAGAGAAACTGTCTCAAAAGTTGTCATTAAATGACGATATTAGGTATATCATTTTATAATATTATGACGAGGTAGTTTTTAATACTAGGGAGGAAAAGGATTTTAATGAACAGGCAAAATTTTAGAAGAAGAGAGCAAAGATAGGTAGTAGGTATATAAGAAATATTCAATGCAAGGGATTCTATAATAATAATTCTATTTTATATTTAAATACTAGATATTATACTAATTGGTGTTTTGCATGTTAGGATTATTAAGCTTATTTTTTATATTTATTAAAAACAAGTAGATATCTATGAATTTATTTAATGCACGTAGGTAAATGATACAAAAATCTCTGGATTTTTTATGTGTTTACATTTTATTTTCAATGGATGTTGCATGTTTAAAAGTCCAGAGGTTAGTACAATTCCAAATATTTTAGGCTGACCCTTTTATGATTTTAAGAATATAAAACTGAGGGTAGAAAAATTGCTATGTTAGTTAAATTGCACGCAAACTACAAATCAATATGTGGTATTAAAGTAGTATAAAATACAAATCAAATTTATAAGATGTTATTAAACTAAAGTTGTTTTAGAAGATGATTTATTCAACTTAAATGTACATAAAATTGATCCCATCCTACGGTCTCATACAACTAAGTACCTCTACATAAAACAGATTTTTTAATAATAATACGCTCTCAAATTTTAGATTTATCTATTTACATTTTCATAAGTTATAATAATAAAACTGAATTATCGAAATTTTCGTAGTGTTTTAGGCACTATTTAGACAGCCATCAATCTTATTACTTAATCAAAGCTTTACTTAGACTATTCTTATAAAAATGTTTACCATCTACATGTCAATAGGCAGGTAGTAACAATTCAATCTATCTATAAACCTAAATAAAGTGTGTATACAGTTTATATAGTAGAACTTGTACGTTTATCTATGTATTTGCATCAACTAAAAGTTAGAAATTACATGTCTATAGGTCCAATGTGTTATTTATTAGTCCAAAGTTTATATCTAAATATTATGGCGAGTAGTGTGACTTTGATATATTAGGTTTTTTAAAGGAACAATGGAACATGTTGGAAAAACAATGTAATTTTTTTTATTATAAAGTTTTAATCAAATAGGTATATTATTTTTATCATATGGGTATTTTATTCTTATCATTTTCAGATGTTATGGTTTACTCTGGAGTAAATAATCTAAACAAAACTGTATTATTTTATTTTGATGATTTCATAATGCAATTTTTTTAAGGTAAATTTATCCGTTTAGGTAAAGCGCTGACTTAGATTTTTTCTGTATTATTATAATATTGAAAAGTACATTAAATACAAAGTGGATCAATAGGTACAGATTTTACACTGTGACTGTTTTATACAATTTAAAAATTTTGGTTAATTGGTTAGTGCCATTTTTGTACGATTTAAGAACCAATATGATTAAACGATAAAAAGTCGGATGCTGACCAAAATTGTATTAAAATTATACCAATTTTAATTTTATTGTGCCATTCTATTATGTTACATTACACTCTGCAGTCGAAACTTCCAACTAAGTGTTATGATATTTAAAATCCCTAAATTCTATTGCTAAAAAATCTATTTCTTTTCAAATCATAAAACTATTCCATTACATCGAAGAATTATTTTAAAACAAAAATGTATTTTTATTGAATTTTGTTATTTCAAAGCAATAGCATAGGTGGTAGATATTTACAATAAACTGTAGTAAAAACACACACAGCTTACAAAACAGTGTAATTGGTTCCTTGAACATCAGATAAACGTGAACAGACGTGATAATGTTATCTTACCTATGACTAATGCTGATGATGTATTCAAAATATCGACCAATGTATGAGCTAAAGCGTCTTTTGATAAAGCATTTTGTATAATCACAACAGCAAGTCCATTCCAGCTAATTCATTCACTATCTAATCAATATCACTATTAAAGTCTGGCACATCCGAAACTTTTGGAACAACGAGAAAACTACGGCCGCCCATACTCGCTCCACGCATGGTCCTTGGCTCACCACAGGCAATTGTTTTAGATTTTATAGTTGTCATTTTTATGGCTCCTACTCTAGCAACGTTAAATAAAGGAACACAAATTGACATTACTCATGCTTGGAATTGTCAATGAATTCAAATATTGACGTAAAAACATAACGTGTTAAATGTGTATTTTTGTTTTTTTAAATAAATAATGGCGAGTTGTTAGTTTCTGAGATAAAATAGGATATTTACGAAACAAAAAAACTTTTCAAAAGAAAGCTAAAAAAAAAAACATTTTTAAGATAGGTAACGTTAAGATTGCTTACCTACCCAACGTAAATTTTGAAATCACTTTTAAAAACGTTTTTGTAACAAGGAACTGGTAGAGTACCGTCTGTCACTAGGCGGTAGTGGAGCCATTGATTGGCGTCTGGCAAAGGCATTTACCACACGCCTTAATCTGTGAAACGATTGCCCAGGTGGCCTTATGTTATCACAAAAAGGGGGGCTGAGGATGGGCGCCGAGTTTCGTCGAGTTCAGCACAGGAGTTCGGAGTTGGAAGGCGGTACTCAGCTGGGTAGAGGGGGCCGGGTCACATGGGGGGCTGGGCTGGAAGGCGGCGGCTGCGGCACGGGGGAATGTGACGTAGAGTGCGACGCAGCCGCTAAGGGTTGAGCCACATTGCTGCTCTCTGGAGCTGAATGTGTCCGGGACGCCGGTTGCAGCACTGGACTTGGCGGCCACGGATGAGATACTGATGGCGCTGCCCTGGAATAATAAACATTTGCAAGTGAAAATTAATAAAACGATAGGTACGTATACAGAATCAAGATGCAATTTTGTTTAACTGACTATACAAGGGAATAAGAAGTGCCTTCCAGAAGTATCCTTAACCTTGCCTGTCTAGTACTTGAAAATGATCCAAAGTTTTGAAAGCATTTTGAACTCTGCAGCATCAACATTTGCATTATGACTTTTGCAAAATTTTAAAAATTATTTGCCTTCTGATTGGTTGTAGAATTTGCATTTGCACCTTTTACATTTGAACATTGCACCTTTTTGAACAAAAATACGATTTTAAAATTGTTAGACACCAAGCCAAGCACTAAAAAAATTGTTTTAATGTTTCAGTAGATATCGTATCTAATTGATATAATAAAATATCCTGGACAATTCACACAGCGCCATCTAGCCCCAAACTAAGCAAAGCTTGTACTATGGGAACTAGATAGCTGATACTAATACATATATACTTTTTTTTTGTAAATAAATACATATTATACATAGAAAATACCCAGACTCAACACAAATATTTGAAAATTGACTTAACAAATATTTGTGTCCGGTGGGGATCGAACCCACGACCCTCGGCGTAGAAGGCAGGCATACTATCCGCTACGCCTTCGGGACAGTCAAAGTAATAAAAATAAGTAAGCAGACTTAGAAACATTGAATGAAGAATTAATTTAAAACAAACAAACAGAGTTAATGAATGATCCAATACACACCTGGCATAAGGCGTTATTGAGGACGGCGGCGTAGGCACAGCGGCAGTGTCTGGGTGAAGATAATTCCTTCTTTGCTCGGCTCGCTCCCAACACTGCTGAAGGCAGCGAGCCACGATATCAGGCAAGCTGTTTACTTGTTCCTGTAAATTTAAAAAAGGACAAACATGAAGTATACCTACAGTAAATACCTCTGGTTTTTATTAAAAACCTTTTTACCTGTAATGTAGTTATTTTTTCTTCTAAACTAGTAAGCCTCTCTTCTATGGTATCTTGTCGCGTACTCATATCGGAGACGATTTCATACACCGTATTCTGCGTCTGTAAAAGAAAGGGGTCCTACTATCACTCGCTTTGCTGTGCTTTGTTCATTGTAAATTCTAGTCGTAGGTTTGTGTATAGTGTAAATCTGTAAGATTCTGCTTATACTAATTATGCGTGTTTCTGTTTTGTCTGTCTGTGACTATAATATGTGTCAATGTATGTTTTATAGCACTCTCTACGTCTACTTTTTTCTATCAGTCTGTGCCACTAACTATAATCTAAATTTGAAACTTAAAATGTGCTCATGTTATCTAAATGGCGATTTTGAGAGTATGTCGTTGAAATATTTTTTTGGGTAGTTTTTCTTGTTTGTAAACTGAATTAGTTTTAAGGGTATAATTTTGTTTACATGCTAAGTTCTAATTTCATGCGCTAAGCAGAATGGGGGATGGAATTTGGAAAAAGGATTTCATCAATCTAAATCTAGCAAGCTAAATTAAAAAAGTAAGTTTGATCACTTAAATATAATTTTCAACCCGGGCTACATAAACGTAATCATAGACCATAATCATAATCATAGAACCAGGGAGGTAAAAATTATAAAGTACAAATTTACAAAATTATGCACACAGAAGAGATCAGGAAGGCGTTCTACGTCATCATCTTCAAAAATTTATACATGGAGGAAACTACAATTACGAGCGTGGCGTTTTAGACACTATTCCGTGCTCTCTAAGAATCTAAATGAAGGTGTATTGAGATGAGTGTAGCATAGCCTTACGTCGGAACAAAGCAAGCTAACGTACCTTTGCCATATCCGTTATTGTGTTGGCGTTGTCCATCAACTTTCTTTGATCCATTTTTACTTTTCGTAACCTGAAATGTTTATTTAATATCTATTATATCAATCATCACTTCTATTTTGAGTAAATAATAAATGATTTTATTCATTCGTGATTTTATACTCTTTTCTCAAATTTGTGATTACTTATACCTATTTTTCGTTTCAGTTTTTTTATCAAACTACAATTGACAAACGCAATTTCTACAACTTATTTTGGTTGTAGGTACATAATTGAATAAAATTTTGAATAGCAAGATTTCCTAATATTAGGTTAAGAAACAGAGGGAAATAATTTCATTGAAGCGCACAAAAGGGGAAAAAGGAAATGGTACTCACGCGTAAATGGCTAACAAGAACTTTCTCTGATGAGTCCTCACCCGTCCCGGATGTACTCGTTTAACCAACCGGGTGTGCTTGTAAATTAGCCAGGTCTCACGGAGTACGTTGGCGGCTGCATTTTTCAACTGAAATTTTTGGTACAAATCGTTTGGTGCTTTTTAGTGCAGCTTTTAATATATACTACTTACTAATTTAGCAGGTTAGTAAAGTGTGATTATAGCATGTAATAACTAATAAGCCATCTAAAAGGCTTGTGAGAAAAATGTCTGTTTTAATTTTTTACTTACTTAAGTAGGCATTTCGAATATTCCTATCAATACAACTTCAACATGACATGTATAAAAATTTATAGTTTGAAACTTTTTTAACAAGCGTAGCATAGGTAATTTCTAGCTTAATAAGTTTCTTTTTTGTATAGCGTGTGCTTTTAGTGTTAGCTAAAAGGATCTTTTCCGTGTTTTACAGGCTTTTTCACAATGTGTAAAGATTTGATCGACTTGACAGCGTGTCTGGCTACCAACCTGAACTACATTTATATTTGGAAAATAGTTAAGTAGTTATCAAGTTTCAGACTTTTTACGATAGTTTTTGTATGATCGCTGTGTGAGAATGAAACCTATCCATTTTCACCCAAGCAGGATTTTTATCTTACTAGTTGATCTAAGATTTTGCTTTCTATAAAAGGTGAATAAAGTTAAATGTTGAAGTCAATTTCTTACCTCACTATGTATCCTTCCAATCCAACATTACCTGTTTCGATCTTACCTTTTTCGTGAGTTGCGTTTCCATCATGAAGTTATGCACGTGTTTCTCCGCTCTAGTTAATTCTAATTTTCTTGAAGCAACGGTCACTAATAAGGCTGTACATCCCGCCCCCTGTTAATTAGATTAACAATAATTGTGATGAACAGATGTCGGGAATACTTACTCTCTTAGTAAGTTGTGTGTCCATCATGAAGTTATGAACGTGTTTCTCCGCTCTAGTTAATTCTAACTTTCTTGAAACGACCGCGACTAATAACGCTGTGCATCCAGCTCCCTGTTAAGTGAATATCTGAATGTAAAATGCAAGCGAACGTGTATACAAGCATTCAAGTATTTCTCATTCCATAAACTGAAATGCTTTAGGCTAGAAATAATAAGGAACTGAAAAATTTGTCAAACTATGTGCTTTTTTATCTTTTGTTAATTATTTTGGTATTTTAGTTTTACTTGAGACAACTGAAACAATTGATGTATTTATTGCATGTTCCATTAATACATTTTTTATAATTATTGTTTCAATTATCTTTTTTTAGTGAATGAAAATGGAAAGTTGATACATGGTTAGTTCGTTATTTAATGTTTATTTTTATTTAGCTTAAAAACTGGCACTTATAAATGCAAATCACTAAAATTAATTATTAAGTATAAGAGAAAAAAAGTACGAAAATCGTTGTCTTACTTCTTCAAATTTATATTTCTTTTTTTTTTCATTAAAATATTTTCAACGATGTTCAGACTTATATTATCTCAATATTTATTTATTATGAAGCAGTTTCTTATAATAATTGTGAAAGTTCTTTCCACTTAGTGCATCATTATTATCTATGAAGTGCACAAATTATTCATTGCGTGTTGAACACCATCAAACTTTTATTTATTTTCAGCAACATTTAAACACTATTTAGGTGCAAATTCATACTACATTATTTTTATTAGTAATATTATTTAGGAAAAGTGAGCCATTTTAAAAACAAACGTATATTGTGCAATTCAGTGAAAATTTATGTGAAAGAGAGAACTAGAAATAAGTAGTTAATAGGAGAAGTAAAGCATTCCATACTAATAAATATATATAAGTCTAATAGCTGGCTTTAACAGGGAAATGGACGTTACTTTACTCAAAATTCATTAAACCGATCTACCGATTAGATGTGAATGTTTCATAGACCAAAACTACCAGAAATAACTATGTAATCTTTTTAATTGCGGTTGTAAATAATCCTATATGTATATTATAGTGTTGTACATCGAGTGTAAATTACAATGTGATGTTTGGTATTAACTAACAGTTACGTGTATACTTCAACAAAAAATATCGAGGCTGATACACAAATGTGGACATTCATCATTGACAAATGTGACGTAATATTACATTAATAGTATGTAAGCAACGAGTAGTGAGATGTGTGATCTGACCATTGATACATCGAGGGGTGTTGACTGACTGCGGAAATTCAGGAGTAATGTGAACAGAAATTCGTGAATATCATATTGAAATATAAAAATATATTCATATTTAAAATTACAAGTGACTACTTATCCTTGATGACCTGGAATATTAAACTGGGGTAATAGAAAACACTGAAATAAAAATAACTGTTTCAGTATAGCACACAAGACTGTGTCCATAGTCATAAAAATATTGGATTTAATAATATTGTAAGTACAATATTTTTAATAGTTTCTACTATTGCTAGTAATTTTAAAAAATGTATTATTAATTAAATGTAACTTACGTACCAAAACTTAATTATTAATTTTATGAAAATATATATATTACCAACCTATTCTTTATTTTCCTTATTTATTAGGAGTATTTGAGTTTGCTTTTAATAGGTACTTTAAGTCACACATAATATCTGGTCATCATCAATATTTGGTACTACGGATGACAAATATTATTTAGGTACAAAAACCCTTGTGTTATAAGTTCATGAAACTGTAAGTTTAAAACTTTGACACTTATTATTAGTAATGTCACGTAAAAAATGTTTATTTCTTTTAATACATTTTATTGTTTTGGATGGCATTTTCAGTATGTTGCTATGTTTTGTGGGTAGCCATTTAAATATTTTCCAAAGGAAGTATTTTCAGTTTAAAAATAATACGAAAATTTTAATGGTCATCAAGGAAACTTCATTAGCAGAGAAGTATCAAACAAGTTTATGTGCTGTTTTGAACGCTGTGTCAGTCAACACGAATACAAATTGTTTGCAAGTAACTTACCATTATGCCTGTGCTAACGGCGATGCCCCTTCCGCAATAGGTGTTTGGCACTATATCACCAAAACCAACGGAGAGAAACGTTATAGCAATAAGCCACATTGCATTCAGAAGGTTAGCATGTTCTTCGTCGTGAAACCTGAATCGTCAATAAATTTCATCCATTTACTCAACATGTTCCTAACACGTTTTGCTCCTTATAAATACCACAGTGTGTTATAATGTTGTTTACAAAATCATCACGCGTAAGCTTAACCCTATGCAATCAAGAAACATAAACGATGTTAAAAAATAAAATAAAGAAGTTTTGTAATTAATTGTTAAGATATTGAAGAGTTTGACTTTGATTGTGGAATTTATTCAAATTACTGTGAAGTTTACACATAAAATGGCTCACCTTTACCGATCTATCTCCGAAAACTAGATAAAGCAAGTTTGACTATTAACACATTGAACATTGCACCTTGCTTTTGCCAGTGGGAACAAGAACTATTCACTGAAACCGCACGTGTTGTTTTAAGGCAACCCAAGTATCCTACTTTGTCATACATACCACCATACCGCAGGTGAGTGTTATTCCGCGCCCGCAGTAAGTATTCGGGACTATATCCCCATAGCCCACACAGAGGAAGGTAATAGCAGTCAGCCACATTGAGTTTAGCAAATTGGCATGGTCTTCATCGTGGAACCTGAGAGCCAAAATGCCCAACAAGAACCACAAGATAACCGATTGTTCAACCACACATTAAATCTATCAATTTGTCAAAAATATTTAATTTAGCAGGCATAGGTTAAACTAAACTGTAAATATCAATGTCAGGTTCCAAAAACCATAAAACAAATATCTAAACACAGATATTTATCCAGGTTAATAATCTGGCATGCCTTTTGATAGACGAAAACGATGTTCATTGCTACACATCTAAAACCTTTTAACAAATAGATTCAAATACAACGTGCATTCTAACATTTATCTGGGTTCAATACCAAATTAGCCATGCGTGAATTGTTACCTGAATTTACGACCACACAGAGAATAAATTATAGACAGACAGACGCAAGAGAAGGAGACACATAGAAGTGAAAAAGGTAAAAGCAATTTTGTTCAGGAACAGGGTTGACCTGATGCATGATGTGATTTGTGCTATAGCCTAATGCATTCAGTTGCCGAAAAATAGTCAGAAGCTATTGTTTTTTGTTTACAGAGCCGTTTTGTGCGTATTTGGTTTCAATGTTGCTTGTTCCATGTTAAAATCAAAGTGTCGCTTAAATATTATGAAAGTATCATTTTGCAGTGCTCATTGTGTGTCTATGTGATAGCGTCAAGCTTGATAGCACTCTTAAATCTAGATCGTGCAAGAAGTAAATACGTACGGCAAATTGTATATTGTAATCGTTATGAATTATGCCGATTCAATATTAGCACTCTTTATATCAACATCAAGTGATACATTGAATAAATCTTAAACAATTAATAAAATAGCAGTGTACGATTACATTGTAAATGGTAGTACTCAAAGTCAAACTCTTGTATATCTCACTGTGATGAATTATGAACCTAGCACAACTACGCTTACACTTTTTTGAATCACCCTTTATGTACATTTAAAACAAAAACAAAACGGTGGAAAAAGAAGCGAAAAAAATTATGTACAACGCCACAGTACAAAAGCAACAGCATGCCCACGGGCACAATACTGGTGATAACCGTAACAATATTTTTTAGTACATAGGTAACCTATTCTTACAAAATTTTAAACACGTCAAATAAAAATCTAAACCAGATAAGTAATAGAAGCAAAAATCCTACATAAAAATAACAGAATCAAAACTAAAAAGTTAAATAAGAGACGTTATATTTAATCTGCAATTGTTTCATTTTATTATACCAGAAAATGATATAGCATTTGAACGAAATAATCGTGAAACACAAAACCGTGATACTAACCTTTCGCATTGTCTCAGAGTCCAACTAGCAATGATCCATAATGACACCATAAACACCAACAATACAGTTCCAGGACAAATTGTCATTAAAGTTTTTAAGACAAATCTGAAAGCACGGGCACGTGAAATATAGTAACATATTGCTATTTTATAATTAAATCAAATTTTTATGACTAAAACATAGTTGTCTCCTTTATTATTATTTTTTCAAAATGATATCACATTTGATTTTATAAAAGGAAATTGTGATGGAATAACATTTTGACTAGAAACTGTGAAAACATAAGCGACAAAGAACATCATTGAAATACATTCAATATTAATACATAAAATGTATATGATAGTTTATACTTGCCTAGTGTTAAAATTTATTCTGTTTAAGGCTCCTATACTTCTCGAAGAAGCATCAGTGAAAAGTTTGCTATGTAACAACATAACCCTGCATATTAAATACAGCCGAAAGAACATCGGCAAAGATAGAGTTACATCATACGGCACCTGAAATGAGAAAAACACGGAAATAGTTAATCAAAATTTCAAACATTAAAACGTACATTGCAACACTCGACACAATAACTTATTGCAGCTATCTCGATAAATTATTAATAACCAGCATAAAATAAAAAATAATGAATAACTTAGTAAAGCCAGCAACTTACAAATACAACTATGATACAATACAGGGTGTAAGAGACTGTGTAACGAAAACTTTCTGGCGTGATCAGACCATGATACTGAACAACTTTTTATATGGGGGCTATGTTGGTAAATATAAAAAAATATTCGACCTTCCATACAAAATTCCCGATCAGCTGACTGACTTTGTATGGAAACTCGAAAAATGTTTTCTTTTCCCAACATAGCCCCCATAGAAAAAGTTGTTCAGTTTCATGGTCTGAGCACGCCTGCAAAGTTTTCGGTCTCTTACATCCTGTATAAGGTTAATTTTTAGTCAGTACGCAAACTTCGCAGGATGTTTATACTACACAATTCTTCCACATAGCTTAATCCCAAGCATGTGGGTTTTTATTTTCTATTAAAGAAGGTAGCCACAGAAATAAAAGTTTGCATAATGATTAAAAATAATCCGTTTTTATCTACTAGATCCGTACATTTTTGTAATGTTAAAAATAATAAGCGGCAATGTGAGGAGTGATTGACAATAATAATTAAATACCACACACATCCTACTTGATACAATAATTTTTGGAATTGATTTTCTTTAAAGTAGATCCTATCATTCAAGGTATTTATTGTGTTATTTATGACTACATCATTACAATTATTTTTACTCTCAGCCTATTTAAAATAAACCAAAATAGGAATAGCTACTTATGTTTTTGACTTAAAACAACAATTTCACTAGTTAAAGGAATGATAATGAATGAATGTTACTCACAAAATGATATTTTGTAACTTTTACGGCACTTCGAAAATAGCTAGGCATCGGCGTATCCTACGGCGGATTGTATACTTACCGCACGGCGGAGCGCTAAAACATTGCAGTGGTTTATCAGATCCATACTAGAAATGTCAATCCCCATACCAAACCGCTCAACTGCAGTCGACGCAGCGCTAGCGCAGCGTCGTCAGTCAAGTGCGGTTTTTATATGGGAGTGCCATTTTAAGTATGGATCTGACAGTCGCTGCGATATTTTAGCGCTTTTTCGTGCGTTAATCCACCTACTTTTTCCGCTTATCTCAGTCTTGAAAATAGGACAATATTTTAACAGGTGTATCACCACAAAAAACCGGACCAATTTTAAACAAACAACAAATAATGTCACCAATAAAGACAAATTACGGTACAAAACTATTTCACCAATACGTCACGATTTTGTAACATTCTCAGACGATACACAATAACAAGTGGATGGTGGTGACTATCACATTGTTAGCATGCTTGGAACACAGACTTCTAACATCACTTTGACGTTTCAAATCCGTGTATACAGACCTGAATTTTCTTATACATTGTGGCCTAAGGAGAAAAATATAAAATGATCATCAGTTAGCAAACCAAGCAGCAAATACTGATACTATGAAAAATAACAAGCAAATTAATCGGAATATGAAATCATGTAGTTACAGGTGAAATTAAAAAAGTTATAGGCAATGTATTTGCAATAAAAACAAAACATAACTAAAATATAAATAATACTGCCATATTAAATTCCTATAGAAATAAAACAAGTTACAATATCTACAATGAATTAAAAGGAAATAGCAAAGTGATTAGTCATCCAGTATTCCACGCTGTTCATATAACTCAAAAACAGAATACCTATGTACAGAGGTACATAACAGACGTAATAAAAAGTAAACAAAATTCCTTGATAAACGGTATTTTACCTACATATTCAAAATATTTAGGGTGTACGGACAGCCCATTCAATAAAAATGGGTGCATTTAGACCATGGAACTAAACAATTTTCTTCTAGGAATATACTTTATCTCAGGAAATTTCAATAATTAATTAACGTCCCTTAATTAAGACACTCAGCTGATCGTGATTTTGTATGAGATAATGTTCTAAGTGGAAAGTAGTTTAGTTGCGTAGCCTGCATGCAGCTTATTAGTTTATTTAGAATTTAGAGGACAGTTACCTTTACACTCTGTAGGTAGGTAGACAATGATTTTCTGAATAGAATATTTTATTATTTTCCTAAAATAAACCTCTTGTTTTAACCTAAAATGAACTAATGAACCCACACTTGACTATATTGGGAAATTATTCTCATAAATGTTTCCGATTGTTGATCTACATAGACGATTTTCAATTACCTATAGAGGTAAATACGGTGCTTACCACTTCAACGCCTATAACTCCACCTTTGTTGGCCAGTTTCGTGGTCCATGTGAAGTTGTACTGCCCTGGGATCGGGTGGACGGCACATATGGCAAGCTCCAAGGCGATTTGAGCTATTCTCTGCCACGTCATTGCTATCCGCCAGTCGTCCGCGCAGTTGTCTATCATAAATAACTGGAATTTGAGAATAGCATCTATTACAATCAGATATTTCCATATAATTATAGTACTAACTTCATATTATATGTAAATGTCATCATTCGAGCCGATTTTTTTACGATGCGCTAAAAACTTTTAAACAGACGCTAAAATATAATTGATCATTCAATCATTGTAGGTCAAAGAAGACTGATAAAAATTTACCCTCAACAAATATTTGAGGGTCGTTTCAAATAGGTCGTGTATCACTATAGTAACAGGTTGTCTGTTGCCTTTCGCCTAAACTTGCACTACACATGAAACCCTCGAGTCTTAGTCGGCTTTTACGACACCCACGAAAAAGAAATGGGGTGATGCTATTCTAAGCCGGCATGACACGACATTTTGACTAAATTTTTCATATACCTACATTAACACGAAAAATCCGCTACCTTGTATTATTTGTTGTCATTCAACGCAGTAAAACGTGTAGGGAGGTGACTCAATCGATCAAATTATTATCATTCTAAGTAAATGAAAAAGTGGAGTCGGCAAAACAGTTAGGTTGCTACCACGATAGCTGCAATTACCTACACGCGATGATACTCGGTTTGCAGTGTTCAAACGATCCATGATGGACTGCCTGCCTATTGAAGTTCAAGCATTATTGAACACAATCAGACATTTCCGATGATATGCATGGTGAGCATTGCATTTTGTATGAGTTTACATGCGCTTTTTGTCAAACACGATGTGTTACAAGTCAATGTCGATAAGAAATTCTCTGAAACTGAGATTTTCTAAAATTGTTGTCGTTCTTTATGTAGAATCTTATACCTACATAGATAATTTAGTTATGCTAGTAGTCAAGGCAACTCTTTAAATTGAAATGTTAAAAAATATTAGTTTTTCGTAAGATCACCCCATTTCCTACCCGTGGGTGTCGTAAGAGGCGACTGAGGATTTCAGGTGTATCACAACTTTTAGACGACAGGCTGACAACCTGTCACTATAGTGATACACAAATTATCTCAAACAGCCCTCTATATTTGTCAGACGTGGCGACACCGACCGTATTATTACGGCCGTCAACGCTCTGCCTGCCCCGTAAGGTATAAGGGCGTGATATATGTATGTACGTATGTATTTATGAATGTTTTCGTTAAATTGTATATTTATTACACTCACCTGTACTTCTAAAGCATGATAAGCGACGATTAGGCCAAGTAAAATCACAGTCGACATTGATATAAGCGTCTTCAACGCTTGCGAATATATTGATGCCTGGAAAGGAAAAACAACAGTATATTAAAAATGCATACTATCTATTGATTATTTGTGTCAAGGTGTTGTCATAAAGATTTCATATGACATTGAGGTCCGTGGACCTGCGTGAAAAAACATATGTTTTACTAATGTGACTTGAAGGCAGACATTTTACTATTTCTTTGATTATCCAATATGATTGTTCCGTGTCATAGTTGTATGACTTAGGATTTCAGTTCTCAGTTACATAGGACCATACATTTGTGTTATTAGACGAACGTCGAATACGTGTTTGAAAATATCTGCATACAATAAAAACGCTAAACACGCTTTCAATCCGCGTGTTACTTTTTTGTGCTAAAGTTTTTTGTATGGCATGATTTTCAATGCCCACTGTGTTTAGTTCTTAGTCCAACTCTCAAAACTTTTAGGGAAAGTTCAAATCAGTCCTAAGCGACTTCCATTCAAATATCTACCTCGATCGGGGGAATTTATCCCAAAATTGTGTCATTAAAAGTCGATTCCGCTTAGTCACTTCGAACATTTATCTTCTATTTATTTGTATTTTTCATCACTTGTTTCACTGAAAAGTGATATAAGTCTTACCTTAGTATAAACGCCAGCACTTGAAAGTTCATTTTCTATAACCATAATAATTATACCGAACATTCCCATCACCAAAGCGTAGTCGCTTATTCTTTTCCTCTTTTCAAATAATGCCTTTCTTCTACCTAACCTGTAACAAATAAAACGTACAGTTTAATGCCACATACTATGCTATTTTTTCCTTTATAGTCCTATGTATACAGGGTGACCGGTAAATTGATGCATTCCTTTCAGCTCATGAAACTGAACAACTTTCCCCATGGAACATAGGTCGAAATATGAGAAAAAATTTTGGTCCTCCCATAGGTACAAATTGACTTAGTCGATCGGTAATTTTGTATGGGTGGGCCAAATTTTTTTTCTTCATTTTTCGACCGTTCCATGGGGAAAGTTGTTCAGTTTCATGAGCTGGTTCATCCCTTGAAAGGAATGCATCAATTTACCAGTCACCCTGTATACATAGGTAAAAAAATTAATGGAATTCGATGATACAGTAGACCATAAAAATTATAAATGTCACACTAATTAAACTCAAACCTAAAGCAGACATTGTCAGTGGTCTCACTCTCACTGTAAGGGAAGAATATCTTGGATTTTTTAAGCTCCATATTATTAATGAACAGACTTAAAATCTGGGTCTGCTCATGATTGATAGCGCCAAGTAATCTTTAAGGCAGCTTTCGTGTCTGTGCGAAACCTACGAGGATTATAGAAAGGGTCGTATAATCACATTGTCAATAGTTGACCTCAGACTCTGAATTCATCTAGGCCACAGAAATTCAGGCGTAATAAACTCTCCAGGCTGCGTCTAGAAACTTTATTAACGTAATCTACTTAACTCAAACGTAAAATATTTACTACATTCACACGAGTTACTTTGAAAGATTGTACGTGACTATGGCAATTAAGAAGTTTCAGTAAATTGAGTAAGGGGTGAAGAAACGACTGATAACGTACATGGAACGATTTTTCTGCATGTTTCAGTTAATATTTGCATGTTTTTGAGGGCGTAATCAAGAACTTCCATAGCAAATACAACTGTCCGTATTTAAGTCAAAACGTACTGATTTGCTGTCAATTTTACAGAATTTTTTAAATAATTTTCGTAATTTATAAATGGTTTTCTCTTTCTATCACATAAAGAGAAAGTTATTCTCTCTTCAATCATTCTCCATTGGAGAAGCGGCACAAGGGCGGCCTTTTGCTGCATGTGTTTAGAAAATATGATACTTAATTATTTACTTAATGATAACCCTTTACTAAGAAACCATTACAAGCGACAAATATCAACTTTGTGAGTGCCTCACTGGGAATCAACTACGGAATCTTTGCGACGCAGGCAGTTGCACTACCAATGCACCATATAAGCCGACACAACCAATAATATAACATTTTGTAGGTATTATTTAATTTACCAAAGTAATAGAAAACGTACCGCAGTTCCTGCCTACTACACCACCCCATGATGATCATGAAATCATTCATGTATCATGATAATGCGGCCAAATAAGTGTGTCATACAATTTTTACAGAAAGATAAAGTTCCTAATGAAACCACAAGCCCTAAAACTAGCCCGGACAGTCGCGCGAGGTTGTTTATAGGCCATCCAAGAACTGTTTTAATAATGACCAGGGCCTTGGACGAACGGAAATAGCTTGCATCACAGCCAGATCGATACTTCGTGCTACTACCGGGGTCGATTGCATTGATTCATAAACTAAAAATGACGCGAAAACAGAAATTATACTAAACCAAATCTTTTTAACGGCTAATGTACAATTTACAATTCATAGTTAGCTTATTTTTCCGCTAAGAAGACCACTATGTATTTGTTTAGGGCTGACTGATATTTGAGGGCTGACTCCTGCATCAAAAAAAGGTTCCTTGACTTTAAACTTCTTCGTAAAATTAGGTTTTTTTGAAAGACTGAATGTAATTTTACCGCGAATTTTTTTTATTGCACATTGCTAACTCCAATGCATGCTGCTAGCGTATTTATAAATTTATCTCGATTACAATGTATATTCGTGATGTTTTCTCACAAATAAAATTAAAACATTATACCAGGCACAGCCAAATGCCAATATCTTGTCTCTTTTTCTTGGGAAGGCCTCAATTTCATCTCGCTCTTCCAAATAATACTCGACCATGCAGTGGTCTATTTTTGGTTACTGCCATAATATACTATTATGCGTCAGGATAAAGCAACGTCCGCAATATTTCATTACTCTCATGCATCAACTTATTTAGCGTGAGGCTCTAAACCCCATTCATTGCTCATTGTGATTTCCATTGTCATACAATTCTGCACTCTACACCGTTCGTATGAGAACCTCAATGTGCATGAACCATAAAAACGTCATTACTTACCACAGCTTTTGTAGTATTGCGCCTCAATACCGTAATTGTAGTGTGCTTTTATTTACTACAATGGAAATTCACATGGGAGTTCACGAGGCTTTAAAGCAATGGTTTATTCATTTTGAGAGTGATTTTAATACCTATGTTAGGTTTGTAATCGCTTGGGGTTTTATGTACTTACATTCTCTCAACGAAACTGATGATCAATAACAAATTTGAAGGCTTCGATTTTTGTGATCACTTATCAGTTACTGATAAGCGGGAAAATATATTTTTTTTGTTGAGAGACGGTGCTTTCTTCTGCTTTCTGCATTTCCAAGCCAAGACGTCCAAAAGAAAGTCAAAATATGTACATGTTAGTAGGGGGTTGTGATATTGAATGTTACCCTTAAATTAAATTTGATACTTACGAATATTAGTGAACAGTTACTATCTCATCTATTACATAGATATACATACGTAATAATATGCCTAAATGACAAATGGTGCTAAAACATTAAACATTTACTATACAATGGATTGCAACTGCGAAAAATGGTTGTTTACTTACCGCCATGATTCTGCTCAAAACGATGATTCTGACAATAATATTGTAATGTGTAAGAAAGTAAAAGAAAAGAAATAGAGGAATTAAAAAAAAATAAATAACTAAAACTATGGTCCAATTGTAAAACCATGATTAGATACGTCACATCTTTACTTATAGGCTGATCATAAGACAGAAAAAGCAGAGGCGTTTCCCAGCAAAAGCTGATGATGATGATGATAGTTCTATATCAAAATGCCTCACCGTCGTTCTGAAGGCTTATAATATTATCGTATCTTTTGTGGTCCCTTTAGAGATCATTTTGTCTTAGGGATCCATTATTTAAAATTTCTACTGCTCTGACCTCCGGCTTTGTTGGAACTACCGGTGCCCTTTTCTTTGAAGGGATTCGCTATATGTACCTAATGTAATCTGACTAGCGCTACAATAATTTCTTCTAACAAAGCCTCCGTCACACCTTCAGCACAATAGCAATTCCTGCTTAGAAGCACATCTACTAACCTATGTCCTATATTCGGTTTGTCCTTGGCTGGTTTTTCCTCTCCGAAGACCCCGGCTTCTTCCGTTGAATCGCCCCTCCCAAGTTCATCACTATAGCATAAGAATAAATAATAACTAAATAGAAAAGACACTCCGCACTGCATTTTAATGATGGAAGGAGATCCTTTGAGTCCTACATTTGAGTGTCTGAGAAAGTAGGTAAAGGCAAACAAAAAGAAGAAGAAGAGAATAAAATAATGTTTGTATAGAGTTATGCCAATTTGTTGCTTAAAATTTTGTGTAGTTTGTAAATGTTTAGAAAATCAATTAGTATTTAGGTTAGTGTACTTTCCTCCACGAAGCAGGGACCCTGGTTTTCTCCATCAAAGCACGCCCCTTCAGCATTACCGATCTGGTGTTTAGTTTCGATACTGACCTATATCCTATATTAGGTTTGTGCTTGGCCGGCCCCCCTCCCTTGTAGGTGCCCCCGCCGAGAGCTCGTTCCTCGCCGAAGCGCGGGTACTCGCTGTGGACGCCGACTAACGCGACTCCGGCCTCCTCGGTCGAGGCGTCTCTGCCGCCGCCAGAGTACGCCTTCATTGCGCCGGGGATCGAGAGCGTCGACACCGGCTTCCGCAGCTGAAATGCATACAAATAACGTGCTAAGTCATAATCGATAAGTACGTACATCATTTTACAGATGTTCAAGTAAGAAGAAACGAGGGACGGAAGTTCTACTCCTCGTCAGATATACACGATGTGAAAAAAAGTTGCAAATATTTTAAGGGGTGAACCAACCCATGTAACTGAACAACTTTCCTCAAGGAACATAGGTTGAAATATGAAAAAACAATTTGGTCCTCCCATACAAAATTATCAACCAACCTAGTCAAATAGTAAGGGAGGACCAAAAAAATGTTCTCATATTTCGAGCTATGTTTCTTAGGAAAAGTTGTTCAGCTTCATGGGCTGATTCACCCCTTAAAATATTTGCAGCTAATATTTTTACACCTTATGTAGTTATATCACAACAAACCGCAAATGATTTCACAGTGACATTACAAATTCATAATAAGTCTACCGTTGGACGCCGTTCGGCCAGATGGACCGATGCCTTAAAAAGTGCGGCTGGTAGGTATTAGATGGAGAAATTTGAAGGTCGTTCCTTGTGGCGTAGGTACCTTGGAGGAGGCTTACGTCCAACAGTGGACTGCTAATAGGCTGATGTGTGATATGTGATGAATGGGTATGCTACTACATATTTTTAATTTTATTTCATAAAGATGAACCTAGTTGAAATGCTTAAACTAAGTCTATAACTTTTGTTACGCCCAAGTAACTATTCTTGTTTTTATGTTTCCAATTACTGTAGTACATACATAAAACATGTACATGTGAGTACTTAAACATGATTTATATAACATGTATCCAGTCAGGTACTGAAATCCCTCTGCCCTTGACTCTTCAACATTCAGGGACGAAACTACTTAGGAGCGTTTACCCTCTTCGCATTCTTGCCAGTCAATACACCCCATTAACCCGACACCTTCCTTACCTGAAAATACTCCCTTTCTTGACGCATGTTTGACAAATTACGTGAACTTAGACCTTATATGATGAAAATGTGAACTTATTGTGCCTAAACACAAAAATATCGGCGAATGCGTGTTCAAATATCATCATACAAAAAAAAACGCTAGACACACCAGATATTTTCACGCATTTGTCCTAATTAACCGTGATTAATCTAGAATCTTATAGAAAGCTTTTAATAAGTACCATACATAAGTTAAGATATTTTTAAAGATTGTGGCCACGAAATACTATTCACAAATAAATACAAAATTATGTAAGTAGGTATACTGTGACGTAAATGGGTCCAGGTGTCATCCCAATATATACCCAACGGACCGCTAAATTAACTATAAACTGGGACTGTTTCTGTTTAATTCTATTATCTGCTTTGTCAAATTAGATAACATTGTCAGATGCACGACTCTAGTTAATTAAATTGCGCATATCTAGTCTGATAATTATTTTGCATACAATAAAACTACGTCTGTAGTTACTGTACTGACTACTATACTGACGGGCTAGCAAGCTTTTATTTTTCAATTTTGTCTGCATTGGCCTATTGATCCCACTAAAAGAACGCGTAGATTAGGTAGGCTTCAACATTAATACTTTCATTAAAAAGTTTTGCATGTAAAATGCATTTTAAAAAGTTTTTTAAATCAAGTTTTTGACTTGTTTATCACACATTACATAACTTTGGCTGTTCATAAGCTGTTCAAGAGAAAACTATCGGAAATACAGCAAATAATTTTTCATACAAAATATGGATTTTTCTTGCATAGGTAGTTTTTAGTTTGTATAAAATATCTGCCTCACATTATATCATCTCGCTACCCTAGGTCTACAGGAAGAAATTTCTTTTTCAGAAATAAGTTGGGTGATTCCTGGAGAGGGTAAAAATTGCGGTCACACGTTAATTTCTTCAAAAGTATAACACTTACAGGTTTTTACTAACTTTCACACAAAATAATGTTAAATTGACTATTCAGAAACCAAAACTCCATCCACAAATTATGAAATATGTTTAACTAAAACTTAATCTGAAACCTGAAATCGGGGCCAAAACACGCGTTCTTCGCGTGTCACACTCAGCTATTGCGAAATTCAAACACGTATAAAGTTTTATCTAGCTGGACATCATATAACTTTTCACCCATCATAATAATCCTCATATCATGTAGATTTATAGAAAATTATTAATTGGACAATATTTAACTGCGTATACCGATAAAAATGACAGTTTGTGTTGGTCACACGTTTTTGTGTTTTCTGAATACGTGGTCTAAAACGACTGAATCGCTGAAACTAAAAGAACTATGAGCTGGGTCTTGTTTCTGCCTTCTGCCAGGATTACTTCTTCATCCCTGGAGAAGGAGTATATAGCTCCTTGGCACTTCTAGAATAAAATAGGAGTTGTTAAATTTTTTGATCCTATTTTGCACCCGCGCCAGGTCCCTTTCCTGTGCATGTTTTCTTCATGAAAGAGTTATTACAGAGGATTTGTTCTGAACAAATAATGTCGCATAATAAAGCGAGATTTAAGATTCGTTTAAACATTTTGATTACATTCAAGCGTTTACCAATAAATCACTAAAAATATAGAAAATTGTCCCTTGACTGGCTTCATTTGACTGGCATTTTTCCCAGTCAAGGGACATTTTAATGCCAGTCAAGTGACTAATGTTATTTTAATGATTGTTTTTGCAATTTTTTTGTGTAAAGGTGTGCCTGCAGAGTAGAATAGCACCACCCCATGTCTGCCCATGGGTACCTTAAGTTAAATTAAGGGTTTTCAGTTGGTGAACAGCATTGTTTTTCGTGCAGATAACATAGTTTAAAAACACTTGCTTTATGTCTCTAGATGTGGCTGCGTTAGGCCTCGGGGTAGCTGCGCAATATCTCAGGCTGATTGATAGACGTCTCTTAAGCTACTGCGTTGTATCTCAGGAAGGCTGCGTTAAGTCTCAGGATAATTTCGACGTATCTTAAGCTGACTGCGGTGTATTTTAGGGTGGTTGCGTTATGTCTTAGGCTGACTGCGACGTCTCTTAAGCTACTGCGTTGTATATCAGGGCGGCTGCGTTATGTCTCGTCAAGACTGATTTGGACGTCTTTTGAACTGACTGCGACGTCTCTGAAGCTGACTGCGATGTACGAGTATCTAAGGGTGGCTGCGTCATGTCTCACTCAGGCTCATTGTGATGTTTCTTAAGCTGACTGCGATATATCTAAGGGTGGCTGCGTCATGTCTCACTCTGGCTCATTGCGACGTCTCTTAAGGTGACTGCGTTGTATCTCAGGGTGGCTGCGTCATGTCACAGAATGATTGCGACGTCTCTTCAGCTTACTGCGTTGCATCTCAGGTTGGCTGCGTTTTATCTCACTCAGGGTCATTAAGCGAAGTCTCTTAAGCAACTGCGTTGTATCTCAGGGTGGCCGCGCTATGTCAGGCTGATTTTGACGTCTCTTAAGCAGACTGCGTTGTATCTCAGGGCGGCTGCGTTATGTCTCACTAAGGGTGACTTCGACATCTCTAAAACTGACTGCGACGTCTCTTAGCCTACTGCGTTGTCTGAGGCTGATTGCGACGTCTCTTCAGCTGTCTGCATTGTATCTCAGCATGGCTACGTCATGTCACAGAATGATTGCGACGTCTCTTCAGCTTACTTCGTTGCATCTCAGGTTGGCTGCGTTTTATCTCACTCAGGGTCATTAAGCGAAGTCTCTTAAGCAACTGCGTTGTATCTCAGGATGGCTGCGCTGTCAGGCTGATTTTGACGTCTCTTAAGCAGACTGCGTTGTATCTCAGGGCGGCTGCGTTATGTCTTACTAAGGGTGACTTCGACATCTTTAAAGCTGACTGCGACGTCTCTTAGCCTACTGCGTTGTCTCAGGTTGGTTGCGACGTCTCTTAAGCTGATTGCATTGTATGTCGGAGTCTTTATTGTACTTTATTGAGTTTTTATTGTACTCAGCTAGAGTACATCGTATCTCAGGCTGATTACGTCGTCTCTAAGGTGACTGCGTCGTGTCTCAGGTTAGCTACGTTATTTCTCTGTCTGATGGCAATGTCTCTTAAGCTGATTGCGTCGTGTCTCATGTATACAGCGGCGTGTGTTAGGTTGCTTGCCTAGTGATGTCTAAGGCTATCTGAGCTATGCATGTCTTAGGCTGATTGCGTCATCTTTAAGGTTATCTTAGTCTGTTCAGTAGCAGAATGTACAACGCAGTTAATTCTCAGGTCATAATCTTTTCGGTGGTTTCTTCTTGTCTCATGAGCTGTTTCATTATGGCCTAAGTTTAAACGACTTACGTTACTATTGTGTTGGTGGAGAATTTGGTCTACGTTTCGGCTGTTTACAAACAGCCTTCTTCCGGAGGTCGACAGATCACATACGCCCGCCTGTCAACTGTGATTGTCGAACACTGTGGCTGTTTCATTTCGTATGTAAGGCTGGCTGTGTCGTGTTTTAAGCACGTGCAAATTGTCTGTGACTAGGTGCGTCGTTTCTTAACCAGACTGAGGCTTCAGGGCGTCTGGCTGGTAGGCTGCGGCAACTTATACTTCTATTCTACTTAGTTAAAAGCAAAAGATGAACAGCTTTTATTCAAATATTTTGTTAAAATAATTACTTTGTCCCTTGACTGGTGCAAAATGTCCCGTTGACTGGCACCTCAAATTTCAAAATTGAATTTTGACGAAACCTGTGGTTCGATTTAAGTGTTTTTTCGTAAATAACCTTTTCAATAGGCCTTCATTATTACACAATGATAAAATAACCATAAAACTAAAATTTTAAATTTGCCAGGAAAGGGACCTGAAGAACCGTTTTCAAATATCCACCCAGTTGACCTGTTGTGTATTTTTTTTTGCGTTATGATGTCCTTTGTCTTTTACTGTGTACATAAATGGTCAGATTGGATGTACTTGTAAGGATGTGATAAAAAGGAAATCGGTTTCTTCTGACAGCATTGCCGTCGATTTCAACAATCAACGTTAAGCCATAATTTATCGGCAAGTGGAACTTTAAAAACCAAAATTTTACTCGTAAATAAATGACGTCCAATCAAGGAAATGGTAGAAATAATTTGCGGAGTAGACGCAATCACTAATTCGTATCTCAAATCGATCGCCTTACTGATAGGTACTACAATATCAATCCGTCAAAACTTGAAAGCGTTTGCTCAAAGAACGGAGCAATATCCTTTCTAGAAGAAAATACCTGAAATCGATACCCCAACATCTCCATATCTACAAACAGCTATGTCTGAACGGTTCGTCAATGAACACGTACAGAAAATTGAGCAAAGATACACTATGTAAAAAAAATGTCTTTTGACCTCGACCGAAATGGATACACGTACGTAATCGATCCATGTCAACATGAGCCTACATTGATAAAACCCCAAACGAACCCTCTCATTTCTCAAGTATATGATAGATCGCTTTCTGTACGTTAAAGGAAAAAAGAACTTATTGTGTTAAAAAATACACGTTGTCTATAGGTATCTATGCTTAAAGTTACTGAGTATATATAAAGGGTACCTAAAGTACAAGAACTTGCAAATAAAAATTTTGAAGATTAATCTTTGTCAAACTGAGTACTTGCATTGGGAAAAAATAAATATTTTATATTCCTGGAACGTCTTTGTAGGAATGTTCTAAACCTATTTATTTTCTGTCATGAAATAGTACCTAGATTATGCATCTAAGAATGTACGAAACAACGGTAACAGAGGTTTTTTAACTTTTCGAACTTTAGAACTTTCCGATATTGCAATTGATATCGCATCAGCACAGCAGTGTGTAGAATGCTTTACAAATCGAATAAAAAGTAAGTAAAATAAAGCGATAAATACAAAAAAAAACGATCCATCAATGATAATTGTTTCATTTTGTATGCAAATGGCATCACTAAACTTTTTTTTCTGTGTGTAAAAAATATTGAATTAATATGAAAGAAAATTATTCTACCATAAAGTAATTGTAAGGACATTAGTCGATTTTACTTTAATTATCGTAATATTGAGTGTTAATTCGACTAACTCATTTATGAGGTTATAAGAATACAGATATAAATATAAATTCTCCTTCACGTTTTATTTTTCATCCGGTATCCGTGTTCAAGCGACACAATACTTGAGTTCAGTTTGAAATAAGGATTGTTTCAATATAGGACATCGATTTGAAATAAATTCGAATTTCAAGCAAAAAAATGTGATATGGTTTAGTGACAGTTCTTTATTCCAAATTTCTTACAGCCTTCCTGTAAATTGAATTCACAGAGGAGGTTTTTGGTCGTTGACCTATTTTTGGAGCATGATATACAGGGTGACTGGAAAATTGATGCATTCCTTTCAAGGGATGAACCAGCTCATGAAACTGAACAACTTCCCCATAGAACATAGGTCAAATATGAAAAAAAATTTTGGTCCTCCCATACAAATTGACTTTGTCGGTCGGTAATTTTGTATGGGTGGGCCAAATTTTTTTTTTATTTTTCGACATAAAGATATAAAGATATATAAAGATATAAAGATATTTATTTGCCAGAATACAGTTATTGGGATCTTATAGAATATATTACAATGGTAGTTCAGTGTATTCAGCCTGCAAGCAGACATGCAAATTTGACTCATGTATGTACAATAATTCAATTACAATATTAAATTTAATAATTTCAATTTATAATGTCACTGGAGATTTAAAAATAAAAATAGAAATCAATCTTAACTTAACATATTACAATTTTGGTTACATTTATGGTCTAGATATTCACGTACACTATAAAAGCAATGCTTCAAGAGCCATTTTGTCATATTAGATTTAAATGAATGTCCGGTGAGTAACTTTAAATCGTTAGGAAGATGGTTATACAATGATATGCTCATATTAAATATATTTTTACGGTATATGTTCTTATAACACCTAGGCTGATGTAGCAGATTCATTAACCTTGTTCGTATTTGTCTTTGCTGAACCTCACCATGCTTCGGCCAGTACTTAGGGTGGGAAGAAACAAAAACGCATACGTCTCTAATATACATACAAGGCAATGGAAGTATATTCAATTTCACAAAAATAGGTTTACAGCTATCATCGAACCACGCATTTGCGATGGCACGAACGCACTTCTTTTGTAGCTTAAAGGCGTCCTCTATATCAACCGAATTGCCCCACAACATCAGTCCGTAGCCAAGCACAGATGATACATAGCCATGGTATGCCAATAACGCAGCGTCAACTGATATTGTTTCTCTTAGCCTTTTTAGAGCAAACACAAAGCGGTTTAGTTTATTGCAAACTGATTTTATGTGATCTTTCCAATTAAGGTGTTTATCAATTATAATCCCTAGAAACTTGAACATGTCCACTTCCTCAACGCTTTCGTTATTACAGACTAAATTTACTGGTATAGAATTGGAGTTATAAGACGTGACCTGCATGCACTTAGTTTTACTTACATTGATTTGGAGATCATTATCATTCATCCATTTTATTATTGTTGCTAGAGCGTTATTAATATTTATATTAAAATTATTGTCATCTTTATCGTATTTTATTAACAATGTTGTGTCATCAGCAAATTGAACACAGAAATGTTCGTTTATTACATTTGGCAAATCGTTTACGTACACAAGAAACAGCAGGGGTCCAAGGACATTGCCCTGCGGTACTCCAGTGTTATTTATTCTAAAAGCAGACCGGTATTTCTTTTTAAGTAGCATGCTTTTTTTTTAATAACTTTGCTTATTTCTGGGCATTGGGTTCTATTTTTGAGAAAACTATCTATCCAGTCAAGTCCGACCTACGTTCCATGGGGAAAGTTGTTCAGTTTCATGAGCTGGTTCATCCCTTGAAAGGAATGCATCAATTTTCCAGTCACCCTGTATGTAATTGTTTATTTTCATGGAGAAGTCTTACCAAATACATTTTTTTTTTGTTTGTGACGAGTCATCGATATAGAAAAGTTGATATCGTAGAGAGGTGAACAGTCCAAATTTTGACTTTTTTGAAGTTTACATAAATTACAAAACATTATTGAGGAGTCGTAGTGAATATTTGTTCTAGAAAACTTGACTAAGAAAATAATACCAAAGTAGAAAGTATTGTTATTATATAGGTACTAAAACAAATCAAATTACAATAAGTTGTTCTGTAGAACCCTGGATTCTGCTATACTTTTATCCATGGATGACACATTACCGTTACCAATGAATTGAATGTAGTAAATTTATTGATTCTATTCAAGTAAAAATTTATGCATTGACTGAGCACAATGAATCATGTTACTTTGTTTTCTCCTTTTCTCTCCTAGCTTTTCTATTCATCTGTCACTGTCACGCCTACACTGCCCATTTAATGAATGAGAATTGAGTTTGGTTCTGAATATTCAAGTAACCAACTACAGAGAATCGCTGAAACATCTTCGACAGTTGGTCACGTTTCTAAGAAAACCAGTTCCATTTTCATCTGAATACGTAGGTACCGTATCAGCTAGTATTTCTATTTTATATCAAAACAGCTGTTGGTGTAGAGAAGTGTCTTTTATCAGGATCACTCCAATACCTAACATACAAAGTGCATTGGGAATGACAAATATGGGGGATATTTTTAAACATTATGTACATAATATGGTGGTAATTAAACTCATCTATAATACATAATATCATCGACTTTTGTTATTATAATACGTGTTACCTAGCGTAGTGAATTGGCAAATACCTATAGCAGTGAACTGTTGTGGCATTTTTATGGGCTGCTACTTCAAATACTGATAACACAGGCCTACAATGGTTTTCCCCTTTAATATCTAAATACCGTTTTCAGTAGATTATGATACACTGATTATGGGAAAAATAGTAAAAAAAATCCATCACGTCAGTTTTTTTTTTAATTCCAAGACTTAGATTTTGCTTCAAATCGCCCAGAGAGTTCAGTTAAAAAAATAAACTTAAAAAAATCAACGAGTTAAATCTAAATGTTACTACATTTAATGAATCTATTAATATAACTAATATAATTTCAATTCATATTTTGTTAATCACTACATGATAAGTATGAGAAATATGTCTTTGTTACGCTAAAAAAGGGTAGTTTTAGGCTCGTTTACTAATGGTCCTATTATTAAGAGATAAATAGATTGATAAGTACCCTTTTTGTATGAGCCATTAGAAAAGGGTAAATGAAGGTGATTATAATGATTTTTGGTATAAATACCCACAACATTTTAAAAATATTACAGTTGCTTTACGCACTAGACAAATTACAGTTAGACGCATTACAGTGCCTTTACACATTACCAGCTTAATGTGTATGATAAAACAGTTTGTGAAAGCTTTAAATAAAGAAAGAGAAGGTTTTAAATATCTGCGTACGATTTTTATTTCATTGTCAGATGCTAAACTGAAAGAAGGATTTTTTGTTGGCCCTGACATAAGAAAGTTAATGAAGGATGAAAAATTCAATGAAAAACTTTCACACATTGAGCTGATGAAAATCTTTTAAGGAAATTCCTTAGAAAACAGAAAAAGCCCTGACTATAAAGACATAGTGGCCAAAATAATTACAAATTTCGGCTTCATGGGCTGTTCTATGAACATTAAACTTCATTTTCTGAATTCGGACATTGACTACTTCCCAGAAAATTTAGGAGCCGTTAGCGAAGAACGTGGTGAAAGATTTCATCAGGCCTTGAAGGACATGGAAAAGAGGTATCAGGGAAGATGGAATACTAGCATGTCGGCGGACTACTGTTGGCTCCTGAAGCGAGAAGAGCCAAACCGAAAATTTAAGAGAAAATTGCAAAATAGAAGCTTCGCAGAAAAAAGAACAAGATTTCACAAAGATGAATAACATATTTTCGAAATAAGCACTTATTTATAAAATATATTTTGATATTTATTTATTTTTTTTACTAAGTACTTTCAAATAAATATATTTTTTTGTAAGTAAGGGTATATATTTTTTCCAATTTTCTTTCTTTGTCGATTATGAAAAATCTGGACGTGATAGCGAAAAACTAATTACATATTCGTGATCAGCGTGTCAAATTTATCCAGAATCAGTCATCAGATCGAAAAGGGGAAGTTGTGACTTGAAATTTGTAGGCCTGTGTAATCTGTTTGTATTAACTAGCTAAGAAGAAGAATAAATCATTTTACATACATACATACCTACATATATCACGCCTTTATCCCTTGCGGGGTAGGCAGAGCGTTAACGGCCGTAAGAATACGGTAGCTATTGCCACGTCCGACATTTTTGGGGATTGTTTTCCAAGGTTGTTCCAGAAAACATGTGTATTACTATAGTGACGCCAATACCCTCGAGTCCTTTAGTCACCTCTTACGACACCCGCGGGTAGGATGTGAGGTGATGCTATTCTAAGCCGGCATCACACGGCACTTCGCACACTGTTTCAGTTGTTTCAAATGAAATATTTTAGGTTATTTTTATTAAGTATTTAATACTTGTACGTTCCAATTGAAAATAACTTTGTACTTCTGTACTTTTCCAAAATTCAATGTAACGATGAAAAAATCTGACTCTTATCCCAAATATAATTTGTGGCCATAACTACTAGTTATCGTAGACAGGAACAGCGATATCGGAACGAACATTATTTGCCGTTGATTTATGAGACCCTCCCCGGTTTTCAAGGATGAATTCGCGTTACACCCAAATGTATATTATCTTATACCAATGGAATATATAAAGGAAAACAAAAATTGACTAAAATTATAATACCTTTCAGCTTCCTCAATAAAAATAAATACAAGTGAAAGTGAGTTTGCCTCACTGTTTTATTATAAGAAAAATAAAACGCAAACATTTTTCTCTATTTTGAGCTGCACCTCTTAGTGTAAACAAATAAAACTCCTTTCAGTAAAGATGAGAGTTAAGTTTCATAAAAAAAGGTTCAAGAATTAACTAGGTTATTTAAAAAATATTTTAAAACTATAACATTTTTTGTTTGGTACTTGGGGTAGGCCATTGAATGACTTTTAAAAAGTGAGTTACGTAAGGTACGTAGATACCACCTGATGCAATAAAATTGTCAGATATTTTGTCTGTTACAGACAAATCGCATTTCAATAGAAATGGGAGAATAATATTTTGGCAACAATCCAAACTACAGAGTTCGATGGAAAATTTGGCAAATTCCCATTTCCACGGTGAAAATCTTAGTTTCTCTCCTTTCCATTTATCAAAATTTATGAAAAGCATTAACTTTGCAACATCTTCCTACGGAGCTCTTTTTAGGTACATGTGCTTTAAAAAACTGCAAAAAAAAAGGAAACGAAGGTGCACATCACACCACATTCTGTTATAGAAAGTCGGCATATAGCGGCTAAGCCGCAGCGCACACTTGACGCACGACGGAGCGCTAAAATATCGCAACGGTCTGCGAGGTCCATACTAGAAACGTCACGACCCATACTAAAACCACACTCAACGGATATATGACACTGCGATAGGGCTGCGTCAACAGCGGTTGAGCGGTTTTAGTATGGGGATTGACATTTTTAATATGGATCTGACGGACCGTTGCGATATTTTAGCGCTCCGTCTTGAGTCAAGTGTGCGATCCGCCTTAACCAAAAAGTTGGAATATTTGATTAAATCTGAAAGCGGCACAGCCGTACCATCCTTTTCTCGAAGCGGTTCAAGCCATTTTCAACACCTTATAACTTTCTTGTGGATAAAACAAAAGACTTGAAACTTCAGGAATCAATCAAAAGCCCTGTAGATACGGTATATTTCAAATTTCGTTCACTTTGAACCAGTGGTTTAGGAATTATAGCTAGTCAAAGTTCTTAATTTTGTCACTCACTCACTCACTGACCGATCATCAAAATTCTAAGGCACTTCTAGCAGACATAGAGACTTCTAATTTGGAATATAATTTGGGTTTAGTGTATAAATCAAGGAAAAACTTAAAAATCTAGCAATTTCAATGCAGTTTTCTAGATAAATCGATAGCAACTAACTTTGTAATTCCATAGAAATGTACTGTTTACCAAGTTATATTTTGCTGTCGCTCCTAAAATACTTTGTTTTGGTCCAGAAAAATAATCACAGATGTCGCTGTTAGTTTCTAAAACACGCTATCGCTATTTTAATGTCCATCGCGAACAGTTTCCAATATGTATAGCCTATGCTATAACTATACATAAAAGTCAAGGCCTCAGTCTGAATAATGCGCTGATGGATATAGGTTCAGCTGTATTTACATCTGGTCAAGCTTATGTAGCACTATCAAGAGTAACAAGTCTGGGCGGCTTACATTTTATAAACATAGACTTTGGAAATATTAAAGCGCAAGAATCTGCAATTTGTGAATACAATAGACTAAGAAGCATTTACCGTCCAGACTTGACAAAAATCATTACTACAAAGATTCCCAGAAAACCACATAAAGATAGAGAGTGGGCTATGAGAAAAACCGTGGCTGAGGATCAAGAAATAGAGCCGCAAAAGAAAAAAAGGAAGACTACCTGCAAAAAGTAATGAGATCCCCTCAAAAACATTAGTATATAAAAAATTCCAAGTCTCGCTACTGAGCTGTTCAACCGTAAAAAGGTATGAGATCCATTTGAAACCAAGTCGGCTATCGATTTGTTCATTCCCCACTTATTCAATTTATTGTAAACATTAAAATATATTGAAAATATTGATATGGTCACTATAAAATAATGCTTATTAACTAATTACGTAATTAATTAAGATAGATCTCTTAAGTGGGGAATGAACAAATCGATAGCCGACTTGGTTTCAAATGGATCTCATACCTTTTTACGGTTGAACAGCTCAGTAGCGAGACTTGGAATTTTTTATATATTAATGTTTTTGAGGGGATCCAATTTTTGTTAGCGAGGAACTATGCGACTGGAAAATATTTTAACGTTATACCTTGCTTCAACATAATAATCTTGTAAAAACCGACTTCAATATTTGTCTTCCCGGTACAGTTCAGCAGAATGCAAACTAGCAGACACTAACAGACCGAAAACTTTTCAACTTTTGTGCATAAAATTGTTTGCATTTACAGTTCGTTAGCCACGGACAACGTGAGTCAGGGTTTTCAGTTCTGCTAAGTATGTTTCAGTGGATAAATTGTTCTTTACTTTACAATGCATACATTAAATGGTTTAAAAAGTTATGACAAATACGCCGCATGAAATAAAAAGTAAAATTCTAGGTATGCACTGAGAAAAAGTTAAATCGGTTTGTACAGTTTGACTTAATGCCTGGGCCTGGCCTGTCTGCAGAGAAAGTATTGCTTTTTAAGTACCTACACACAAGTCAAATATTATTAATGCAGGAAAAGCCTCTCTATGCTTATTTCCTAGATCAACATTTTGATTTAGGTCGGTAGGCCCAATTTTTTATGGTATAACTAGAACAGTGTAATTTTTCATGTTAAGTATTCAGTTTTTCGGAATTCAGGTCAGACACTCACAAAATCGTAATTATTAATAAAGTCCGACATAATTATAAAATCTTGATTATTTTGTTTGTACTGTCATTACTAAATTTTCTATTCTTCTAAAATGACGCTTACTGCATTGTGTATAAAGATTAAACTGCTTTGCCGCTTAATGGCATGCGTGACTAGAAAACGCCCTTGTAATTTTAAGGTAAGGGCGTGACCGCGGTATGTTTTGTTGCATAAAGTGAGTTTTTCAAAGTTGCTATTAGGTATACCTTCCTAACAGGAACTTTTTTTTTACAAAAGCTGTTATCTAATATGGGGAAGAAAAGTTCTTGAATGACGGCCACGGGTCGGAAGACGTAGTGTTGGACGGCCTCCCACAATGTGGACAGATGATCGGGTGAAGATCGCTGGACACCAGCAGATGCAAGTTGCGCAGGATCGTTCACTTTGGAAATCTTTGGGGAAGGCCTATGTTCAGCAGTGGATGTCTTCCGGCTGAAATGATGGTGATGTTGATGATGATTAACTAATAGCCTCTTTCGCATGTCTTGCATTTGGCCGCTTTTTTCAATCTGTAGTACTAGGTAGGTCCAAACATTACTTTTTTTCTATTATAGCTAGTAACGAAAAACAGTTACTACATACAGAACTATCATATAATTTAAAGCTACAAAAAGTTTCCGTATGTGACGCCAGACTCTTCCGCTACGCTCCACCCATATTTTACTGGAAAAGCGACTAGATAGATAAGACTAGCTGTTTAATAAAGCTACACTCACACGACGAACTTTCTTCCGGCGAAAGTAGGTTGCTGAAGAGCACTCACGATGAATGTTAAGTAAAATTTTCTTAGTAATATCGCCGGTTATTCACTTTGAAAACTGTCGAGTGTTTTCATATCCAAGACGCTTTGGGTGAAAGAGCCAAAGTGTCTTGGATCAAAGAACCACCTATTACAGATATAAACTAGGCGTAATATAAGATTACGAACTCAATAAGGTTCGATCACGAGTGCCCCATGCCGAAATGAGTTAAATTAAATGGGTCAAAATGTCATCAGCTGATTTCAAATTCTGAATTCAACGAACAAATATTGAATTTGTATTTACCTATATTTTCGCTATGTCACAACTTTTAAAAGAAAAAGGAAGCTCTAATCGATGTTCACATATTTAATCAAATGTACCTTTTTTTGTTGTTATTTCAACTTTTTGTGTTCCATTTCCGAAGATATCCGACAAAGAGTAAATATTGTTTATAGAATTAAAACTTCCCTTATTGCAAATCAATGAACTGGCGCCTCTGGGTATTATCCAACTAACTTAATACTAGATCGGAAAGCAATCTAGTTAGTTAGAGCTGCTAATGAATAAATAGAATACAATGCAAAAGCTCGTGAGTCAGAAGGGTAACTAACACTTTGATAAACTTTGTGTTGTTTTTCTACTCTAACTTGCTTATTTGAGTTTAGATATGCTTTTAGAAAAATTTGCGCTAAGAATAAGGAAGAGTATTTTGAAGAAAAATTGAAAGATTTTGTGGTTTTTGTTATTTGCGGTCACAGCTGACGGGTACTTTGTGTTTCAGTCGACCTCCGACAAGAAGTCTTTCTTTGCCAAAACGTAGAAGCTAAACTCTTAAGCAAGTAATAGCACGTAAGTCGTTTGAAGCTACATAATGATAGACTGTGTTGCAATGCGCTTTGTAATTTTACATTCACGACCAAAAAGTCGCTTTTATGTTATCTTTAGCTTCGCCTTTATACTCTATATTACACTCTTTGAAATTGTAAGTAATTGTCATGTTTCGGTGTTTGTAGATTTTATGATATTTTTAAGGTTTTTTTACCAATAAACATAACTTGGTATAGATCGTGTCGACGCATTTTTTAATAGACAGTGTTTTGTTGTTCATCATTTATTAAATTTAAGTATTTTATTGTCGGTGGAGCAATTTCCATTCATTTCTATTTCCTGCTAATGTTTCGCTGTAAAACACCAAAAATATTATTTCACTAAATGCAGTTATATGGACAAAAAGCTAGGTACTTTGTACACGAAACATATTTAAACTATATTTAATATTCCAACTAGAAAATTGTGATGCAATAAGACTGTCGTACACTACAAAGCTGAGTTTCGCCCAAGGCTGTAATTAAATAAGTCAAAGTCCGGATTTTCCTTTTGCATGCTAAACACGTGCTCGGATTTTCAAGCATAAAATAATATTTTCTTGCAAGCATGCAAAAGGATACGCTTGTATATTCAAGATTTTTCAACATGCATAAATTCATTCATTTTTGTGTGGTACTGGCTTAAAATAGCATGTCCTACCCGTGAATGCTGTAAGGCGACAGATGTATGAATGCACGGAGTGAACAGCAGCGTTCATCATGTATGCTACATTTTTTTTTTTGACAATCTTATGTTTGTCGCTTGCCAATCCGCCTGCCAAGCGTGGTGAGCAGAACAAACAAGTCAGTTATTCTTGATATAATAGTAGAATATTACGATTAAGTAAGTGGATATATATCAGTTGTGCAAATTTCACCTGCTGCATTAATAAATCAAAGTTAAACGTGCCATTTTGTGCCAAAATTTTGATAGGTTTTTGATTTTCATACCATAAAGCAAGTTCAGACACGCAGTAGTTGATCATGTTTTGGTAAAACTTCAAGTACGTATTATATATACGTCGACAATTTGCAATCGGTTTCATCCATCCATTTGACTGTCACCGTGCCATTGATTTCAAGCCGCAATGAAATGCTGCCATTTAATGTGTGCCGTCATATTAAGTACTATTTCTACGGGATTTTGTAACTAGTCCCGTAAAACACCGCAAAATAATGCGATGCGTGTGAGAACTTTACTATATACACATACGGCCGTATCAGTGTTTTGATGTTAGACTCAATTAGTTGGCTTTTGTTCTCGTGTAACGAGTTGCACGAGGTCAGAATTTTCTATTCACGTTAAGGGTTGTCACTTCTCGTCTACAGAGGCTGGCTGCTTCAAGCCTCGAGTAGGTACTTTGTTTTGTTAGCACTTATACTGAGGATTTATATTTTTTTCTTCATCAACAACCATTAAAGACACTTTCGATAGATGTCGCTGACGGTTTACTAAAATGCGCTTTCAATATAATAATTATATAATCAACAACCTCTCAGACCAAAGAAGTTGTGAGGTTTTCATGATTCAGGATTGCAGCTTGGATATCATTTTATCATGCTATAGCCGATGCAACATATAGCCATCCGTTGTCTATGTTCAGAAATAAAGTTTCGGCTAGAATTGAAAACCTTCCACAAATAATTATAAAGGTTAAGTAGATAACCCAAATGTTTTGTTGTTACTTATTTAGACTACCATTTTCACTATACAAGTTTAGAAAATGATCTCAACTTTTGTAACGACTTAAAACCCCAGTCATTACTCAGATAATAAAAGTTAGATTGGTTAAGTTGAACCTTTGTTAACTACAAAATTAAACTTCTGGGTTAAACAACAAGAATTGCTACATTGTTTAGATAACAAACACCAAAATTAGAAATTGTAAACGAAAAATATCAAATAATTTAAGTACCTGATCTAGAGACTGTGATACATTTAAATCCATTGTTAGGGATATACTACAATCTTTTTTTAAAATATTATTTAAGTAGAAATAAGCGTGAATGAAATATCTATTATCTAAAACGAAACAATATTTTTTTTGCATGGTTCACCTGAATCACAGATTCCGTTTTGAATCTAATAGTAGTGAGCCGATAGAAATGATTTACAAAGTCGTTTAAATTTCAGCCTCTTAATATCTTTTGAGTAATAGTTCAAGAATTCTTAAAGCATAAATCATAGTTGGCGGTTAGCAAAACCAGCAATATTCACAGATAAAAGTGATTTAGAATATTATTAAGTGACTTTCGTGACATTAGGACAATAATATAGTATAAATCGATTTCAGTGACTAAAAGTGCGGTTCTGATTTTCGCATATTCATTGTTTTTCGTCCCTAGCAGAGATTGCAATCTTACATTAAGTCCTACTTTTTGTAATGTATGTTTTTGTTTGTGTCGTTGTATTGTTTCGTTTTTGATAAAGAACTCTTAAATTCTATGTTATACTTTGAATATCTAGTCTAATACCTAAATTGTCGCAATTTTCTGGTTAATAAAGAGCTCGTTCCAGCTATTTTGAACCATAAAGCAAAATCTGAGGTTGTTGATCATATGGTCATGTATGGTTCAGCGATAAGAATGATTTACTGAGTCGTAAGTTATAGTCTGAATAGTGAACGGGTTAATCTTTCGAATGAGTAAGCTATCTAGGCCTCCGGTAAGGGTGCAAATTGTAATATTATAGGTAAAGGAGAAAACATTTGTAATAACAGTAGCTATGTATGTCCACGACGACGACAAGCGTGCATGAAAATACTTGTGAATGTAGAAGAAGCGAAAGAAGTTTGCCGGGATCGTAGCAAGTGGAAGGAAATAGCCTCTTCTTACCCCAACGGGAAAAAGGCATGATTTATGTATGTATATGAGCAAAATATAGGACATTCTTTTATAAAATTTCGTAGTTTTTGCGTTCTAATTTTATTTATTGACGGTTGTATGTTGTTTGTAGTTGTAAGTCAAAGTTTTTGTTTTTTATTTTTTTAAGTATGGTCGCATTTTGAAAATTTTCAGTGCGATGTTTTTTCATAACTTGTCCAATATAATGCTTTTCTTTAAAAACACGATGCATAATGACGTGACCTACGTTTTTATGGTCGATTAACAATAAAACAAAACCTCTCTTAACGGTAGAATAATTGACTAAAGCTTTTAATTCCCAATCTTCAAAGCGCCATTAAAAACAAAACAGATGATAAATGAAGCAAGCTTTAGGTTAAAAAAATCGTGAATGGTCACGGCATTTGCCATTGTTTCCTTGATTGAATGGAAACCACCGAGTTGGGAAAAGCGACCGCTTTTAGGGTACAATGTATTATTTAGACGCACGAATTTGGCTCTGCTCTGAGTAAACTCTTCGGATAAAATCGTGAGCTAAAACCCCAAAAGCGGGTACACGTGCGTCGCTCTGTTGTAGCGTTGGTGATGTTTTCGTTGGATTGTTTTGGTTGCAATTGTGAAATTTTGTGGGATTTGCTATGAAAACAATACACATAATGGCAAAATAAAGCATGTTTACTAATCTAAATTATTAGTCTAATAAATACTGGGTGTAAAAAAATTTGCTGAAAATATTTTAAGGGGTGAACCAGACCATGAAACTGAACAAATTTCTCCATGGAATATAAGTCGAAATATGAAAAATTAATTTGAACCTTCCATACAAAGTTTCTGACCAAGCCAGTATATTTGTATGGCAGGTCTAAAAATTTTCTCATATTTCGACCTATGTTTTTTAGGGAAAGTTGTTCAGTTTCACGGGCTGATTCACCCCTTAAAATATTTGCACGTAATATTTTTACACCTTATATATGCAAAAAAATGTTAAACTTTTTTACTTCATTATTGAATTCTGTACCTTTGCTGAAAGAATGAAATATAATAAACATGATCGAATAAAAATGTTACCATTGCATCATCTAAATGGTAGGTTACGTCATTAAGACTACTCTCCAGCCAGACTCTATTGGAATTCGATTCCATTTCCAGACAGAACGGGATAGACGATAGACTGAAGAACAATCGATTTCCCCTTTCTCTCACTGAATTGCATCGCTGAATTAATACCGAAGTGAGATAGGCGCTTATGCACCTTAGATCATCCAGCTTTGTAAGGTTTATTCTACTTCGGATCAAATTTATCCATCTCTTACATTTCGACGCTTCTAAGTTTGATGCCGTGTGACACTGCCTTAAAATTATCGTATTTTTTTCCTATGGGTGGCTAAAGGATTCCAAAGTTCCATGCGTATTTGCCATTTATGCGATAGACAGACAGCCAGTCATAATAGTGATGCACACTACCTACACCATTTCTGAAACTGCTTTCAAATGTTTATAATTTTGTCAGACGTGGTGATAAGACCGTATTTTTGCTGCCGTTGACGCTCTAGATACACCGTGTTAAATTTATAAGCACTAAGGATTTTATTTTTATGAATTTCAGAGCTATTTGCATACGATGCACGAAACATCTGCTTAGAGACTCGAGAACGTTATGGTTATAGCTTGAATGCCATTTTGATTTTCCTTGATCCAGCTAGTCAGGAATTCTAGTTCCAATGAACCAGTCCACAGATTGAAATTCCTGCTGGAACATTCTGCTCAATACAGCCCACGGGTGTTTAAGTTCAATTGTCTTGTTTTTCTCACAACATTGTTGGTTCTAAAAGATTCGATCATCAAAGCAAAATAGCTTATAAATTTAAAAATTGCTTGCTTTAAATTGAAGGAAAAATAACTTAAACTTTCTAAATAACTTAAAGTCTGTTAAACTTTCAACTCGCATGCCACGTGTAAGGCCATTAGAACACGACGTTTTGCACGGTGCTGTTGTAGTATCCTGCTATTGCGACAGCCGCAAAGCGATGCGGTGTCTTGTGTACTCCTTCATGTGGCTTTATACAACTCTTTTTATTAATCACACAAAACGCTGGAAAAATACCGTCAAATCGGGCAGCACACTTACAGACCCGTAGTGTTCTTTTCATTTGTCTATTATCTTATTAAAACACCTTATTTTATTGCCATCACAAATTCTGCAAACTACGTGAAGTAAATTAAACAGCAACGCTTTATATTTCTGCAACATTACCCTAGCAATTGCAGTGGTAATATTGCTTTCAAATGGCTTCAAGAAGCCAATTTTGAAAATTAATCATAATATTAAACAGAAAGCAGTCAGCCAAACTCTAGCCAACGAAATTGGTTCCATTATCTACCTTGGTAGCAATTACGAGGCAGCAAATAATACCGTTTTGGACCGTGGTGTTTAACATCGTGTCACAGGAACGTTGGATCCACAAGAGCTTGAATGTTGCGGCACACATGTTAGCTTATATAGGGGGTTACTTAAAACTAAATTTTTGAAAGCGTTTATCTAAAGCCTTTTATGCATTGAGGCGTACTCAGTCTATACTGACAAAAGACGCCCAATTTGATTCAGTCATAATCATATTACGACTGTCTGCGGTGCAAAGGTTTTGGATTCGATTCTTGGTTGGGCACTTATAAAGTTGATATTTATCTCTTTGTGAATTTGTTCTCGGTCTGGTTATAACATTGCAGGCATGTCAGACTACTTGTAGCTAGTAATAAGCCATCGAAAAACTCTGGCAACAAGGAACCGGTGTACCAAACGAAAAAGAAAGACAAAATAGGATGGATTCAGATATTTTTATCTTTACACAATAATTTATGCGATACTCGTACCTTACTTTGCCGTAAATACAAAGCGGGGCAGATGGCTCGCAGCCTATACAGATGTATAGGCGCGTCACATACATAATTTAATGACCACGCCACTCGTGGATTTCGAATTGTTCAACTCAGATTCCCTTGCAACTGCGCTAGTTTCCTGGGTCATTAATAAAATTTTAAAGTTGTCAGTCCAACAATACTAAAGGCTTCATTCATAATTTTTCAAAATATTCATACATACATAAATCACGCCTTTATACCTTACGGGGTAGGCAGAGCGTTAACGGCCGTTAAATTACGATCGCTATCGCCACGCCATGCTCATGCCGTGAGTATTTGGATGGCGTTAAAACACTTACTTATTTTTTTTTATTATTAATTCAAGCTATGAACATTTTTTTCAAACTTCTAAAAGCTCACTTGCCCTCTCAGTCAAGTAATAGCGTAGATATTAACTAAAAAAATGACCCTGTAGTCGTGTGATGCCGGCTTAGAATAGCATCACCCCACATCCTTCCCGCGGGTGTCGTAAGAGGCGACTAAGGGACTCGAGAGTATTAGTGTATTACAATGTTTAGGCGACAGGCTGACAACCTGTCACTATAGTGATACACATGTTTTCTGAAACAACCTTGGAAAACAATCCTCAAAAATGTCAGACGTGGCGATAGCGACCGTATTCTTGCGGGCGTTAACTCTCTGCCTACCCCGCAAGGGATAAAGGCGTGATATGTGTGTGTGTGTGTGTAAAATGACCCTGTATAGAGCCGCGGTGTTAGGTAACCTAAATTCTAGGTGGGATGACTGCCAAAATCCGACAGCAGTATGATTTATTTCGTTTGACTGCCTGTGCTCGTCTAACAACATTTAAATCTCCACCGAATATCCAACTGTTCTCAATTTTAGTTTGTGCAGTCTAAAACTGACAGATTTTTTTCAATACACATAACATACCTGGTTAGTCGGATTTTGACTTTTTGATCTAACAAAACGATATTCCTATGTTTATTTTTGGTCAGTAAATCACATCATACTGTGGTTCTAGCTTAGCGTCACCCGAATTATGCCTGTGAGTGTCATGTAGAAAGGATTTGACGGCTGCATTCTCTGTGAATGCAACATTTTAGAAACACGTTTGCCCTGTCAACTGCCATCAGGGATGCTTAATGCTTATCAAAGCATAATGAAATGATAACATAGGAGCTCACGTCCAGCAGTGGACTGTTCAGGTTAAAATCACATTTATAAAAGAAAAGAAGAATGCTTTCAACTGTTTAAAAAAACTTACATTTTACAACTTAAAAAGAATATTTAAAACGAAAGTTCTGAAATCTGCAGGCATATTCGCTCTCAACTAGGACAGCCCCCGGAGATAACTTTTAGGTTCTTATCTAATTTGGGTAGGCACTGCTTTCGCGTTAATATTTAAATCCTCTGGTGCTGCCAACTGAGTGCTAATAGAAAACTCGTAGCAAAACGGAAAGAGCACGTAAAAGCAAAGTTAATGCTCAGCTCAGGCTTTTCTCACACTCACAATGGAGGGCTAGAATAACGCATACGTAACGCAGTGGTCTGTCAGACTACAAGTAACGTTAATCCTCATACTAAAACCGCTGATGACGCAGGTCCAACGCAAGACGCTGCGTTAACGCTGCGTCAACAGCGTTTGTGCGTCAAATATTTCGTTAACGTAAAGTTCATAATAATACTCTAAATAGCAACTTTTTTCATTAGCAATGACTTATTTCACCCTTGGAAATCCCATAAATTCCAAGGAAACAGTAAACAAGAAATGCTTTGTTTGTTCCCACTAAAAGTATGCCGAGCGTTGGAGCTTTTATTGCTCGTACTAGGTACTTCCTATTTCCTATGTCCTTGGAGTATTTAGTGGGGCTTGTTTTCTACAATGTCGGAATTAGACCATGATTCGCAAGAAAGCAAAATTTATAAATTAAAAACGTGTCGCAATAATGAAATAACATTTTTAGCAGCTAAAACCCACCCTTTTCTTATCTTTTTCTCACCTGCGTCGAGGTTATTAGAAGTGATGAAATTCCCGACGATTCTTTGAAATGGCATAAAATGTACAACGGGAAAATGGAAATGTTGAAAGAGGTAGCTTTTATTTTATACAGTTGGCTGAGTTTCCTGAATTGTTATCTGACAAATATTGCGTGGACTCAGTCTTCTGGAAATATTACTTGAATAATATTTAATAATGTTGTAACAAAACGCTTTTATCACATTGAAGTCACGAAAATTGCTCCACAAAAATTAAAAAAAGAAAAGAAAATCCTTATTTTACGAATTAACTTCCTTTCAAATGATTAATTCATAGCTATGATTCTGAATGACTCGGTATAAAGGTAAACACATCATAACCAAGAGTCCACATTTTATCTGTGTTGTGTTTTTCATTAACTCGGTATCTTTCAAGAAGAAAAGAGCGCCGTTTCTAAAAAAAAAAGGCGCTAGATAAATTTTATCTTAGTCCCAATCACGACACCTTATTGGGGTGATTCGAAACAATACCCACTGCGAAATCTTTATTGCTCTACTAAACTTTTGCGTAATAAATCTAGGTTTGAAGCACACACAGTTGTCAAGACCGTAAATTTTAACAAACTTCTAGAATTTCTGAATACTTACCAAGTTTTGAATCGAGGATTTATTTGACTAATGTTTTTTCTGTCTTAGGCTGAGAATAAAAACTTAAAAAAAAACCGTTGTGCATGGATATAATGGAGGGTCTCAAATATAAACGATTGGAGTTCATTAGATAAGTAATAAATGACACGATTAGAAAAGACGACCTGCGCGGAAAATCTTCAAATCAAAAATCAAAATCAAAAAATATTTATTTCATTCTCACAAGTTACAATAACACATAAGTGTGGGAGTCTTCCTTTAAGCTCTGAAGAAGAACCTGTGTTGGAGGACTCCGCTCCTCCTTGAAAAGTTTTTGTGTTTAAGCTTGTAGATTGCTATTTAACTATAGTTATTACTCGTAAATACCAGATTTTCAGATATTCGAATATATGATATCAGAAAGAGGAAATGATAATAAATTTATAAACATGAATTGGTGATCTTAGCTTATATCGTCAAGAATGGTTTCTGGGACAAGTGAAAAAGGAAAGGGAGGCCTTTGGCCATCAGTAGCACACTATAGGCTTATTTATAATAATAATAATTAACTATTGCTCAGAGATAAATATCAATAAAAATCTGCGCTTATAAAGAACCGTGTTTCACAATATTATGACATTTCTTGAATGTGATAATGAGAATAAAAAAATATTCTATCATATTATCCAGCCAAAGAAAACGCTCACAACAACACATCTAAGACGGGTATACAGAAAATAATATCTCTTGAATCTTTTTCCTACAAAGTTCGAATGAACTACAAAGAATAAGATGGCGAGATATTGCAAAATGGGAAATTCCTATCTGTGTCCATTTATCGGTTCCTGAAACACTTTCAAAGGTTGTTACTTTGCAGTTGCTGAAACGTAAATCACCATTTCTTATTACTTTTCAGTACTTCCTACTTAGACTAATACACGAATTGATAAAGACTTTAGAGGGAAGCTAGTTCTCACAGTCACTTCCATAGTTGAAATAGATTACAAATTATAGTATAGTGTATTTTATAATTCTTATCGCTCATCAGATTTTTCCCAAGATTAATACAAGGAATGGTCATAAAGACTTATTTATTTACCGTGATGTTGCAAGATTTCTATATAAAATGTTTGGATAAATCTTCTTTTGTCTTAATTTAACCTTTTGTTTGATTGTATGGATTCACATTTGTACACATGTTTTATGAAACATCCATAGAAAACAATTCTCAAAAATGTTAGACGTGGTGATAGCGACCGTATTCTTATGGCTGTTAACGCTCTGCCTACCCCGCAAGGGATAAAGGCGTGATATACGTTTGTATGTATGGGTTGACTTAGTCAAAAAACCGACAAGTTTCAGTACTTACCGTATCATTTCTGTCCCATCCAAAAGGCTCTATTCAAATTTATATCTATCTGCAAGGAAAAGTTGACTAATCTTGACGACCGTGTGAGCCATCTCAGTCGAGTTGAATCAGATGTGCCTTAACAAATGGTCGGCCATAAAAATAAATAAAACTTTGGGTGCGTCCCTCTTTTATCAGACCCTTGTAAGGCGCGAAGGGAAACGCGAGGTCAAACTGGCGACTGTCTTTTTACCCGACTACGAAAAACGGCTAAAAATAGGTTCTCACACACACACACACACACACACACACACACACACACACACACACAAATCACGCCTTTATCGCTTGCGGGGTAGGCAGAACGTTAACGAACGCAAAATTACGGTCGTTATCGCTACGTCTGACAAGTATTGAGGGCCTTTTCAGATGATTCGTGTATCACTGTAGTGACAAGTTGTCAGCCTGTCACCTAAAATTGTAATAGGTACACGTGAAACCCTCGAGTCCCTTAGTTGCCTATAACAACACCCGCGGCAACAAATGGGGTGATGCTATTCTAAGCCGGCATCACACGGCATTAAAAAATGGTTCTATCTTTTACTGTACGATATATACATTATTATATTTTTTGCGTACTATATCCACTACAAGTGGACGACAACGGCTAATAATAATAACTAATTGTACGGTACACGAACGTACATTTTTGTCTACACTGCGGCCTACTTTTGGTACGCAGTGCGTGCGTAATTTCTTAGCTATAATTTTTGGTGTTTCATCGGACACTCACTCAAGCGCTACCTAAAATTATCTGGCAACGCAAGGAATACTAAACCTGTAATCGGAGTGTATTCTTTCTATATAATAAACAGTTAAATTATCTGTGATCTTTATCTTGTGAATCAACATCTGTCAACTTACCTGGGCTATCAGCCACACATCTAATAATCATCGGGCAATCGCCACATCTTACTCATCGGTCATCACTGCAATATTATCTTATCTTCTCTATCTCAATGTGTATATGAGTCCGCGCTAACTTACAACTAGCCTGGACCATACACTAATACTATAACATAATTTACTACTTGTTTAGTTTTCGCTCCATGGCATTTGTGGTTACTGTTCATAAAAAAAAGGTGGTTTTTAAACATATTTCATTTTTTACACCTTATAAATTTATATTTTCCATTTGGAAATATATGGAGGATGGTTTAAGGTTTGACGATGTTTTATTTTACTATCATAAGTGACGGTGCAAGCTATGTGTGATTGTGATAAATTTTTCCTCAATATCAATATTTTGTTTGTTTTTTTAAAACAAGCACGTGTTAAGTTATGTTTTGGGATCGAGCGTAGTGCGGCCGGCAGTAGCGCCGCTGTTGCTGCTGTCAAAAGACTCGTTTGTATGGGCCTGTATGAAACACGAAGAAGACCGGGCGTAACAACGAAATAGAACTCCAAAACGATAAGAATCATCCATAGCTTCCTAGATACATCTTCCTTGAAATACTTATTATTTATGATTCGTATTCCAGTTCCCCCAAGTTTTCGTATTCGTTCTAGAGACGACAGAAACTTTTCCATCGAAGTTTTCTCAAATGACTGATGATACCAGCAACTTTTTATTCCAGTAGTTAAGTTACTATGAAATATAATATTCTACTACATGACCAATCATTTTATTAATTTGTTTAATTTACTTTTCATTACTTTATAGAGTCGGAAAGTATCAGCGGGTGTCGAAAGAAATGACGAATTGACTTGAAGATTTCATGTGTATTACAACTTCAGGCTAACAATCATCTGAAGGACATAATGACAAACAAATATGACAAAAATCCAAGCGAATTTTCAGTTTCTCAAACAATTAAATGCAAGTAAACTCAAACTCTCGTGTGTTCTAGTTTACACATCAAATATCTTTTATCCATATACTATGAAGAAACTATGAATAATCAAAATAAAACTTTAACATGGAATAAAATTATATGACTAGTTACGGAGAAAAAAAAGTGAGACTTGATGACATCTTTTATAATACCGAAGATACTCTTAGTAGAAATAGGTCAGTGGAGATCTTTCCATCTTAAGTAATAAGGGAAATAGTCCATTACATAGATGTCGATACACTCAAGACTCAAACTGTCGATCAGGAAAAAGAGAGTCATGAGTCCTGACAACAAAAACAAAGACATAATTTTATACCGGAGACAATCCGGGGAAAGACATTGTTTATCTTCAAATAAGATCGTAAGGTTGGGTGACAAAAACAAAGGTCCCGAACAAATATGGAAATCAGGTTTCGAGTGATACCAAATCAAGATTTGGCATTTGAACATGGTAAATTGATCTCTTAGCTCTTACAGTAAATAAACCTTAGTACCGTATTTTCATTTAGTATTAAAATAAAATGTAGTTTTTAGTATTTAACACAAACAGTATATAATACAGCAGTTAAAATCAGGTACGTGTACTTCATCTACCTAATAGCTTTTCGATTTGTTAAACTTAGCTTTGGATGTTTCTTAATTCTCAAGCAAATAAATTCAAAGCATACTGAAATCAAACTTATGAAAATGTTAATACTTTTAACAGCATTTGGAATTTGCAAACGAAGTGACTAAAATTATACGGAGTGTAAATTATTAGGGGGCAGTATAAAAAAATTACTTTTGGTCGTCGAGCCGGCGAAGTAAGTAAGTAAGAAAATTACAAGGCCAGCCCAGTGGTTTCAACCGCTACTGTTTTCTTGAAATTAGCTAATGTTGCTGCAGGATTTTAAAGACCACTATTGTAAAAAAATAATTAAATCGGTATAGTAGTTTCCGTAAAAAATAACAAAACTTTTATTTTCATTCATATCGTGTAAATTGCAGATGTTGTCGGACTATGAAACTGAACAACTTTCCCTGGAGATTATTTAGTCAATAAACGTAAACAAAACTTATTTCATGTTGGTATTGGAAGTATAAATTTTTGTTCAGTTGTCCACCATATCGGCTCAATAAAAACGTTGTACAGTTTATAGTATATTCAGCACTGCAAACTTTTCTGTGTATTATTCCTTACACCCGATATACATAAACTTTGATTATAAAATTATACGTCTATAATTACTTCGGGCAAAGTGCGACGAGAAGTTGGTCTGTTTCGTTTTCTTATTCAAAAGTTTTTCTTCGTTAAGTTACACATTTCTCTCTCCCATTTTTGTGACATCCCTATTAGAAATTAAAATTAGCTTAAAAATCTTTGTTACTTGCAGAGTTTACAAAAAGTACTTGGAAATCTCCAGACGATACAAATTTAAGTTTCAATTTATGAGTAGAAAATGGAAAAATTATCTTCGTTTAGTTAAGTTCATAGATGGGTAAAACCACTATGGTACGCTGTAATAAACTTAAAGGTATAAATCAAAATCAGCCAGTGGACATGTGAAAAGCCTGTTAATAACTAAGCTGATGGAGCAAAAACGTATGCCTGTGGTGAAAAATTGGTTGCATGGAAGTTTAAATTATTTTTATACTTCGATCCAAATTGTTCCTTGTTACTATCCCGTCCTGAGTTTACGGTATCGGTCTCTAGTGCAATTTCACCCACTATAACAACTTATGCGGCTGCCTGGGCTTCTCTACCGCGGTAATTGGATATTTGAGAATTCCAATTTTAAATTGGAATGCAGATTTAATTGAATCTAGCTACCGCTATTCAGTTTTCATTAATTTTGTGGTGTCTACTTAGTGTTTATTTAAAAAAAAACACAATTAAAGATTATATTAACCTGTCTAAAATTAGGTACGCCAATTATTTCAGTAACAAAATTAGTATCCTTTTTTTAATCTAAGCGTGTAAATCATTCAACATACTTCTTCCAAAAAAAAGGATTTCTAATGTTGCTGAAATACTAGTTCCTGACATATATTTAGCACAAAATTTGGTAAACTTCGCGTGCTTACTGAAGCTTTTTGAGTGCACTCCTGGGTACACTGAGTTTGTTAGTTCTGCTCTACTCATGTTTTACTCTACGTTTGTTCACCTAGTCGTGACGACATGGCTTGCACGTTTTGTTCAGGACCAAAAGTTTTGGAGCGTAAATGGAAATAATGTTACCATTTATTGTACCTACACAAAAACAGATACTACAGATACCAAGATTTTTTTACAGCAGGTCTACAAAAGTAAGATGTAGACCAGCCTTAAAAAATCTTGTCAGAAATAGGTAAGTTTGAACTAGTAATAAGGCACACGATAGACGATACGATTTAATTGGTTTGCAATGACAAATTGTGTACCGACTATTGGTTTATTTATAATTTTCAGTACTAGGTTCTACTTTATCTTATCTAGCCTTTGAGGTCCCACTTCTGGGCAAATGCATCTATTCTATATACCTAATTATTTCATTCATTCATAAAGATAAGTTCAGAATTGTATCTAGGCGGGTGAAATCTCGTGCTATAAAATAGGGAAATATCAAATGCTATATACAGTTTATTGCGGTCGTCAATATAAAAAGGCGTTGAATGGACGAAGTGCCTATAGCAATAAAGTAATATGTGTGAGCAGAATTTTTACTGCCGAGGTAGAAAGAATGCTTTATAAGCTGGTTTAGTTCAGAATTGCTCATTGATAAATAAACTACCTATGCCTCAAGCTAAATCTAGGTTAGATAGTTTGAACTTCAATGAATTTTTAGTAGTTTATTAGATCAGATCAACTTAAATTCTTAGTCCGAGATACTTAGTGCGAGAACGGCCTTAGTTTTCCTTCTAGGTAACACGGTTTATGAAAAAAATGAAATATTCACAAATTCTATAAATTATGAAAAGTATGCCTACACACCTAATGCTACACACACGGACCGCGTAAAGTTAAGACATTCTTTACCTTTACTACGTTTATAAATTCCGTCATTGAAATTTTAGATGAAGTAACGCCCTTGACCTTTTTGTTAGTTCGTTATCGCGTTAAATAAACTTGGTTCCAAAATGTCTTTCTGTTCATGTTTACGTGACTGTAGCTACGCTGTTTCCGACGCCTACTTTGATTGCCAATAAAAATAAGTAGTATAGTACAACTTTATAGATTCAATATTTTTTTAGTATAGTGGAGATCTAGTACAACTTTTAGAAACAAACGTTACTTTCCTGACGTCTTGACAATGGGTACGTTAGTTTCTGTTTACTGACTAGTTACTCGTACTTATACAGCCACAACAGTCCATTGCTAAACATGAGCCTCCCACAAATTGGGGGTATTGCCATACTCACCACGCTTGGCAGGCGGATTGGCGAGCGCAGTGCGAGATATTGTAGATATTCACAGAGAACGCTGCTGCCTGTTCCATAGATTTCCCTATGTCGCCCTTTACGACACCCACAGCTAGAAATGTTGTGATGCTATTCTTAGCCGGCACCAAACGACCAGTTTCTGTTTAGGTACATGCAATTTTTCTGCAGTGAGTCCTATTTAGAAATTGTTGGGTCACCGCAATCAACTCTTCTAGTTTATTTATCAAGAAAATTGGTGTAAACAAAATGTGGTTCCAAGCACTGTAGTTTCTCCTACAAAACGATTTGGGTTCGAGAGTACAACAGTCATTTACGTTCATACAGGGTCGCTTTGTCGCTCTTCTGATGGAGTTAGGTATGCTCGGAATTTAGCAATTCATGGCATGATTTTCATATTTAAAGTTAGTAAGTAAATTATTATGCGACAAATTGTGAAGCGACTTATTTATATTAAATTGAGGACCCATTTTCACATTGAAAATGAGGAAACGTTATAAGACAAAAGATGACAAAAGACTTGTTGTCAAGGAAGAGCCGAAGTTAGTTATTTATTTGAAAAAGATTTGCATAAAGTTTTGACGACATCAATGACTTCACTTGGTTAATACTTTTGCGCTTCGTAAGAGACATTTTTGGGTAAGAAATTGGGTTGTAGCACGAAAATATTTCATTTAATATTTGAGGTATGGAAACTAATCAGTTATAGACTCAATTTATAATAGAAAACCGCATAATCCAAAGTATAAAATAAATAGTATGCTATTCGAACACTAGAATACCTAAACTTTATGTGGCGGCGAACAATAAATCTATTGCATCTTATCTATTATAAGTATGCGAATAATACTTAGTCAATAATATTATCCATGTAGGGCTTTTCAGAAACCTTTACGTAGGTACTTTTAAAATAAAAAGTGACTGCGGAAAAGTCTGAAGAGCTCTTTTAAAGTACACTCGCTTTAATGAATCAAGTAATGAGACTGCGAGAGTCAACTGCAAACAAGTCGAGGGCACTACTTGTGAAGGCTCTCTGGGGCTAATAGTTTTTTTCATAACGCTTGCAACTGCAAAACTAGAAAAACTATAGTAGGATAAACAACAAGAGAGTCAGATTATAAAATAAAAGCCATTGCAAGAGAACCTCTTGTTGCTGGTATAACAATATTTGAAAAGAAATGTGATATAAAACAACATGCAATTCTATATCTCGCGTAGAAGTCGCTGAAAATATGAGAAGCTTTGTCATATATTTTCCCAGAAGTTAGAACAAGTTTTCTTTTTCAAGACTAAACTTAAAAGGTCCTTAAAGATACAATTAATTGCCTCGTTTATCAAATAGGTACGAAGAAAAATTATTACATAGATACATACATATATCACGCCTTTATCCCTTGCGGGGTAGGCAGAGCTTTAACGGCCATAAAAACACGGCCGCTATCACCACGTCTGACATTTTTGAGGATTGTTTTCCAAGGTTGTTTTAGAAAACATGTGTATCACTATAGTGACAGGTTGTCAGCCTGTCGCCTAAAAATGTAATACACCAATACTCTCGAGTCCCTTAGTCGCCTCTTACGACACCCGTGGGAAGGATGTGGGGTGATGCTTTTCTAAGCCGGCATCACACGGCACACAAAAATTATTACGTCATGTAATAATGAGATCAACATCCAAAATTTTGAAGATTGTAATTTATCACAATCTTTATAAAATGACAAATTTATTACCGAAATACGGTGGCCATTACTAACATCTGACACTGATGAAGCGCTGATTACTAAGTGTTATATTGAAAAGGACAAGATATTTTTATAGACAACGCTTTAAAATGCTGAATGCCGGAAGCGACAGTTGATATAGTGGGTAGGAACTTTTAAATTCTTGACTATAATGCACGCAATTCAGCTGTTAGCCATCATGTTTCAGACACAAGGGATTTTGTCCTCAAAAACAAACGAGGGACCGATGTCCTCGGAACGTAATTAAATGGATGTTTGCCTACACCGACAAATGTTTTGTGCGTAACGAAGTCTCGCTAACTAAGACAGAGTTTAACTTAACATGCCTCCATTTTCTCGTAAGACGATGTAATTATTATTCAACCACTCTCATTTGTTACACTGCGCACATTTTACACGTAGCATGCGTGTTTTATTGTATAAATTCCGGAAAATGGCGTTTCTTCTTCATAGTTGATAGAATAATACATAAATCAGACATTTACAGACTGACATACTACTATACGAATGGCATAGAAACCACTTGAATAAATGAGATATCACATTTTAAAGCAGGATCGAGATCGTAATGCCCTGAGAAAAGCCACATGAATCCCTCTTTCTTGATATCCATTCTAAAGATTTCCATCGACGCTTTAAAAGCAATGAACCTTAAAACCGTTGGGAATACGAGAAAACATTCAAGGCTGGTATTACAGTAAAAACTTGTTTCATGACCCTTTGAGTCCAAACATAGAGCTCTGTCTTAAAATATTCAGGATGAGGTCGTTCCAAGCACGCATGCCGTATTTGTATTTGGGTTGGATACAACACGCAAAGATGGTCGGGTGAAAATAATCCCTTGTGGACAAAGGTTGTCGGACACTTTTCAGTAATAATTTGCCCCTCGCCCCGAAAGCAAATTGTATTAAATTTTAAGACAGAAACGTTCCTGTGCGGACATTGTGGCTGAATAAGGCGGTTGAACGTTGGAGTAATAAAGACGCAAAATTTTGTGGGTAACGTACAAATTGCCGAGAAAGCCACACCTCGACAACTATCACCGAAAAAGAAATAAATGCCCCCACATTCAGTGAAGACCGAGCAATACGATCGCAGAATTCGAGCAATAACACAGAATGTGGGTCATCAATAACTGCCGCGCTAGAGACGCTCAATTGTGAGGTTTTTGGCTATTGTGCCAAGAGTTTCCTAAGTTTATCGAGCCTTTGTCTTTGTGAGTGTCTTTCGGCTCTTGCTTCTTTCATTGTCTGGAAATCTGGTTAATTTGTAATTTCTTACTCCTTGTACGATTAAAATGAAAAAAAAAAAATATTTTATTTCATATTTATTTATTGTAATTATTTCTATCAAACTTGAAATTGAATTGATATTATGAACCCTACGTATGTACGTCTTCAAACTAAATTAATACTATGGGATTTCATAAAAAATATATACTATAAATGTCCGCATGACTTAATTTTAAAAAAAAAATGGAATGTACGTGGAGTACGTAAAAGCATTATAATAAAATAACCAAAATGGTTTATGAGATTACCTGCCGTACTTATCTACTAGAATATTTCTACTGTAGGGATAACAAACAAAACTTATCAAAGTTTTTCCTCTCTATCACAGAGCTAATAAATTGTTCACCTTCAGCAAACACCATTCAAGTCGTCGTCATGGTGAGAAATCTCTTTATTTCTCGAATGAGAAACACGAAATAGGATCTTGTTTGTTGGTGTAAAGGATCCATTCTGGATGATTAACCTCTTATTGTTGTTTCCTTTGAATTAATGTTTACATACCTGATACGGTTTCGCTACTGGATTTATTCGAGTATAAATATATATTTTTTTAATTATTTCCAGTTAAATTCAGTCCGCTCCAACAAGACTTACATTTTGATTAAGAGGATTTAAAAATTTAATCAATGAAATATCTTCCCCACCCTGGGTATCACTTCTCTAATTAAATTTCTTTAATTATAACTTTCGCCTAACTTATTTCGATCTTATTACAAAGTGGCGAAAGCTTTGCCCTTCCCGAATTCCTTTTTGAAAAGGCTTATAAATCACCGGCTGCGGATAACAGCCAAATGCTCTCCGACTGATGAAAAACAACATCGTTACTATTCGACAGGCAAAATGTTATGTAACCAACAACTTACAACATTAACCTTAGGAAAAAACGTCTCGAGCATTTGTGACACTTTGAATTATTACCTCGTAATCGCATGGAACATAAAACGCTGACGCGATATAAATTAGCAATTTGTCACCGAAATGTAAAATCTTCTAAAACACCCCATCGTGGCTTTTCGCTGAAAATAATGGAGACTCTACTCAGCAATTTACAGTATAACAATTGCTCGGTGGGTTCTCTTCTGCCTTATCTTTCGAACCAAATTTGGGCGACAGAGGTGAAACGATCTGCGTTCCCATTATTTTGACGACTCGAAAAAGCTTTGAATATGACTCTAATTGAGACCATTTTTGATGATTATTATGATGTAGTCCTCGTTTTTTGTAGTTACTTAAGACATGCTCATGGTACCTAATAACTTTTGTCAACTTACTTTTTGTCACCCTTACCCTGTGTTTCGAAAGAGCTCGTATAAAATTAATGACGTACCTGAAACGACGTGAGTTCAGCAACAAAACAGACTATCATCGACAGTGTTATATCGCCGCATCAGCTAGAGGTATAAACGAGTCGGCGGTGGCTCCGACTTGGCATGTTCTTCAGACTTCGAGGTTGTGGCATCGATCCTCGCTCCACTCACTTTTTCGTCATTGTTCTCGATCAGTCTACTATCGATCGTCATATTTCGTTCATTTTTAACATCACTGGTTCAATCACTGTCTCTGAACAATTGTGTAGGTCGTATCCATTCAGTCTTCATAAACGGTAATTTTTTATCATCAGTGTATGTATTTACCTACGATCAAAGAAAGTTATGATCATTTTTGTTGTTATATTCAAATATTTGTGAAAGATGTCAGTATCGTCTAAAAATGAAGTATCATGGAATGTTTTTGATATTTTTTGTACCCGGATTTAGGTGAATCTAGCAGTTAGTCACCGGGCGTCGACGTGGCTAGAACCAGTGTAGACGGGTAGCGCCCATAGCACATCGATCAACCTAGTTAGAAGCCTTACACTGCATGTTCTACAAATCACTAGATGTTTGTCTTGTCGTATACTAGCACACGCTTTCTGAAGCAAAATATTAAAGTAATATTTTACTTGACACTTTCGTATTAGGGGACTAGAGTGTTTCTTTGTATGATAATGCGGTAAATAATTTCGGATATAAACTTTATCGCAAAAATTGTGATGAATATTATATATAACCGCCCTAATATCACATGTATTTAAAATATCTATCTCACTATAATATCACTTTAAAAAACCAATTAAACAGTTCCAGAAGCATAAAAAAACTAACACAAAGGTATTGTCTTTTGAATATCTATTCTATCCAATGCTATCATACAATGAGTCAACTTTGTTCCAAGCTATTCAACTCAAACGTAGTCAAATCTTGTTCACTTGTCTATACGTACATGTACATGTAAATTTACACGTTCATGTACGTGTGGACGTGAACAAGATTCGACAATACGGTTTATCATAGCACTATATCAGTTTGCAAGCCAGTTGAAGCCAGTGTCAATTCCAAACGTTGTTTACCAATAGTATTGTGATGTGGTGAACTACAACGTTATTGTTAGGAGTTTAAGGTTAATTCTAAAGTTTTGGAAATATTTATATTATTTGATTAAAGATAACAAACTTCGCAAAATTTTAGATTTTTATTATGGCCATAATCTGCAAAAAACTTTCTTTCAGATCCTTATTCATTAACTTTTTCATTACTTTAGCATCAGAACCTATCTCGCCTTTGTACTTTTATGTGTTCGTTGAAGATGAGGAGCTTATTTATAATAAGTTTTAATTTTCAACTTTTCATAAGTATCATACTTCCCAGTTTTTAAAACTATCAGAAACTAGAGCTTTCTAAAAGTCTAGGGCACGGTCGTGCCGTCTCCAACACTTGGTTCGACGAGCCGGTTTCATACACAAAAAGAGAAAATACTAACTACCTTTTCTCGAAGTGCTTGGTTAATTTTTGAACCGCCATCACTTTGATTTCCGATATTTATCAGATTATCAAATTTTCAGTCTCTATTCAGAATTAATCTTATGAAACTTACAAAGTTTAAATGAAATAGTTATTTAGATTGGTAAAATTTGGCAGTATTGATTCAAAAGCTTTAGGCTTTTGATATATTTTTAGGGTATGTCAAATACTTATGAAGTCGCTATAACATGTTTATAGTAGAATGGTTATTTGCTTCGAATATTTAAAATCGTAATCTTCTTTTTGTGTCAAAATTAAATTATAATAGTAAATGTTTCGTTTCGAGTAGGTAATGTGGTAAAATTTAAGTAGGTTATATTTGAAATACCATTAGTAGACGTCTGTCAAGGTAAGGTTTTTTTTATTAGCTTTGCTTTTGACATACTTATTTGAGGTTGGGTACTTTATTAACTTTTAGAGAGAGACATTCGGAAGGGCAACTTTTTCGAATAACAGCTAGGAAAATGCTCTGAGAGCCTGCGTGATTTAATAAACGCAAAATGGGAGTGTATAGAGGGTAAACAAATTTGTCTATAGCCTTATCCAGCCATTCTGCCATGGCGCCAGGGTTTATTGACATTTCAAGGAAGATACGCATGGGTACAGGAGAGATGGAATAGTAGAGTTGTGTCTACATTGCCTTTTGTGTAACGAAGTTATCCGAAAAATACAAATATGTATTCATACGTAGTCGCTCATATAAAAGTTATGGAAAGGCCATGGGGTTAAACTAATCAAATAATGGAGACTAGAGCACACGAAATTTTATATTAAGAAGCTTTAAATGAATACTCAAATCCGAGACGATAGTAATTATTAATCATGACCCCACTCCAACCTCACTCAGACTGAGTACTACCATCATATGAGCTCTTCATTTATCAGAGAAATCCATTATTCATACCAACATCAAATCTAAAATCAAACCGGAAAAGTCTCAAAGATTTCTCGGTTAATCAAAATCTCGTAAACAAGATCTATAAATATAAACAAAGGTCTCAAAACACTTGATATAAGAAGAAAGGAGTGAAAGTCTAGTAAATAAGTTTCGCCTCTATTGGTTCGGTGTCTGTGGTTTTATTGTACCATTGGCGATAGGGGAGACTAGGGGGACTGAGGGAGACTAGTTGGCGTCTTCGGCGGTCGATGCACTAGTTACGTCGCTCGGGTCAAGATGAAAGAAAAATAAGATTTGATTACAGAATAATTCTAGTTTTAGATTCATTCTTCTCTTTTTTGTGTTGGACACCAACTCATCCAACGACCCGATGAACCCTAGCTAACCTAGTTTTAGATGAGATGCTTCGAAATAATTACTTGTAGCACAAATATAATAATGTCTCCAAGAATTTTACTTTTTTGTTTATAATGTATGTATACCATATTGTGTGACATTGTTGTTCAAATTTTTACATTTTGAAGGTCATTAACAGCAACTTTACTTTTCGATGTTATTTTGTTAATTTGATTTTACTCTTTCATTTGTGAACAAATCTTTTCTCGTTTGTCCACAAGCCTCCAATACAATTTTGTTCTTAAAATAGCCGGTTCTCAAAATTTTCAACCTAGTTCTTTACAAGATCAAATTTATACTAGTTTTATACAGTTTATTAGAAAAACCTACATTATAGACTGGTTCCTAAAAGGAAGGCTAATGTACTGTACAGATAATACTGTAAATGTTTACTATTCCCTTATGACATTATAATCGATCCCGTACTGTCGAGTATGAATAATTGAGTGAAGACATTCGTTACACTGTGGTGATTATAGAATAAAGTTATGGATACCAATACCATCACAGCATTCAAATAAAACAATTACTTTACTACTATTAGTGTAGTATCGAAATCATAAATAAAATGGGTTTGACCTAATTCAATAAAATTATTTTGTAATCTCGCAAGGTTCATGGGCTCCTTTCTTCAATCCTAACTCTACAGACTGATGCGGTTAATACATTATTTTATTCTAAGTCTGCTGCTGCTGGAAAGGGCTACCGTATTCACCATGCTTGACAGGCAAATTGGCGAGCGCATTGCAAGGTTTTGTTGATATAGTCAGAGAATACTGCTTCCTATTCCCTGGATTACGACACTCACGGGTAGAAATGAGTCATGCTATTCAAAATCAGCATCACACGGACTTGTGGAACCCAAAAAAGTTCCCATTTACCGACTCACTTTCTTCAACACTTTTCTTACTTATCATTCCCGTGGCTTGTACAACAAAAGCTTTCATTTTAAGTATCTTACTTTCATTCATACAAGATACCAATTTCCCTCATGATATGACCCAGTGACCCGAACCGTTATTTGAATTTACAACCTGATCGCCATCGACGTATTCATTCGGAAAATACACTTTCTCATCGGTCCACAACAATAGGAAGCGCTTTCAACTAGAGATGCGACAAACATCAGCTTCACTGAATACTTTCGTTCCGAATACATACGCAATATAAAAAAATTAAAAATGCATTTGCCTACTATCTCACCTGATGGAAAGTGATAATGTGAACGAGGATGGAACATGCTTGCCTAGATAATGGCTATTCTCTCTTGCCTTGAAAAAAACCAAATTGTAATGTTCCGGAAACAGATCCGCCGGGAGGGCATTCCATTCCTTAGCTGTTCGCATGATGAAGGTTGAAGCAAATCGCTTCGTGCGAAAGAAAGGTATAGCAACAACATAAGGATGGAACCCCAATGGCGACGGGTGTCTCGGAGATGGCATGGGAATGAGGGTACATTAATAAAAAAAATACAATTTTAAAGAAATGTATCTCAAGTTATATACAATTTTACTGCAAAAGCCAGGTAGTAACACCGATCCAACGGTATCTATTAAACTATTAGTAGTACCTATTATGGTAATGGACAATTTTTTGATAAGGAACGATCCGGAGCGAAGGTCATGACTTCCAAAGAAAAATGGGTAGACAAATGAATATTGGTAGATATGCAGCGAAGAACATAAAATAATGCTTTTGTTGTTGAAGTTGACGGTCAAAACCAAAGCAAACCTATTTTTATGGTCGTAGGCAGGTTTATTGACCGTCGTATTGGGTGGCTATAGGTTAAAGAAAAAGAAGAGGAGAAGAAGTAGGTGTATATATTTAATATACGGACAAGTCAAGATCTAAATCAAGTAAGTAAAATGATTGTAGATAAGAATTGGGAATATATTCTTAAACTATTTTTAACACTAATTTGACAATCTTTTATAAACTTATAGACTTAGTAGATGATACCGTATGCAGTTTTTCTTTACATTTTAATACATATTATCGTAAAATAACTAAACAAGCTGAGTAAGTAAAAAACATGTGACTTTTGGCATCTCTATTCCGCTACAACGATTTATCATTCGGATAGCAGAGAACATCGAATGACGGATTTAATCCAATTTCTTATTCATATTTGAATAACTTACGCTATGTAGGGCAAAGGGTTAGACACTTTCCTGAAAATATGCGGGTCTTTCTTGCATTTACACGTGAACTTTGGAACGTGTACGGAATATTAAACATTTGTAGGTAAGCAGTAAAAAATAAATTCTCCAAACAACCGTTGTCGTTATTTTCAAAACATTTTGATAAAAGCACAAAACGTCTGTTTTGCAACCACTTTGTTCCTTAAACCTTGTTAAAGAGACGACTTTAAAGTGAGTTCCAATACTGACAATTGTGTTTCATAAAACCGAAGAAGAATGAGGGTAGGCAGATATGTTTGGCCCTAGCAGCCACTCGCAGATACTCCAGTTCAGCAGTGATCATGACTCTTGCAACAACGTCAAAATATAGGTAACTAAAAACAAAATAAATTCGTCGGTAAAAACCCGTTAAAATCACAACTATGAATAATGTCAACCCTCGTTAATAATGTCAACCCTTGTTAATAATGTAAATAGGGAATGTTATTAATAAACTTGAGGGAAAAATTCTAATATTTTCAATTACGCACCTTTACATCATATTATTATTTCTTGTTTATTAGAACTGTAATTACTGGTCGAGGCCCGAGCCCCCAACCAAATTTAAAACAAGGGAGCTCTTAGTTCTTCGCATACTGTGATACTACTTTAAAAAATTAAATTCAATCAATAGTGTATACGGTAATAGCAGGTGCATTATGTGAATTATAGATGTGTTTGAAGAACTTGTTACTGAACAATCTAGGTGAGACATTACTTGGATTTGTGGCAAATGTTCTGAATAGTGCTACAATATCTATGATTTTTTTACAAATCAATATGTTATGATATGAGATTTATGTTTTGTAGTGGAATTTTATACAATAGGTAATACTTATTATTAATACAGGCAATTCTCTGTAATGTCATATTCAAACAATGCAAAATTTCGCTACCTAAAAATGTACCTGACAGATCAACGCAGGTGTTTTTTAAAAATAAATTTGACAGAAACCCAACAAAGCGTTCAAACGCAGGTAAGTAAAAGTATGTACAGTCAAATTTATTGTATGAGATGAAATAAGACAAGAGCAATAAAATAAGATTGGCTATTACGCTTGAAGTTACCTATCGTTTCTTTTTTATTTTACTTCGCATAACAGTTTAACGTTTTGAATCTTAGGGGAGGTGCTTCAGGAGTATATATAATATTAGAAAGATCTCAAGGCTGATACATAGTGAAATTGCCGTTTCGTGCCGGTTTAGAATACCATCATCCCTATTCAACCCGTGGGTGTAGTGAAAACCGTTTTTTTTTTTACCTGAACAAAACAGTTCACAATCATGTCTATTTGAAATTTAAACAAGGTACACAGGTTTTGTTCCAGGTTTTAGAAGTTTCAGTTCAGTTTAAAGAATCAACAAAGTGCCGTTTCGATTTTTCTTTTTTGCGTTGAGGATTCGTTTCCGGCCACGGGGTCATCAAAACTACGCTGAATGGGTGGGTGGGCACCTAGGATAGGACTCATCCAGAAATATTTGATTGGTTGTGTAAACCCGCTTCGGCCAACCAGCCCAATCGCGCCCTTGAGGCGAGATAGGGCTTAGGAGGTTTTCTATGAAGAATGGATCGAACTGAATCTACCTAGTTCCTACATGCCGGTAATTGCCAGAAAAGGGCTCTAGTGAGGGACCTGATTTTAAATGTATTATGATCGATTCAGGGATCATCATCAAGGGAATGGGCAGCAGCGGTATGTATGAATGCAACATTTTGCACTAGGCTCGCCAGTCCACCTGTCAAGCGTGATGACTTGATGACTATGGCAATACACCCCGAAAATAGAGGCCGTTGGCCAGGAGAGGACTGTTGCGGCTGTTAAGGTTTTTTTTTATTAAAAAGATTATACAAACAAAACAAGTGAAAAATATCACGCCACCAAAGGGTTCGAACCTACGCCTTTTGACTTGCCTGGTCAAGCGTGTTAACCGTTACACCACGGTTGCCTCTGGCCCGGGCGGCGAAAATTGCAAACCACGTTCGTTGTTTCGTTCATTTCTACTTTTATAAGGTAAGAGCCATTTTAGTAGGTAATCAATAAGGATCATTTTAACCCTTCTGAATGACCCTAAGTAACAAAGTGCTAGTAACTAAGTCGTATGTAGAACGTACGTCAATATAAATGGATAGAAACTTGCTTTGTTGATGCCGGTATTATTTATCACTCTAGTCTATCCTGCCAAACCTTTGTAGTCATGGCTGGAGACTTGAGACCACCGATTATTTGAATTGCAAATTTCATGGCGATTGGCATGAAACCAAAATGCTAAGTTTATCTGGGATTTGGTGCTATATAACACTAGGAAGATGTAAATAAAGAGTATAATAAGGCCATCTCATCAGTTTCTTTAGACAGTGTCTTTTTGACATCCTATTATATTTTAAAATAAATGAACTGTACTTCTATGATAAAATTCATTCTTACGTGGCAACAATTACCGTTATTTTTGTATCTCCGTTTTGTACTCTGTCCACTAGTGCCTACCTTATAAAAGATATAAGCGTGATGTGTGCATTGTCATAGAAATGTTTCTCTGACTTTGGGTACTAAAAGAACGAAAACCAAATAACCACAATATAGCTTACTTAGATTGCGTAATCTAAAGTAAAATATCTTGTTGCTTTTCAAGTTGGTTTTATTTTACGCGTCAGTTTCTTAAGACTGAAAAGAAATGAGAAGTTTGACAGGATCAAAGAGATGAATTTTAATTAAATAGGGCACTCCAAAAGAAAACACAGTTTGACTTTATTTGTAACGAAAAAAAATTATTTCATTATTTGTGAACTTGTAAATAAGAAACAACATCTTCTTACAGATTTTCGAAGGATTTTGTCACGTAAGTACTTATCAATTGATTTTTCTTGATAAATGTGTTTGATTAACGTATACTTAACAAATGAAAAAACTGATCCACTTTATTTCTTTTTTATACATAATGTGAAATCAAGAAATAACCCACTGATTTTTATATAGTTTAAAAAGGAAAATTGGAAATATATTTTTTCAAACTTCGAAAAAGGCAATGTACCAAACATTTTAAAAACGTTGACTCGTGTATTTTAGGTTTCTTCGCCCCTTAATAATTTTACGGTTTATGTCATATAGGTACCTGATATGAAAGTGGATATCGTGGTAATAATACTCGTTAAACTATAGTTATGGCCAAAAAAGCCTGTCCACCATTAATTGGTGAATGATGATCCTATAAAATAAAATGACATGAAAGTGTCCGGGTAAAATGACCGAACGTGCCCTGACTGTGAACGTGCCCTTATCAATTTAACGCAGGTTTTCCATCAGAAAAAACCTTTTAGATATATTTCTAGTGATAAAGTATGTTATACCGAGCGCCACTCAGAGTAAAAAATATTCGTGGTAGAGCTGTATTGTATCATTCAACGTGCCACTATTTAACCAACAACTGTTTGAAAATTTTATTGTTAAACGGACAAGTATTACTCATTATGTGAAGAATTTTAAATAAATACAATTTATTGGTCGGGGCCTGAACCCTCAGCCAAATTTAAAACAAGTAAGTTGTAATTCTTCACATAACTGTTTGAAAAGTTTGATAAATGTTATAATTAGATCTTTCTATGATACAGTCAACCTCACGTACCGTCAAACACGAAACGCTAATGAGAGACTTATGCGTTCGGCATAAGTAAGACCGGCCCAAAGTCCAACTCTCTTACTTTACCTTAATAAACACATTGCTAAAAAAGTGAATATTATTTCAAAAGCTTAAAATGTCTGAGTTTTCATTACATTTCCAAACACATATTTACAGAAAGTTACATCGCATGATAGGTGGCACGGTTTTCAAAAAGAACTGAACATTAGCGTGTCAAGGAATAATTTTTATGTACCAACACATTTTAAGTACAAAGGGGCGTGACTGTGAACTTTAGATCAGTATTAAATATTATTGTGCTGTTCGAAGAAAATAATTTCGAAGGGCAAGCTAAGGTGCACAAAACCATTTCAAAGTACCTAAGCGAATGGTATAATAAAAGCTGGAATTATTTTAGAATGCTAATTACTTTAATTAAAAGCAACAATTTGGTTCATTTGAACTCGATGTTTTATGTTAGTAGCCAATTATTTGCCAATTGTTTCTACAGAAGCTAATCAAGCTGGAGGCGGTTGAAAAGAAGTTTTTTTTAATACCCAACGGCGAAGGTTTAAATCACAGCCGATGCAGATGCACTTCGGCATTAGGTATATCCATACGATGTTTTTATTCCCGTCGATCACCAAAAGCCCAAAGACACTTAATTAAAATAATGTCACTACAACTTGCACGCTCCAAACCAGTATGTTTATTTGACGTCTATTTTCATATTATCTTATTTGACAGAAATACGTGGAGATCGCAAAACGAAGCGACAAATTATTTTCATAATTCGCTTTCAGCGATTGCCGGCGTCTGGCTGGCAGTAATGAGAATGCTTTAATATTTAAGGTTAGAACAGAGTGATATTATTAGACGACACTGACACCTATGAAATGGTCTCCGTGGAAGGATTAGATGGTTTCATTTCGGAAGGTTTTGCTCTGGCAGAGTGCAGAGCGGGGATCACGAGCGGCACTACCCCCGCGCGGTGAGGTTTCGACTGAATCAACCCCGACTCTATGCCTCCGCCCTACACGAAGCGCTTGCTAGCCCGCCTGCGTGAACCGATTTCTACCCACCCCTCATAGTAATAAAGCCTTATCTCCCCTGCATCGACACTTGTGGTAAAGAAGCTTCGTACTTCGGTTCGTATAGGCGGCCAATACGCATGTCCACAACGTTGTGTATAAAATCGTATAGACGGCATAGTTTCCTTGTACATTTGGATTTTCTGGAGTTCAAGGACTTTTCGTTGTCTGTTTGAGTTTTTGGGCACAAAATCTCTCTATTAGGTTACATAGTTTATTGTGAGATTCCTTTGTCTGATTCGGGAATGCGCGCATGTATATTTTTATGTTGAAGAATATCTTGACTTCTTCCGATAAATATGAATCAGACATTGTCTTTGATAATATGTTTATGTTTTATACAAATTATTTTCGTTTACTTAAGTAAATACAATGTTGTTTCTTATTTTCCAAATACAAAAACAAATCCGATTCATTGTACTGAATATTTGCTTCTTAATAGAATAGGTATCACTTTCACTTACACTTCAATTTATATATTTTTTTAATTTTCTCACAAATTTTGAAGGAGCCATTACATAAATCACAATTTGTATCACATTATTGTTAAGTATGTACTTGAGGAGAAGGAGGAAGGAAAACTTGAACAAGGTCAATGATTTCTCGTAACAAAGGTTTCTTTCGCGTATCTCTGGGTGCTAGACCCTGCATAAAAATATTATGCTTGATTGACTTGCCTATTTCAAGGTATTTCTTTTAATTTTATTTTCTTTACCATGTGACATAACAGCCTCAACCATGTCGGAAGCCTGCTACTTGTAGTAGGCGGTTGAAAAACTCTGACACCAGAGTTCATCGGGTCGTTGGATGACTAAGGATGAATTCGTGTAATGAGTTTCATAAGAATACCACACCTAGCATTGCGCTCACCAAACCGCCTACCAAGCGTAGTGAATACAGAGATAACGAAAGAAATAGTGATCGCAATAAAAAGAAAATATACAGGTAACATGGGCATTACCTGAACTAAGGTTGATCGCACACTTAACGCACGACGGACCGCTAAAATATCGCAGCATTCTGTCAGATCCATACAAGAAATGTCAATCCCCCATACTAAAACCGCTCAACCGCTGACGACGCAGCGCTACTGCAGCGTCGTCCGCCCAGTGCGGTTTTAGTATGGGGAGTGACGTTTCTAGTATGGATCTGACAGACCGCTGCGATATTTTAGCGGTCTGTCGTGCGTTAAGTGTGCAATGCGCCTAAACCAAACCCATCAATGTGGTGTTTTGGTAGGTTTCTACCGTGCTGGTGACCACAGCTCACGAGTCATGTAAACGTAGCTGGTGTGGTGGAGTTGCAGCTGACAAGATTCGTGCCCGATACAGGGAATTTAGGTAACGTAAAAAATGCACCATATTTCATTAGTCTACCTTCTTATACAGTATAATCTTAATTCTCAGAAAAATAGATGCCGATGAATAGCGTATGAAGATTGTAAAGTCATAGATAAGCAATGGAAAAGAATACATCTGCCTCCATAACTTTGATTATTATGTTGCTAATACGCTTAGACAAAACATTTTGTAAAATCTTACAGTACATCAGGTACGTGCAAGGATCGCCTTATACCCAGATGTTACAGCAAATGGATAGGTGAGTAGGTACAATAAATTCATTAAAGCCCTGTGCGTCAAACTTAAGCTATGCTCACAAAATTTGCTTTGTGCCTTTGAGGATGCGGGTTATGACGACTTTCTCGTTTATTTCCATGTAAATTAATAAGTAATACTTTTTGAACATCAATCACAATACCCACTGAATAAAAAGATTAGTCACTGTGAAAAAGATAAAATGTTGGAGACATTTTTTCTTTTTTTATAACAATTTTATGTTCCTAGTAGAAACGCGGCACGGGTGGGATAAAAATAAATAAAGGCAATGCTTCAGGGTTCACAGAAGCTTTTTCCACGTAATTGAAAAGGAAGTCTTCTCCTTTTAGATTATTCATAGCTCCATATTATTTTGATTTTTATTAGTAACGAGTGACAAGAATAATATATACCTATTTTATTTTTCATTCGTTAAACCAGCATCTCATTTGGAATAGCTTGCTTTTACGCTGTCAACAGCACCTCAGTCCAATCATTTAAGAGCTGAATCTACATATACTGGTACGAGTATTTTTGGTCTTTTATTGTAGGTATGCGTATACTGTTACGTAGGAGAGTAGTAATCACGGCACTTATTTATTGTCTTCTTCGAACTATGTCTAGACCGGCCAACAAACAAACATTGAATTGGTATTAAGCAACAAATTAGAAATGGTCGTAATTGGTTTCAAAGTTTTCCTTACGATGTACCGATCAAAGCAAATTGAGGAAGAAATAACAACATACTAGATACGCAATTGATATTATATGACAGATAATAAAGACCAATCATAAAAGTTGACATTAAGGCGAATTAGAAACTTAACGCACAACGGACCGCTTAAATACCGCAGCGGTCTGTCAGATCCATATCTACTAGAAATGTCAAACCCCATACTAAAGCCGCTCAACCGCTGTCACCGCAGTGCTAGCGCAGCGAGCGGTTTTAGTACGTTTCTAGTATGGATCTGACAGACCACTGCGATATTTTGTTGCCCGTTGTGCGTTAAGTGTGTATTCGCATAGTTACAGTGTTTGCATTCCATATCTCGCTACCTTTTGCTGGAAATGTATGAAACCAACTCTGGAACCCCAGAATGCTAAGTTCATCAGATAATTCACTATTCCTAATCTTATTAATGGCCTCTGACCCGGAGATAAACCACTCGATACGCCACTTGCCCTAACAAGGACCAATAAAAACACTCATTCCTGTAAAATACGGCCAAGCAACTTATCTCTGTGTTAAATGTTTAAAAAAATATCTTTTTTAAATGACCTAGAAATCGCCCTCACATTTTATGGGATTATATTTTAAAACACATATCGCTTTTTCTTTAAGGGTTTTTTTTTCTTTTATAGGTAGACGTCAACGGCCGTAAAACTACGGTCGTTATCGCCACGTCTGACAAATATTATGGCCGGATAAGAAATATCGTGTATCATCATAGTGACAGGTTGTCAGCCTGAAATACACATGAAACACTAACGTTTCAAATATTGACAGCTAATGTTAAAATAACATTTTTATATCAGCCTAAAATAATATTGCATATTTCACAAAGTAGCTTAAAATCGTAGTCTTAACGTAACTGCTGCATTACCGTAGTAATAATGACAACAAAATATTCAGTACCTAATATACGTACGTTTTCACGTTTTTGCGTAAATGAGAACCAAAACAAGTTGAATGGTTGCTTGCCATTATAAGAATGGTTATTATCATTACGCAGGAAAGTACAGAAATATGTAAACGTACGTTTTACTACCTACATTTGTACTCCGGAAAAATTATGTAATATTATTACAATGTTCTATAATAACAAACAAAAACCATGGAAATTATTTTTCAACAAAATTATTTGTTCAAGTAATATTATGTCTTGAAATACGAACTAAATTTTATATCAAGTAAAATTATAATGACTATAATTATAATCTCTATTATAATTAACGCATAGTTGTCCTTTGAACTGGTTATTAGCATAACAAAACGCTATGTAGAACAAAGGGATATATTTTAATTAATAAATAACTAGACTTGCGAAATTTAGGACAATTAAATTAATCATACCAACCATAAAGAAAATCAAGTCATTCCCCGTGTGATGCCGGCTTAGAATAGCATCACCCCATATCTTTCCCGCGGGTGTCGTAAGAGGCAACTAAGGGACTTGAGAGTTTCATGTGTATTACAACTTTAGGCGACAGGCTAACAACCTGTCACTATAGTGATACACAAATGATTTGTAACTGTCCTCAATATTTGTCAGACGTGGCGATAGTGACCGTATTTACTTCGGCTGTTATTGCTCTGCCTACCCCGCAAGGGATAAAGGTATGATATGTGTATGTATGTGTCTAGGTCATGAATGATCCAAAGGTCACAAGTTTAAAACTAAATCTAAAATGCATTGATGCTGCAGCAAGTCTGGGAATGGAATTTTCACATCTGGAATGTTTACTTTCATTATATTTGGAACAATCACTTCTAGAAAATTCACTTTTTTATCGAGTGATATTTTACCCTGAGGGTCCCAAGCCTGCACCTGACTATTTGATGGGGAGCGAGGGCTCACCCGGAGGTATTAGTGTAGTTGTTCAAACAAGTATCATGTAGTATATTCTGGGCGTTCACGTTCACGTCTGAAAGACCTTCGGTACAGTTTTTTTTATTCAAAAATTCCATCCATACGAGTTGTTGACAGGCTATGTGGTAAAGCTGCTCCTGCCACAAAAACTCGCCGGAAACCGAGCTTCCTGATTTTCGGAGTAAATCTGGCTTGCGGTTGTACTGGGCAGAGTCGGCCAGACGAGCAGTTTGTCCCCGGATTTCGTATAAAAACTTAAGTTTAATAAATTCTCAATTTTTGTCACAAGAGCACTGTTAAACTAAAATTTTCGTATTTTCTTTAGAATTGTGAATCATTTGGACATTTCGTCAATGGAGCTCCTTCTCATATTTTCCTCAAAACAACTTGCAAAATAATCTTTACGTCAGTTGGCAATATAATTTTCAACCCACAGATTAAAATGCTAATAAATTATCCAAAGAATAATGCGTAATCATACTTACAGAATGCCTCAGTAACTCCAAGGCCTGATTACAAATTGTTTGCGCTGCGCTCATATTGGCTGTCCACCCGGGTGCGTGGTACAAAAAATTGCAAACAGAAAATTGAATTTAATTCAACTACAATAAAACCCGCACAGCAATTAATCAATCTCAGTTTATTGATACCGCAAACCGAAGCAGATACATGCAGTGGCGATCCTCTGATCAATTACATCCATTACCTACAAACGTTATTTTCCACCAGTTGGATAAACGAACAGGCGCTGTTTTGTTTCTTTTTACTCCCGAATAGGTGGCGTTGGTAGTGAAAACACAAGTAACAAAAAGAGTAAAAAAAATAGTTCAATTTACCCATCATGATCGATTTATCACCCTCGAAAACCACATACTTACAATAACTTTTGTAATAATCGCAAGAGTCGTTTTCAAGATTCAGAATTGCCGTGTGATGCCGGCTTAGAATAGCATCACCCCATTTCTTTCGCGTGGCAGTCGTAAGAGGCAACTAAGGGACTCGAGGGTATACGTGTATCCAAATTTTAGGCGACAGGCTGGCAACCTGTCACTAGAGTGGTACACGAATCACCTGAAAGAGACCACAATATTTGTCAGACGTGGTGATTGCGGCCGTATGTTACGGCCGTTAACGCTCTGCCTGCCCCGTAAGGGATAAAGGCGTGATATATGTATGTATGTATGTAGAATTTAAAATATTGCTCATTCAAAGTATAATAAGCAGATATATGACATCCCACAGTTGGGCTTCCCGCAATTTGAGGTTATTGCCATACCAACATCGTTTGGCAGGCAGTATGACGAAAACTATCTTAGGTTAATAACCCACTGCACCGGCACCAGATGGGTTGCAAAGGCTCTTTGCCGCTCGTAAAGTATTACAAGATTAATGTTTTTACTATGAGCTTCGGAGTATAATAATAGCATTATGCACTAAAATCCATATTGGATTCAACGTTCCCACCCGATCCACAAAATCCATAAATTCTCTGCAGCTATAGCTTTAGCGATAAAGATACAGCTTTTATGGACAGCTAGTGCAGCTTGTGCATGATATCTGACGTAAATAAAACGCCAAAAGCGTCTATAAAACTAATTTTCTACGTCAAGGAGGAAATTTCTAAACGTCTTGAGTGCAATTTAGTTCGGAACTGCTCACTTTCGTGGTTTTTCAGATATAATTATGTGTTATTTAAAATTACTTCAGTAAACTGGTTCCGCGGAAGACCAGCGCTTTGAGAGTGCTGGCTGTACAAGTACTTTTAAAGCATTTGATGAACGAATACCTTTTTGTACCCTTTTAGTTTTATTTTTAATGACTAATGTTTCGCTGTATTTGGTAACATTACCATTTTTCTTTCTTTCTTTCTTCTTACTTAAACAGCAAAGTATTTGTACACAAACAATTTTAAAAGGATATTATTTTGTTCCGCGTACTTTTACAGTACTATGCCGGTTACACGGTTATGTGAAGTAGATTGAGGGATAAATTCCTCCAGGGAATGGGCAACAGCGTTCCCTGTATATTGCAACAACTTACAACACACCGCCAATCCTTCCAGCAAGGGTGATTATGGAAATACTCTTCAAAGTAGGAAGACCCGTGACTTGCAGTGGATTGATGTGGCTGTTAGTCGTTAGTACAGTAGTGCAAAGAATGAAAGCAATCAGCAAGTTTATTTACGTGTCGCTCGTGTATTAAAATGTCTGGCAGGCTATGATTGAGACGAGGCAACATTTAGTACACGCACACACGCACAAACCATGCCTTTATCCCTTGCGGGGTAGGCAGAGCGTTAATGATCGTAAAATAACGGTCGTTATCGCCGCGTCTAACAAGGAGTAGTAGTAGTTGGTTGGTTGGTTGTTGAGGTATAGTTATAGGTGTTTTATGCACAGTAGCGTTAATTATTTATGATGAAACTAGCTGGTACCCGCGACTTCGTTTCGCTGACTTAGTATTTTGGATGATAAAATAACCTTGTTTCCTTCACTAACGTCCTAAATTATACATGCTAATCTGGGCTCCTATTAGTGCTCCTTGTGGACTACGTCAGGAACACCAAACCTTCGAAGTCTATATGCCAGCAGAAACTACCCATCAAGCAGAACAACTTTTGCTTTCGTGCCATATCTTTATCTCGTATAGTTTAGGTGGGCTCCTGGTTGTGCACCTGGTGGTCTACATCAGGTACTCCAAACCTTCAAAGTCTATATGCCACCAGAAGCTACCCATCAAGTTAAACATTTTTTGCTTGGTGCCATGTCTGTATCTCCTATAGTTTAGGCGGGCTCCTGGTGGTGTACCTGGTGGTCTACTGAAGGTACTTCAGACACTCAAGTGGTGAAAAAAAGTAGCCTATGTCCGTTCTCGGTATCTTACTAATCTCTGTGTGAAATTTCATGATGATCGGTTCAGTGGTTTGGCCGTGAAAGCGTAGCAGACAGACAGAGTTACTTTCGAATTTATAATATTAGTATGGATAATTCAGAGCTTTAATTTTCTACCAATGTTTAATTGTTGATTGGTATGTTTTTGCTGGTAATGTACGTCGACCTCTTAAGGGAGTAAAAGGATGACTTTCCGAACGAATTTAACTATTAATTAATTAAAGTTGATATTCTAATAGCTGACATGTATGACGCTGACATTGTAATAAAATACTAATTAATTATACACTACTCCTACTTTGTTTTTAAAGTTGATCGTCACTCCTTACTGTATAATTAGGTTTGAGTCCATTCATGATGGCATTTTGATTTTATACACATACATACATATACACAAATCACGACTTTATCCATCGGGGGTAGGCCGAGCGCTAAATTAAATTTAAAACAGTTTAGTTATTATTCCGCGCGTAGACCCGACTCAAACAGTATAATGTGTACAAAGCGCGAAAGTCACAAATGTTTAAAAAATATTGTTTGAAAGGTACGTAAGTAGCTACTGACAATAGAATTCCAATATTACGACCAAGCGGCGTTAAATTTTAAACTGAATAGTCTATCTGTGAATCGATGCAGACAGGTGAATCCAACTATCCGTTTTATCAGATCGGATATTCCGGGAAAGCTTTTAGTCGAAAATGTTTAAAGCGAAGTTCATGGTCCCGAATAAATCTAGATTATAGATAAATCCAACTAGGGACATATTTCGATTTTTACTAAACCTAGGTTACATTTTAATTTGGGATCTTATCTTCCTATCGATAAAATACAAATTTTAGTACAAAGGTTCATATTTTTTTATATCTATCATCAATATCAACATGCTTTGAAGTTTTTAACCATCAATATCAGTGTTATATGAAGTAAGTTATAAAAAGTAATAAACAATAATTATTTTAATCCCTATCTGGATCAGAAGTGGGACAGTAACAAACAATGTAACAAGGAAAGTATTGTGTGTTCGTAAAAAGTTTCCACCCAGTACCTAAATGGCTTTGTCAGATATCCACAGCACGCAGTGCAGAACGGCGGTTTACATAAAACTGGGGTACCCTATAAAAGCCGCTACAGTACGACGTCCACTCGCATTCCACACTGGCTAACATCATTCTGAATATTTTGCGGCACGCATCGAGGCTTCTACGTCCGGACACAGGAAAACATTCGTTTTATTACGGAACGCCCTCGCGAATAATATGCAAGATGGAGTCAACTGCCTGATTACTCAAAAATATTTTGCACGAGCTCGATAAGACAAACTACTTTTACTTTAGCATTAAGGCCGCCTCATTGGACCATCGAATTTTCTCTGTTTCTTTTGTAATTTTGTTTTAGTTTTTGTTTTACGTGCAATAAATAATATTATTATTATTATTACTTTTCTAAAACCATACTATGGAGACTGGACAATTCAGAGGGAGACCTTTGCAACCCTCACTGAGCAATTTCTTGTTGTAAAAACGCCACATCTATGTCTTCAGCGTATCATTTTCTTGTTTCAAATGTTTTTGTAAATAAGTAATGTGTGTGCCTGTATGTTATGTAAAGCTTTTTAGATTCAACAAAGTATGCTCGTTTGCACCCAAAATCACTCGGTGATACAGAAAGTAGTAAAAACGATGGCAGTATCTATTTTTTCTGTACTCTAGTACACACCCAAACAAAAAAATAAAAATAATGATCGCCTCGCCGTGTGCTTGATATAAAGCCTTCGCACCTTCAAATACAATCGGAGTTAGATTGCGCCGCCAGGGTCGTTATTGCGATTGTCGTAGAATGGGGCTATTCACAATCAAAATGTAAATAAAATGGCGTGCATTAATTGCTAGGTTTTCACAGTTCGTTTATCGGGCCACCAGTTCCGATTTAATGAATCTTGTCTCGGTTTTATGGAATTAGTGAGAAGAGGGGGGCTTATTAATTTCGTTGTCTGTCTTTAATGAAGATCGTGAAATGATTAGAGACCTTTTTATGAGCGTTACAGATTTAATTTGTTTACACTAGTAAAACACAAAAGTAATAAGTACAATTTTATTTATGTTTTTGAATGCTATAGCGAATCTGAATCAAGTTTTGATACACACACTACATTACTAGTGTATTTAGTTTTGATATTTTATCAAATAACGTATGAAAAATAGTTTTTAAGGCCAAAGTACATTTCTTCCGAACATCAATGTTTCTAATTCGGGAAGAGAACGCAATAAGCAAGCATACACAACACTCATTTACGCCTTTGTCACTTGTGGGGTAGGCAGAACATTAACGGTTGTTAAGCAAGCATGTTTTGATAAGATTTAGTTTGTGAATTAAATTAGATATTGCATGGTTCTAAAATGAGACGTTTAGAAACAATCATGGATATAACAAGAAATCAAACTGACATATTTCGTTGGCGAATAATTACGTCTCTATATTTACACCGTAACATTTTATAATATAACACAACAACATTGTGTATCCTTGAAAGATATAAATTTAAAAATCCTGACATTGTATAAATCAATTTTGATGTTCTTATCTCCATGCCTACAAAACAAAATTGTAGTTGAAATACAGCGATAATTTATAGCCGAATTTGTCATTTTCTGGTACTATATATTTTTTACCCGATAAAGGATAGGGTCCTTAAGGGATCAACAGGGCCCTTAGGCTGTGTCGGACATGAAAGACGGCAAGAACCCACCAAGCTATCTTCGCCAAAAGACAACTTTATCCGTCGAATAAATTACTGGATGTTTCTACTTCTAAACTACTAAAAACATTTTTTGAGCTTTATTTTTTGTTTAGAAAAGAATGTATCTGGTCTGTATTCTGCGAAAAGTAGTTAATACTAAGTGTTATTATAATGAGACTTCACTAAACCTGATTTCCAACCTTAATAGTTTGGTTTTATTTCTTTGTATTTTTTTTTGGAAACAATAACTGCCATCTCAATTTGATCACTTCTTGATTTGTCATTTTCCGTTTCTGAAGCGGTTATTTTACGCACCACATTATTTCTGGTACTAGTTTTTAGCGCAACAAGCTTTAAACATATTAAACTCACACATAGCAAACTCACGTGGCGCACTGTGCACGGAAGTTTACTGCTAAAATAAGCTACAATAGCCATTCCGGGCGCATCAGCGCAATCTGATTAGGAGTCGAAGAAGTCGTCATGGCCGAAATCGGTCGGCGAGATCATCATCATCACAGTAAGATTTAAATATCCAATATAATATAATATACGAACCAATACCTCTATACGAAAGTACCTACATTCAGGACGGCGAAAGCGATTTCCCATCAGAGCGGCTAAGATTCTTGAAGACTACGTCAGAGGGTTAGCACTGCATCTTACTTCGATAGTCTTTTTCATTTCATTTTATACAAGAATTTATTAATGCCATAAAATCAACAGCCAACTATTGTTGGAAATTTTTTAAACGAAATGTTTTTATGCCAGCTGGAGAACGGTGGACTGTAGCTTGAATATTATAGCCGCTGTTGTCGAAATGTGCCCAAAAGTACAGAAATTAAACTGAAAGCTACGCATTAAAAATACGAATATTTTATTGCGAGGTCTATTTGAGTACAACCATTAAACCACAGAGTAGTCTGAAATGTCAATAAAAAAAACTAAGCAAAGACATAAAAGAGATCCTGCCTAAATATTTAATGTTAGGCTACATCCTAATACGAAAAAATAAAAAATGCTTAAAATCAGTATTGGGCGCAGTTTAATCTTTCAAACGGAAACAAGTGGGTAAGGTACCTACTTTTAGGAAATCTTTCTGGGTTAAACATATGCAAAGTGTTCCATGGCCGGCTCTTTCTCATCCATGCAACTAAATGTTCCCCAAAGGGGCACATATTTTTACCAAAAAGAGTTTCCGCTGCAGTATACAGAGAATAATTTAAGCGCACTACGGAAATATTGACACTGTAAATAAATACATTCAAAATTGTAGGTTTTGGTATGAATGATCACTTCATCATTATCCCGCAAAAAAGTTTTTTTTTTTATTTGTATTGTTAGTAATGGAAAGTTATTTAAGTGCAATGTAAAAGTGACTCTGTTTTTTGTAAGAACCCAGAAAAGTAAGTTTTCAGTATTTTCCGATGTAGGTATTTTATGGATTTGCAAACAGTTTTCGAGATTTACCCATCAGATATTTTAAAGAACACAAGCTAGAATATGTTACTTAAATTATTTTTTTATTAAACATATCGTTATTCCGCTTGTAACCAGCTAAAGACCTGGTTGAAACCTTCTATAAAAGTTTAACTAACAACAATGCTGAACAAATATGGTTCTTAGCTTCCAAAATTAAAACGATTGTTGCGCCACATCTCGCCAATAGTCAGAAACTCCTCCAGTAAGGCATTAAACTTTTCAAAGGCGTTGTATTTTTTTTTTCAATCATCAAGCTTTTACCTTCACAGCCCTAAACTAAGTAGAAGTTACGTAATGCTCTATCAGGAATCGATGTCGCCGTGCGAGCGCGATCATCGTGGCTCTACTACCCACGAATAATTAAACGGTCAACCGTCGTCTATTGCCCCACTTTTCTAGTAGAGGTGCCGTACTGTAGACAGTTTTCATTCAAAAACTCTATACTCCTACAGGTATAATCGATAAGCTAAGACAGAGGATAGTATTAATAATTGGAAATGCGGCAATTCTATCGAGAACGGCAATACTGTCGACGGTATCGATATTTAGTTATTTATTTAGTATCGATGTCACCGGTAATATTGCTGCTTTTTAAAAATCGAGGCTCAGGATTTCAAAACAGTCGACAGCACCAATACAAGCACTAGTACTATCGATATTATCGATAGTTCTCAAATCATGATATGGTACTGTCGATAATATTGCTACATTTCGAATTATCGATACTATCGGTAAAAATCGTCTTTAGTGGAATATCGATATATAAAAGATAGTCCACTATCAAGCGGCAACACTATTTCCTAGAATTGGCTACCATTGTCTTGTTATTCTGAATAGGAAAGAAGCTTGGGTCTCTTTCAAAGGAAAGGTCAGTGTGGATTGCAAATGGAAAAGTAAAGTTTGACCCAGTGCATACGAACTAAGACTGATTGAGAAAAGGTCAAAATATCAGGTTATTCTTTGTATTTGTTTGTGTTTGTTGTTTGTTCTGAGAAATTCAGACATGCTTTGATCGATTTTTTTCATAAGTAACTTGGGTACCTAAAGTTTGATAGTGATATATTGACAATCGAGTATTTGAGAGACAGGTCAACTGAACTTTTATTGATTTTAAAATAAAAATAAAATGTAAGAAAAAAAAATGTGAAGCCTATAAACTTTGGATATTTTGTAAAGTTTTTCCCTATAAACTTTCGGTAAACGTGTTTCGGATGGCACGTTAAGCCGCAGGTCCCGGTTGCTGTCTATGATTACTTAAACGGCGGTCGTTACACAACCATGTCAAAAGCCTGCTACTTGTAGAAGGGTTAAAGGCGGTAAAAAAATTATGACACTAGGGTTCATCGGGTCGTTGGAAGACTTGGTGTCCCACACGAAAAGAGAGAGAGAAAACTTTGAAATGTAGGAAAGTGCTCCACGTTTGATGATTAAAAGATAGTATTTCTGGATTATAAACATTTTAAAAAAACATTTTCGTATTTTAATTCCAAATGCAGTCAGTCAAGTAGTGCCTAATTGCTCAATCCACTTTTGATTCGAACCCTCACTACTTCCGCTAAGGTTTCATCCTGGCTTATCCGTCAAAAAATTGTCATTCCAGCTTAAGTGGATAATATTTTTAGCGACCAAGCGTAAAAAACGGTAATCCATTTACCTTTTATTGGGAACAAACGACACCTGAAGCCCTACAAATCACGATGATGAGATAATAATGGTTTTTTCTCGAGGTTTTCTTTGCATTGTTTAAGTGTCTTAGGAAATCGATGTGATTTATTTACGCGATAAATTTACTAAAACACTTTTTTTAGGTAGGTATATCTTTTAAGTCTAAAAACCAAACAGAACTATAAAAGGTAGGTACCTATTATAGTAAAAACAAGTAAACTTATTTAGAATATAAATAGCAAAAATATTACCTGTGTCATCGGATCCCGACTTCCAGTGCAGGCCTAAAACAGAATTTTTGGTATAATTTTATGACGATCGATATTTTAATTTTGCGTTCTATCGGTGGGATGCGGGTGATATTATCATAGGCAGGGTCAGCACTATGCTCTACATAGGTATTATGCATTTAAAAAACTAATAAAAGGGCCCTTTTTATAAGTTTTTCTACAGGTTTTGTTTCAAGGAATTTCATCACGGCGTTGTGTATTTTTGGACGTAATTTTACCAAGATAAAAACTATTAAAAAAATGCAAAGCTATTAAAAATGATGCGCAAACTAGCGACGCAACTAACATTGCGAAAATTAACATATCTTACTACGGTACTTGAGTAGGGAATTATCACTACAAATGAATTAGTTTTATGGATATTTCAAATGGGAGAATGAAAATTTTAAGATTTTTCTCTTAGCCCCCTTCTATATATTATGGTTCATGGGTGGGTGAGTAAGTTACAATTAAAATATATCCATAAACTGTCTACGTAGGTAATACTTCGTTCATTATAATATATCATAACTGAGTGATAAATATTTTACTGCTCATGACTGTATAAAGACATTTCATTCGTATAAAATCTAGTCATAAAAACTATATAACGATACCGGTATTATTTTTATGGTTAGAATACGTTTACGATCCACCCTTTTTTGCTTTATTTGATATCGATATGGCTCTGGAATCGATAAAGACACTATAGCGTGTACTCTATCATATTTTCACCGCACCTGCATTCGACTCGGGCAAAAATTATTGCACGGAACTTAACTAAATCTCAAACTCTTCGCCAAGTTTGGTGAAGTCTTGGCACTTACGTATAAATTATATTATTTGAGATCTGCTTTAAACGACTTTGAGTTTGCCTGCCCACCTATGTATATACTGCCTCAGATTTTCTAGAAAAAACATTAATTTTACTGCCTTTTATATTATAGTTCCAGGTAAGTATGTTAGCAAACTCGAAGGATATTGCAAGTTTCAAGACGCAGATCTCTTCCAATAGATAGACAGTTTTCTTTTAATCTTGTCTAGACGTTGTTCTTTCTTAATCACATTTTCTCTGCGAAGTCAAATCGAATTATTTTCTTCTGGATTACAGTGGTGGGTTTGACTAGAGCTAAATAAATATTGACAAGAATCCTACTCTTGCGGCCGACATACGGTGTATCAAAAGCTTTCTTTCCATTTATACCCACAAAATCTGTCACTAGTGACAATTGGGAAAAAAAGTTATATTTGTCCCAATTTAATTTATAAAAAGACCTTTAAAATCCATAATAATTTTAACACACCGCTGATCCTGATCTGTTTAAATGTAAATGTATTTATTAAAGTTATGGTGCGCTGACGATGGCGCGAGCAATGTACATCAAAATGCGTTGTCCCTAGTGAATATTGGGATTTTTTATTCTGAATTCACTAGTGACAGATTTTGTGGGGACAAATGGGAACAAAGGTATCAAACACGTTGTAAAAAATTAATCAATGTTTCGGGACTGCATCAGGCGCGCATAAGGAGCATCATTAGCTGGGTCTCCATTGAACGAGCAGCCTCAGATGCTCACTGCCGCGCGCAGCATGCGGCGCAATGTGCGGTCGGTGTGTACGTGTTTCGCCCGAGCAGCGCGTGTTAAAATTCTAATGCTCGGGCGAAAAACCGTCCACACCGACCGCGCATTGCGCCGCATGCTGCGCGCGGCAGTGAGCATCTGAGGAGGCTCATGTACATCAAAATGCGTTGTCCCTAGTGAATATTGGGATTTTTTATTCTGAATTCACTAGTGACAGATTTTGTAGGGACAAATGGGAACAAAGGTATCAAACACGCTGTGATTTAGTAGGTATGCGTGTGCGCAGGAGCACATTTTTTAGTTTAAGGTAATTGGGAGAGGTCGAAATATTAGTACCTACCTATTTTTATTCCTATCATCTTTTTTAGACAATAGTGTCAATCTTGGTGACAAAAAAGTATACTTATTACTACTATTAATTACTGAAAAAGTAGGTATACCGCCTTACCCAACATAAAAGTAACTAAGTGTATCCTTTGTATCTGATATCATTTTTACACGCACATATAATGTCCTGAAGTCTAGACAGTGAACGTACTGGCATGCGATAAATTTCACGGATTTGAACGAAAATGCTGAAATCTGTTTCCGCCATTGTGCCTGACGCCTGGCAACCAGCCAAGCAGCAGAGACGCAGAAACACTTAGCGTCAAGCGGTGAGATTGTAACTTTCATGCTGTTATGGTGACTGGTTGGTGGCACCTAGGTACTGGCAGCCGATAAAGTCAATTTGTGATATGTTCAAGATAGATAGGTCTGAACTTTGGGAACTAAATCGGATCGCACACTTAACGACGGGGCGCTAAAATATCTTGGCGGTCTGTCAGCTCCATACTAGATATGTCTATCACCATACTAAAACCGCTCAATCGCTGTCGACGCAGCGTCGTCCGTCGAGTACGGTTTGAGTATGGATTTGACAGACCGCTGCGATGTTTTAGCGCTCCGTCGTGCGTTAAGTGTACCTGTGAAGCCTTGGCAAGAAGAGTGTCTTGTCTATATATTTACTATTTAGCAGAAAAAAAGTTTTGAAGTCGACACGTTTATTTTACAAAGACACCAGCTAATATATTTGAACTTTTATTAACAAGGTAGGTAGGTACTCTTAGATTAGATATATTAGTTTTGGACAAAAACTAACAAAAACATTATATATCTCCAAATCGGTCGGTACATAGAGTATATAGGTATCACTATATAGGTATTTTCTGAAGTTCAAACCTAACAGAAGACGGAAACCTAACCCAGTGTTGGTGTTTTTCACGATCATTATACTTCTCTGGAAAACTAAAAAGTGGAAATGAGAAAACCAACAGTATTAGCAGTAAATATTCCGGTTTTAACTCTAGAGATGGAATTTCTGAGCTAAAAACATTATACGTGATGGTTTTTGTAATTAGCGTTGTAACGGATTATAAAAGATAAAATAAAATGATGTTCTTATTGTTATTTCGTTAAAATTTTAAGCCTGAGCTTACAGAAACTTGCTTTCTGTTTGCGTGTGGGGTTTAAAGATATTTCAGCATTAGGTAGAATCTTCTCTGTATTATTATCATCTTAGTCATATTTATCGTACTGTACCTATTTTGCCTTGATGGCAAATTCATGCATTTTCAAATTCCTTCCTTTAAAAATCGATTGCAAAGAATATCCATAGAGTATTCTCATGAAATTTCCTGATTACAAAACCGTCACATCTCATTGACGATTCTTCACCAATTTTTCACCTCAATTTTCTGGTGATTGCTTCCATATATTAAGATTTTCCGGATCGTTGGACTTCGGTGTGAAGCTTCGAGTGGTTTAGAGTTCATAACCTTTATTTCGCACCACATAAAAGACTCAGCACTTTATGACGGGTTGGTAATGTAAGATTTTTGTGATCCTACGCTTCGGATTCGCAATCAAACTATGTCGAATCACAGGATCCAAACTTAATACCAATAGTATCAAGTTGTCATTTGATGAGATAAAAATGATATGCACTGACCTAAAATTTGGTGTGGACTGGTTTTTACTATAATTTTGGTGGCACTCATTGCAAATCGCCATTTTGGCGCTGGCAGTCAAGGAAAGTAAATACGAAAGTAACCGGAACTAAATCATTTAGTTCTGAAGTCGCCACTGTGGCGCTGGCAGTCAAGGAAAGCCAATACGAAAGTACGCGGTACTCTCGTTGGTGGCGCTTCCATTAAGGCCGCAAAACTAACTGTCATTTGTATGAGACAACCTACGAGTATCTAGTGCGTAGATAACTTTACATAAATGTATTTCATGGCAAATTACATGAACTTTTCGTGGTGCATCAGTTGACTTCACTGTTCGGTTCGTCGAAAAATTGCAGTTCGATATGCTTATGGGTTTCAGGACGAAGCCTCATTCAATAGGAAATCTGCCATGGAGCCGTTCACGATAATACAAGGTGTATTTTCTGTCAAAGATATTGAAGACGGGTGTAGAATAAACCTTGTAGGTATCCAATTTAAACGAATTGACAATCACAGACGTCACAAAATTAACCGACCTCTTGTATGTCGTAGAGCTGACAGCATGCTCGACTAGGCTGCTGTAAAGAAAATCAGAAACCGTTTTTAGAAAAATTATAAACTCACTTCTTTAAACAATAAAAGTAATAATTTAAATAATTACTTACTGAACAACACATTTTTTTACAATGACACTCGATAAAAGATGTGATTGGTGCATATTTTGACACATAAAGAAGACAGTACATAGAAGTACAAACACAACCAAATAAAGCAACCTTTTTTTATTAGTAAACATTTAAATGCAACTCAGCGTTTATTTGTTTAACAAAGTGCAGGACAAAATTCAAACAGAAATAGCTTATTTTTATTATTGAGGTGAGAACATTGTCTTTAGAACAACTAGTGTCCATGAATTATAGTAATAAGTGTGATTTGGTAATAATAATTTTACTTATTTCACTAAAGTAGTCTGAAATTATGCTGCATAATCTCTTGCAATGCAAACATTGCCGGCATTCGTAGCATGTTAATGTCTACGAAACTTTGAGCGTGCTACGAACACGTAACGCGTAGCGGAATCGTAGCACGTACGTTGAGTTAAGGGCAGGTAAGTGGGAGTATTAAATAATGTATCTAATTTTGATCAGAAATTTTGTCAGAAATGTGTAATAAAGAATACTGTCATTTAATAATAAAATTACTCGTATTTAGTTAATTCATGTCTCTACAGAATAGATTACAAGTTCGTCTTAAAATAACAACTCCAAATTGTGTTTTGTTTGTGACTAGGTAGTTACGAATTTAATTCCAATTACGTTGTCACCAAACTCAATGCAACTTTGACAGTTGCCAACTTTGGAACTTTGCTGGAAATGACATCATCATGAATAATTAAGACACACAGCTCCGAACAATTTGCACGTTGCAGGTAGTTCTGCTTAAATCAACTCGCTTTGATTAAAGCTCGAAATTCAAATTATAGCAAAATTATGGTTAGGAACAGAAAGGTAAATACTGACTGATATTCTGGATCTATTATTTTTTATCAGAAATATAAAAGAAAAACGGTGTTTACATGTATTTTAAAATTTTAAAAGAAATAAATAAATTTTGTCCCTAATTTATTAAAATTTTTTTAGTGTTATTTAGAATGCCGTGTGATGCCGGCTTAGAATATCGTCACCACATTTCTTTCCCGTAAGTGTCGTAGGAAGTGACTAAGGGACTCGACGGTTTCATGTGTATTGCAATTTTTGGTGACAGGCTGACAACCTGTCACTATAGTGATACACGACCTATCTGAATCAACCCTCAAACCGTAATTTTACTGCCTACCCTGCCAGGGATATAGGCGTGATTAGTGTGTGTATTTCTGTGTTATTTTAAAAGGACCTGATTTAAACCGACAATATCAGGAAGAGTGTGTATGGTGATTATGAAAATTCCTTACATTTAGAAACAGTGAACATTTTCTAACATTGGGAAATAACATTATACACAACACAGCGTTAAATTTAAAACTTTGTTCCTGTTAAGCTAAAATGCTTAAAACCATGCGACGTTTTACAATTTTCACAAAACTAAATGCAAATATTCTTTATGTGTCATTAACGCAAACAAAAGCGTTAAGAAAAGACATGTTAATATTACATTACGTAAATATTAATAGTTATTACAGTCTTCTTGATAGTTCTAACAGTCTTTACAGTCTAATATGTTAATATCCAGGAACTATTAGCACATTCACCATGCTCGGCAGGCGGATTGGTGAGCGCAGTGCAAGATTTTGTATTCACGTAACCTGTCTAAATAGTATTGAGATTTACAGCTGTGCCTTTGAACAGAGATAGAATATAAGATGGAGCAATTTCCTCCACACACATAAATCACGCCTTTATCCCTGGCGGGGTAGGCAGAGCGTTAACGACAGTAATGTCTAGGAGAAGTAAAATCGCTTTTACTGTAGAAACACAAAAGTATTTGTGTTCACTACTATAATCAATGCGTACATAAGGTTGTACAAAATTCCAACTTTTTTGTGTTTTTAACTATGTCTGTCCGTCACAGACGCCGCTTAAACTCCTGTTAAACGAAGCTACGGATTTTGATGAGGTTTTTAATTAAAAAAAAATGTATAAAGCAGGTTTACATGCATAACACATCCCGTGAAACCAATTCGCATCAAAGGCAAGTAGAACTAGCAGGGCAGACTACTCGTCTACTACAAATCACTACAAAAAAAAAGGAAAAGTTATTTTCACTTCAGCCTTCTTCCATTTTTACTGCGCCAGTAATCTGGATCATTTAAGTTTGACGAGCACTGTTCTTACTCATTCTGATAAAGTTTGAGTGCCTTATCTTGTCTTTTTATGGGAGCTCTCTGGAAGTAGGGATTACTGGTACCGCGCGCATCAATACTTTATTTGTTTTACTGGTCATATTTTTCACAAATCAGGTAGGTATAACAATATACGTGGTGTTGTAGAAAACATAGCAATTTTTCGTTAGCTAGTTGCTAGCCAATTATTTACTGTTACAGCCACAACTGTCTATTGCTGGACATTGGCCTCCCCCACTTGGGGGATATTGCCATACTCACCACGCTTGGCAGGCGGATTGGTGAGCGCAGAGCAAGATTTTGTAGATACTCACAGCAAACGCTGCTGCCCGTTCCCTGGATTCTTCCCTTAGTCGCCTTTTACGACACCCACGGGCAGAAATGGGGTGATGCTATTTGCCGGCACCACACGGCAGAAATTTATTAATATTAATTTTGTAGGTGAGGTTCAGAAATCAAACCTGGGATATCAAGTCTTGAGATGAACGCTCAGACCACTAGGCCACGGAAGCAGTTTTCAGTGAAACCCTCACGATGGGTAAACCTTTTATACCAGCGAATATGCTTTCAAATCAAGAGAATGGATACTTTGTCTATGAATCCTGTTGTTCTCTTTGTAGCCAACTCCTATTATGCTGATTAACGACATACTTTGTATGTATTTTATGTTCTATGCTTTTTTTCCGGAAAGGAAACATTTTATAGTAGCAGCCACTGCTAATCTTTTTACCATGGGAATAAGACGTTTTTCCAGCATTTTTTATGCATTTTAACCTTCCATTTGAATTATTCTATCTATTCAAAACAAAAGGTATCATAATCGGAGGAAAAGTTATGACATATAGACTGAGAAACACAAAGACTTAATTGCGTACTACGTATTGATTAAAAATCTCTACTAGGCGGATCGCACACTTGACGCACGACGCAGCGCTAAAATATAAGAGCGGTCCATCAGATCCATACTAGAAACGTCACTACCCACACTAAAACCGCACTCGCTGGACTACACAGTGATAGCGCTGCGTCGACAGCAGTTGACAAGTTTTAGTATTGGAATTGACATTTCTATTAGGTATGGATCTGGCAGACCGCTGCGATATTTTAGCGCTCCGTCGTGCGATCCACTCAAGACTCTTATAAAGTTTGCCTACCTAACTTTGGAAACCTCTTTCTACCAACAAAAAAAAACAAAATATGACATAACAAGCAAAAACAGCATATCTTTGGCTATAACATTTGACCTTAAGGGGAAGCCCTCTCCAGATACGTCGAGATGTGCCAAAAGTCGTTCTAGAGGCTTGTGTAACGATGCGTAACTTCACCCTTGACCTTGGGAAGCTCGAGATCATTTTCTGTACAGTTCTACATTCATCAGAAAAAAAGGAACGAGAACCTTGTCGTATATGTAGAAGGAAACTGGCTTGCCTTATTTTTTCAATTAGGAGTAACGACATTCGTTGAAAAATAAATGAATTATTGTGGCGTATTTATTATTCAACTCAATTGTGTAATAATTATGGTCCAAAAGTTTCACGATTAATGATTGATTTATTTATTTGTTTACCACACAGTGGAAATTAAATTATATTGTTACAAAATGTCCGATATAAGTATTCGCATAATAACAGTACAATTAATATCATATTAACGGGTTTTTACTCTCGGTTCGAATTTTATTGCACAATTAAAGATTGATTACGAGGAAAGGTTAATGGCGATATTTGCAACGTGTGTTCTAACTGTCGCGAAAAAACTGCCAATTTACTTTGAGAAAAGGGGTTTTTACTACCAGCGGCACCCATTCCTAATCTCTTCTCTCTTTTCGTGTGGAACACCGGGTCGGCCAACGACCCGATGAACCCTAGTGTCACAATTTGTCAACCGCCTTCTACAAGCAGCAGGCTTCTGACATGGTTGTGTAACGACCGCCGTCTAAGACATCATAGACAGCAACCGGGACCTACGGCTTAACGTGCCATCCGAAACACGGAACCATCTTAATTATGGACAATCGGGTGGTCCAGCCCGTAATATCCTAACCAGACTGGGAACAAATTCACAAAGTAATAAATATCAACTTGGTGAGTGACCCACCGAGAATTGAACCCGGAACCTTCAGCGTCAAAGGCAGTCGCACTACCACTGCGTCACATCGGTCCCATTCCTAATGAGAGTGTGGGACAAATTTTTGTGCATTTAGTAGATTACAGTTTCAAGAAAATTTCACCCAATTCCAGAGTATTGTTTGCTTAACACCACCCCTTACCTAATGCTCGAAGACATTAGTGTTCACTTAACTACATTCCGTCAGGCTCCGTTAGCCACCACACAGCTGTTATAGCTGTTACTATGGCTTATAACAAGTATTATACAGTCTCTCTTTTTTCGTTTGGGACACCGAGTCATCCTACGACCCAATATTATATAGTACCTTACAAAAACTGAAAGTAAATACGAATAATTTTGTTTTAATTTCAAAGAGTTTTAGAGATAAATTAATTATTAGACGAGAAAGACCATGTTCGCCAAGCGCCATTTTTTTTTACGTTCTAAATATGCGGATGTTTTATAATATTTGCCTAAGACCACATTACACAATTATAAGGAAAATTTCACGTGGAAAAAGTCCCTAAATAAGGGTTAATAACGTAATAATATAAACAAACTAAGATGGAAATAAAATGAGATATCCGTAAGTACACTAATATTATAAACTACATTTTCTTTAAATAAAAAAAAATAAATTGACAGTTTTTTTATTGATCAAGCGTTGGTTTTCTTGTAAGTACTTAGTGATTTCCAGTAATACGCATAATGATCAGAAAATGAATTCAAAGAAATTGAGACATTAACACAACTGTTTATTTTAGCACCTAATGTTCCGAGACATTAGCGGTTATAAGTAGCCCGAGTGCGTAAAACACTGCAACGCGTTAAATGACATCAAATTACGTGTCAAATACGTGCGGTTAGGTTATACTTTCTGCCACATTGGATCGAATATGCTATTGTTGTATATGTCAAAAAATTTTCGAAACGATTGTCAAATGTCATAGTATCCGTGATAACTAGGCCGCCAATAATCGAACAGATGATACTGTGACAACTTGAGTTTCACTATTGATGTTCCGTTGCCAGCAACGTTTCTAGAGGCCGGAAATCACTAGAAATACGGAGGCATATAAATAAATAAATATCTTGGACAATTCACACAGCGCCATCTAGCCCCAAACTAAACAAAGCTTGTACTATGGGAACTAAATAGCTGATATTATTACTTATATACTTTTTTTTGTAAATAAATACATATTATACATAGAAAACACCCAGACTCAACACAAATATTTGAAAATTTTGCTTAACAAATTTTTGTGTCAGGTGGGGATCGAACCCACGACCCTCGGCGTAGAAGGCAGGGGAACTATCCGCTACGCCATCGGGACAGATAATAATATAATAAATGCTACTATAGCTCTGACATTGTTTGTCAATAGTCCTGCATAAATATTATAAAATTAATACTAAGTGAGTAACTCTACTGTTCCTTGCAGTGTAAATAAGTGCAATAAAAATTCATTTGGAATAGTAATTTACAATACAATACTAAGTATTAAAAAAAGCGTTCTGTTGTCTTAAAAATATACTATTTTCTATTCTTGCCAACACTTTCTTTACTATTGCAAGTTTTCAAGACAAAAGAAAAGCAAACAATAGGTTAAAGTAGAAATTCTGATATTGCAATCGTAGATCTATGGTTGCTTGTTGACTCAACTTCTCACGGGATATAAATAACATCATTTATATTTATAAGTATCTAGATGACTTGTTGATATCCTTCAGTAGTTTTATCCAAGACAGTGTTGTGAACTATAAATGCGGTCCAATAAATTGGCAGGTTTAAGATAAAATCGCAATACGCTTCGTACGATATGCGACTTGTTTGTGACAACTACAATACAAATCTGCGGCAGTCGCAAGCAAACACAGAGAACCGCCTAAGTAATAAATCTGCTTGTTTACTGCTTCTCAGGTAAGAAAAATAATTTCGGATGACTGATCTATTTTTATTTCCTTCCACAGATATTTTTTATTCTGTTTCGTTTCCGTATTGTTAAAATTGTATTCACGTTATATTTTCGTAGAAATGAATCCTTTGCCGTGGATTTTAGTAGCGTACGTTACTCAATGATATTGTAGCTTTCTAAAAATTAAAGAATTTTTGACAACGGTCCTGTAGTTTATAGATTACTAATAAAGGTACAAAAACAGACAAACTTTTACTTTTTTATATTGTAGATTACTGGGTTGAACCATTAAGTGGTCATACATAATTAAGTATCACCATACACGATCCGATGTTTACTTATTCTGTAATCATGCAGGACCCAACTGGTTCGAAATATCGGACAAATAAAAAAAAATGATAGCCCTGACTTTGCATACACAAACGAAATATCAACATCGGGATATAAGTTTTTTCAGTTAGTTGTAAAAATGTCAAAATCTCAAAAATTTTAATTAAAATAATTATTTTTCTTTGTTAGCTTTCATCTACGAAGTTTCACATAGGCCGAGATTTACATTATGAAGTGAGTAGGTACTTTATAAGTCTAGCTAAGGCGAGGAACACACTTGACGCTCGACCGAGCGCAAAAATATCGCAGCGGTCTGTCAGATTTTAGTATAGGGAGTGACGTTTCTAGTATGGATCTGACAGACCGCTGCGATATTTTTGCGCTCCGTCATGCGTCAAGTGTGTTCCTCGCCTTAGAGGCATTAAAAACTAGCAACAATATAGTTTATTTACATTTTCAAAATCTATCAGCTTTAATTCATATTTTTATTGCTTATCGTCCAGCATTTTCCTTTGTACAATTTCATCGATATTTTAATAAAATTCTTTAGCTTCTTTGTTTCATGTTATCTTGAACTGGGATTGTATTGCAATCCGATTTCTTTTGTTTTTATTACATTGTAAGTGTTTTCTTTTAATGTTCATAATTTATATTTCCTATAACCTCCTTACTATACCTCATATAAGTTTAACGTTTTATAAAAGTTAGACATAACTCTAAACGCACATGTTGCTTTTTTGTAATCACATTTTAATTGTAGATAAGTATATCATTTGGATTTATGACCAATTTTACTAGTGCATGAAGTTTTTGACGTTCCAAAACCTTAATCAAATATAATTTCATTATGATTTCTCTGAGTTTAATTTTTAGTCAGGTCCCAATTCGTAAAATTGTTATGCTCCTTCTTTTATTTCATACAACATTTAAGAATTTCACCTTCTGCAACTTCAGTCTTAAATATTATATAAATTCACTATTGTTCCATTTAGCTTTTCTTCGCAGCAAAGGCAATTTCTGAAAACACTCTGACTCTACTACTAATACGAATAGATAATGCAAAGGCCAAAATTGCCTGAAAATTGTTTTTCCGCTGCGGTAAAAATGGTATCACGTGGTGATAATTAAAAATACATTATTCAGTTCAGTCTAGTGGGGCTTCGGGTGCAAAAGAAATAGGTATAGACAACAGATGAGACGGCAATGGATAAAATTCATCAAAGTTAATTTGCTGTTCAACGTCATATATACATAAAACTTCCCGCGGTTTATCTCTATGCTCGTTTTTCCTATATTTAGTTAGGTAATAGAAATTTAAACGTATGAAACTGTAATAGGTAGGTTACCATAATACTTTTTTTAGTCTCTATATAAAATTTGACCTCCTATACTAATTGACGAGGACGGTTGGTACATTTTGTATGGAAGTTTAAATTTATTTTTCATATTACGGCATTTTTTTGCTACAAGATGTTCTGTTTTATAAGTAGACATCCTAATAATATTTGTACTTAATTAAACGTTACCTTATTTAAAGCACTTAGAAATTTTCACTGAGAGCATAATTACCCGACTACAGCAAAGCAAAAAGGAGGGTTATGATTTTGACCGGTATGTATGTATGTATGTATGTGGCAAAAATTCCTTTGTTCCCTCCTAGCTCCGAATATACTTGTCAAAATTTGATAAATGAGGTGTCAATAGAAGCGTCTGAACAGTCCGATGGTTATAGGCTATGTCATGTCACAATAAAGTGAACATGGCGCCCTCTAGCGTGCATAAAGATACGAACCAAATTTTTTTTTCTTCTAGTGGTATCGTGTTGGGTATCAAACAAAAGGGCTTAAAACGCACATTTCAAAAATATATATAATGTAGGTGAAAGTTTGAATCTTTCTTGCATTTACGCAATGTCACTTTAGTATGAAATTGGTACATCGGTTTCTCTTTCTCTCTTGTCGTGTAGGACGCCAAGTCGTCTAACGACTCAATTTCTTTTTTCGTGTGGGACACCGAGTCGTCCAACGACCCGATGAACCCTAGTGTCGGAATTTTTGAACCGCCTTTTGCAAGTAGCAGGATTCTGACATGGTTGTGTAACATCCGCCGTCTGAAGTGATCATAGACAACAACCGGGACCAACGGCTTAACGTGCCATCCGAAACACGGAACCATTTTTCTTACGGACAATCGGATGGATCAGCCCGCAATGTCCTAACCAGACTGGGAACAAATCCACAAAGTGATAATATCAACTTTGTGAGTGACCCACCGAGAATCGAACCCGGAACCTTCTGCGTCAAAGGCAGTCGCACTACCACTGCGCCACATCGGTCGTCCATATGGCCTTATGTCAGAAATTTTCAACCACTTTCTACAAGCAGCAGGTATGTACATCGGTATCGGTATCGGTGTGGTCTCGGTATGTGTCATACACGTGGAGCTGGTTGATGATGGAAACGAAAGGCAGACAAGACGTGATAGCACTACATATGCTAAATGTCTGTGTATAAGCTATGGTAAGAAAGAACTGCTCCTTAGGCTCAGATCTGATATATTTTACATCATATTTAATGGGATCCAAGTAGAAAGTACCGCAAATATTATCATATTTAAATTAATTGAACGCGTAGATAGGTAGGTACATAAGAGATTCTACTAATCCTTATTCCTAATTCTTATATGTTCCTTATTTAGGGCCTATTGTCAAAATATGTATACGTGTCACCTGTGGTTTGCGTTTAATAGGCGTTCGTACAGTGCCATTAGGGTGCAGTATAATGACTCATATCGTACCCTTATGCGTTTGCCTAGATACTGCAGTGCGTCGAGCATGTTCGCCGACGCTCGGATCCCTGACTTTTTCGCCATCATGCGTGCCAGGATTGCCTCGTTTATGGAGCGAATTGGTTCGTCCCAAAACGAAATTGTACAAGCCATGTACGACACACTGGACACATCCATTCTTCGTTACTGGATGTCTTCGCACGGCAGTGAGAACAAAAAGTAATTTGTAAATAATGACAACAGTGACCTGGGTGCTTGCAGTAGCAACCCTCTTTTATTTTAAGTGCCTATTATGTTTTATATTTTGTTAATGTGGGTATTTTGTATTTTGTTCCTAATATGGGTCCTGAGCCTGAAATAAATATCTATTTATTTATTATTTTTTTATTATTTTATATAATGTTATAAAGGCGGATGTGTATTTGTTAGGACTTGGCGCTAAAACAGCTGAATAGATTCAAATTATACTTTGTTTGTCTAGAATAAAACAAAGGCTGCTTTTTACCGCGGTTTTTCATATTCTTAGGGGAACTCGCAATTTCTTAAAATTTTTGAAAAAGGTCCTACTATTGAGTCAATTCGCGTTTTAAGAAAACTAACAGTGACATCTGTTGTCTGAGACTTTTGACTTACTCCATTGAGTAGCTGCACCAAAATTGACGTTTAAGTCACTATACGTACTGCTACTGCATATAAAATATGTTTGAACAAAATATATATCGTGTTGGGTATCAAACGAACTGTCATATTTTTCATCTCATGTAATGGGATCCAAGTTGAAGGTACCGCGAATTATCACATTTCAATTAATTTTACGCGTAGGTAGATAGGTAGGCAGAGCGAAAGCGGGATAAAGGAGTGATATGTGTTTATATGTATGTATGTGTATGTAGGTACATACATAAGAGATCCTACAACTAATATTCTAAAAGCAGATTTTTGTGCATTTTTCTTAGAACTTGTCGTTATAACGCTTCATATATTCATATTAAATTTTATACGTAGCTAAAATAATAAATCAAAACACCCGTTTTGGTAATGAAACCAACAGCAAGCATCGACACGGAGGGTTGAGCGGGGCTTTCCCCCCTAGCAGAAAAAGAAACGGAGACATCTTTTTTGGTAATGAAACCATCAGCAAGCATCAACACGGGGGGGTTGCCCCCCTCACAGAACAAAGAAAATGTAAAACCTGTTTTGGTAATTAACCAACAGCAAGCATCGACACGGGGGGTTGAGGGGGGCTTGCTCCTCACAGAATAAAGAAACTGAAACATTTGTTTTGGTAATGAAATCACACGGGGGGTTACTAGCATATTTTGTATATACCTAACAAAATCATAATACAGTTTAAACTAATATCTACCTACATCTTCCAACAAACAATCGTGAAAATTAAAGTTTTCAACCCCAAAATAATTAAAATAAAAAGAAGTCCAAAAACTAAAACCCGACTACTGAGATTTCGCGCTCTAAAAAGTAAGAAACAAGAAATTTGAAATAATAACTACTCACGATTGAATGTGTTTTTCGTCTCCAAAATTTATACAAAGTAAACAGCTATTATAATTTATTTTCAGGGCAGTTTAATATAAAGTTCATAGTGGTTTTCAGGTGATAGCTGTGGTCGTTTGCCACGTTGCCTTATTTATTTTATAAACTAGATACTACTAGAGCACGTGGCAAACGACCACAGCTATCACCTGAAAACCACTATGAACTTTATATTAAACTGCCCTGAAAATAAATTATAATAGCTGTTTACTTTGTATAAATTTTGGAGACGAAAAACACATTCAATCGTGAGTAGTTATTATTTCAAATTTCTTGTTTCTTACTTTTTAGAGCGCGAAATCTCAGTAGTCGGGTTTTAGTTTTTGGACTTCTTTTTATTTTCAAGTTAGTAAGATTTACAAACTTAAACTCTAAAAATACGCGTACTTTCCACCGAAACTCTCTACCAAAGCTACATAAAACGTTCCGGTTCAAAAACATTATGGCCTTAATTGCTGAGCATGTTTTGCCGGATTTTTTTATAGTGCTGGACATTTTCGGGAAAAATGTGTGATGTAAGTAACTAGTCAGGTAAAAGGATATTTTAATACTCGCGCGTTATGGGTATTGTTTGACATACATTGCTGTCATCTTAGTGGTTAAATTGTCTAGCTCTTCAACTGCGAATCACTTGGGATTACAAGATGGATGACTGCGGGGCCGCCACTTGAATGACTCCGGTTACATTAATAAATATTTTTTAGAAAAGTAAAGCACGGCATGTTATATTGCAGAGTTTGTCGTGGAACAAGCTTCCATATTATGTAATAATAAAAACATTTTAGCCATTGTAATTTTGACAATCTCAAGCTGAACTGGTAAAATAAATTATTCTTTGCAGCCATGTCTTGGTTCCTACCCAATGTATCTGTAAGGCAGATCAGGGATCATAGCAGTATTTACGGAAAGCAAATATACACTGCACATTTCTGTCCCGTGGGTTTCGTGAAAACGGACTAAGAAACTCAAGGGTTTCATGTGTATTACAACTTTAGGCAACATTTTGGACCTGTCACTACAGTGATACGCGAATCATCTGAAAGGTCTCTCTTTGATAGTCGTGGCGATAGCCACCATATTTTTACAACCGTCAAAGGCGTAATATGTGTATGTATGTAACTACCCAATTTCACTACATTTTTAGTCATTCCCTGATTTTGACAGAAAATCTTTTACTCCAAAGAACCAGCAATGTACGACAAATTCAAGCAATTTCGTTAGGGTGACCATTGCTTTATTTTTTGTTAACGTTTTTTGTTTCCTAATTAGGTTGATTCATACACTTCATTAAGCGCAACACTAAAAAAAGTAAGCTTCATACCGGTAACCTAGTAAGTGCTTGTACTTTCTTATCACTTTTTTGCAAAATGAAAGTGTTCAGCACTGAAAACAAACAGTCATAAAAAAACTGTAAAATTTTCGACATTTCGGATATAAATTTTTGGACCATATTAGTTTCAATTACTACGTATCACCAAATCGCCTCTAAAATAAATGCAACATAAAGATAGAGAACGGAAGTAACAGGCAACTTCATCTTTCTTTCATAACAAAAATAATCTAAAACAAAAGAACATCTTCACTCAAGATGTTCCCTAAAGACAGAGCTCGGCATTCTTGATGATAAGCTGTATTAATAAATAAGCTGCAAGAATGGCTACAAATACCTACTAAACTAACAAACCAACAAAAATCACTCTAGATTATGAATCTTTTTGGGTGATTCTCAGATAATAATAAAATAATAAATAATAAATATCCTGGACAATTCACACAGCGCCATCTAGCCCCAAACTAAGCAAAGCTTGTACTATGGGAACTAGATAGCTGATACTAATACATATATACTTTTTTTTTTGTAAATAAATACATATTATACATAGAAAACACCCAGACTCAACACAAATATTTGAAAATTGACTTAACAAATATTTGTGTCCGGTGGGGATCGAACCCACGACCCTCGGCGCAGAAGGCAGGCATACTATCCGCTACGCCATCGGGATTTTCTTTACGTTTTTTCAGAATTTTTCAGGGCGAGTAGTAATGACAGAAATAATTGCCTCAAAGGAGTTATGTTTAGATGCAATAGTGCGATTACCTACCTATCGCAAGTTCTTATTCCCAACAACGTAACAAATAGCGGGAACAAACACAACTTTCTAAAAAAATACATCTATCAATAAAAGAAACTCTATTATTTTCCACAGATGGTTGTACGATTTCTAAACCCTATTTTCCCATGGGCGCCGCAAATGCTGATAAAGGGATGAAACTCCGACAACGGGCTTTGCGGTGCCTTGAGCTGATATAAACAACATTTTGAAGGTAAGAAGGTAGATACTATCAGCAAGATATAAGGCTATCCCTTTTAGGAATAATCTTATACTGGTTTCTTTTATAAACTGTATGAAAAACCAGTCGAAGTTGATCTCTTAAAGGGGTAGGTTAATGTGCTAGTGACTATTAGATCCCACACAGTACACGCAAACAAACATCGTCACCTAAACCCAGACCCGAGCATAAGCCTTGGATTTATAGGTAGGATATTAACTATAGAAATGGCTTACATAAAAAGAAATGGCACAGTATATTATGTTACAGTCAAAACTCATTGGCGGTCAAAACCACTTTTGACTGCAAAAATCAGTCAATATTGGTTTTGACCGATGTCGTCAGTCAAAACCAGTTTTGACTGATTTTGGCAGTCAAAAGTGGTTTTGACCAACGCTCTTGGTCAAAAGTAGTTTTGACTGACTTATAGTTCAGACTATCAGTCAAAACTCATAAATAGTGTTGTTTGTTCGGTATTTCCTTTTGAAATACGGTTGAGGGGGCGTCGGGTGTACTCAAGGGTCTTGCGTCCCGAGGACGCGGGGATTAGGCTTTAGCACAGCTACGTCAGTGATGCCGCTAATAGGCCGTCAGCACGCTCGCGCGCCGCGAACACGGATGTTCGTCCGTTCGAACCCCGCCGCCGCCCTTGAGCCGAAGAGGACCGTGTCACCTTTGGCTCCACCTACGTTGGGATCCCAACCGGACCTGGGCCCCAAGCCTCCATCACCCGTCGCAGCAGCGATAACCGCTGCTTTCGCCGGTGCTCGCCACTACCGACGCTGCCTTCGCTCTCGCCGTCTCCACAACCACAGCGTGAGCCGAGTAAGAGGCAGCATGCACCGCCACACGGCACACAGCCCTGGACGCACTCAGGGAGAGTGTTGCAGCCGTGCAGGCGGGAGCGCTGACGCCCCAGCGCGCGAAAAAGCGCGTGAATGGATATGGGGGGGATCTTCCTTCTCCACCTCACCAACCCTGCGGAGGACCCGCACGGTTCCGGCTACGAGGGTCACGCCGCCGCTGTCCATGCCATTGCTGGACAGCCGGTCGCCGTCGACGTCGAGCTTCGCTGCACCATCAGTATTACCGCGCTCCTACGCGTCTGCGCTGACGACGCCTCCGTAGCCAAAACCGCGCGTCACCCGGCCGGTACCGTCCTTGCCCATTCAGGACGTGGGCAAAAAGACGACACCTCCGCCCACGCCTACGCCTATGAAGCTGACGGGGTGCATGAAAAGGCCGGCACCGATAGTGGTCGATCTGCTTTCTGAATGGGGCCACCACTTTGGCAAGCTGAGACAAGAACTCGGCCATACGCCAAACGTGCGGCCCTATGGGCCCACAGGGTTTCGATTCCTGGCGAAAAGCGATCAGGAATTCTGTGTGTACCAGCGCTACCTAACCGCGCTGGAGGGCTCCGGACCCGAAATATCCTGGTTCGCTTTCGCACCCCTGAAGGAGCGGCCATTGAAGGTCGCTATTAGAGGCCTGCCCGTGAACAGTGACACGGAGGACATCAAGAAAAAGCTGACCACCCTAGGCTACGAGGTGGACTACGTGCGCTCCATCAAGGCTCGCAGAGGACGCCCAGGGTGCATCCACTTCGCACAGCTCATCCGCACGCCAAACCTCACCCCAGGCATCTACAACATCACAAAGCTGATGAAAATGCCGGCGTGAAGATCGAGGGATGGCGTGGCAAGAGAGACACTCCACAATGCTACCGCTGCCAGCAGTTCAGGCACAGCAGTAGGCACTCCCACCGCAAGCTGACATGTGTCGCCTGCGGCGGTAATCACGTCGCCTGGGACTGCAAGCACCCCCGTAAGTAGCCGGCCACCCGCGCAAACTGTGGAGGAGCGCACCCGGCCATCTACCTCGACTGCCCCGTACTGCGCCGTGAAGTACGGAACAGAAGAGCCGGCACCGCGCCCCTAACGAAGCCCGTCGAACCGAAGAGGACGGAAGCGGCACCACAGGGAGAGACCAACGCGGCAGGATCTCTCATGGTGGCCCCCAACGCCCCCGACGGAACGACAAAGAAGCGGAAGCCGAGGAGGCGGAGGAGGTGAGCATCGCCTCCGCCCCCTCTGGACGTGGAAGAGCCGGGCCAGCCACGTCATGAGCCACCCACGTGTCTGTTGGGAGTGGTCGGCGCCCCTTCGGGTGAACCTCAGGGGGAGAAGCCGAAGCCCCAACTGGCCCCGAGACAACAGACGAGACTATTTATGAGTTTTAACCGATAGTCGGAACTTTAAGTCAGTTAAAACTACTTTTGACCGAGAGCGTTGGTCAAAACCACTTTTGACTGCCAAAATCAGTCAAAACTGGTTTTGACTAACGACATCGGTCAAAACCAATATTGACTGATTTGAGCAGTCAAAAGTGGTTTTGACCGGCTATGAGTTTTGACTGTAACATATATATGAGTCATACAGTCGCGATATAAAATTACAAGCTAAGGTCTTTAAAAAAGGGCATGAGGTCACAATTATCTTCAGATAGTGATCCAAAGTTCGTCTATTACTCATCTTGCCTTATCTGCGGTGTCACTTATAATAACACTATCCTATCAATAAATGTGTACTAGACATTTTGAATTATTATTTATTATGTAAGAAACTTGCGCATGAACGGACTTCGCACTCCTATGAACAGGTTGAATATACCGATTGTACTTTTTATAAGATCTGTAACAATGTATATTTATTCAAATAAATGAGGATTATGATTATAATAAAAAATTAAAGAAATTAACTAAACGTGCCCAAATCTGCAAAACACGTACAAAAAGGTCATGATACCCATAAAAGACACTTACGCTGACCCAAAAGCATAGATAAGCATTTTGCGAACCTCGAAAAATAGTCCTGTATTACACGACTGTTTCAATGTTTAGCTGAAATGCAAAAAATGTGTAAACTCTGGGGATGCCAACTTCCACTTTGTACGCTTAAATGGCAAATTTTTGCAGTTTGTTTACATCACAAAAATACGGATTTTAAAAGGAGATATAATATTACATTTCAGTACTATTATCATTAGAATTCTGAACCATTCAGTAGCACGTTGGTGATAGTAAGGATTTAGCTAAGTAAATGATGTTAGCAAAAGCTTTGCATTCTTTTAAACAAAACGTAATAAGTTCGTAAAACTCAACAAAGATGAGGTCATAATCGGAAAAAAAATACCCAGACAAAATAAGGTAATATCGACTTGGTATTACTTATTTATAGTAGTTATTAGGTATTTCTCATTCTTTTTATATTTGTCGGAAAACTCTTTCAATTTACGGACTTCTCGATACATAAAAGGATTGCAATACTTTCCCTGTAGCTCTGTTTAAATTTTACTATTTTACGATTTCAATACTAAGAACTCACAAATGACAATAATCAGACTACGACAATCAAGCAATCAAATTCGACCTCATAAAGCAAACTCATAATTTAGAAGACAGCGCTACACTGTTAGATACTGCTACTACTACAAATAAATCAATAGCAAAGTCAGTAAAAGAACACTTTCTTTGTTTTGAATACTGAATAACAGAAGAAGAATTTCAAACATGGACTATAAAATAAAACTTGACTCTACAGTGTTATATACTAAAATATAGGTAGATAAGTAGGAAGGTAGATATATTTCCGCATTGCGATCATAATCCCTTTGAATTCTCTAGTAAGATTTTCATTTGATTTTCTTATTTTTTTTCTATATTTCGTTTTAACGTTTTCTTATTGTTAAAAATTTGTAGATTCTGTATACCATTTATTATATTAATTTCAGATCAGGAATGTAGGTGTTTCGATAGAGTTCATTAAAATTTTCATCCCACCACACAGTATAATCTAATTAGACCTCCATAAGCTATTTCCGATAAATTTAAGCGATAGCGCAGCCCAATCATGGCGCATTAGTTCGATGTAATGGAACATTATTGTGGTGGAAACCGAACCATAATTTATATGACACAGTACTATATAGTAGATGGCTTATTGTACAGAATTGGAACCTTGCCATAATCAACGCGAGCCTATGTCTAACGCCCTCTGCTAACCATAGGCTATAAAAATAGATTGTTTTATTATGGTAAGGGCGGGTCGAAGACTATGAAACCATCCTGTATAATATAGCTATTGTAACCGCGAATTGAGATGATGCATGAATATAGCTTATTGGAATTTGGTAGGACGTGGGTAGAGGAGATAGGTATTTGATTAAAAAGCATAAGGAAACAGGATAGAGGAGGAAAATTTGACGGTTGGTTATGACCAATATGATAAAGTTATGACTTTGGCGGGTATAAGTTAAACTACTACATACATACCGATAAGCCAAGTTATATTTAAGCTAGGTATTTCTTTTTTAATATGAAATTTATCCCGTTGTTTGTGTAAGGAGGACGAAAAGATGAGATCTGTAGCACTTTTTTCTTTAATTTCATATGCGAAAGCTTGCTACTAATTCTACACGTTCTACTACTCACATCGATTCACATATGCTCTCGAGGGGTTATTCCAGTTGTCACAGACTTCCGTGTACGATTTCAGACAAGGTTAATTCAGAAACTGAGCTCAAACCTTCGTTGATGGTCAGTGGCGCTGCAGTGTGGTCATGATTATTAATATTAATGTGTACTAAGAAAAGGTTAAGTAGCCATAAAATGGCGTATTCATTTCTTCCAGTTTAGTTCACCTAATAGGCAATGCTGGGTGTACCTACCTTAAATAGCCTTCTAGATATTTAATAATTTAGTGTTATCGGAAGTTACTTAGTCTTTGTACTTATATCTATAGTCACGGAATGTCAATGTGGCAAAATTTACCGAAAGCCATTTAACAGAATAAGATAAACGGGTATGTTAGTATTATTTCGATCCTCTTCGAATATCCAAGACAAAATCGGAAACACATGCTGCGGCTGGAAACAAATATGCTTAAACTTTTGCATCTAGATGCTTTAATGTTTTAGTTTACGTTGACTTCAACTTGTATGAGATTGTTGATGGCAGAAACATTCTCGGTTATAGCAACATGCTGAATATTATACCTACATGCACACAGTCTTTTGGATGCCAGAATAATTTTAACTTCATTTTTCACTAACCTATAGGTAAATTATTCACTTTATGGGCTTTTGCACAGTTTAATGTAGGAGTATTTATGGCAAGTCTTTTATACCATAAAATCGTAATATTTAACAGACTCACATCCTAATATCAAGAAAATAGCTTTCTTACTTCTGGAACATCCCTAAACTCCATAGGGAGATCCTTTTTAAAATTTAAAATCATATTCATAAATTAATATGAAACACCCACCACCAGAACTGAGTTTTCCACCATACTTTAGACCAAGTTTTAATATCACTTAGATCCTGCCTAGTAATCTAGCAAGCCTGACGCGAATAGTTCTCTTGGGAACAATATTCTGAGCTGGCCTCAACATCCGAGCTCATTTATCTAGTCAAAGCCGAAGCTCTAAGGAAGTCGAGCCAGTGTGCTGTCTCGCCCAAACTATTTGCAAATTAATTGGATAATATTATAGACTTGGCTTCCGTTTGTAGGAATTCACGTCAAGAACTTAGATGCATGCAAACGATGCTGTGATTTCAGCAATAACCGAAAACTATACGTCTGTGACCTAGTTTGGGCTTCTAAGATCCAGTAAGTAAAATTGAGAGAAAAACCGAATCTTTCCATTCATGTCTGGTTGTGTTAAAAGATATCGCAGAAAAGTCGAAAAAATATTTAAAAAAATCACTAGTTACGTACATGTAAATAATAAATACAGCTATAACCATGAACCGTACAACACAAGCTTCTCCAAAATCACTCTACTGCATTACCGACTTTGAGACTTAGGACGAGTCGAGACGGGGAAGAAGCAAACTCTCGCATAATTTGAACCATAAATCTGCCAGACGAGGCGTAATTTAGAGTGAAATATTTTTTAACTCCAAACGTAGATAAATTAAAGTTAATGGAAGCTTAAAGGTACACCTGTAATTCGTATCGCAATTGAGATAACGAATTAGGCGATTAGGTATCCGATGCGGTGGTCGTAATATCTTAATGTCCCCCCAAAGTAAAAAATACTTTCGCGTTGCGGTAAAACAATTGAATAACACACTTTGAAATGAGATTATACTCGCATTACGAGGAGTTTCACGTGTCGAATAAACTAGAGCAGAATTGGGTTTAGTCTGCAGTTTCATGCAACTTAAATGCACAGTGTTATGCGGTCGGTCGTAATTATCTTCATATTGGCTCAAACCGCATGGGTGGTGGCCAAACTCTGGCCAGTTTAATCAGCACATAGCTTCATAGTAGGTAAATCAGCATACATACTTATATCAGGTCTTTATCCTTTACAGAAACGAAAAGGACATTATCGTCACCACTACCAAATATTTAAAGGCCCTATTTAACAACAAAAAAATATTTTACAAATATTGTGAATTACTAGAGTAACACGTAGAAAATAATAGGGTGATGCTATTCTGGGCTGATGGTCTAATTTAACATCAAAATCATTTCAGTAAACGGCAAATGAAGTCAACTAAGTAAGTTATATTAGACGTTTTTTATGGTGGTCGTGGAGTTCGATCGAAAGTCATTAAATTTCGATGAAGAGCTCTTACGTTGAAAGGTCAAAATAAATGAGTGTAGTATATAGGTTGGAAGTCCAGCTTTATAAGAGTAACTTATATATTTTTTACTTTTGTAATGCTGCAAGATCATTCATAATATTTAAGAGCTAAGCTCTTGCCGTTGGAGCAACTTCAATTATTCATTTTTTTTTCTGCTAATGTTTTGACCTCTTTATGCCACACGACGTTAACCTTTTCTTTTATTTCAGGGAATAGTGTTTGTCTTGGTCTTTTTATTCCTTCTTTTACTCTAATAATGTTCTTTATTCATTCATCATGTCGTAACAAGTGACCATCTTCCCTCTTCGGTCTTGCTAAGAGTACAACTTTATTTTTGATATTTAACACTATCATGCTCGAACGGTAAAGTAGGTTAAGCGGATTAAGCTAGAAAGCGCACAGGTCGATTCCTAATGAAAATACCCGTGTGAATCATGAAGCGAGGGACTCTAACTGAAAACGGTCAAAAATCGAAACTAGTCATCTCATATACCTCAACTTAAGCTCGTAATGGTTTTTCGATACACGTAAGCTCAGACACGCAGAACCAAATAAGGTCACCGAAATCACAAAATATATTGTTTAGAAGTTTCAAATGTTCCAATGAGTAGATATATTATGAGCCACGTACCTTTCTATATACCTATTCTAGTAGATATTTACTTTTCCTCAGATACGGTTACTAATTTTATAGGAATATCAACAAAATCGCTATTCGAACAGTGCTTTTTCTTCTTCGTGTCAATGACCGAATTTCTTCTTTTTCCTGCCAGTACTTTCGTTGTGTTGTATTAAAAAAAAACTATATTTTAATGAGGAAATAATTCGTTTTCTTGAGCATTGAGAATATAGCAAAATTATATAAGAAAAACAGTGGAAGCAGGTGGCAGAAATCGCAGCATGTGCTGCTGCGACATTTGATCGCAAATACATATCGACAGGTTTGATCGTAATCCGGATTTGTAAAAGGCAAAGGTTTTGCTTTCTTTTGTTACATCAACAGTGAAATGTACAGGGTTAATTTCTCACAGGACGACATTATATGCTTTTATTTATAAAATGATATAATTATTTTTAGCCCAACCAATACCATAGATCGAAAATATAGTCTAAAATAAACATTTATATCATATCATGTTTATATCGTAATTTATTTTGTGGGACATCGAACAGTCTCCTAATAAAAAAAAAATGATTTTGTACCAATAACCTCTCCAAACATGAAAATGTCATTGCGAAATATTTGACGAGGTGAGCTAAACGTGGATTAGTTGGATCAAACATGTGTTATACTTGTCAAATACATTTGTAGCAGTAATCGCAAACCATGTTAAACTTAATCATCCATGATATATTGTAAGGAATGTGACTGACTCCTCTAGTAGTTACGTACTTACGTGCATGCTATAATTTTGAACGCTTGGTTACGTTAACGGGAAATTCGGATAATATTCGGGTATTCAGGAATTCGTGTCGCGTATACTTAATATTCGGGTAAACAAGACTCCCGTTTTACAATGGCAGTAGACAACAAATAAAGAGGTGTATATAGTAATGGTAAGTAAAGTGCAGTAGAGCTAGAAGAACAAGACTACTTGATAGATACATACGTTGAACATTTATCTACTGTAGAATTTAGTTATCGAAAATGCACAAACACAAATTAACACAAATTTTCACCTCCTATTTTTTCACCTGGCTGTGATTTTGTTGACAATTTTTGATCAATTACTGCATATAATTTTTCGATCAACTTCTTGTCAATCCAATAAGTTTTTCTGTCTTATCTTTTTATTATTTATGGTTAATATTTTATCATTTCTTGTAGAAATTGCCTACGCTTGTCGCCACGTTCCTTTTAGACTCCATCAGACTAGACTGCTGACTCATGGCGAAGGGCAGACTCCCAGAAGTTGATTATACTTTGGTTTATGTATTATTTTGTTGTTTAAACGGATAAGTTACGGTTCCTTAGTATTTTTTCTATATGTGTTCAAACTAAAGAACGCTAACAAAAAGCAATCGATGAATTCTTCTAAATATTATTTGTCTTTTACCTTATCTACTAGTCAACCAATACATTCAATCGTGAGTATTACTGAAACTGATTGTGGTATTCACTATATAACAGTATAAAAAATCAACACATAATTGTAAAATGATGGAAATAAATTCGTTTTCAATTGGCATAAAATTAATTTCAATTATTTAAGTAAACAGCAAGCATGCGAATTTTCAATATAACTAGTAATTTTCTGACTCCACGCAATCAATTAAAAATTATTTTTAAAATTGCTCTGTATTCTGGAATTGTATAAATAATACAAAATATGGAGTAATAATACAAAATGTATTTTTTATCTATAAATATTATAGTGTTGTTTATGCCGTGTGATATCGGTTTGGAATAGCATCACCCCATTTCTTCCCGCGGGTGTTGCAAAAGGCAAGTAAGGAACTCGAAGCTTTCATGTGTATTACAATTTCAGGCGACAGGCTGACAACCTGTCACCACAGTGATAGGTACACGCAACATCTGAAAGGGCCCTCAATACTTGTCAGACGTGGCGATAGCGACCGTAATTTTACGATCGTTAACGCTCTGCCTACCCCGCAAGGGATAGAGGCGTGATTTGTGTATTATATTGTATTGTTGTTTATAGAGGGACTAAAGCAAACGTAGGTATCAAAAGAAAGTGAAACTTAACCAATACACTTAACTGCAAGTGGCCTCCATTAAGGGAAAATATAGTGTTGATATTTCATTCTCTAACAAAAAGTACGTAAGAAAGAGAAAAGAAGAAGTAACTTTCTTTGTACGTTAGGGATATTTATTATTGAAAACAACACCAAGTATAAGAACTACCTACCAAGGCCATTATGACTTGTATTACTCTACTAAGGTTTATCACTTTTCTTTGATAAGGTACATAAATGATATAGTTGAATTTAAAGAAGTTTTTGAAGGATTAAAGACCAGAAACTTAGAGTAGTGCACTCAATTTTAGAAATGACTTGGTTTTATTTGTATTACCCAATATTGTTATCCTTGTAAGAAACATTTGAAGAAACAAAATGCTTCTTTTGTTCATAATACTTGTTCAACACACTTGTAACATTCAATTTCGCTAATTGCCAGTTCTCTGGCTTCTTAATAATTAGGCATGTAGAATGTTTGTTTGGCCACAAGCCAAAAGCAATCCTGGATGTCCCCTATTATTACATTTCCAGATTAAGTGAGCCGCAAGAACTACGCCAAACCAGAAGTAGCTAATCCGGATAATGCTCCCGAGAAACTTAGCTCAATAATAAGCGACAATTCTAAAACCAATACGAGAAAGGGAAGAAAACAAAGGGTTAACAATAATCTCGTTAATGGTTAGGCGGTTTATCTCTGAAATAACTTTTACAAGACAATATAGAAGTTTTTATACCTACAGAAATACGTTTATCTTATAACATCCTTCTTATAATGATCTGTTATATCCTTCTTATAAGCTTATCCTTGACCCAACCCTTATAATTAATGAGTAAGATTAAAATAAGCCCTCATGGCTACTATCAGTACCTACTACTACAAGGGTTGACGTCTGGTTCTTATCTCTTAACAAATTCCAGGCTTATATTTCGTAGACGCACTTAGATGGATACGTAAATATTTGCTAAAGATGTAAACGAAATTAAATTGACGTCAATCAAAAAAACTTTAGAAGCTCCATTTAAAAACGGCATAACTACAAACATACTGTCTAAATGAAAAGCAACATTTTAGTGCAATCTAGTAATCGATCTAAAGTGCATAGCGCTAGCTCCATCAAAACGTGAACGGGCGATCTAATGAATGTGTAGGTGCTGTGTATTTGCTTGAGTAATGGGTTCCCAAAGCGTTGACAAAACGTTTTCCATCAGACCCTGAACTGTACGTGATACCGCAATGGCAAATGATGAAACCAAACCGAATGATGATCAGCATATCTGACGGCCCTGTAAAGAGAATAATTGACAAAGCCAGTCCATCGTGTGCTCTGCTCAGTGCTTCCGTGAGAATTTGCTCAATATAGAAAACGATTTGTTGGTGAGAAGCAGTTTCTGTGCGGGGTAATATGTTGGGGGTGGGGGGAGGCTAACGGTGGTCATTAGACGAAGCTAAGGGACGACATTCGCCATCTAACAAATTGCTCTGGTGATATCTTCACAGATACCAACGGTTCGACTGCACAACCTGACAAAAACTCAAGATAGAATCTAAAACCGTAAATGGGTCAGACGATTTGTATAGATCTAGGTAAGGTTATTTAAATATTCACGATATAATCATGAAGCTAGGTAGGTATTCTCTGAGCAAGTTTTAAGTTTGCTTTAAGTGAGATAGTTCAAAAGCCAATAAATATTTTACGTAGCTTACTATCGAAGTCATGGCTGCCGTGAAAACTTTCATCTTCATAAAGGTAAGCAGTAGAAGCTTAGAAATGCAGTGCAGAACATTTCAAAATTGATTTTTTTTGGCCTCGTTGATATGATTTTGTCAAATGAAACATTTTCAAAAAACCGTAATCTACTATTACTTCATAGAAAAGTTACTTAATATTTTCAGTAATCAATACTCTTACATACACCTAAAGAGTCTACTATCATATTATACAACTAGCAAAGCTCGTTGCACTGCTATTTTAAATACTAATAAAACCAAGAACCAAATAATTTTGCATGTGATAGACGACTCGTTAGTAATTCTAGTTTTCAAACGCCGAGATTCGATTTCAGATGAATTAGTGCAGATTGTACAGTCGAAGGCAGTCGGTACAGGCGGTGCATAATTCGCAATAATTTGACGCCCACCGTTTTAACGTAGTTAACTGTATCTCCGGTGGCCTCAGTGAATGCCCGCCTCAGTCTGGCTCGGCGAGTCTGCGACAGGGTTTGCGGACAGAGCAGCAGGCCGGCCTGTAGGTTAAAAAACATCGTCAAGATAAAGTCAAGCTAAAATTTTGCAAGAAGTTTGCGCCAATCAATTGAGGCTTTTTGATTCCTTAACACCTGTCATATTAGGTACAAAGAATTCTATTAATTTAAAACTTATGGCTTCCTATATTTTCTCACTAATTTTACTGACGACGTAATGCGTTATTGGATATGAATTAAAATCTGGGACAAACGTAATTTCTGCTTGACTGAGATATTTCCCTTGATCCTGTACTTTGTATATTTTAGAATGCGTTGAATCAAATATTTTTTTACAAATATTTTTGTTTTCGTTATAAAGAAGGTAAGAGAACCCGCCTCAACACCCGTACACAGCACTTACACGCTGACTGCAAAATGAATGTTTTCATATTCTGAAATTAAGATGGACGAGCTTTTCTGAGTGAAAGATGAAATATGGCTTTCCGCACAAGATTAATGCTATGAAAGTAGCGACCGCTACAGTTACATTACAGTCAATTTGGATAACTAAGCCTGCGACATTTAGAAGTTATTAACAGCTGTGAACATCAAATAAGACAATCAAAGCTGGCAGCAAGTTTCATCTCCGAAATGCCCATAATATCGAAGCTTAGGACATAGCTAAGTGCAGTTAAGAGAAGTTAAATTCGCATGTCCTAGAAAGGCAAGCATTACAAAAAGGCTCATCAAGCCAGAGTTCAAAAATGACACAAACTGGCCAATTGCCAAATTAAAACATTTAGAAATTTTACACTTACCTCACATTGCATGAGAACGGATGTAGTTGAATTATAGATAAAGAAAAGAAAACCTAAAGAAAATAAACCGATTTGCCTACATTGAAACATCGTCAGTCAATCAGGTTTGTGTCTTGTAAATGATAATGTAATTTTACCTCGGACCTGTTTCCTGCTATGCTTCCGTATGAACACCAGGGTAACCCTTAACTTTTTAAACATTTTTAATCAATAAGGAACAAAATATTATTACTTCAGTCTTCACGTTTCCAGAGTTACATAATACGCTTCTTGATTTCCTACAAGGTATAACAAAACAGGCTTAATGTATTCGGAGAAAATGTTGCGAAGGGGAAATGATAATGCCCCTTTAAATAAATTAAGAGAAAACAAGTAAACATTGGCCTTGAATATTATATTGCTTGGTTTATTTATTTCATGTAAGTATGTTTATGAAACGATTTCATGGTAAAAAGTAGACAGAATACTTAAACGGTTTCGACGATAACACAGCTGTTTTCTGCAAGTAACTCAGTTACTGTCCTAATTAAGCACGGACTTTTTTAAGTGCCCGCTCGTCCGTTTGCTCTGCAATTTACCCTGAAAATGTTCGTTCTCGTTAAAAGTTTCCAGATGTATTTTTTGCCTATCAGTCTTTCTCGGATTACTTTTTCAGCCTATCAGTCAAATGGGAAAATTAATCATATCGGATTAGTTGAGATGTCTTACTCCATTTGTATATTTATTTCAACTTAAGTGAATTAGGCGTTTTTCTTGACATTGTTTCCGGATTTACATAAAAGCTTTTACCGTCATGAATGGGTAAACTCTAATTGAATTTCCTGTATTGAAGATATATTTGAAGCCGATACCACACTAGGCTACATTTGCATTCAAGCGCCACCTACCAGCAGTTTGACTAACCTGTTTGAAAGGCCTCATCCCTCCATTGATACGTAGAGAGTCCGCAGCGATGCCGGCGATTCCATCCCCTGGTTCCCTCAGCTGTCGCAGTGAGGCGCTCGGGTGGTGGTGGGTGTGATGGGGGCAGTGCGCCGCGCATGCGCTAGACTCTGGCTGTGAGCTCTGTCGAATGATTCTGGTACTTGAAGTCGGAAGTAGTAAGGCAGGAGGTTGTATAACCGGGCAAGTGCTGACGGCGTGGAGCGAACTGCACCCGCAAGCGTAGTGTGCCGCTGAGCGAACGCTTTCCCTCGACACAGAGCGCGCTAGTTGTAACGCTGACATTGGTGCGGTAGATTGCCGCCTTTCGCAAGCGCGGCATCTATTGTAAGTGTGCGGTACTAGTTGGCAGGTCACTGACCCCCGATGGGAACAGGTGGCAACGGGAGATACCAGCGTCTGTGGCCGGTCTGCCGGTTGGTCACGACATTGCAGTTCTATATCCGGCACGCTTCTAGCATTCCCGTCTTCCAGTCTTAGAGATGTAGCGCTTTCTTCGCTTCCAGGGCCACCTGATAGTTGTGGTCTTAAATGCGTAGTACAGTCTTGTCTTTGAAGCACTGGTTTGACTGATCGGTTTTCTGATGAAGATGACGAGGGGACTATGACAGTAACCGATGGTCCAGAGACTAAAAGGCTGGCTGTTTCATCGCTGCTGCCGTACCCAGAGTTGGTTATAGCCTCATTGCTGTCTGTTGTAGGTACTGACATGTTTCTGATAGGTTAATCTGAAACAAATGAAAATTTTTTTAATGGCATGTGATATTGTATTTTCAACATAACTTATTGCAAACCAAAAGCTCTTTAAATTATCGCTAAAGACCGGACTTAATTGAAATATAAAGAATTGTCATAAAAATTAATGAGAATGTATGTCAAGTTGTAAATATTTCCTGTGTTAGCTTGCGTCTTTACTACAAAATATTATGTCAAATTTCTTGAAACAAAACAGTTGGACTAATAAATTCTACTAGCCTTGAGTATAACTAAAACGGAATAAAATGATCTACCCTAGGGCCCAATTCTCATAGCTGTTATGGGTTAAAAGGTCACTGGGGTTTAAGGTCAAACATATACCAGGAAACATTATTGTTACTATTCATGCGATTGCTTTGCGGAAAATTTTATCCCGTTTTATCCTTGATTAAATCTCTAACAAAGTTAAAATTACGAATCTCTAGTTGCACTTTGTTCAAACTAGTTTTGTTGTAAATGCAATTTTTGTGATTGTCCCAAGTTCTGCTTTTTATTTTTATAATATTCGCAAGCTCTATCAAAAGGATAGCGGCGTTTGCGGCAGTCTTTCTTACAAGAGCGGTTGCGACCGCGTTGTAAGATATTTTACAAAAAACAGTACTGCGACACCTTCGAGTCGAAAAACTACCTTAAGTTTATCCTCGAAAAGAAACAATACAACCTTATTTTACTCGTTTGAACTGTTTTTTGTATAGGTTTTCACCGAAATAGATTTACTGGCCCGTCCGCAGGGAGTACCGCGGATTACCGAAGCTTTTCAGTAACCCAGAAGGAATCCGAAGTTGGATGACAACGAGTTGGGATAAGGAATATTTATTGCAGGTCCTCCTGAGGTTTTGGGACTATAAAGGTAACTGTAAAAATAGGACCGTGAAATAAGTTACAGAGATTTCTTTACAGTGAGTTGAAAAGGAAAACGTGAAATGGCGATAAGTATCATCATCATTCTCCTTGCCTTATCCCGTTCTCTGTCGGGGTCGGCTACCTAACCTAGGGGATTTGACGTGGAACCAAGTTTTTACACAGAGCGACTGCCATGTGACCTCTGCAACCCGAAGGCTAACCTGGCCCAAATCCTAGGTTAAGTCACATTTAATATATATACGTATATATCACAGAAATTTATCCAAAGTATTTTGTCGTACGTCTCTTTTTTTTATGAATCAATGATATTTATTTGTAGTACTATTTTTATTTTACATAATTTTAAGTACTATATTATTATATGTAGTTAGGCACTTTATAGGTATAAATATTCAAAGCAGAGAGATGCCTTAATTGCTGCCTAACTTCATAACCGCTGAGTTCGAACTTCAGAAGGAACTACCTACCTTACATGTAAATTAGGATAATTACTATGCTAACTGGTGTGATTCTTAGTACTGGATCGTAATTGAAGCTAAGTACCCTTGAAGTCATGATTTGAGTGGGTAGCTTCGTTCTAAAAGTAAATTAGGTGAAATAATATTTTATTTAGATCATTATTATCAACAAACAAGGCCCTCGCTGTTATATCTGTCATTACGACAAATTTTGATGCGGGTTTTAAGTAGGTAGGTAGAGTGATTCAAGAGGAAAGTTATTTGTAATATATTTTGGGGAAGTGTCTTGTTGCCATAGGAAAGAAAAAATTCTGTAGAGAAGGTATATGAAAGTACCAAATCAGATAATTATTTACAATTTCAAGGAGACAGTTTCTGTGGTTGTATAACAACCGCAACTAGTTCTACGGAATAATGTTAAACAAACTCGTTATTTCGTAGTATACTGTTTCTCTTCAAAATATTTTCGTAATATGAAACGAAGCTGCCATCAAAACATGCAACATTGTTGTACTTAGAATATTTGTTTATGACAATGTAAGTTGATGAAGTTTGCAGTGAGAGTGCAGCATAGCATGTCATAAAATGATTTTATAGTTTAAAAGAAAAAAAACAATACCTGATTATTTTTGCATAAATTGCTTACCACCTTACTACTATATCTACTAAACTATAATGGCCATGATGACTTGCATTGCAGGTTGAATGAGCTACGTTCTGAAACGTTATTGTGTATGAAAATACGAAGAGATGACGTCATGTCTCTCTACTTTGGATGGCGTCAAAACATTTACTTGTTTATATTATTTTCCTATTTATTAATTCATACATACATACATACATATATCACGCCTTTATCCCTTGCGGGGTAGGCAGAGCGTTAACGGCCGCAAGAATACGGTCGCTATCGCCACGTCTGACTTTTTTGAGGACTGTTTTCCAAGGTTGTTTTGGAAAACATGTGTATCACTATAGTTATTAATTCAAGCTTTGAATAATTCGAAAAGCTATAAATGTAGTATGTAGTATTATTGGACAATAGTTTTAAGTAAAAAACTTTCGTATTTTTTTAATGACCCAGTCATCGAGCAAACTGAATACTTTTTTAAAATAGGTACTATTTTGTTTTCTGGTAAGCTTCAAAGCTGGTATCCAATGACCTGAAACGATTTGTTTCTTGGTCCACTTGGCAAATAAACTACGTATCGGTTCTTTCACATTTCACTGCTCATTTATCGTTAACAACAATTTTCACTTTGGGCAAAAATATTTTGAATTAAAGAAAAAAAATTACCTACCATATTCTATAAAATTTTATTCTTCCTAAAAGTAATTCATACAGTCATCTAATAATAAAGTCAGTCCTACAGATAAGGAAAGCTTCTTATATGCGAAAAATTTTCTGCTGCTTTTATGAGTGCAGTGAAATGAGCTGCCTTCCTTATGATGATGCAGTAGTTTCCTAATGCACTTTAGGGATTAAACTGCAGTCTGGAAGTGATGCATCCAGTTTTTATGTCGTGAACTCGTTTAAAGGTGTAAATTCTTAACGCAAAATTTCCCGTGAAGATAAAAAAAAACCATTTAGAGAGTCATGAAAAAGCTTTTGAATGTTAAAATCACGGTTGAAATAGATACATGTAATTTAATCACAACCAAATTGTTTATATACCTACTCTTACAAAAACTTTTATAGATCCAGTAACGTAAAACGTCACGAAAGTGCATTCAAATGAATTAATTAAACGCTAAAATCACAGTTTAAATAGGTACTCGTAATGTAAATCTACATTAAATTATATCACCGCGTTTTTATACCTACTGTATTTTAAGCAAATATTTTATTATTATCATGAACAGTATGCCGTGTGATGCCGGCTTAGAATAGCATCACCCCTTTTCTTTCCCGTGGGTGTCGTAGAAATCGACTTAGGGACTAAAGGGTTTCATGTGTATTGCAATTTTAGGCGACAGACTGACAACCTGTCACTATAGTAACGCATTTGGATAGCTTCAAGCCCAAGCCGAGCAATATATTACATAACTTGCGCAGTAATAACGTAAAAAACCAGTTGCTTGTACCACGACACAAGCTATCTAAATCTGAACGGTCGGTTTACGTGTTAGGTCCGTCGGTTTATAATCGCTTGCCGGACACGATCAGAGATGCAGCTTCAATATATACTTTTAAAAACAAATTAAAAAATTGGCTTCTTGAAAAGCAATTTTATGATTTTAAGGAGTTTTTGGGTGCCCCACTATTGTAAAGAACTTGTAATTTAATTTGTCTTATACTCGCAATTATTGTTTTTATCTTTTCTATGATAATTCACCTTATTGTAATTTAAATTATAATTTACCAAATGACGTGTAATAAATGTTATTAATAAAGATATTGTATTATATTGTATTGTATTGTAGTAATGCACGGCTTATCTGAAACAACCCTCAAACATTTGTCAGACGTGGCGATAACGACCGTAATTTTATGGTTGTTGACGGTCTGCCTAACCCGCCAGGGATATAGGCGTGATATGTGTATGTATGTATGTATGAACAGTAACATTTAAGCATTACTCCAAACCTTTATTGAAGGCAAAACATGATAAAACTTTTATAACTTGGAGTAAAAACAACAGAGTAGCGTTTTAACAAGACACCAAAACGGAAACACTTAAAGCTTAGCGTCAACGTCAAAACAAGCCACAATATAAATGAGATAGAAATGGGTAGTTGGGAAAGTTCAACCTGTTTTTCTTCCTAAATTAGTTAAAGTTTGACAGGCGAAAGCAGTCAGTAGCATTCAAGGTATGTTGAAGCAGAAGTCAGAAATACGGACGATGGTATTTACGTGTTGTTTTTGTCAATCATGTCGTAAAAATGGAATATTACACACACACACACATATCACGCCTTTATCCCTTGCAGGGTAGGCAGAGCGTTAACGGCCATAAGAATACGGTCGCTATCGCCACGTCTGACTTTTTTGAGGGTTGTTTTCCAAGGTTGTTTCAGAAAACATGTGTATCACTGTAGTGACAGGTTGTCAGCCTGTCGCCTAAATAATTGTAATACACTAATACCCTCGAGTCCCTTAGTCGCCTCTTACGACACCCGCGGGACGGACGTAGGGTGATGCTATTCTAAGCCGGCATCACACGGTTAAAAATGGAATATTATTATTTGAAAATGGCGGCTCCTACTTTCGAAATCATTTATCGGAAGTGAAAATTCTGTCACCACCAATCATGAGTCGTCACCGAAAGGTAACTTCAGATTGATTTAGGTAATGAGATTTTAAGCTCCCAGTTTTGAAGCCCCTCCATCAACTTTGCTTTCAAATGTTGAAGCTTTCAGTTCTTATTTTGAAAGAGATTAAAAATGTAGCACTTTTAAGACTTTGCTTCGTTTTACTTTTTTTTTCTCATCATTGGTAAGTTGTGTAATTCATACCGTTTATCATTTTCTCGGAACTATTGTGAAACGTGACTAAGTAGAAATGAGACAGACGGTAAGGGTAATGAAATCGAGTTGTTGGTAAGTACCATGACACGACCATGACGATATGGTTCACAAAATGATATTTAAAATGACAATTCATGACAGTAACAATTTTATTTTACGATATGTATGATATCCGATTAGTATGCAACTTCGTATACAATAGGTAAGTTAAAAACCCGATACAGCAATAAAAAGAAGTCTAAAAACTAAAACCCGACTACTGAGATTTCGCGCTCTAAAAAGTAAGAAACAAGAAATCTGAAATAATAACTACTCACGATTGAATATGTTTTTCGTCTCCAAAATTCATACAAAGTAAACAGCTATTATATTATATACAAAGTAACAGCTAATTTATTTTTATGGCAGTTTAATATAAAGTTCATAGTGGTTTTCAGGTGAAAGCTGTGGTCGTTTGCCACGTTGCCCTATTTATTTTATAAACTAGATAGTACTAGAACACGTGGCAAACGACCACAGCTATCACCTGAAAACCACTATGAACTTTATATTAAACTGCCATAAAAATAAATTATAATAGCTGTTTACTTTGTATGAATTTTGGAGACGAAAAACACATTCAATCGTGAGTAGTTATTATTTCAGATTTCTTGTTTCTTACTTTTTAGAGCGCGAAATCTCAGTAGTCGGGTTTTAGTTTTTAGACTTCTTTTTATTTTAATTATTTTGGGGTTGTAAACTTAAATTTTACCGATTGTTTGTTGGAAGATGTAGGTAGGTACGAGTTTAAACTGTATTATGATTTTGTTAGGTATATATAAAATATGCTAGTAACCCCTAATGCTAAACCCAGATGTCGCTGTTAGTTTTATTAATAATACTACTTAAATGGCTTAATAGCACTACCTTTTCCAAAAATTTTGAAAAGTGCGTGTTCCCCTAAGAATAAGAAATTTAACCGCAGTAAAGAGCAGCCTATGTTTTATTCTAAACATTATTTCATCTTTGTACAAAGTATCATTTGAATCTATTCAGCCGTTTTAGCACCAAGTCCTAACAAACACACATCCGCGTTTATAAATTATATATAAGGAATTAGGAACTAGGATTAGGATTAGTAGGATCTCTTATGTACCTACCTATCTACGCGTTAAATTAATTTAAATGTGATAATTTTCGCGGTACTTTTCTACTTCGATCCCATTAAATATGAAGAAAAATATGTCAGATCTGAGCCTAAGGAGTAGCTCTATCTTACCATAGCTTATACACAGATATTTAGCGTATGTAGTGCTATCACGTCTTGTCTGCCTTTCGTTTTCATCATCAGATCAGCTCCACGAGTATGACACATACCGACACCACACCGATACCGATACCAATGTACCTGCTGCTTGTAGAACGTGGTTGAACAATTCTGACTTAAGGGCTTATTGAAGACCAATGTGGCGCAGTGGTAGTGCGACTGCCTTTGACGCAGAAGGTTCCGGGTTCGATTCTCGGTGGGTCACTCACAAAGTTGATATTTATCAGTTTGTGAATTTGTTCCCAGTCTGGTGAGGACATTGCAGGCTGAACCACCCGATTGTCCGTAAGAAAGATGGTTCCGTGTTTCGGATGGCACGTTAAGCCGTTGGTCCTGGTTGTTGTCTATGATCACTTTAGACGGCGGTCGTAACACAACCATGTCAGAATCCTGCTACTTGCAGAAGGCGGTTGAAAAATTCCGACACTAGGGTTCATCGGGTCGTTGGACGACTCGGTGTCCCACACGAAAAAAGAAATTGAATCGTTAGACGGCTCGGGGTCCTACACGAAAAGAAAGAAAGAGAAAAACCGATGTACCAATTTCATACTAAATTGACATTGCGTAAATGCAAGAAAGTTTTAAACTTTCACCTACATTATATATATTTTTGAAATGTGCTATTTAAGCCCTTTTGTTTGATACCCAACACGATACCACTTGAAGAAAAAAAAATTTTTGTTCGTATCTTTATGCATGCTAGAGGGCGCCATGTTCACTTTATTGTGACATCACATAGCCTATAACCATCGGACTGTTTAGACGCATCTACTGACACCTCATTTGTCAAATTCGGATAAGTAGATTCGTAGCTAGGAGGGAACAAAGGAATTATTGCCACATACATACATACATACATACATACATACATACATACATACATACATACATACATACATACATACATACATACATACATACATTCCGGTCAAAATCATAACCCTCCTTTTTGCTTTGCTGTAGTCGGGTAAAAATAACGCAAAATGACGTCTAAGTACTTCGTATATTATAGGCACGATAAAAACCGGATACGGTAAAAATAACGCGAAACTATGTTTAAGTAATATTTTTCTATTGTACGATTGCGCCTTTGTAATAAACGCCTTTCATATTAATCTTTGTTTTTATTTCAGTTCTGAAGTTGATTCTTCAACCAAACTCATCTAAAGTGTCATGAATACAATGAAACAACCAGGATGTTTTGGGAAATCCTGTTCTGAGATTGACATCAGGAAATTTCAAACATACAACAAGCTTAAAGAAGTAAATCATATAATCCTGTCACGTCTACAGAACATGTGGTTCCCAAATTGTGGAGCAAACATGTAACAAAGTTTACGACAACGAGGACGTTTGACGGTTTTCTTACATTCGACACACAAATATTTTATATCATTGGGTATAAAAAATTGTTTTTTTTTTATCTTACTGGACCAACGATTATAATTACCTATCATAAATCCGACAATAATTATGAAATCTACGTTTTTTGATTGTGTTTACCGATCCACAATATGAGTACGAACTACTGGAGCGACTTATATAAAATTAAAAATTGATAATATTTGTGTAATGAATGATTTAAGTACCTTTTTACTATTCTCAAGGTAAAGGAGTGAGAATTAAATTATAAAAAGCAATTCTAAATGAAAAACAAAACGACCTCAATCCATAATATACTTAACCAATGCAAATTACATGGCTAAGGGCCTCCCTTCCCTTTTTTAATCAACCCAAGTTGTAAAATACCCTTTTATATCAAACGTCATGTTTGTAAAAGGGAAGCAAAACAAAGCGCACTTTACACTTTACAAAGTGCTAAAAGCAATATCACTTTCATAGTGGTAGGTTAAACACAGTGGCTTTTAAAGTGTAACACCCATGTAAATATTTCGCACTGGAATCTGCATTAAAACTTTTAGTTTTATTCCGGGAATTGTATTGGTCAGACTTTTTATAATATGTAACTACGTATAAGACTGTTCCTTTAAGGCTAAATGGTTATAGGTAGGGAAGAATTGGCTATTTAAGTGTAAGGGCGAGCTTTCCAAATACTGATAGAGGTCATGGCGATCAGGAAACTGAACAACTTTTCTTTAGGAAAATAATAATTATGTCAGGAAACGTTAAAAATGCTTCACATCCCATAGTAAAAGCAGTCAGCTGATCATGATTTTGTATGAGAGACCGATCTCTTTCGATCGAAACCCGAGTTTTCGTCGTTTTCTGACGCGTCATGTTGCGAAAGGATGCTGTTTAGTTTCATGATTAGAATCCACCCATCAGTATTCTTATGGCCGTCATTTACACCCGATATTACCGGTAAATGTATTGAGCGACTAAAACATTTCATACAGTTTCAACAGTGTAATACAGTCACTAAGTACAAAATACAATTGTGCAACCCAATCTGCATTTATTTTCGATGTAGCATTTGCATTAAAATGCAAAAAGCCAATCGTTGCTAGAAGGCAGCGGAGGCGTGTTTTTTATAATATGAAAACGAGACATTTAGTAGGTAAGTATGTGTGTGTATGTAGCAGGTTTTTTAATACAATATTTGAAGTCAATTCAGTCATCATAAATCCATTTGTGATAAAGTTCTTACCAAAAACGTGTTTTTGCTATCACGTAACAAAATAGATTGTATGTGTCTGTCAAGTAAGTAGGTACATTTTGTTTGAGCGAAGTGTATAGTATCTCTGTAGGGGTGCTTTTATTTCTATTATCGAGTTACTGCAAAATCTAGTTAGTTTCCCTCGAACAGTTCTCTATATCGTACTAATCTGTTTAGAAGCGGACGCGTCAATAACGGATCCCGTGATGTGCGGCTATGTCACGTAGTACTCAACAAATAACTGGTAGGAGGATTAAAACATCCTAAATACACAGGCTATGGAGAAATAAAGTTGATGTTAGTAAAATAAATAAATAATTTTGAAACACATCTAGTCGACAAACGACCCAATGCGCATCGCACACTTAACGCTCGACAAACTGCTAAAATATCGCAGCGGTCTGTCAGATCCATACTAGAAACTCCCCATACTATCGACGGGTGACACTACCATAGCGCTGCGTCAATAGCTGTTGAGCGGTTTTAGTATGGGGATTGACATTTCTATATCTGGTATTAAGTGTTTACCAAGCTATAAAAGATACCCGAAATGACAATTGAACGAAACTTTTTCAACAAAACAGCATTTTCCCTCATATAGCGACGTATTTTCACCAGAAACCGGTCTACACTTCATTATTCACTAAACATACTCGTTATTTAATCGATACACTCATCATTTTATCAGAAATGGTGGTCCTGAAGTATTTGTACCGAGGTCGGTCACGCGATTGGACTATTAAATTGACATGAAGTAGGGTTCTACAATCATCGCCAATATGGTCTGTAACTTTTTACTACCTACTCCAAAACCTAAAAAAAATTGTGTTTTTTTTTAACTAGGAATACAATAAAAAGGATCGACTTTGGTTTTCTTTATTAATTATACCCCTACGTTAGCGTGTAGGTAAGAAAAAAATATGTGCGCCGTAATTTAGCGGTGTTTTTTGCATTCGGTTTTTTGACCAAAGTAGTTTAGGAACTCACATAAAAATCGGTATATATCACGTCGACGCTTAAAATTGCGGTAGGTAGCTATTACCAACCGCAATATCTGAAAGCCTGAAAATCTTCTGCCAGTAACAAAGGAGTTTCAAAATATAATAATTATTATACCTATTTTAATTTTATGACAACTCTTTCATTACAATGTGTTATCATAGTATGATTTTGCACACTTACCTACCCGTTTTTCATGATTAAATATGCTTTGTAAGTAGTTAGATACCTACCTACTCAACCCGAAGGAGGCCACATCGCATAATTTATGGAGCAGCAGCGTGTCATTTAATAATGCTACGACAGATTTTCACCTTGCGAAAATATCACCAACACCTTATTATTTTTCTGCGCTGCTGTTAGCATTTTTATTACCGCGTTTATTTTATTTTCTAAAATGTGTGCTTAACAATGATTTATCTTGTAGCTATAGGTTAAAAAGATATATTCGCAATTTAGATAAACGTTTTGGGTGACCCGCGCATGTAGAAAAAGGAGAATACTAAAATTCGGTCGGCCCCTTTGTATGATTGCCATGTAGGTATGTCGCAGGTTTTCGATAAAATTTTGGTTTTAGTCCATTTTGTCATGAAACTTATCAAATTTAAGTTTTTTGAATCTAAAACCTTTATTGTTCCAGTTTCTACTTACATAAAATTGAGTTTAAATTTAGTCATATACCGGTTTTTAGCCAAAAAACTGATTAAATCAAAAACCTGCAGCAATGAAAGTAAAATGCAAAGTAAAATGAATCTTGCCCTCAAACCTCGTTCTTCGTTTCCCAAGTAGGTACTTGCCTTTGTAAAATATAGCGGAATATTCATAAGTTCGTCACTGGCTTCAAATGTAGCCGTTGTGGTGGGTAAAATGTAAATACTAAGGATTTTATTCCAGAAACGCGAATTGATAGTCCATTGCAGCTCGAGTCTTGTAAAAGGCAAATAAAGTATGCTAGGGTTTTATGTGTATTACAATTTCAGGCGACAAGCTGACAACCTCTCACTACAGTGATACACAAATCATCTGAAAGGGCCCTCAATACTTGTCAGACGTGGCGGTAACGACCGTAATTTTATGATCGTTAACGCTCTGCCTACCCCGCAAGGGATAAAGGCGTGATTTGTGTGCGTGTGTGTTGCTGCTCTTATTATCCAAAAAAAATGGAATAATTCGAGATGCCCGCACAAGTATTTTCTTGACAAGAAAATAACTAGGTATCTCGTGGGAATGATTTTTAATTTATAGTATTTTATATGTGAGACAAAATTAGTTGAATTATTTACCTTAGTACCGCTGATTACTTGTGTGATATCTGCCTTTGCATCGTACATGCCATACAAACTTCTAGGTATGGCAGGATTTGCACAGCACAATCAATAGCTTGAAAAAGCAAACTATTATACGGGGATTTAACAGCAATAATAAAATACGTAACTGTATTTTCTACGAATCATCTTTAGCCTTCAATATTTGTCAGACGTGGCGATAGTGTCCGCATTTTAACGGCCGTTCACGGGCTGCCTATCCCGCAAGGGATAAAGGCGTGATATCTGTGTGTAACTATCTTTTTCTGAAGTAAGTATCTACGACTTAAACGGTGCGCCATAAAATAAAGTGCTTCGTGTACATTTCGTCCATAAACTGTACGAGTTTACGATATGTCTACAATAATAATAGTTTGCATCATAAAACTTGTCCTTTGAAACAGTCTCATATCTCACTACATTGTACCTACCTATGACAAGCATTGTAATCAGTAGAAACTAAATCCTGACTACGATAATTTCAAAGTTTATTTGAAGTGTAAAAGAATGAAGTGTTAATATTTTAGTCAGAGGGTGTCACCGTGCTACTGACATTGACAACCGATGTGGTGCAGTGGTAGTGGGACTGCCTTAGACGCAGAAGGTTCCGGGTTCGCTTCTCGGTGGGTCACTCACAAAGTTACTATTTATCACTTTGTGAATTTGTTCCCAGTCTGGTTAGGACTTTGCGGGCTGAACCACCCGATTGCCCGTAAGTAAGATGGTTCCGTGTTTCGGATGGCACGTTAAGCCGTAGGTCCCGGTTGCTGTCTATGATCACTTAGACGGCGGTCATGTCAGAAGCCTCCTACTTGTAGAAGGCGGTTGAAATATTCTGACACTAGGGTTCATCGGGTCGTTGGACGACTCGGTGTCCCACACGAAAAGAGAAGAGACCGTGCTACTAGATTTTCTGAGACGAATCTAACGACACCTCATTTATATAAACATTTGCTTAACTGTTTAGGCTGTAGCTCGTGAAAATGAATTTACTTATGATACTACACATATACGGACTTAAAATACATAGCATTGAAATCCATAACCTTCTTTGCGAGGCCGTCGGGTAAAACACAACAAAAGGAGCGCACTGTCCTTATTTCGAAAGCTGTGTTCTTTCTCGGCCCGGTGGTCAGACTTCGCTTTGGTATCCGGAGGTCGTAGTTTCAATTCCCGAGGATTTATGCTTATCACTTTTGAAATGTTCCCAGTATTATTAGGTCATTGTAAATTGAACCACCCGATTGTCCGTAAGAAACAATACCCTGATACGGGTCTCTCAGTGTAGTGTAAGATCACTAAACGGTGGCCTGTTCGTTTTGCAACCAAGTCAGATGCTTACTAGAATAGGTGGTTTAAAACTCCAGGGTTCATCAGGTAGTTCATTGACCCGTTCTCCAACATAGCAGAAGAAGATCTTACAATTTTGTACAAAAGCACTCACTTTAGAACCAACAAAAGAATCGCACTGTTCTTTTATTTCACAGTCTTTTACTTGATTGTGTCCTCAGGCGAAATGTATATTATTCAGTGTTTTAAATATTGAAAGCTTCATTATTTTGGTGACGATATTTTCATGTCTGTTGCTATATATTGTAACGAAAAATAATGTGTAATTATATCTTGGTTACTGTTTATACAGCGATTTGACTATGTATGGTAAACTTTAAGTTTGTTGTAACTAAAAATTTTAAATAATGTGGGCAACTTACATATAATAAAAGTTGTAAGATGCAAATACTTATGGATTACCGCTTTTCTTACAGCTACAATGGCGTTTGTCTTTCAAAGGCAGTTTTTTTGTATGATACGCTTTAGGTGCTCAACTTAAATGTACAGTACCTGGTTGATCGAGCATTAAGGCATTAGCAACATCATTACTTTAGTTGCTTTTTCTCACGGTATTTACCGGTCAAGCGGAGATAAATAATTACTTTCGTGCTCAAAGCTATGTAGATGTGTAATTCCCCAACAACCCTAGTAACGACTAAACATGATTTCTACTGGATCAAAGGTTTGCATTTAGATTTCTCTTAGAGCAACACGGTCTAAAATGCAATTCCAGACCAGCTTCTCCACGAGTCAATACAAACTAAACCTAGGACACGTGTTCTACAATTACTAACATAGTAATCAAATATCTCCGTGTTCTGTTAAATTGAACTTACCCATCAGAATCAGATGGCCCTAGGTAATTTACTCTTGGGAGTGGAGGCTAACGACAATTTTCTTTATACATCTGATACAACATTTATTTAGATACCTACATAGTTCCTAGTTTAGCTTTGGATAAAAAATTGATTCATTTTGATTTTTAAAAGATAGTTCCAAACTGCGGAAAGGCTGATAACTAAGAAATTTCACAGCTATATCCTATTCATGTGACATTATGTTTAACGTTGATCAACCAAGGCCTTCTAATAAAAGTTGTCTGTTCTTCTTCTTCTTCACTGTTTGTTGAAAAACATGTTTATTTATTTTTAATTTCGGGTACTAAATCAATTTTTCTCGCAGCCTTCATTTGTGTGTTTTCTTAGTAACTACAAACAGGAAGCTAATGTAATCAAACTTGACTCCTTCTGAGAAAACCCCAAGGCACATAATGAGATTGGATACCAAATGGAATCCAATTACAAGATATCCATTAAATTAATGAGTTGAATACAATATTCACCATCAGATTGACAGGGAGTATTAATTGAATTGTGTTAGAGTAACAGTCTAATACATACCTATCAATGAAAAGAATATTAAGGAAAAGGCACCAATATCAGCACGTTAAAAAGTTGTATGCTCAAAAAGTCATGGGCCTGGTTCATTTTGTTGAAATATTCACAGTTAACTTTTATAATTATATACTTACCAATTCAATATTATCATATCAAAAAAATATATTGATACTGCTGGCAGAATACAAATTTAATCTTAATAAAGAGCTTTAAAGATAGTAGCCATCTAATTATTGCGGTATTGTGAAGATTATAAAGGAACTAATTGAATGGAGCCTACATTTTTACTCATCCGGATCCGCTGTCCGGGACTCATCAATTAACAAAAACGTCTTAATGGCGCCATTTTTATACGAAGCCCTTTAAATAAAATTTTATTTCAATAGGATTTTAAATAAAATCTTAGCCGCGAACTAGCGAAGACCGATGTAGCGCAGTGGTGGTAATGCGACTGCCTTTGACGCAGAAGGTTCTGGGTTCGATTCTAGGTGGGTCACTCAGAAAGTTGATATTTATCAGTTTGTGAATTTGTTCTCAGTCTGGTTAGGACATTGCCGGGCTCAACCACCCGATTGTCCGTAAGTAAGACGGTTCCGTGTTTCGGATGGCACGTTAAGCCGTAGGTCCTGGTTGCTGTCTGTGAACACTTAGACGGCGGTCGTTACACAAACATGTCAGAAGCCTGCTACTTGTAGAAAAAGTTGAAAAATTCTGACACTAGGGTTCATCGGGTCGTTGGACGACTCGGTGTCCCACACGAAAAAGAAGAAGAAGCAGTGAACTCAATTTAGTCCAAGTAGAAAAGAGTACTTCTGGTCAAACTGAGTAGCATAGGCTAAGGAGAATTCTCCGTATACTTGCGCCACATAAATTGACAAATTACACGAAACTTCTGTTTTGTACGTACGTTATGGTCTTGAAACGTACAGACAGAGTTATGAACTAACTACACAGAAAGTGGTGGCAAAACTACATACGTAGTTAAGGAATCATTGTTGAAGAGCTTTATTAGATTCAAAAGGCATTGAGTTATGAAACAAGAATCGTTGACAGAGAGTTTTTTGTATTTTTTTATATGTAGTTTAATAGGAAATACTGTTTAATAACTGGGTAAGCAATTAGGCATTGTAGACGAAGTTAAGCGTAGAATAGTTTGAATCACGAACAAGTAAAACCATAGGCTAAATTAAAAAAGTTATTAAAACCTTCAACGCCATACTCAGGTATAGTCGCTGATCTTTAAAACATACAACAAACAAAATTATAAGTAAATAAGTAGGTCAGACACAGGAATTCAACTCGAATCAACAGATTATTCCGGGGATCAAAACATCCTCACATACCAGCTCTGCAAGTCGCCGATAAGCAAACTAGGCTGTTCCCTCCTCTTGCATTTAATCCAAAGGTTTAATCCGTTTATTTGGGTCGTATAGGCATCAACTTAGCTAATTTTGTTTGCTTCGGTAACTCAATTGGCGGAGTGGTGACGAGTATTGGGCTGAAATTCTTACTTAAAATTACATACATACACAAATCACGCCTATATCCCTGGCGAGGTAGGCTGAGCTTCAAAGTTCGTTACCACCACGTCTGACAAATGTTTAAGGGTCGTTACAGATAAGTCTTTTGTCACTATAGTGACTGGTTCTCAGCCTCTCGCCTAAAATTGAAAACCGCACATGAAACCCTCGAGTACCTTAGTCGACTTCTACGAGACCCAAGGGAAAGAAATGGAATGATGCTATTCTAAGCCGGCCTTTCATAGAATTGCTTAAATTTATTTTATTATCACTATTTTAGCCTACACTGTCGGAAATTATATTAAAAAGAAAAATAAATTTTATGAAAAATAAATGAAAATGAAAAAATTGGTTGTTAAAGCCGTCCTTTAATTATTTTTTCATAAACTGAAAATAAATTTTACAAGATTCTGTCTTGTAATGAAATGTGTGTCAAAACGTACAAACTTTATGAACTTGGTCAGGTTTATTTCAGGATAAAAACATTCAAAGTCATATTTTGCCTGCCTTAAAAATAACTGTTACAAATATAGCTTAGTATACGATGGTTCCGAGTGCACTGGTCGTGTTCACACTTATGCAAAATCTATTTTCACTGCAGTCCGATGCACTTTGAGAGATACACACGGAACTGACTCAGTTGTAAAAATATGTAGGACAATTCGTCCCGGAAGACAGTGGTAAATAATGAAATGTTCTTCTAGGATTATCCTAGCTATTGTATTATAAAATAACAAGTAAAGATATTCAAGTTTAGGTGAGATATTTATCCAATTTTTAAAAGATAAAATTCGTTCTAGTTTACTTTTTACGACCTTTTCAAAACAAAACGCAAGCAGATCTGTACAAGTAGTCCATATGGACTCAGTTTCAAACGATTGATTAAAAGAAAAATCTAAAATCATATTTGTCTTCTGCTGAAGCAAATGCGTCAAAGAAATATTAGTCATCCATCCATCCATAAACATAACTAAGCCGACGTTTAACTTCGTGATTTTTGAACTTGTCTTATCTTAACTTCTGACCTTTTAGTATCCTATAAATCTGAAAGAGATTTGCAATAATGCCAAAGTGCAAATCTCTTTTATATGACTATAAGCTTCCGTTTATTAAAGCAGAGTTAAGTTATAGTTTTTTTTTTATATCTTTTCTAGTTTTTCTTGCAAGACACATCATTCTGTCAAAATAATTTTGGAGAAGTGTGTATCGTAAAGCGTGTACTGTTAATGTTTTTAACATTCCTATGGCATAATGGTACAATCAAACAATTTCTTCTAAGGAACATGTGGCAATAGTTACATAAAAACAAATTAGGACGTCCCTTAAAACTTACCATTCTGCTATTTAATTTCGCTACTACAGGGTTCCGTACTTAGTTCCTGGGGTAACTTCGTTTAGAATGATACAATACACGACCACAGCCTGTATGACCGATTTTAAAATTATATTTTTATCGCGTGAATCCAATTTCAGAAGTTGATGAGTAAATAAGACAGCGTTTTTCAGTCCAACCCTCGCGCTTCGGAACCAGATGTTATCGACTGATTTTCGGAAATAGCCTATCAGAACACAATTGCTCTTCATTTAAACCTGATAAGGTTCTAAATTACGTGTCTTTCTCATGGGGTTTTATTTAAAAAACCTAACTTGGTTTCTTTTTCCTTTTTTCATTGTTTTATCGTCACATTTACCTATAATAATTTTGTGCTATGTCGTTCACCGATATTTATGATGAACCATAGCGAAGAAGATTATAAAAATAATATTATGTACACTGTTCACTACTTTGAGCATTTGATGCAAACACGCACACGGTATGATAAATTGACTCAATAACAACGTTGTGTGGCTCGATTGTAGGACTAGAACTCACTATGGTTTCTTATACATTTACTAGCCAACAAAAACTGGGTTTATGGTAATAATTTATTCTCCTTGCCATATCCCGTTTCTCTATCGTGGTTGGCTACCTAACCTAACACAGAGGATTTGACGTGCAACCAAGTTTTTACACAAAATCGACTGCCATCTGACCTCTGCAAACCGAAGGCTAATCTGGGCCAAATCCTAAAATATTAGCTGCTCCAGTTTTGAAGCAGTATTGTTAAAGAAAATATTTCAAACAATGTGATATCGTGACCAAACATCGCATGCTAACAAACCGTTACATAGCAAAGTCTTCAATGCAGTTACTGCACTATGTAGTTTTTTATATTTCAAGTACTCTGTATTAAATTACCTAAGTTCTTAGGTATTTTAGAGAAAGAATTTTCTAGCATCGAGTGTATTGGAAACGGAAGTCTGATAAAAACGTTTATTGGATAAAATGAACTATGAAGGAAGAAGTGGAAATGACATTAATAAAACATCTCTACAAAACTGCGCTGCTAAGTTGACCTTTCGTTCCTTAAATTACACTTTTCATTCAAGTAACATTTGAAATCAGATGATATTTGAATGTGACTTAACCTAGGACTCGGGCCAGGTTAGCCTTCGGGTTGCAGAGGTCAGATGGCAGTCGCTCTGTGTAAAAACTTGTTTCCATGTCAACTCCCCTATGTTAGGTAGCCGACCCCGACAGCGAACGGTATAAGGCAAGGAGAATGATGATGATCACAGAAATTGAGGCACTTTCGTTATTACGATTTGGTAAAACACGAAACATAAAAAAACTATTTCGTATTTCGGACATTTAAACCTCATTTCACTTATTATTACACGACATCAGACAGAAAAAACACACATTTTAAATAATGTGATTCGTACGAAACATTAACTTGCGAAGTGTCCCGATTATATTTTTTTATAAAAAGTATATTTACTTTGTTAGTCTTCAACTATAAAAAATTTAAACGTCACCATGTGCGATTCGTCGGTAAACGTAATTTAGATTATGTTTAAAATAAAAGCATTTAGTACAATGCTACTGCATAGCATTCATTCTACCATCAATAACTACATATGCTAACTTATTGACAATTACTATGCTCTTAATACTGGTATATCAACCATAGGCTTAGCTCGATTTGGTTTACTAACGACAAGCACACCTCATCAACCCAAAAATTAAAAAAATACTATATATATTAATGGCATGAAAGGCTGGCAGATACATTTCAATGAAATTTTAGCCGATCATTAACCCAAATGGACAGAATACAGCCTTCTTCAATTTCGTTAAGTATTTCCGAGCTAAAATCATTATGAAATTACTTTGCTCTGCTTCCACAGGATATTTCAATACGACCTAATTATTATTAATTAAGTTATTTGAGTATTTTGCGCATAATGAGTCCCTTTATTTTCAAAGTTTTCATTTTTATACGGGGTGTGAGGGACATCATCCCGAATACTGATAGGGTGCAAGCAGACCATGAAATTGAATAACTTTCAACTTTGAAAGGAACATATGTCAGGAAACGTCACAACAATTTCGGCTTCCCATAGTAAATGCAGTCAGCTGATCGCGATTTTGTATGGGAGGTCGAAATTTTTAAGTCGTTTCCTGACATATGTTCCTAGGGGAAAGTTGTTAAGCTTCATGGTGTGCTTGCACCCTATCAGTTTTCGGGACGCTGTCCCTTACACCCTGTATATATAGTTACGTTTATTTCTGGTTGTTAAATGAAAAAAGCACACTGTACATGAACATTATTTTAAATTGTAGAAGGTATTCTTAATAATCTAAATAGTATTATAAAACTGTTACTAAGAGTTTCATGACGAAACATTTTGATTCGTGACGCGGGTTTATATGACCAAAATAATGTTCTTTGGTCGTTGTCTTTATACCGATGCAAGAAGTTGTCTTTAAGTAGGCCATAGTGGGTTACCTGCAACGAACAAATATAACAATTAGAATAGGAACCACAAAGAATAATATAATTAATTGTAAAGTAGACTCTATTTCTTAAAGTTATTTTAAAATTCATACTCATATAATAAGAAGAAAAGTGTGTTTGTTTGTTTTTGTCTCCCGACGCAACACGAGTGATTCCATATCATGTTTATCCTATTTGAGAAAGCAAATTTGAGAAATGAGAAAGTAAGTGTAAAATAGTTAGGCATCTACTTGTCGTGGGAGAGAGCGTATGTTAGACCCAAAGGAGAAGTGAAAAACAGCCACGACAGAAACCATGGGGCGGAATACTATCCTCGTAATAATGGTCCCATTAATAATCTCTCGTGTTTACGGTTGACAAGTTGCTACGATATTAACATACATTTGTCGCTACAATGGACGTGTGTGCACATCTTGAAATATCGACAGGTGAATGCTGGAAATTCATTCATTTTCATGATATTCAATGGTTCGGCGAACAATGTATTCAGGTCAGTCAGAGGGTTTACTGAAGATTGAATACTGTGTGAACGATAAATTATTCAGTTAACCTACTTCAACTCCTCTTTCTTTTTCAAAATAAAAAATATTTTCAGTAAGCCTTGACCACTTAACCTTTATTTTAGCCACGCTGACAACCTTAGCAGGGGATTTTCTTGGATGAGCTCGCTAGTTTGTCTACTGGCTTGGTTTGGCTGTAAGCAAGGTAACCCTTTGCCGCCTTTTGCTCTATCCTTTCCTTTTCCTTCGCACACACACCGACTCGGAAGCAATCGTCACCGTTCGGAAGTGTTCGGATTTCAACGTGGCGCTCCCGTGGCTGCGTGAAAAAACAAAAGACAGTTGTGTGTGTATCGCTACTGCGTGCGCGTGCCTCAATTTTTCGCAAGCTTATAAATTGAACATAAATATTTAATAACCGCATAATTTAAGCAAACATCCAAACTATAATAGCCGCGAGTGTTTTCCAAACCTGTATAAAACTGTGAAGTGCAAAAATAAAAGCGTCGCTGGCACCCAAGCCGCGACGCCGTTCGAGGATCCGCCATATTCAGTCGGTGTGGTAAGTGAATTCCCTTTTCCTAAACCTAAAAGAGCAATAGGTCATAACAGTCTCCCATTCTTTTCTCTGCCATTAAACTAAATAATACAGTCCACAAAAGATTATTTTCTTGAAACCAGCGCCTTCAGCTATCGAACGCATCTTTCATACACCATATTTTTTGGTCCAATCGAACCGGATTCTTAGCAATCCGAGTTATTTCGCCTATATTTTGGTTATATTTCTCTATACAACATGTCCAAACCCGTTGATGAGACAGCAAAAGCCGCCGCAGTTCATGCAGAGGCCGAAAAGATGGCGGCTGAAGTTGACCGAAAATTGTCGTATTACGAATTGCAATCTTCCGCTTATTTTGCTCGCATGCAAGCTGTGTTTGATTCTATTCCCACATCCTCAGCCGACCAAACTATTATTGATAGTTTCTTAGCAAAGTGCGTTACCATTGATTACCTACGTTCTGAATATATTTCATGCATCCAAAAGAAGAATGATCTAGAGTCTCGTGTTAGGCCCAACTATGTTTTCAATTTTCAAGCCATATTCGCCTTTGATGACCTGTATAATAGGGTCAAATTTGAATGCGATCGCTTTCAATCCAAAACGCCACAAGTCGAGTCAAAGCCAATTTGCCCAGAGACTAGTCAGTCATATGTCAGTTTACCTCGATTGGAACTCGCCAGTTTTGATGGTGACATTCAAAAATGGCCGCTTTTCTATGAATCGTTTCGTTCAGTCATTCATGAAAACAAACGTTTAACTAACACGGAAAAAATGCAATATTTAGTAGGGAAATTGACAGGTAACGCTCTAAATATGTGCAGAGGCATTATGCCTACTGGTGACAACTATTTAACACTTTGGAACGCATTGATAAACAAATATCAGGACACTCGCGCACTCGCAACCGCTTATCTCGATCAATTGCTAAAGTTAAAAAGTGTGAATACCGCCACACCCGCCGCTCTTGACGCATTTATCGATAAATATTCGACAACTATCGCCGCTTTAAAGCAGTTAAAAATAAATGAATTGGATGAGTTCATATTTTTGCACTTGGGTTTGAAATGTTTAGATCCAGAGACCGCTCGGGCATTCGAGATGTACAAAAGAGACGAGGGAGATTTTCCCAAGTCAAACGATTTGACGCAATTCGTGAGAGAACAATCTCGCATTCTAAGCCGCGCGAATTTAGGTAGTGCTAGCCACCCTGCGCCGCCTCCCGCTCGCACATCTCGTAATGTACCTACTTTAGCCGCGCAACCGCACGCTCGCCCCGCTTGTAATTCGCAACAACCAAAACCGTTTAAGACGTTTTTGAGTGTACAAAACGCTACTGATGCTGAAACTAATAAAAATTTGTGCCCATATTGTCAAAGTTCTACGCACAATCTTTATGCGTGCCCGCTTTTTACGCCCTTATCGCCTCGCGATAGGTATAATCATGTTAAAGAGAAACGCCTTTGCATTAACTGTATGTCCGCTTTACATTCATCCCGCCAGTGTAGGAGCACGCGCCGGTGTAGATTCTGTGCAAATTTTCATCACAGCCTTCTACATTTTAAAGAAATGACTAACTCTCACTCGCCCGCGAATAATAATAACGCTATTGAGGGCTCGGCAGCCCCCCGCGCCGCTGCTGCGAATGCTCGCGCAGCCACAACCGCACCGCATTTTACTGATAACGCTAATCAACACAGACTTAACAGTTCGCATGCCACCGCCGCTACCGCACCCGCCGCACGCACGTACGCTCGCTCGCCCTCCCATGGTGGGGGAGGAAATTCGCATGGGGTTCCTATCGCCAAGGACAATCAAATATCGCTATGTGTGACTAACAAACCGCTAGAAGTGTTTTCTTTATCCCGCACGGTTTTACTAGGTACGGCCGTATGCCAGGCCTATGGACCTGACTCGCAGATTAATATTCCAGTACGTATAGTAGTGGACTCCGCTTCCATGAGGAACATCATGACCGAAGAATGCCGCTCGCGTTTGAATTTACCGCTTTACCCCTCGCACGGAGCCAGGGTCTCAGGCCTAGGAGGTAATGAGACTGAAACCAAAGGTGTCACGTCTGTCATCTTAGTTTCACGCTTTGATGAAAATGAACGCTATGACGTACACCCGTTTGTGGTTGACTGTATAACTGAAGAGTTACCCTGTGCGCCCATAGATATTTCTGAACTGTCATACCTACACGACTTACCTCTTGCGGACGATTCTTATCACGCTCCCGGTTCCATTGACATGATAGTAGGTAGCGACTTCTTTGCTCGCATATTGAAATCTAGAAAATTCAGTGGTAGTAGATCCGAGCCAGTAGGTATCGAAACCTCGTTCGGATACTTGGTAGTAGGTAACGCGCCGACTGCGACGGAGGTCATTGAACCTGAGGTCACACGCTCGTTCTTGTGTACATTTGAAAATTGCGTTTCACGGTTTTTTGAAGTCGAGGAGATTCCTTCAAAAAACGTTTTATTGGACGCGGATGAACAACAATGCGAGGACATTTTCGAACAAACAACTACACGCGATTCCACGGGACGCTACGCAGTCGCGCTTCCATTTAAAAAGGATCCTACTTGTTTAGGAAAGTCAGAGCACATTGCGAAACGTAGGTATTTATCTTTAGAACGAAAACTGCTCGCTAACCCCGATCTGAAATTTGAATACGACAAGATATTACGCGACTATCTGGACAAGAACTACATAGCTAAGGTCAATGACCTTTGTGGACCTGACGCTTCGCAATACCTCGTCGCTCATCACGCTGTTGTTCGCGGAGATAGGTTGACATCTAAAGTTCGCCAAGTTTTGGATTTTAGTATGAAAACAGATTCGGGTGTTTCTCTTAACGATTTGTTGTATACAGGTAAAAACCTACAATCTGACTTATTTCGCATTATTTTGAATTTTCGCTTGTTTCCCACCGCAATGAGTGCTGATATTAGGCAAATGTACCTACAAATTATAGTACAAGAGGCCTTCCGCAAATACCAACGTTTTTTCTATAGGTTTGATTCCAATGAACCGCTTCAAATTTACGAATTTAATCGCGTTACTTTTGGTATGTCAAGCAGCCCGTTTCTCGCAATGCGCACGTTACGTCAGCTGATAAACGACGAACGTCAACGCTTCCCGCTTGCCGCTTCGGCATTGGACAAAGACTCCTTGTATATGGACGATTTTGCCTACAGCTGTTTGACATACGAAGAGGCATTAAACCTGTCCACCGAATTGATTCAACTATTCGCCGCTGGGGGATTTGAACTTGTGAAATTCGCTAGCAATTCTCCCGAGTTTTTAAACGCGATTCCCGAGGAAATCCGCGTTACTGAACTGGTTGACATCGGATCTGACGCGAACCTAAAAATTCTCGGTCTGCAATGGTCACCGACTTCCGACAATTTTGTTTTTACTGTGTCGCGTGATGAGCGTGATTGTACTAAACGCAACATTCTGTCCACAGTCGCGCGCCTTTGGGATTTGATGGGATTTGTCGCGCCCGTAACGCTGCTTGCGAAACTTATCATCAAATCACTTTGGGAATCCGAAATTGGATGGGATGATGAACCCCCCTCACATGTGATCGATTTATGGCGGCGTTTTGTGTCTGAATTACCTTTATTGGAAAAAATTAAAATCCCGCGTTTCGTAGGTTTTCAACCGCAATTCGTACTGTCAATTTTAGCCTTTGGCGACGCAAGTGAGCGCGCATTTGGGGGAGTTGTATACCTACACGTGTTCTGCCCTTACACCAATAAGACTATGGTAAGCCTTGTGTGCGCCAAGTCGAAAGTGGCTCCCGCTAAAACCAAGGTCACGCTCGCGCGCTTGGAATTGTGCGCTGCACTTGTTGTGTCCAAGTTGGTGTGCACTGTCAAAGATACGTATACGTCACGTTGTCAAATTCACAACATACTTGCCTTTTCTGATAGTACCGTGACGTTAGCTTGGATTCATTCATCACCAGCACGTTGGCAAACTTACGTAGCGAACCGCGTCACGCAAATACAAGCGAATGTCGACCCGCGTAACTTTTATCACATCAAAGGTAGTGAGAACCCTGCGGATTGTTTGTCACGCGGATTGACACCCGCTCAGTTGGTTGACCATCCATTATGGTTCAATGGGCCCGCTTTCGTTCATACGCCTATGAGTGAATGGCAGCTAGAAGATTTTAATCCGCAAATTGTTACTAACCCGCCGGAGCAGAAAACTGTAAAAATATTGTTAACTAAAGAAAGTAGACCAGTTACGCCGCTTTTATACGAATTAGCTCTTCGTATTTCCTCTTGGAAAAAACTTCTTCACATTGTCATTTACTTATACAGATTTATTAAAAAAATTGCCAAGGAAATTAGAACTTTCTCACTTTCGTACCGCAGAGCTAGCTGTTTTGCGCGCTGTACAGGAAGTACATTTCTCCTCTGAGTTGAAAATTTTAAGCAATAATGGAACCTTACCGCGCTCCTTTGCAAAACTTAGCGTGTTTCTAGACGAAAAGGATAATTTATTGCGCGTGGGAGGTCGCCTAGTTCACTCAGAATTGGATTATGATAGTAAACACCCAATTTTACTCCCTTCACACGACCATGTCGTTAATCTTATTATAGATTATGAGCATAAGAAGAATCTTCATACTGGCTCTGGTCTTTTGCTTTCGATCCTACGACAAAAATATTGGATTTTCGGAGGTCGAAATGCAGTAAGAAAACGCGTTAATAACTGCAATTTATGCTTTAAAAATAAACCTTCTCCGCATTTTCCTTTAATGGGAGATCTACCACAATTCAGAGTTTGTGAAGTGAATAAGGCTTTTGTAGAAACTGGCTGCGACTACGCTGGTCCCATCAGAATAATACCTCATCGTCGTCGCGGAGTGCGCAGTATTAAGGCTTACATATGCCTGTTCATATGTTTGGTTACTCATGCCGTACATATTGAACTCTCATCTGATTTGTCCACACAGTCCTTTTTAAACGCGCTTACACGCTTTCTATCGCGTCGCGGCCCGGTCAGCTGTATGTACTCTGACCGTGGCACAAATTTCGTAGGTGCCAGATCGCATCTGAAATCTTTATATGATTTGATTCGTTCACCTGAATATAACTCAGAGTTCTCAGCTGCATTACTTGAAAACCAAGTTGAATGGAGGATGAATCCTCCTTCAGCTCCCCATCACGGTGGAATATGGGAAAGTAATATCAAGTGTGTGAAAACTCATTTGAATAAAGTAGTTGGAGATCAACTTCTCACCTATGAGGAAATGCTCACTGTACTCACTCAGATAGAGGTTCTGTTAAATTCTCGTCCTCTATCAGTGTTGAGTTCTGATCCGACAGATCCTTTACCATTAACTCCGTCTCATTTTTTGACATTGACGCCTTTGAAGTCGCTTCCTCAAGCGGATTTATCTAATAACAAAACCCCGCGTCAACGCTTTCAATTAATTGACTCTATGGTTCAGTCATTCTGGAAGAGATGGCGAGTAGAATATTTGAACACTTTACAGAGCAGACAAAAATGGACTAAGAAGTCTGACTCCATTGAAAAGGGGACAGTTGTTCTAATAAAAACTGACAATGCTCCTCCGCTACAATGGCCAATAGGCATTATTATTGATACTTTCCCCGGAAAAGACGGAGTGGTGAGAGTGGCGGATGTAAAAACTAAAACTGGTGTCTATCGGCGCCCAGTGGTAAAACTTTGCCCTTTACCCAACCAATAACTCTACTAAATGTTGCACTTTTGTATATAACCTGTTTAAAAAAAAAAAACTTTCTAGTTTCTACTCAATTTTGGTTTTGACTCGCTTGTGTGTAGTTATACCTTGTACGAGGTACGCATTTACGTCATAGATGACGTTTTCCTCCCAAAATTTAACACGCTTTTCCCAACATTCTCTATTAACTTGGAGCGCTGTTTTTTGATATTTCTGGACTGTTGGTTTTGAAAGTGGATTACTCATCCCCTTTCAAGGTGGGGGAGAATGGTTTGGCTGTAAGCAAGGTAACCCTTTGCCGCCTTTTGCTCTATCCTTTCCTTTTCCTTCGCACACACACCGACTCGGAAGCAATCGTCACCGTTCGGAAGTGTTCGGATTTCAACGTGGCGCTCCCGTGGCTGCGTGAAAAAACAAAAGACAGTTGTGTGTGTATCGCTACTGCGTGCGCGTGCCTCAATTTTTCGCAAGCTTATAAATTGAACATAAATATTTAATAACCGCATAATTTAAGCAAACATCCAAACTATAATAGCCGCGAGTGTTTTCCAAACCTGTATAAAACTGTGAAGTGCAAAAATAAAAGCGTCGCTGGCACCCAAGCCGCGACGCCGTTCGAGGATCCGCCATATTCAGTCGGTGTGGTAAGTGAATTCCCTTTTCCTAAACCTAAAAGAGCAATAGGTCATAACAGTCTCCCATTCTTTTCTCTGCCATTAAACTAAATAATACAGTCCACAAAAGATTATTTTCTTGAAACCAGCGCCTTCAGCTATCGAACGCATCTTTCATACACCACTGTCCTGGGGGTTAAGATAGAGTCAAGAGCAATGTCTAATCTTAAAAAAAAAACTTCTCGTTAGCAGGCACTACGTTACACCGACCGAGCAATGAGAAGGTTTAAAAATGTAGTAGGTGGATGGATAGATAAAACAACTAAAGGAACTATATATCTATCAATAGAAATAATTAATTTTTAAATTGTTGGCCACTTTTTTCCTGCTCCAGATAAAACGACCGAAATGGGGATGAAAGTTACTACTAAAGGATAATCCCTGAATGCCATTTTTTCAAAATTAATGGTAAATATAATATAATATTATATTATATAAGTAGCGTGTTAGCGTGTATCTTCAGAATATGCTTCGGCATACACATATTTATATTATTTTGACATAACGGATTTATACAAAAAACAAATGCGCGATCAAAACCGCGTGAAGAATTAAATATGTTAACTTCAAGTAAAAGATCAGTAAAAGCCCATATAATAGGCATGTATCATTCTCAGACGGCAGCAACGAAGCGAATAACTCAAGTTTATGTCACATCAGAGCTCTCCGACTGATTATTTCGTGATTTGGCACCATGCCAGAAATATGGACGTGATTCCACATAAGCATTCCCAAGGTATGCGAGTTGTTACAATCCAAGTTTACTGGTGTGAACTTGCCGACGGAAAACAATAACCGAAGATTTGGAATATTCCATCATCATTTTCCTCGCCTTATCCCGTCTCTGTCGGGGTCGGCTACCTAACCTAGGGGATTCAGATTATTGCCTCTTGTCATGTAAATACACTTGAAACTACAGCTATCCAATTATAATAAAGTTTTCAGACTGATGAATAAATTGTCTAATATGAATTGTTGATCGTAAATTTTCTTTAGCCAATGAAATAATGCCTATATTTTACAATGCTACATTATCATAATGATAAAAAAAAAAAAAAACAATTTTACTAGCGTCAAATATATATTAAGTTACCTGTACCTTGTTCTGAGCCTAATTAATTGGAGTAGCGAACCTTTGTTTCCGCTTCCGGTGCGACGTTTTAGCCCCTCTCCACAGCCCTTGGCGGCCAGACCGGCGTGAATACAGCTACAGATGGAGGGGATGAGGGCTGCGCGCGGGCCTCAATCCTCCCTCTCCTCATTGGCGATTTGTTTCCCGCGCCGTGCGGACGTGTTTTTTGATTTAAGGATAACTTTTTCAAAGTTCATTTTTTTTTTTTTTTTTTTTTTTTTCCGTAAAAAGTTTAAAAGTATGAATCCGTTATCGAGAAAACGGAGTAAAAAAGTGAAAGCCCCGCGCTGTTCTCCGAGTTCCGATGAATATGGATATGATAGCAGCTCCACGGCCCCGAGTTCTGTGGAAAGAACTCGAAAAAGAAGGAGCCGTCGTCGTCGCAGATCCAGTGGGCAGCAACAGGACAAGGATTCCAATCGGATGAGTAGACTTGAAAAACATATTTCAAACTTATCAGCCAAAGTCGATTCTATTAGTAAATCCGTTTTAAAGATACGAAGTGAACGTTCTAAAGACTGTTCTTTACTTTCTCGAGAGGTTAGTCCTGTAAATTCAGTACTGTCTTTACACCCGGATAGTGACTTAGAAAGAGAATTTTCTAATCCTGAGAAAGATGTTGAATTTAAAAAATTGGAAACGACCGTTAAAAATAAATTCTTAAAATCTTCTGAGGGTCATGTCGAAGTTTTGAACAAACTTCAACATTTCAACACGCCGGATTGGTCTCAAGTCAGATATTCAGATGCCCAAAAAGGTTATAGTTCAGTTCCTGGTTTTGTAGAACTAGAAAGTAATGATCTAGTAAAACATTTGGATAGGAGTCGCTCCTTGGCAGTCTCTGAACGTTCACTTGCATCTATATCTCACGCATTGATCATGCAACATGAAGCCATGCAAAAAGGCCTCAGTTCTCTGGTAAATTGGTTAACCCAGCATGACGAAAACTCCCCTGTATCAGGTCAACAAGTTTGTGAAAAAATAAATGAATTATTTGACTCTGAGTACAATAAAATTAATGTCGATTTGTTACAAATGGTTTGCGGGCGTCGTGCAGATTTAGTTCAACAACGCCGTGACTTGATTCTAAATTATGTCAGAGACAAATATCTCAAAGAAAGTCTGCGAAAAATCCCTCCGTCTTCGGAGCATCTTTTTAATGAACCGAATTTTTCAGATTTTATTACAAAGCACGGAGGTATTTCCAAAGTATTCATGATGACTACGTCAAACCGACAACCCGCGCAGGGTGGGTCGAGTAAACAACCTCTTGCGCAAAGAGTTGAACCTGGAACCTCGAAATTACCGGAGACCATGCGCAATGGCTCCGGCCTGCAGAAGTCTGCGTCCGCGCAGGGCCGTAAAAGACGCGCAGTCGATGAGACATTTCGAGGACCACGTAATAACAAGCGCCAGCGCCGCCCGCCTGCGCGAGGTAATCGCAGAGACGATTGACTATCACCAACATTTTCGAGCGGGGAGGATCAAACACAGGGTAAGTGCTTGGAGGAATCTGGGAGCACCCAATTATATCATACGCATGCTAAAACGCGGTTATCGAATTCCTTTCTTTGTGAAACCCCCACTAGTTCTCCCGGACAGAATTTCTACGCGTTTTCATACCAAAACTTCCAAAATCATGAACATTCAGATGAAAAAGCTTTTAGATCAAAATGTCATAGAAAAAGTAAAACTACCCTCGAGTCCAAGTTTTATTTCAACAATATTTTTAACCCAGAAGAAAGGAATTGGAAAACCGTCTTATCGCCCCATTTTCAATTTAAAATTGCTGAACAATTACGTAATTGTAGAAAAGTTTCGATTAATAAATATGTACAAAATACCAGATTTCCTCCAACCTCGAGACTGGTTAACGAAAGTGGACCTATCAAACGCCTATTTTCATTTACCAGTAAACCCCGCTCATCGGCGGTTCCTTCGCATTTGCTATGCAGGAACTATATGGCAAATGACTTGCCTTCCATTTGGTCTGGCAACTGCACCAAAGGTGTTTGCCAGTCTGACCAACTGGATCGCGCAGATCCTGAGGGCGCAAGGTGTCCGACTGATCGTATACCTCGACGATTTTTTGATAGCATCCCAATCAAGAAATCTGTTGATGGAGCACACGGATCTCGTGGTCCGGACCCTTCAGACTCTAGGATGGGTTGTGAATTTCGAGAAATCGATTTTGGTACCACAACGGTCTATCGAATACCTTGGCATCATATGGGACCCTTGGTCAAACGAGAAGCGACTGCCAACCAACAAATTGCAGTCTATAAAAATGAAAATCTCTCGAACTTTGAATGCACAAAATTGGTCTCTGAAAGATATTCAAAGTCTACTGGGTCTTTTAAACTTCGCAAGTTTTGTAGTACCAAGAGGCCGCCTGAACTGCCGTGCTATTCTAACGCTAAGCAACAGTTTGCTGAAATCTCAGGTACCCAAATTGCTCTTACTCCCGCAGAGTGTCACAGCAAATCTCCAGTGGTGGAGTCAACACCTTATGGACCCGTCTTACCTGCATTTTCCGCCTCCAAGGTATTTCCTAACGACAGACTCATCTGGTTTCGGTTGGGGCGCGCAGCTCAACACTTTGAATTTGTCCGGCAGCTGGGCACCTCACGAGAAAACTCTTCACAGCAACTGCCTAGAAATGCTGGCTGTTTTGAAGGTGATAGAGCTGCAAGGGTACGTAATGAACAACTCGAGTCTTTTAATCCAAAGCGACAATCGGACGGTGGTAGCATACCTACGCAACGAAGGTGGAACTCGATCGGAAATCATGCAGACCTTGACGCACCAGGTCTTAAACGCTCTAGATCGTTACCAAATTTCGTTGACAGTGTTCCACATTCCAGGCCGTTTCAACTACGTCGCAGATCGTTTGTCACGGGCCAAAGCCTCGACAGAATGGCACCTCATTCGCCATTTCACTTGGCAAGTATTCGAAGTTTGGGGCATCCCAGAAATAGACCTATTTGCCTCAAACAAAGCTCATGTAGTTCAGAGGTATGTATCACTCGACCAAAACGACCAGGAAGCCGAATTTTGCAACGCATTCTCTCGCCCATGGCACTACCACCTAGCGTGGGTGTTTCCACCACCATGCTTGGTACCCAGAGTCCTAACGCATCTGAATCAAGCGACAGGTATTTATTTGATGGTCGTTCCAGTTTGGGAGAAAGTCTTTTGGCGCCCAGATCTCCAGGCCAGGGCTCTGGAAACTCCAATGCCGGTAATAAACCTGGATCAGGTTCTAATAGACACGCAGACTCGGCGCGCCCCTCCACAAGTAAGTCAGATGCGCTTGGAAGTGTGGCGAATACAGGGTGGTCAACTCTGTTAGATTCTTGGAATGCGGCGCAAATAGATATTCTTGATAAAAGCTGGAGAAAAACCACATTATCAACTTACAAGCCCGCTTGGTCGAGATGGACCAAATGGTGCAGTGAAAATAGGGTTGAAACTCATAATCCGTCCCCAGCTGATCTTGCTCGGTTTTTGACTGATTTACATTTAAATCATAAATTGTCATATAGTTCCATCTGCTTGCACAAGTCCGTGGTATCCACTTTTTGTAAACCTACTTCGGGTAATCCCTTGAGTTCTCATATTATAGTAAAGCAAACTTTGAAAGGTATAGCTTTGCAGAATCCTCGGAAACATAAATCTCCGATTTGGAACTTGAACATTCTGACCAATTTCTTATCAGAAAATGCTCCCATTAAAGAAAGTCTATATGAAGTGTCAAAAAGAACCGCTATTATTCTGTTATTGTGCTCTGGGCGACGGGTACATGACCTAACTCTACTGAAGATAGATCCATCCAGCTGTATTTTTGAACAGAACTCAATAGTTTTCTGGCCAGAGTTCGGTTCCAAGACAGATACAGCGTCTTACCGCCAGTCTGGTTGGCGACTTTTACAGTGTTCGTCAAACCGCAATATAGATCCAGTTTACTGGATCAAAACCTTAATTGAATGTTCCAGAGAACGCAGAGGCGATATCAAGTCTCTGTTCATCAACACTTGTGGGGCAGTTAAACCGGCGACCCGTACCATTATTGGCGGCTGGGTACGAGGTGCACTTCGTGATGCAGGTGTACATGCCAGTGCAGGCAGTGTGCGCGCCGCGGTCGCCTCAGCTAGCTGGCTTGATAACACCCCTGTGGATGAGATCCTTACTCGTGGTAACTGGCAATCAGCCACAACTTTCCATCAATTTTATAGAAGAGAAGTTAATTCTTCAATCCCTATGAGAAACCAATTATTATCTCATTTTCAAACGATTTGATTAATCTATTTAATACATATCTCTTTTAATTTTGAATTTAATTAAATACCTATTAATCATTTAATTAAATATCTCACATTGGCGTTTTAATACAGCAGCGATAACAAACACCACTCAATTAATTAGGCTCAGAACAAAGTACAGGTAACTTAATATGGCAATTTTACCTGAAAATAAAATTGTTATTAAGTGTACTTACCTTGTTCTGAGCCTAAGTAAATTTCTGCTGCTGTACATATTATGTACATTATTGTGATTATTAATTGAGTGCCAATGAGGAGAGGGAGGATTGAGGCCCGCGCGCAGCCCTCATCCCCTCCATCTGTAGCTGTATTCACGCCGGTCTGGCCGCCAAGGGCTGTGGAGAGGGGCTAAAACGTCGCACCGGAAGCGGAAACAAAGGTTCGCTACTCCAATTAATTAGGCTCAGAACAAGGTAAGTACACTTAATAACAATTTTATTTTCAGGTAAAATTGCCATATTTTTTTTTAATCATTATAATAACCTTACTGAATCAAAATTATCCTCATGAAATTTGTTAAATTGTCATCAGGTAAGTAACTTCATTTTAGGTATGGATTACGATCAATTTGGCTTTAACTTTGATCCAACGTTATTCAGTAACTCTGGCTTTGCAATCCAATTTATTTCAACCAGCCCAACGAAACGTAATTTCCAATTTGAAGTTACGAGAATTTTACAGAACTTTGATCGTACCGATTTATTGATACGTAAATAAACTTTAGGCAATAAATCACACACATGCCTATAAAAGAAAACGATATCACATAGAAATTGACCGATAAGCTTGAAATAGTTTTATAGTTTATCGACGTCATTGCGCCATTTTCACGGAAAATAGGACTGTTTGATTTATTGGGTATTTTTCCTGGCCCCTGGGCCCCTAGCCCATTATACATATATGACTTAAATATTCGGACACCAGCTAGGGCTCATCCGGAACATGTAAAAACCAGCCCTACTACGTCCTTTTACTTTATTTACTGTTGAGTCCATTGCAATTTTCATCCCTAAAACACTCGTAAACTTTTATTGTGAGCAACAGAAATTGAAATATTGTACGATGGAGAAATTTTCAAACTGTAATTCATCTTTTGCAGCTGCTTTCAGCCAATTGTTGTTCAATACTCTTGTACTGGCTGAAAATGATGTATGGGGATCGTTAAACTACTGTGTTAGCACAAATTGTAAGGGAAAATGTACAGCAGTAGACAAATGAGGCTGTTCTAGTACTTGTAGTGGTAATATTAAGTATAGTAAATAAAGATGGGAAGAAATGTTCTGTATTTGTGGGCTGTATCTTTAACTAATTAAACATGGTTGGATTAATACGGCTACAGTAATGTTTCTTAAAATTAGACTGTAATAAAATAACATAAATACTGGTAGGTGGGAGTGGGAGGTACTGCGAACGCATTTATCTTTGTCAAATAGAGGAAGTAATCAATAAATTTCAGGATTGCGAAAATTCCTTCATTGAGTTCATGTGAGTGCGCGCTAAAATAATGCATACGTAACGCAGTGGTCTGTCAGATCCATGCGAGAAACGTCAATCCCCATACTTACTTATTTTAACGGATGCGTTACGGATGCCTAAACAGCGAATGAGCGGTTTAGTATGGGATTGACGTTTTTAGTATGGATTTGACAGACCGCTGCGTTACGGATGCATTATTTTAACGGAGCATTGTGTGATAAGTGTAAGATCCGCCTAAGCACTAAGTATTTCGATTTGTACATATTGGCTAGTAAAAAAAAATATATATAAGTATTTCTGCCCCTTTTCAAATAGTTTCCAATATTGCTTTTCATTAATTAAATATCAGCCTCTCAATATACTTACAGATTTATTTACAGAAGGAACTTATCCTCGTTGTACGAACTTTGAAACTTAATTAGAATGTTTGGGTATCCAATAAACAAAATAAAGAATCTAATTATAAGCAGTAAATATTTTCAGTTGCCAATATTGGCTAATCAATTTCTTTTGGGTAAAGAATATTAACTTTCATGCAGAATAAGCTTCATAAAATTAAAAAATTGTAAGACAATGTCATAAGCTCGTTTCAGAGGCTAGATCCTTTTCGGGTCACTGAGCCAAAGAAGTAAGTTAAGACATAAAGAAAGAGACATCGCACCTTATGGCGTACCCTGAGAACTATGTGATGTGTTTATAACGGTAACACATACGAACGTTTTTTGTCGCACATTTTAATCCTAATTAACAGTATATTTTGAAGTGGTGCCGTGTTTCGAATGGCACGTTAGGTCTATGGCTTCCCGTCCCGGTTGCTTCCTATAATTACTTAGATGGCGATCGTTACGCAAACATGTAAGAAGCGTGCTCCTACTAAAAGGTGGTTAAAAATTCTGACACTAGGGTTCATCGGGTCGTTGGACGAATCGGTGTCCCACACGAAGAGAGAGAGAGAATATTTGACGGTGTATTGAATTTTGAATTTAAATATTATATTGCAAATTCCTATCGTATTACTTTATCTTGAAAATGCTGCTTCAGTAACTTCCATAACTCTTTTAGAGGTCTCTTGCCAACGTCGTTTGGAAGTGAGACGGTGGTGTTCTTACAATGATATTATTTCGTTGATTAGATTCCTCTTCGTCTGCTTTTGATCATAAAAGTTCTTCTATTCTCGTCAAGAACATCCGAGTCAATAAATTCTAGTATAAGGATGGATTCGATAATTATACATTCTATAAATAATAATAGCCCTATAACTTCATTCGCACGAACACCACCTCCTAGAAACTAAACTAACAGAATAAACATTTCACATTAATAGTCACAGTGCTATTTTTATCTAAGATATATTATCAAATCGTCACCATAACCAGTGTAGGAAAGATGGTTCTCACACACGCAGCACGTTTTTCCGGTGTAGGTAATATTGTGGGTTTAGGCTCAACTTAACCTTGGGTAGGATATGTATAATTAAAATTATGTCCAGTAAGAAAACCGTGCCTTATCTTACCATCCGTTTGCGTTCAGGTTTCATTATAGATTTAAGATAAGTTTTAAAAATAACGGTTTTGATCTTAAATGGGGACCTGAAGCTATCGACTTTATCAAAAATTATAATATGACAAAGATCACATACGAGTGTGCTGTAAAGCACAGTGGGAATTTTGTGATGATAGGATCGAAATTTGTGATATTTAGGTGTATTAGTGATTATTAACTTGGACATTCCCAGCAGGACACGCCAGGCGTGGGCGTGGCCTCTTCTTATGGTTGTTTTAATTATAATTATTTATTTCATATAAACACGTTAATTCATTCCTGCTTGAGTATAATCTTCTTCAATAAGTAAAATCATTTTGTGACATGAGTGCAATGAATTGAATAAATTTAACGCAGGAACACGGAAATCAGATTAATAAATGAAAATTATTTCATGAAGAACTAAATTGAAAACAGTTGTATTTTAATGAAAACTATTTTTGAAAACTGCTGTTTCATTCAATAATAATACCATTGTCAAAGTATCAAACAAGTCCATTGCGTCTCCAAATTTCGGACAGTTTGAATATGACATCAAATATTTTCTTCTCGAGATGTCATGTTTAAACAAATCAAAAATTACACAATTCAACAAGGGCAGGTGATTTCCGAACCACACATTAAAGATAAACCCACCAGCAGTAGATTAGTAGGCGTTGTAAAAAAATATGAAAACCACAACCAAATAAAACGATAAAAATATATCTTTACCTAAGTCACTTTGGTCTCTTTATTGCGCAAAAGCTTGGCTAAAACAACGACACATTAACTTAATAGATGGGGAGGCATATGAACAAAACCACGCGACAATTTACCCAGATATAAATCAGGACAGTAGGGTTTCTAGCCTGACAGTACAGATAAAACAACGTCCCGACGACAGTGAATTAGAAACCTTATTACTTATTGTTGTTTGTTTAAAACAGGCCAAAGCCACACTTTTCACGACTTAATCCTTTTGGGGTAGGTAGAACGGGACAGTGAGCGCACAATTATGAAATAAAAGTAAAATCAGGTATACAAATGGCGACTAACTTTTTAAGCAGCCTACCTTAAGGCTGGTTTCAGAGCGGCGCGTCTCAGCAGCGCTGCCCAGGCGCGCGCGGCTCGGGCGCGCGCCTGGGCAGCGCGTTCGCTGTGAAACGACATTCAGACGCGCGCGCTTCGTTGTGGTGTACGGTCGAGTGCAGAGAATCATTATGCCAGCAAACGTAATCACTATATTAGCTATATACGTTATATGGAAAAGAGTGCAACAACGACGTCTTAAAAGATTGCAAGTCGACGCTACTGGCAATCGAAGGAGATCCGACCGCGGCGCGGCCGAGACGCGGCCCAAGACGCGTCACTATGAAACGCTACATACAATCTAGTGTAATGCGAGGCGCGCGCGGCTGGGCAGCGCTGCTGAGACGCGTCGCTCAGAAACCAGCCTAACGCCTGTGCAATATTTCAACTTTGTGTGAAGGATGGATGATTTACCCGCAAAATAAATTATTTATTTAAAACACTGAGGCTGGTTTCAGAGCGACGCGTCTCGGCAGCGCTGCCCAGCCGCGCGCGGCTCGGGCGCGCGCCTGGGCAGCGCGTTCGCTGTGAAACGACATTCAGACGCGCGCGCTTCGTTGTGGTGTACGGTCGAGTGCAGAGAATCATTATGCCAGCAAACGTAATCACTGTATTAGCTATATACGTTATATGGAAAAGAGTGCAACAACGACGTCTTAAAAGATTGCAAGTCGACGCTACTGGCAATCGAAGGAGATCCGACCGCGGCGCGGCCGAGACGCGGCCCAAGACGCGTCACTATGAAACGCTACATACAATCTAGTGTAATGCGAAGCGCGCGCGGCTGGGCAGCGCTGCCGAGACGCGTCGCTCTGAAACCAGCCTGATAAAAACAAATGAGTAAACTATACTTTTAATCATATTATGTAGTTCTCTGGTATCTTTATTGAACTCTTATAAATATCCCTTTTACGTAATTGGGGAGCGGGGAAAACACGCTGCCTAATCTTTTTTATTGACCAAAACTTGAATTTAATCGTAGATACGTATTTTATTATTAGGACGTATTTTTTATTATTGATATTATTTATGGGACTAAATTATAACCATTCTATAACATGCATTTAGACAACAAAAAATGTATATATCATACTTTAAAAACAATCATGCGATGCAGTACAATTGAATTATATCACATAGAACACTGTTGGTGGTTACAGTCAGACCAGTCTGGTTCTATAATTAATACAAGAAACAAACACCGTTGATGAAACAGTCGAACTAGTTAATGCAATCTATTATTAATTTCTCGTGTAATCAAAATGGACTTTTCAGCTTCCTGTTTGATGTAGAAACTACAACATTTTGCGAATCCAACTTCAACAAATATTATTACGACTGTTTGTTTGAGTTTCAAATGGAGTATCCTTATCGTTCACAAAATTTGTAAAAGAATTTGTTTTATTTAAACTTTGTATGTTTATTGTAGGATGCAGACGGCATCTAACTTTTTCAGCTAAAATTTTTATCTGAGTTGTAACTTTTCGTAGAATTTGTACGAAATGACGTTATCTGTTTTCAGAAGTTATTCAATTGACAGGAACGGTGGCTTCCGATGGTTTTTTGTCAGATTTTGTTGATGTTATAAATCTTTTTCAGAAGAGCTACCGTTAAAATCCAAATAGATGACTGTTCTAGAAGATTTAACAAATTTGTTTTAAATCAATGGAAGTTTTTTATCTGTTGATTCGTGCAAACTAAATACATCACTAACGAATTAAACCAACCGAATCAAATTAACAATGGATAAGAGCTGCTCTAAATTCGTCGAACATCGAGAATAGTGGTGTCTATTTTTTGCTACAAGTAGTTTAACGAGCAAACGGTATTTTTAATTTAACGATGAGACCAGTAGCATCTGGACATCACGTCACTTCCTTCGTTTTTTCTTTCTTGGTCACCGAGAACTTTTAGTAACAAAATTACAACATAATATGTTTAAAACATTTTCGCGGTTGTTCATAACACTTAAATTATTAGTATTAACGGCATTATCACCACGATTATGTTTGTTTTATGTCTACTCGTGACCATGGAGCGTGTAACCGATTCGAAACATCGTGGTAAAAGCAAACATAATCGTGGTGATAATCCCGTTAATACTAATAATCAAAACTGACAACACCTGGGTTTACCTTGGCAATCCCTATATATTTGGACATTTCGGAAACATGTTGTACAGATAAAACTTTCAAATGATCTGCGGAGAAATTAATTATTTTGGTTCTCTAAAACCACTGTCTAAAACCTTATCCATCTCAGATGTCACATCTGACCTCTGTCAAGCTATCACTAGCAATTACTGGGTCCACATTTCAAGGGTCACTATCTTCAATTTTGGGTCACGAAGATAGCCAGAGGTCATTCCTCATTCCTACGTCCTCTTATCCACTCTTCTAGGGTGAGTATTTTATAACTACTTTTGCGAAAGGATTTGGTAGGTTTGCAAACGATTTGTAATAAGTTTTCTCTTGCTTTATTTTCAAATTCTAAAACAGCACGCAAAAGATAAAAGGGAACTAATAACTAGCAAACCAGTAGTCACTTTTTTTAACTGGGTGTGACATATATTGTACACAAAACTTTAGCAGGTATGATCAGGCCATGAATTTGAATAAATTTCCCCAAGGAATACCAAACTTTTCGGTTGGCTGTCCCTTACACTCCGTATTTAAGGAAAAGTGTTTTCAAAACTTCTCATACATATTAACCTGCGTACCTACATACATTCTCTCGAAAAATATAACTTTTTTTCTGAATCAGTTGGGCCAAAATAAACCATACGATGATACAATCACAAGTTATAAAAAAGCATTAGTTTACAGGTAAAAGCTAGAATTGGTTGTAAATTTTTTGATAACAGGAGCGTCTCGCCCTGGAATTGACGTTCTCTAGTAAGGATAAGACAGACCGCTGCGATTTTTAGCGCTCCGTCGTGCGTTAAGTGTACGCTCCGCCTTAGTTAATAGGTAAATGAAAACACTTATCTCAATATGTCAAAAGCTACACGCTACACTTGATTTCAGTCTAGAGGTTCTAGAGTTACCAATTGAGGTCGTTCAGTCAGGTCTAAATCCGTAGATAACGACTAAGGTGTGAGGTAAGTTAGACTTAAGCTAAGCACTTAGGTAACCTACCTGAGTAGGTAAGCACTTTGTAACTCGCTTCAAAATTCATCTTATCTAAATAAATTTCCGGTGTGCGTGTACATTCGCCTATCGACCATGGTGAGTTATGACGACCGATATGGCGCAGTAGTAGCGCGTCTGCCTTTGACGCAGAAGGTTCCGGGTTCGATTCTCGGTGGGTCACTCACAAAGTTGATATTTATCACTTTGTGAATTTGTTCCCAGTCTGGTTAGGATATTGCGGGCTGAACCACCCGATTGTCCGTAAGTAAGATGGTTCCGTGTTTCAGATGGCACGTTAAGCCGTAGGTCCCGGTTGCTGTCTATGATTACTTAGACGGCGGTCGTTACACAACCATGTCAGAAGCCTGCTACTTGTAGAAGCACTTGAAAAATTCTGACACTAGGGTTCATCGGGTCGTTGGACGACTTGGTGTCCCACACGAAAAGAGAGGAAGAGAGAGAGAGGTGAGTTTGGCATTACATTACCCCCATCTTGTAGGGCGGTCCACATTCTGTAGTAAAATCAACATACATACGTATATCACGCCTTTATCCCTTGAGGGGTAGGCAGAGCGTTAACGGCCGTTAAATTACGGTCGCTATCGCCTCGTCTGACAAATATTGAGGGCCGTTTGAGATAATTTGTGTGTCACTATAGTGACAGGTTGTCATATGAATATTACATATGAAACCCTCAAGTCCCTTGGTCGCCTCTTACGACACCCACGGGAAAGAAATTAGGTGATGCTATTCTAAGCCGGCATCACACGGCATATAAACACACACACACACACACGGTAATGAAATATTGAGGTTGTTTATTTAACAGTTAAGTTTTCTAGTATGACATATTTAACAGTTAAGTTTTCTAGTATGACAAGTCATTCATTATCTCTAGCATTCGCAACAACTACCTATTAAAGTATCAATTTATACAAGTTTTTTATACAATCACTAAGAAAAACCAGTATAAATTAGTCCCATAAACTCACTCCGTTATTGCGCTACTGACCTGACACATGATGCTTGTAATGAACAGCTGAAGCATCCCATTTGTTCAACATTCCCCGCGAGTTCTTTATTAACGAGGAAACTCGATATTTCACTGGGATTTTTTACGTAAATACAAGGTTATTTTTTGGTTGGTACGCAAACCTTGTAGAGTAATTCCCAATTGATCGTGTGCATAGAATAGCATAATTCAATTTGTACCCGGGGGTGTCAAGACAACTAGGAGATGAATCCAGAACAGCATTGATCTGTGTGATTATCTATAAGTTCTTGCACTGCGCTCACTCCGACTGCCAAGCTTAACGCTCAAAAATGCGGTAAAAGAACGCAGCGGTCTGTCAGACTCATACTAGAAAATATCGATCCCAATATCTGCGTCGACAGTGGTTGAGCGGTTTTAGTATGGGGATTAAAATCTGACAGATCTCCTGCATTACGGATGCGTTATTTTAGCACTACTTTGTGCGTTAGGTGTGAAAAAAGCCTAAAGTACGTAGTTATGTACTGATAAAGCTTTTAAACGTTTTAATATCAAAGTTCCAAAAACAAAGCCTCTTGCTTTCGTCAATTTTATTAAAGTACTTATAATTTGCAAGTATTAAATTATTGTCCTCAAAAAATCAAAAGCTTTGATGTTAAGAACAAAGTGAAGTTTTCTTTAATGTGAGAGCCACTTACTGTTTCAAAGCTTTAAGTTAAAGCACGTAGCTTTAATAAATGGGTTGGTTTGAGTACTTCTTGATTTACCGCAATACGCATTTTTGTTAAGAAATTATTGTGAAGTGACTAACATTAGAATTGCGTACTCAATGAAGCTTTAAAAACTCTAGAGGCGTTTCCGTGGCCAAGCACTGGAAAAAAGTTACTTAAGTTGTTACCATGAACTCGATGAAGAACAAGAACTTTAAAAAAAGTTGCTCTTACAAAAAATGTGTTTGAGCTTTTTGAAACATTAATATAAAATCAAAACTTCCTCAAAATGTTTACGAGTAGGTTATTTTCATTGCAAAACAGATTTTTAACAATATATCTTTACAATAAACTTTCTATTTTTATCCATAATTGATGGTATTGACTTCCATTTTATCCATTGAAAGCATTCCATTTGCTGCTAAACTTTGCACACCTAATTCATTAATCAATCTTTTCATGCCAGACACTCGTGAGATTTTTCCTTAACGTCCACAATATGAAAAAAGGGACGATCCCGAGAATTAATCTTTCAGGTCAAGGGGGACACTTATTTTTGCTATAGTATTATTCTTCATTCTCCTTTCATTGTACCTTTTTTCTTTATTCTCTTCATAAGAACTTAAAATGATCGAACGGTAAAACGCCATTGGTTAATGTCTGATTCCACATATTTTAATAACATATGTGATTTACAAAATAGTTCAACTCCTGAAATAATAAAATTAAAAAAAAGAATAAAAAATAGTACAAAAAATTACTTGATTCAAGGTCTTAATCATAAAAGTTATTTCAATTGACAGAGTGCATAAAGGTCTTATTTTAAGATTTGTTTTAGAATTTGCAATCTGAAAATTATAAATCGAGTGTAGATAAAATAAATATGATTGCGATCGAAACATCACTTTCAATCTTCATATATGAAATAATAGAGCAAATGTTTATCATCTGTCATGGCGGTAGAATCGTAAAATATTTATTAGGATCTTATTTCGGAAGCAAGACGTTTTTATCGGTAATTGCTTACTGTTAGTCTGTAAATAAATTGAATATCAGAAAGAGGAGGTACAAACCGTCTTATACAGAGTAAAAGGGATAGCTTGTCTGAATACTATAGGGTACATTAATTAGACTATCAAAAACAACAACTTTTAAGAAAATATTTTAGGAAACAAAAACATTTTTTGGCATCCTATTCTAAATGCAGTTAGGTAGTGAATTTGTATTTTTGGAAGTCATATTTTTTCGGGCATATTATGCTTCATGGTTTTTATGCACCCTATAAGTATTCTGAAATCTGTTTCTTTTATTAATGACTGTTTTTTAAAGTGCGTAGTTATTAATTTGTACTACACAGTAGGTATTTTGCTTGATGCACAGAATATAATATTAGTACCCTGATGTAGAAGATCAAAAGATAATTTTAACAAATTGAATTGAAGTCCAGTTGAAAAGCAAAACCATTCACTTGTAACGTATGAAAAAACCTGCAAAAACCAGAAACCAACAAATTTCTGTTTAGGCAAACAGAATTTTAAATATCATTTCAGCGAGTCGGCATGGCGTGTTGTACTGGCGCGAAAAAGCGCTACGCAAACTGACGCAGATACGAGATTTACGAGCAGAAATGGCTCAATGTCAGGAGGAGCAATCCATTCAACGTCCCAACCAACCATTCACTCCGAATTGTATCCGTATCAAACTTAAACTAGAAGAAATATAAAGAAGTAAGATACATATATAGGGTGACCGGTAAATTGATGCATTCCTTTCAAGGGATGGACCAGCTCATGAAACTGAATAACTTTCCCCATGGAACATAGGTCGAAAAATTAAAAAAAAATTTGGCCCACCCATACAAAATTACCGACCGACTAATTCAATTTTGTATGGGAGGACCACATTTTTTTTTCATATTAGAATATATCATATAGGAATATATCAATTTACCGGTCACCCTGTATACATAAATATATCACGCCTTTATCCCTTGCAGGGTAGGCAGAGCGTTAACGGCCGTAAGAATACGGTCGCTATCACCACGTCTGGCTTTGTGAGGATTGTTTTCCAAGGTAGTTTCAGAAAAAAAGTAGTTTTGTGGGGTGATGCTATTCTAAGCCGGCATCACACGGCAAGAAGTAAGATGCGGGTATCAAACGCCAGAAAATTATGAAAAATAATATTCATAGTCGATCAGCTAGACTAATACCTATCTAAACCAAAGGGTGGTCGTATTAACACCTCTATACGTGATGATTCTGGGCCTTCCGTCTCCTGTAGTTTGGCACTCATCGCTTCAGTTAAATGCTGACTGAGTGATTCAACTTTTTTTCCAATATGATCAAAGAAAATATTACAAAACATTTTGCATATTATGATTCTGGATAAAGATCACCCAAGACTATTTATCAATCTGTTTTAATAGTACAAACATACCTTACTTTTTGGTATTCCCTGTCTTTACGTCTGTTTTTTCAGTAATCTAACCTACAAAGCTTCTTTATGGAGTCAAGCGGTTAATCTCTGGCCTAATGAAGGCCATAATTTCTGCTTTATTCAGCCTTGCGTAGAACTGATAGCTGTCTTACTTGTCTATATAAAATATGAAATATCTTAGTAGTTTAGGTACACAATGAAAGTGATACAAAAGTATACTTTTCATAATAAGCACACCTGATTTTGAGCTTCAGAAAGGATAATAAAGTTTATGTTCTTGATTATAAAAAAGACTTATAGCTAGTTATAACATAACTATGATATAATGAAGGTGGCGGATCGCTCACTTGACGTACGACGGAGCGCAAAAATATCGCAACGGTCTGTCAGATCCATACTTGTAATGTCAATCCCCATAATAAAACCGCTCAACCGCTGTTGACGCAGCGCTATCGCAGTATCGTCCGTAGAGTGCGGTTTTAGCATAGGGAGTGACGTTTCTAGTATGGATTTGACAGACCACTGCGATATTTTTGCGCTCCGTCGTGCGTCAAGTGTGCGATCCGCCTTTCTCGACTGACTTGTTACATATTTAGTAGACAGTTTGGCCCTCTATGATATATACATTTCCATCCTACAGTGCGAAATTTGACAGTAAGCATACAGTTGGACAGGTTTGACTGATGTAATTGTATTACACTACAATACATGCTACTTCAGAGCACATTCGTATACGGAACAGATTTTATTATGGTACATATTACTCTACTCCATCCCCCCGTGCCCTTATATCCCCTTTCTTTAAGGGGATCTAAGGGTATATATACCCTTTGTTTATGTTATTACACAACAAACTAATCAAATATAACTTTAAATATATTTAACTCTTTGGACTACATACTTGCAAAGAATACTAACTTTTAGACCCTCCCCTTAAAACACTTAACCTTTCAACCATTCCATAAACGGAGTAAGCAAAAAGCAAAGTAATTGTCTACTTAAACTCCTCTTTACAGTGATTCAGGAAAAACGTGACGCACCAGGATTGGTTGAGCCTACTTGATACATTAAGTCACGTAGGGATTCCTGCACATCAAAAAGTAATCTGAGGGAGCTATAGAATTGATGGGCTGGGACTGCTGGTCCTAATCATGCGGTAAGCTTGTGGGTAGGTGGGTATCATGTTCAGAACAGATCATCAATTTGTTTCAGGTTCACCTGTAATTTTTTTACCTAGAGAATCTAAAATATTCGCTTGAATAAATTTATCAGTTTGGTCGTCTTAAAAAGCAGCTCATTTGACTTTTTATTTAAGTACATACCAAGTTATGAATAGTTGTCATACCTACTAGTAGACCACGCTAACTTGCGTCGTTTCAAACGCAATGTTGTACGGATAGTAAATAAGCTAACTTCCCATTTAAATTTATTGATTAATAACCCCGTTGTACGTCCATGTACCTATAGTTACTTGGACCACGTTTTTCGGCTCCTCTATGTCGAATAATAACTGTTCCTAAATACATGTCAGACAAAAATTGGGTAAGAAATGACCTACATTTCTTTAAGAAAATTTCATTTTCAAAGATGGTCAGGAAACTTTAATCAAGCTTCCCAGCTCCTTAGCCCAACTTCTTCAGCCAGGAAAAGTTAAGTTTTCATTACTTTGTTATGAAAAACTTCACGTTGCTGTTTTATTCTATTTAATTTTTAATTTAAAAAGAAACAAACACAGAAGTCCTTGCATACAAATGAAAGGTTTTATATGGTGGCACTTTTTTCGCTTTCGGTCAAAATTTTTGTTTGAGTAGAATTATTCATACCTACCTAAAGATGGTTGTGGGTGTGTACAAAGTCAAGTAAGCTACTTACATCATTTCCTAAGCTTAAGGACAGAACATTCTGTACCTACTAGTGGATATTGTTTCACTTAATTCCTTAAGTAACATAAGGTTGTCTGCCCGTCGTCTTAAGCGGTCATTGCCTCGATGCGTAATAGCCAATTCACGTTTAACGACCACTTACTTTCAATACCCACCTATATCCCAAATATCCCAATAAAAGATCACATAGGTATCTTTATACCCATAGATTCGAGTATAAGCGAAATATCTATAGACATCTCTCAGTTATAAAATGATAAACCTATCTATCTATTTTAGACCCAAGTATGAAGATGATCAATATGTCATCACAAAAGAAAAATAAAAAGGTTTATTTTTCTTGTAAATCGTATTTATTACATCTTTTAGAATTACTGTGTGCATCTTGTATAAATATTTTTAATACCAAGGCACTAGGTTTGTGTTTTATGTTGCATTTCCAAATTAAACAATAAATAATGATATAAATTCAGAATATTCTTTATACTCTTTGCCCATAATTAAACTAAATTTAATAGTCAAGGTGTATATTAACTGGCATGATCAATAAATAACATACTCGTATTTGCAACGGGCATGATGACTGTCAGGTCAAATGAGCAACTTTTTAAAACGAAGAGTTTGTATGAAAATACGACGTCATGACCCTCTTGTTTGGCTGGCGTCAAAATATTTTACATTTTTATGATTTTTCTGTTTATAATTTTGACTGTTTCCAAAAAGTATAAATGGAGTAAGTATTTAGTATTTTTGTACAAAAGTTTTAGGGGAACAAGTTTTGTATTTTAGTAATTACTCAGTCATCTAACTAATTATATTTATTTGCAAAAAATAATCGCTAATACGAATATCGCACCTAAGAGTTGGCGATGCTTATATTAGTTTTTCTCTTTGTCGGAAAGTAAACATACATTTACTCCTAAACAAATAGCTAGTCGTCTAACTGTAGGAAATGTGATAAAATCGTGGACAGAGCCGTGATTGAAAAGGTCACGTGATCCGTATACAAACACTCGTTTGTCGAATACAAAAAGTTTTTTTTTTGCTTACTTCACGTACAATAAAAAGGTGCAAAAAATCACAGCTGCCAGTATTTCCGCCCAATTTTTTAATTATATTGATTTTCTGAACGGAATACAAGTCGTTTTTTTCCTTTCGTTTTAAAGATGGTCAAATTTATAGGATGGCCCTTTGTCATATTCTGCTGTTATTTTTTTGTTTTATTGGGTACATATTTATGTATTTCATGGGTTTTAATTTATAGAAACTTAATGTAAAATTCTTATGGTCGATGGACGTCTTGTTGTTGACACGAAGATAAAGATAGCGTAATTTTTTTTTTAAATAACTTCAATACCAATTAAAATGTAGGTGTGGTGTTTTATTCCCAATGAAAGCAAATAAGAGGCATTCAACAAAATTGCATTGGCTATGAACGTACCTTTGTAGTATAGTTATAGCACCAATAGCATAATGTATTTTACTTCACCTATGTATACATACATACACATATCACGCCTTTATCCCCTGTGGGGTAGGCAGAGCGTTAACTACCGCAAGAATACGCTCGCTATCGCCACGTCTGACATTTCAAAAATGTCTCCTATAGTGCCTAAATAGCTCTAATAGCTAGAAATACAGCCATAATGTGATTCACAGTCCTGTGATATATAGGTAGGTACCTAAAAGTAGAAAAGCGTGCCTGATTGAAAGGCCGAGTGACCCGCTCGACAAATATTCGCTGGAAGAGTGGTATTGATCAAACAACAGTATCGCTGGCGAGAGCCTCGCCTTTCGCGATAGAAGGGAAAAATAACACGTACCGAAAAGTGTAAATCTGAATAAAGTCCGCAGGGAACTGTGGAAGATTTTTCTCCATTTGTGTGTAACTTTTTTTCAAAGGTACAAATCAGTGCAGCAAGTGCCAATGTTTTAGCGACTGTGGTTTGTTTGACGCAGATACCTACCTACTGTATACAGGCCGTTAGGAAAAGTACTAACTTCTTTTCAAGGGATGAACCAACCCATGAAACTGTACAACTTTCCCCAAGGAACATTATGTCATAACATAAAAAAATTGTGATCCTCCGCTCCGATAAAAATGTACCAACCGAACCGACTGGTAATAGTGAGGTCTAAAAATTATTTGATATTTCGACCTATGTTTCTGGGGACAGTTGTTCAGATTCATGGGCTGGCTCATCCCTTGAAAGGAAGTTAGTAATTTTCCTAACACCCTTTAAAAAAGAAAAAAATACCCTTTCCTGTTGTTGAGAAACTATTTGATGAATAAACTATAATATATCTATATTTAACTTTAGCGTCCTTTTGCTAGATTAACAACGACAGGCTGACAACCTATCAGTATAGTGATACACGAATTATCTCAAACAGTCCTCAATATTTGTCGGACGTGGCGATAACAAACGTAATTTTACGGTCGCTGACGCTCTGCCTACCCCTCTAGGGATATAGGCGTGATATGTGTATGTATGTGTATGTTGCTAGATTAACCTACGGTAAGTACACACAAAAGTCATCTTTGTCTTCGCCATGGCTTCAATTCCGTCACCCTTTGTCGACGCACGTAAGTGTAAACTCTATGTAAACTCATTTGTCGCTTAGTGACGCTAGCGCTTACTATAAATACAGTTCACAAACGATTCCTAGCATTATAAGGCTTCCATGGCATTAATACGTGTTAATAGAACTAATACAACACCTACACAAAACTACTAGCACTCCTGATTAGGTTTCAGAACTTAGTGGGATGACGTAGTTGAGCATTTTGAATATTTTTCGTCCTCTTATCGTCTAACGACCCGATGAACCCTATTTCAGAGGTTTCCAACCGGCTACTAACTAGTACCATGCCTCTGAGATAGTTTATTGACTTTAGATAGTTAGTCTTAATGGCGGTTTGGTAGTTAACCGTTTTACAATAGGAATAAATACCGATCTACACGCAGAATCAATTCTATGCAAACATACAAATATAAACATAATAATATATTGTGTATAAAGCGTGAAAATCTTCTGAAACTGACACACATACGCATACGAAAACTAATATCTTAATATGATGCTCAATTTTATAGTTTTACGATAGTTTATATAATATGTACGTACTGATTTCCTAATTTGTTGTTCACCTAGAGCTATTAGAGTTAGTTAGAGCCATCATTTCAGTTGGCCGGCAGGTGCGATCGATCAATTCATCAAAATCACAAAGCCTTGGATTGGTCTATTGAGAACACTTCTGGGTCATGAGGTCCTTTTCAAAGGGCACAAAATACGTCCACATCACGTTTCAAGAGCAAAGTCATACAAGTCCACTTCGTCACACGTGACGCAATAGGCGGATTGCACACTTGACGCACGACGGATCGCTAAAATATCGCACCTGTCTTTCAGATCCATACTAGAAATGTCAATCCCCATACTAAAACCGCTCAACCTCTGTCATCGCAACACTATCGCAGTATCGTCCGTCGAGTGCGGTTTTAGTATGGGGAGTGACGTTTCTAGTATGGGTCTGACAGACCACTGCGATATTTTTGCGCTCCATCGTGCGTCAAGTGTGCGATCCGCCATATCTCTGAACTTCACAACCGTCTCTAGGGAATTGTTAGGTTTCTGTAGCATTTCCACGTGCTATTCAACATGGTTGTAGCCATTTTATAAAAAGGAAAATTATTTAGGTCAAAGGCCCTCAATGCTTGTCAGACGTGGCGATAACGACTGTTATTTTACGATCGTTAACGCTCTGCCTACCCCGCAAGGGATAAAGTCGTGATTTGTGTATGTGTATGTATTTAGGTCAAGGAACATTCATTACAAATATTTGTGAAGTTTTTACTGCAGCTAAATTGAAAATAAATACAAAGAATAAAAACAAATAGGAAAAAACTGAAAAATAAAAGAAACGGTAAATAACCAAATATAAATTTCTTACCCGCTTACTGTTAAAGTAAAAAAAACGTTAGAACATACAATGGAACAGCTGCAGTTGCTTTTGCATATTTTAAGTCAAGTTTCTGCCGTTTTCCACTTAGTCCTGTATTTTACGACTTCACGTATAACACGGGCTTCGTGGAACTATTTATAAATTCTCGCCTACAAAGTATTTCCGCCCGAGCAAAATGAAGTGACGTGAATATTTTGTGAGCCAGTGGGTTTGGTTGGGATCTTTGTAAAGTAAATAGGCGACACTCTAAGGTAAAAATTGCTGAAAATATTTCAAGGCAAGTAAAGCCCGAGTAACATAATCATAGTTTAGTGTGGGTAGGTTGAAAACAAAAATGAAGTAGGTGCTTGAGTACTTTTACCAAAAGTTGGAACTCCCATAAAAATTGATTGGTTTTTTTCGAATGTATCAAAGAGGTCATTGTTACTTTTGCGTTATTTGGATATTACCAGCATCATTCGCCTTGCTTTATCCCGTTCTCTGTCGGAGCTACCTAATCTAGGGGATTTGACGTGGAACCAAGTTTTTACACAGAGTGACTCTAATCTGACCTCAAAGCTAACTTGATAGCTAACCTGGTTCAAATCCTAGGTTTACACATTCAAATATTTGGATATTACGATAGTAACCAGTAAGATATTTTACTGGTTGGAGTCTTGAAATTTTTAGCAAATCCACTATCATCCTGTACCTATAATATATTTCTGGGCACGCACGGTTTTTCGCAACATTTCCATCTTTCCAATTGTCTAATAGAACAGGCTTATAAAACTGTACATCCTATTTAAGCAATGTAGAAAATTTGGAGGGAAATACTCTCTTTTGCTTGAAGGTAGTATCTCGGTCAGTTCACGCTTTTGTGGTCTGACCCAGAAGGTAAAGGGCCAATCCTTTTTATGTCTCAATAAGCAACACGTTTTCTGTCCCACTGATGATGTGAGTTATCCTACTAATATTATCAAGGAATACTAACTGTATTACAAAAACGGATGGCTGTGTGGGTGTGTGTTAGAACTTGGCCTAAATAGCTGCTTAGATTCTAAATGAACATCTTTTCTGGCTTTGCGGAAAAATGACAAATTTCCACCTATTGTACATACTTACAGAATACAAAATTGATTAAGAATAACATAATGGATCTACTATCATTGTATGGATTTGGCCATTAAGATTAAAAATACATATTTTATGACAACTAGTGAGATTTTGCGGATCTTAAAAGAAATGCGATTGCTATGTGATTTTAGAGGAATGCATCCGAATATTTTCAAGGACTTTAATAGTTCTTGAACCTCATTCAATATCATTAAACTAAAATAGTAATTAGTTATTATTATTAGGTTGTCATGTATATATTAGCTTTGTGACAGGAGGTTTTAGACCCTCATCGTCAGCTCAAGAGCTTTTACAAATTGAGACTATATTTACAATTCATTTTGAAACGCTAGGTTTCCAGGTTTTTAGCAGTAACTAAAGGAGAGCTAAAGGAGTCATTAGGGACCCTGGCAAAGAGCCTAACTTCAGCTAATTTAAACAAGAGGCTCTTACTAGTATTCCGCGCTTTATTCGCTGGTTTTATAATTATGCAGGAACGAACAGAGGTTCATTCAGTGAGCTGTATTATACACAGTCATACAAGGTGTTATTACCAAAGCTGTCTTTAAATCTGTATTTGTTTTGACTGTCCCGATGGCGTAGCGGATAGTATGCCTGCCTTCTACGCCGAGGGTCGTGGGTTCGATCCCCACCGAACACAAATATTTGTTAAGTCAATTTTCAAATATTTGTGTTGAGTCTGGGTGTTTTCTATTTATAATATGTATTTATTTACAAAAAAAAAAGTATATATGTATTAGTATCAGCTATCTAGTTCCCATAGTACAAGCTTTGCTTAGTTTGGGGCTGGATGGCGCTGTGTGAATTGTCCAGGATATTTATTTATTTTATTTATTTATAAAGAGCACCTCGTAAGGAGACCAAACAAATAAAGGATCATTTTAAGCCAATCACGTAATTAGGTATTCGTATTGCTCCCGATGTGAGTAACTAGAAAATATCTATCTACTTTAATTAAAACCTGCTCAAAGATACTTATAATTAATTATCTTCATTGCCGTTAAAGGTAAGAAGTAAGAGAATTTGAAACCTAATCATTACTACACCATCCCTACCCATATGGGCTCATTGGGTCATTTGACGACTCGGTGTCCCACACGAAGTGAGAGAGAGTGATATAAAACTTTAACCTATATAGAGGATCGTATCTCCAAAGCGGCACTTCACTCCCATACAAAATTGAGGACACACCTCATTATGCAGCTCTTCAAGTGAATATAATAAGGAGCTGAGCCATCATAACAAGCCACGTCATATGAAGCCGTTACATGACATTAATGTTCTGATAACTGGATGGAGATAACAGGAGACCGCGTGTTATGGAATACACAGAGAGAATGCTGAGTACTGTGTGATGCCGGCTTAGAATAGCATCACCCCATTTCCTACCCGTGGGTGTCGTTAGAGGCGACTGAGGGACTTGAGGGTTTCAAGTGTATTACAACTATTAGGCGACGACAGGCTGACAACCTGTCACTATAGTGATACACAAATTATATCAAACGGCCCTCTATATTTGTCAGATGTGGCGATAGCAACCGTATTTTTACGACCTTTAACGCTCTGCCTACCCCGTAAGGGATAAAGGCGTGTTAAATGTATGTATATATGTATGCAGAGAGAATCCTACGTCCAGCAGTGAACATCTATAAGCTGATTTGATGGTGATATGCTGCACTCTATACTCAACTTTGGACTGAACTTTCAGTGGTTGCTAGATTGATTACAGAGTGGATACGTTAGATTATTGAATGTAACAGTAGGTATTAGTTAATGGAACAGTTTCGATCATAAATATACGAAACTAAAAGAATTTGGTAATATTTTGCAATAAAACTAATTTTAATGAGTAACTAACTAAGTAAATTAACTACTAAGTAACTTAGTACTATTACTAAGTTATATTAGTAACAAAATTAGTAATGTGGCAAAAGTTATCCAACTTATTTCATTTAAAAGTTTTTCGTCTTAGTCTCATATTTACTCAAATATCGTTTGTTTACGCTTAAGAAAAATATTATCATTGTGAAAAATACTTCAGACAAAACACATTTATCAAAGGATTTGGAAAATTTCTTAGCTTGAACAAGATAGTTAATTGCACGTCAGGTTATTGAGCCTTAATTAATTACCTTAATTCAACGTTTAATGGGACCATTTTGTCTGACGTTAATTAGGGTTTGCGTCTAAATAATTTAATTAAGACATAAGCATTTCGGTGTTCCTCATTCATCATAATAATATCTATCTCAGCTAATTTCTTAGTTAGCTAGGTATCTGACAAAAATTGTGCCTGAAAACTTTAAGGAAAATTCAGTGTGTGGCGTAGCAGCAGCAGGGGCAGATATTTCTCGAACTGCAACAACTAATGAATATTCATTTTTCTCAAGGTAAATAGGTTTTTTTTTATTTGGCCTTGAATACAAATAAAGTCTGTTGATTGGTAAAATATTTGGGGAATGTTCTTCAGTCTCCGTACAATATTGGCCCCTGTTGTGGGCCATACATTCACATAGTTCAAAACAAAAAAAAAAAACAAAAAGAATAGGTAGCTTTCCTACATTGGACTACTGATACTACTCTCCTGTATCTTTGAAACGAGGTAGCATTTGTGATGGTCTTCATTTATGTAGCTACTTTAGTCAAACACCGCATAATTCTTCTATAATAACTCTTCAATAAACAGAAATAGTATCGCAATATAAAAATATTCCTCTTCCTGTTTTGCTTTCGTCTAAAATGTAAGTCATTAATAGGTTCACCGATATAATACAACTAAGAACTAATCAGGATAGTATTCATAAAAGTGATCAATGGTTTCAGGAACGCGAGAGATATTGAGAACGGCATAGCCAAGTATAACTATAATGAGAATTGTTACCAAGAGCTACTGGTCATTATGTGGGTTTACACGACTTACTTGTTTATTTATTTGATAGAGAGCCCTCTACGTTTGAGATAGTTAGAAGCGTAGAGAGCTAAATTCTTTGGCTAAACCCTATACCAAGTAAATAAACAAACCAGTTGAGTATAACTTCGTTAAAAATTATACCTACTTGTTCGTTTAATATATTATAAGTTCGTTTAATAAACTACCTACTTATTTATGAACCAACGTATTCAGAAAATAGTAAATCAATACCTTCAATGGTTGTCTCGATAGTAGTACTACTGAAAATATCCCAATAGTTTGATAAAAATCTAGGGAATTTCGTTGAAATTCTATGATTTTTTTAGTCTCTTGGTAAAAGTATTTAATAGTGATCTATACATTACGGGAACATGTTCTCTTTCCACGTATTGCAGTAGTAGACTTATTTTACATCGTAGTCCTAACTGGTTTTTGAATAAATCATTCGTGTAAAGGTTTTGTACTTTGATACCATTAATTGGTCAAGTACGGATCCTTGTAAAAATTTTACCAGAGATAACTATTTCAAGAGACGCTTGACCTTTGGAAGAGAGGGCTTTGAGCTTTTGTTTATAGCAGAGATTCGTGAAAAAAAATCAGTAGCTATTATTTCCCTAGTAATGCTTCTACAGCTATATATTTTTGTTGTTAAATTAAGGCTAACTAATGGCAGGTCTGACTGTCAACACACCTGAAAAACTTTCTCGAATATTTTACATTAAACAAAAATAATCAACTACGAATACTATATGTAGAAAACTAATTACGATTATTACAAAAAATACTAGCATTCCGCTTCCGCAGGGGCAACATTCCAAGAATGAGCCATCCCACGAAATTAGATGTTAAGTTTTCCAAATACGCACTTCAAAACTCAGACACAAAGTTTATCCTGAACAGGAGTTTTATTTTTGTTACTGTGCCCAAATACAAACTTCTTAGAAGCGCTCGCTTTGTTCGACTTCCCTGTTTGCTGTTTGTTCCACGTAGGCATCACGTAGGTACAGTAAAGATCAGACTGGGTTAAACAGTTTAGACTTTGGACTGATCTTACGCCGCGCACATATATAAACTTCATTTGCTTACATAGTGTCACGACCAGAGTAACTATCTGTCAGTTCGCACGTGTATGGAACATTGAGGTCAAGTTGCGCTGGTCGCGACTCGAAGTTTACCAAAATCCCTAAAAAATTAGATACCACACGTTTCCGCATCAAATATGACTGGGCCTGCTTGACATTTATGTATGGTTCCCGTCATGCACCTCAAAATTTTCTATTGCGTTTGCGATTCATCAACCTATTTTTGACCACTTTTAGTTGGTTCAAAAGCCTATTTACGTCATTTTATTCCAATAGCTGTGTAGCCGTGTAATATGTGCCGTGTGATACCGGCTTAGAATAGCATCACCCCATTTCTTTCCCGTGGGTGCCGTAAGAGGCGACTGAGGGACTTGAGAGTTTTAAGTGTACTGCAATTTTAGGCGACAGGCTGGCAACCTGTCACTATAGTGATACACGACGACCCTCAAATGTTGTCAGATGTGGCGATAACGACCGTAATTTTGCGATCGTTATCGCTCTGCCTACCCTGCAAGGGATAACGGCTTGATAAGTGTATGTATGTTATTCCAATAGACAATTAACTCCAACAACAGCTAGTGGATTGAATTCGCTTGGGTTCTTTACGCTCCAACAGATGGAGTAAGATTGTAATAAGAGGAAATTTACATAAATAGATCAATTTATTGCCCTAGAAACCCCTTACTAAACTATCGTATCGTATAAAAATCGTTTGAGCTTTTTCCGAAATTTTGATTCAATATACCTATCTAAATACCTGTATACAAGAATTGATCGATCGATACATTAGTTTAACTGCCATAAGTAGAGGTATCAACTATCACAAAAGCATCTGTGGTAATTAGTCGCATATACGAGAGCTACGTATGTGGCTCAGGACTTCTAAGCTACCATAGAACAGGTAGGTATGTGGTAAGAGTTGTAGTCACCGGTTTCAGGTCCAATGCAGGCTCTATTATGATACTGAGATAAATATTTTCCGTACATTTAAGTGAATAAGTTGACGCAGATTTAATATTATTTCAATCCACGTTGTAACGTATCCACCTTTCAAAAGATTGATTCTTTACTCAAGATACCACGAAATCCAATTTAATTCCGCGCTCGGATACAATATTCCATTGCTGATCATGATAATTTGGATATTTCCATTTTCATTAAAGGGCGGTTATTTTACGAGTGAAATATTTTTATTATTGGATTTGTTTTTGGGCTATCCTATTTTCGGCAAACCAGTAGTCTAAGATTGGACTCACGTTTTTATTTTTGCAATGGTATAAATTTGACGTATCTCACAATGAAGCATTCCTGACTAGTACAAACAAGCAGTGGGTCTAGCTTTTTTTTTTTTGCAGCGGATTTTATGACTGTAACCAACAGGCCCTCAACCTAGTCATTTAGGCCAGCTATAGACTTAACCAGTATATGGTCATTCTTATAAATCTAATGTAAAGCTGGCGAACGGTAGGCTTTAAAAAATATTTTCACTTATGTTCCATGAGGAAAGTTGTTCAGTTTTATGACGTGTATTTTCAATCCGTAAAATATTTGCTCTTGTTGTGCACATTAAAATTTATTTCTTCCTTACATATTCGTTATCTTATTAACTGTAGTAGCAACACTAACAAAAGAACCTGCAGTAGCAACCACCCATTTCGTCTACAATTTTATTGGCTACAGATTGTAAACATTACATGCAAACGAAGACTTTTACTGTTGTATTGCTGACAGATGAAGACGAATTGAGGCGATCCAGTCTGGAGTACTCCATTTGCCGAAATAAAACATCCACCCGAAGAGATTTTATAACTTTTTATTCTCCTCCTGCCAAAAAGCAAATTGCAAAGTTGGCGAGATCATTACGTGTCTCTACATAAAATGCCTTCGTAGTATTTTCGATACAAAATTTGACCTAAAGGCTGAGAGGTGCACTGAATTTTTTTGAAAATACTGTAAATACTTACTGAGCAAGTTGGAAATGCTCTGTTATTACAAAGTCATGTTCATAACTTACATGACGATACCAATTCATTAGCTCAAATGCTTGTTTAAAAAAAAATACTTCATTAGGTTAATATTTTCATAAGTTAGGAACGAAACGAATAAGTAATTTAATATATTCGTGGCAGCTTAAATTAATTTTCTTCATACCACGTTACAAAATGGTTATTTACATATTTAACCATTCATAGGTACATTACTGTTACCGGTTGTATATTTTTGAGTAAGTTTGTTTATTAGGCGAATCTCACACATAACAATCGACGATATAAGAGAGATAGAAATATTGTATATACCAAATTAAATGTTATAGAAACAGATACCGACGCAAAGTTTTGTGTTGCTCCTGTCTCAACGTCTATTTAATAATATGGGGAATTAGAAAAGTTCTGACAAAGTCGCATCTGACAGACGCATGCGTCCAATTCGCAGCAATGAACGTTGGACGTGTTTCCCGTTGAGCATTTTAGCTTCCCCTAATGTATCACATAGGTATTAACAGTAGCACAACCTCTGAATAAAACACAGAAAATTATGTCTCTTCATTTTATTCCATCCCTTTCATGTCCGAGCACTTAACTTCATTTTCCTCAATATAATGTTTCGATACCGTTTACCTGAAACGCTGTTTGGGGCCCCAAAACCTTTCCTGAAACTTTTTTGCGGCCCATTCGTCTTCATTACGGCAAAATGTGATTACCGGTCACGGATGCTAACACAGGACAGGGTAAAGTACCTATAGACTACTGTTTCATTTTATACAGGATGTTATAAAAAGTACTAGTAGTTTTGTAGGGGCTAGTTTTAAGTTTTTAGTCCACCTGAGCCGCGTTTACACTAGATTCATAAAATTGTTGTATGAAATAGAAAAATGTACTCATCCTACATTTTTTAACTTTTACAATGACTAAAAACATGACAATCAAAAGGAAAAATGTAAAATTTACTACTTTGAATAAAAAATGATTTGCGTTTGACTGAGTTCCTTTTAAGGGATGAACCAGCCCATGAAACTTAACAATTTTCCTCAAGACACACAGGTCGAATGTGAAAAAAATTTTGGAGCTCCCATACTGAATGTACTAGCTGACTGAGTTAGTTTTTATGTGAGGTTTAAATTCTTTTTTCATATTTCGACCTTTGTTGCTTGATAAAAGTTTAATGACCTAGTTCATCCCTTGAAAGGAGCTTATTACTTTTCCTAACACAGTATAGAAGGGGAAACATGCCATTACCTTAAAAGCAAGTAGTTATAGTAAGTACCTATTCTTTGCTTTAACCCTTTGACTATTTAAAGGGCGATAGTTTAGTGTACACTTTCTTGTTTTGTCCTTCAGCTTTATCTAAACTATAGACAAAGGAGGATATGTTGCTTTTTTTACTAATATTGCAATCTGTACTACATGAGTATGTAGTACTACAAACAAAGAGTTAACAAAGATAAAATATTACAGTATCTTCCCGGGTTTTAAATTTTAACTACTTATTTATTTTATCAAAAATACGAAAAATAAATTTAGTTGTAGAAGTGTCACAAATACCTTATAATTAGGTTATCCGTACACCTATCATACCGTGTGATGCCGGCATAAAATAGCATCACCCCAACTCTTCCCGCGGGTGTTGTACGAGGCAACTATGGGACTCGAGGGTTTCATGTGTATTACCTATTTACCACGTATTACAACTTTAGGCGATAGGCATCTGAAGGGGCCCTCAATACTTGTTAGACGTGGCGATAACGACCGTAATTTTACGATCGTTAACACTCTGCCTACCCCGCAAGGGATAAAAGCGTGATTTGTGTGTGTATATCATCCACCCATCGTTGATAGGTGTGACGTCTTCAAGACTGCCGTACCTTAGCAGTCAACCTATCGTGGAAAGGTTTATGGAACCAATTTAGATTGACGATTTAAGTGGCAATAAATGCGACAAACTGTGACGACATAAAAAAAGTTAATATTTGAAATAATGGTCTAAATAACAATAACAGTTGTGACCTTTTAAACAAAATGCTTTTGACTGGGATATTATTGTTGTCCAGCATAAAGTAAAAAGTCTATCTTACTTACTTACTACTTGCAAAAAAACTTTTCAGTTACAACGAATGTAATATGTATTCTATTTTGAAAACGGAAGGTTTGGATCACTTTATTATCCCAACACGTTTTTATAAATAATAATAATATAATAATATATTTTATTCATTCAGACAACATAGGTCCATAAATGTTAGTATACAAAAAAAACATCTTAAAACTAGGTTAGTAAAACAGAAAACAGCAACAAAGAAACAAGTAGGTAGGCATCTCACCAGTCAACTATTCCTATTGACTAGTAGGCTGGCGAGATGTTGTATTATAGGGGAGTCGTACCTCCCAGAAATGGTCTTCAGAATGGTGTTGGAGCTGGCTCGCACCCTACAGAGCAACGACGTTGCTTTTTTTCGCATGATGGCGTAAAAGTCGTCCGTACGAGCCTCAGCGAACATACCTGAAGCACTGCAGTACCGAGGCAGGCCCAACAACATTCTGAAACCATTGTTGTATTGGACTCGTAGAGCGCTGATAGTCTTCCGCGAATAGCTAGCCCACAGGCTACAGGTGTAGAAAACTTGACAATATGCTTTAAAGAGCGTGATTTTTACATCTTTGCTACACCGTGAAAACCTGCGCACCAGCATATTGCACCTGACCGCCATCGCTCTACGTTCCCTTTCGATATCTTCATGGTCTTTAAGGTCCTCGGTAACGAAGTGTCCAAGATATTAAAATTTCGACACTCGGTTGAGCTCAACCCCGTTAAGTTTGATCGCTGGTACGGAGTCCGGACACTTCCCACCGACGGCCTTAAACACCATGAATACGCTTTTTTTGACATTGTATGTCAAACCGTGTGCTTTAGCATACTCCACGCACATTTCTAGGAGTTTATTTAACGCTCTGACCGTCGGACTCAGCAGCACCACATCATCAGCGTAACTAATGTTATTTATTGTGACATCGTCCACGCGACATCCGATGCGTTTGCTGCTAAGTCCGACGATCAGGTCGTCCATATATAAATTAAATAATTTAGGCGATGTGAGACCACCCTGTCTCACTCCGCAACCCAGCTGGAAAGATTCCGACAGTTTGTCGGCCCACCTCACTCGGTTTTCCTGGTTTCCATACCAATATTGGAAGATACGCAACAGCTCCGCAGGTACATTTCTGTCCTTTAACTTCGCCCAAAGCACATCGTACGAGACAGTATCGAAAGCCCGCGACAAATCCAGAAAACAGGCGTACACTGGCGTTCGACGCTGGGTGTAGTACTACACGGTGTGCTTTAAACTAAGAATAGCACTTTCAGTTGATAGTCCGGGACGAAGCCCAAACTGTGCATCGTGGAGATTTAAATAATCTCCTAATAAGGAGTCTAGCAAGCTGTCGAGTATCTTCGCTAGGACCGTAGCCAAGGAGATGGGCCGATAGTTGCTTTTATCAGCAACATCGCCAGTCTTGTTTTTTATAATGGGGACTACAATCGTCTTCATCAGGTCGCAGGGCAAGTAAGAGTGTCTCATACACAGAGTATAAAACATGGCCAGCACTCGAGGTAGGTGGACACCGGCATGTTGTAGATGTTCAATGCTTAGTCCGTCGTGGCCCGGTGATTTACCACGGGTCATAGAACGCAAAACCTTGGCAACTTGTTTAGCAGAAAAACTAACCAGATCAGAGTCCCGACAAGGCCCTTCATCGACTTTCCGCACTGACGAATAAATCCTAACGTATTCTCCTCTACAAAATCCGAATTTTCTAAATTAATGCATCAGTACACCGTTAAATTTGGTATTAAACCGTAGGTGTGCTGGGAAAACACCACGTGCAGATTTAGGGAAATAAACCACGTCATATCCTCCAATGGGTAGCAATATCGTTCGGCTTATTTTTTATGAAAGTACTAGTGGGCGCCGGCAGGTTCGTCCACGTTTGGAAATCGGTTCTAATCCCGTAGCATACCACAGGAACATTTTTTCGGGATAACAACTGTCCTATGTGTTAATCCAAGTTACTCTCTATCTGTGTGTCCAGTTTAATGGAAATCGGTCGAGTAGTTTTAGCGTGAAGAGTAACAAACAAACATACAAACAAATTACAAACAAACATACAAACTTTCACATTTATAATATGAGTAGGATTCCCACGAAAATAATACCTAAAAAGCTTATTTTGTGACTGGATAACCACAAAACAAATAATAAAATATATCACACCTGTATCTCTCGTGGGGTAGACAGAACAGCAGTTTAAAATAGATAATAAAAATTCTTTTTCTTATACTCATTTTTCTGTTACTATATGCACGGTTATTGAGGATGTTGTGTACATTCAGCGAATAGATGATTTGCAATTAAATTATTGTCACCGTCTCCCTAATTTTTGGCGGTAATAATCACTTTTTTCTTCATCTGAAGAAAAAAAGATGTGTTTCCCGCCTATGCCTAAAATGTAGCGAGAATTTAAGTCTGGTTACTAAACTGTATTTGTATTGACGGGAAATATTTGGAAGCAAATTACTGAAATAAACAGAATACTATTTAAATATTTTCAATAAGTAATTTCGCCTTTTAATCTTCTTTTTATCGAATCGACGGCATTGCGATCAAATCTTGTCCGCCCAAAATTCTGGCACCCTTTTAATACTAAGTGAATATTAAAGTCTTGTTTCTTTGTTCGAGATCTATTTTAGTGAATCCGTCTTGAAGTATTGAAAACAAGCTTTCGCAAATAGAATGGTACTATAATGGCCTTCCAGCTGGATTTCAACGGATCCAGTCGATTGCGTTGAATCCGTCTCGTGTACAATTTGATTTGAATCTATTTTTGTACGTTTTATGTATGGCTACAATAGCTGTATAGCTTTTTTTAGACACAGTAACGCTGGTAGTAAAACAAGGAAAGAAAACACTTGGCGCAGGCACAGTCATCGTTTCAATCGGGTATTTAGTGAAACCATTATAGCGCTACATAAATCACGCCTCTATTCCTTGCGGGGTAGGCAGAGCGTTAACGATCCTAAAATTACCGTCGTTATCGCCACGTCTGACAAGTATTGAGGCCCCTTTCAGATGATTCGTGTAGTGACAGGTTTGACAACCTGACGCCTGTCGCCTTATATTGTAATACATATGAAACCCTCGAGTCCCTTAGTTGCCTTTTACGACCCCCGCAGGACGAAATGGGGTGATGCTATTCTAAGCTGGCATCATACGCCCAAAAATATACAGATATAAAATAATAGAGTGGCGTTGTAATAAATCTACGTATGTTTAACAAATGCCGCAAACCATTTAAACCTGCTCCCGTCAGTTTCAGGGTTCTATGAGGACGAGACTCTATATATACGTATGTATTACCAAAATATTTCTGAGACTTTAATGTCTGTCTATCCATCTGTCTGTCTATTTGGCTGTATCTGAACAGTAACAGTTGTCGACTCGAAATTTCCCAAATGCCCTATATCTGTTTCTGGTAATATTTTGTTGCACAAAAAACCATTAATTGTCCACAAGGAATATCTTTATATGCAACGGAGGGCAGGGTTTACCGATGATACAAAATGTTAATCGACCTATGATAGTTTATTGAGGTTATAGTCGCTTGGTACTCACTTTCTAAACCAGACGCCTACAACTTGTATCTATCAGATAAATTAGCAAGAGGAAAGGTTGTCTAAAAGTCACCCTTTATTTATTTTTCGTTTTATTAAGGCAGATCGCACATTAGACACACGACGGAGCGCAAAAATATCGCAGCAGTCTGTCAGATTCGTACTAGAAATATCAATCCCCGTACTAAAACTGCTCAATCGTTTTTGACGCAGCGTTATCGCATCGTCGTTCGTCGAGTGCGGTTTTAATATAGGGAGTGACGTTTCCAGTATGTTCTGACAGATCGCTGCGATATTTTTGCGCTCCGTCGTGCGTCAAGTGTGCGATCCGCCTTTCCGTACACAATATCTATAACAGAACGTACATTATTGCGAACTTCGCGGAAACACGTAAACTTGACAAGTGAGTAATATTGGGTTAAACTACAATTTAGATCGTACATCATTAAAATCATCAAATTGCGATTGTGACATTTTCGATTCGTTGATATTTCTAACCAGCTCTGAAATGTCAAGGCGGCGGCGGCACCTGAAAAATTTAAGCTGACATTTCACGGTGCGGTTAGGGTGGGGTAACCAGCGGTTCAAGTTTTTGTTCTACTTTGTTTAATAATAATGAATAAAAACAGGTATTTAGATATTTATAAAACATAGATGATGTAGATGCCATGATGGAACTTGAATGTGATTTATGTGTCTTCACTGAAAAAGATCTCTAGCCACATACAAAATCGAGATTTTCAGTTTTAGGTTCTTACATTGATCTAATAAGTCGCATTTTCTGAGAACATGTTAATATTGTTTTAACATTTGAGACAAGATGTAAATTATACAAAGAAGTTTAAATAAAAGACATTTTTTATATTATTATTCTATTAAAAAGGTATTATTGAAAATCCAATGCATTGCAAGTCATCATTGACTTCGTACGTCTGTGACAGACGATTTAATCAGTGTCTGAGGCAAGACTTTTCGTTGGTATATAAGCCGATGCGGGAGCGGCATGACTTTCCGCTCGCACTACAGGTGTAGGTTGAATTAGAGACTAGAACATATATGTTTAGATTTCGTTTTTGCCTTTTGTTGGCAAGACTAGAGAACCAGGCATTGCAATGCAATACAAGTAACTACTTAAATATTTTATTTACTTACATAATTTCTTCAATTACCTTGGTAACTATTTTCCCTTAGTAACGTTTTCTTTATTTTATTCGGGAAACTAACAGTTTTGTACAATACTTTGTAGTGATAGTGACCAATATGTAACGTCAAACTAATAAAAAAAATCCACCTATATAATACCTCTTTACATAGCATTACAACCTACAATGGTAAACTTTGAGAAAGCTACTAAGTATTAAGCTTTATGTATGTTAGCTATAAGCCAACTTAATTTAATTACCCTACTAACACCTTTTACTGTGATGAAACCATGTTCACTTAATTACCATGGAACAATCAACTTTGCAAATAGTCGTCTTGTTTAACTTACTTTTGTACTCTTCTTCTCCTGTTCTTGTGGGATACCGAGTCTTTCAACAACCCGGTAAACTCTATTGTTTAAGTTCTACAACCGCCTACTAAATTTTTTTGATGTAGGTCAAAGAAGATCGATGGAAAAAGTTTTACATACGTTTTAGAAGATAGTTTAATTTTTTTAAAGAAAATATATATTATTTGACAGTTGGATAGCAGGATGTTTAAAATTTTGTTACATTAACGATCAAACACAATATAAAACATCTTTTACGTATGCGATAGCCAGAATAAAAGTTTCATCTTATTATAGTTCAGGAAACTACAAGTTTATCCGATTCGACTATGAAACGTCAAAGTGAATCAGCTCAAATTATATTTCCTAAACTATACAATTCAATTCAAAAGGATTAAACAATTCCTTTTCACTAAAAGTACACGGGTAAGTAGAAAAAGAACATCCTTTTATTACCGCATTTCTCAAAGAAACGTAAAAACAATGTAAAGTTCTTTAACCTCTTTATTGCTTTGACATTTTGGTGGAAGTGAAGCAGGCAGGCAAAAATTCACACTCCCTAAAGGTCAACCTCAAAATGTTTCACATCATTTTGTTGGCTAAAACCAGTGGTTTTCTTGTAGGAAAAAATAAGGTGCTACTTATGTGCATTTTTACATAATGAAAAAAAAACATTTTCTTTTCCACGAAAAAACTTAATTCGTCAGCCGGAATGTGCTTTTAAATTCAAAAACGTGAATTATTTTTCTCCGAATTTTCCGTAATCTTGGGAGAAGGGGATGAGAAGGGTCTTAAGATTTCGACAAGACAAATAATTGGATTTTCACTTAACTTGTTTTGTTTTTAGATAGGATCTTTCTAGACACCTAAATCTTAACATTTTTATTTATAAATACAAGAATTGTTATAGAGATGTCGAGAGTGGTAGGCGGTTGGTACGTAATAATTATTCATTAACTTTCGTGAAACTTAATGTGAAATATGCTTATTTTTATTCCCTGTGAATATGATTTAAAATGGTTGTGAATAATGCGGTCCAATTTTACTATTTTAATACGGCAACTAAACTTAGTATATACTGTATTAAATCAATTTTCATAACTAAAAGAACATTAAAAGATAAACTTCTTCTAATTTTCGTGTGGGACACCGTACCATCCGACGAAATGAACCCGAAGATGCTTAAACCATTTCGCGAATAAAACCAACAAACATATCCCATCCTCCACCTTGTCCCTACTTGGAATTCTGACTACAACTCCTCGTCTCGCTCCCGACAAATCCTAGTAGAGTCAGATCCGGAAATCCCTTAAGCCTTTACCGATCCACTGTGTACCTACTGGTGTGACCATTCTTGAAATTAAATTTCCAGAAAACACATAACCGTTGAAAAGCATTCACAGTTTTATGGAACTACTTTACTTTATAAGTTTTCATTAAAATGCTCCCTTTACATGCTCGGAACAAAATATTAAGAATGGGAAAACTTCGTTCGGGAGAGATCGAAATTCGTATGTGCCTTTTCACTGATTGAAGTCCTAACTGAATATAGTCTTAAGAGATGGGGTCACAAAACGAATTTCAAATTGTTGAACTAAACACGAAATTATCAAAAAATAATCTTAACCTATATCGCTGTGAGTGTGAGAAAAAAGAAGAGACCTACTAAAGAGGAGTCCAAGAATTGAACTCAAAACGGCTATGATATAATCCCATACATATTATGGACACACTGCTGTAAACTTTCTTGTACCCGTGGAAAGTTCTGGAACCTTCTAGTACTGGAGACAAAAGGCTAAGGAAATTGGTTTGCCCGAGGGAAAAGAATTAAAATGCCAGCTCGGTTTGAAAGTTTCCTATTGTTCAATAGAGTCTGCTATTGATTGTTTCCTGAAAAAGTTTGCGGTCGAAATTATGTTTTTTTTAGGGGAGTGACCTCTGTTAAATATTGTAAAATACTACAAAAACCTAAGGAAGAATATTTTATGAAATATTTTAAAATTGTTACAATTTTCAGATATTTTGAATACAAGATAACATCGTGCTATGCAAAATCAAACTAAGAAATCAAAGGGTAAAGTACCAGAGGTTATTTTCTTTAAATATTTCGCATACAAGATCTCTCAATTTCTTTCCGTGTGGGACACCGAGTCGTCCAACGACCCAGAATGTCGAGTTTTTCCACCGCCTTGTACAAGTAGCAGACTTCTGACGTGGTAGTGTAGCGACCGCCGTATAAGTAATCATAGACAGCTACCGGGACCTATGGCTTAACGTGCCATCCGAAATACGGAACCATCTTTCTAACAGACAATCGGGTGGTCTAGCCCACATTGTCCTAAAATGTCCGCATACAAGACAAAAAAAAATATTCGATGACAAAAGTTGAATAAATTCAAATCGTCCTACGAAATGTGCGTGAGTGCGTCCCAAGAGAATAGACATGTTCGTGTAATTAAAACTTCGCGTTTTAAGCTAATTGAGAGAATGCTAACAGCCAACACAATTTGTGAACACAAAAATATAATTAAACTAGCACACAAAGCGCTTCCACTTGCCACTAATTAGAAATAAATAACTTTAGCGGCCCGAACAACGAATGCATCCGTTTTTAATCGTTTTCCCATGAGAAAATTATGTTTCCAGGCATGTATACTTTGCCCTTTCTTTTGCCGCATCAAAATCCGTTGCGTCGTTTAGGAGGAGTAAGCGGAGGTGTCAACGACAGTCAGACCGAGAAACTCTAAAAGCTATCTTCCTCTGTATCTATTGAATTGAATTGTTATCCAATTAATGTTGGTAATAGAATATAGTTAGGATTCTAGGGTAATAGGCTTCACTAATATCGATCATATCTTCATTGTAGATTATAATGATAGTTATCTAATTCCCGTCACAAAATATAATTATATAATAATGTTCCTGTGGTTGGTAGAAGTAAATGCTTTAGTATGTTTGAGACTAAGGCAGATCGCACACTTGACGCACGACGGACCGCTAAAATATCGCAGCAGTCTCTCAGATTCATACTAGAAATGTCAATACGCATACTAAAACCGCTCAACCGCACTGGACGCAGCGCTATCGCAGCGTCGTCCGTTGAGTGCGGTTTTGTATGCGGATAGACATTTCTAGTATAGATCTGACAGACCGCTGTCATATTTTAGCGGTCCGCCGTGCGTTAAGGGTGCGACCCGCCAGATCGTACTGTATAATAGCTCGTCCATTATATATTCAGGTCAGAGATCAGAACAATGGTCAAAGAGGTATGAGGATTCGGAACACCATAGACACGATCCTTATCTTCGCATTCGCTTCGCAGGGCGTCGTATTATTTATATTTCATTTTGACTAATTTTACGGAGCATCGACTTAGTACATAGGGATTGACGAGTATACTATGACATCTCTGGTTGTTCTAATCTGACACCCCAGGGTGTCATATTGTGCTAATGCGACAGCTCGATGATAGTACATCATGCACAACGTTTTACTCTTCTACCCAACAGATCACTCTGTACCAATGTACATATATGCAGGGTGACTGGTAAATTGATGCATTCCTTTCAAGGGATGAACCAGCTCATGAAACTGAACAACTTTCCCCATAGAACATAGGACGAAAAATGAAAAAAAAAATTTGGCCCACCCATACAAACTTACCGAACGACTAAGTCAATTTGTATGGGAGGACCAAAATTTTTTTTCATATTTCGTCCTATGTTCCATGGGGAAAGTTGTTCAGTTTCATGAGCTGGTTCATCCCTTGAAAGGAATGCATCAATTTACCGGTCACCCTGTATATGTTTCTGTAATAATACCTACCTACATCTATATAGGTCAGACATTTTCATTTGGTTCCATTTTCACCACTAGCAAGAAAAATACGAACGAGTAAGTATGTCATAATTAATTCTCAGCACATATTTATATTATGAATGCCGTTGTCCTTCTAACACGTTATATTGATTTATTGATTACATTTAACCTTTCCTACCTACAAGCGGCTCCTCTGTTTACTAAGTAATTATGGTGTTATTTTGAGCATAACGTGAGTAGATACATACATATTGTTGGAGATATATATAAGAAACTTTGGGGTAGGTACTTTATGTAAGTATACAGGATGTTAGGAAAACTACTGACTTCCTTTCAAGGGGTAAACGAGCCCATGAAACTAAATAACTTTCCCCAACGAACGTAGGTGGAGATATGGAAGAAAAAGTGGACCTCCCATACAAAATGACTGGACTGAGTCAGGTTGTATGGGGGGTCCAAATTTTTTTTCGTATTTCTTCCCCTAACACCCTGTATAAAAGCATTGCCCTATTTCTATCTATGGTTGCAGCGAAATTCAGTTTGACTGAAACGACCGAACCTGAGCTATTGTCAAACAAATTAGACGTCAAATTCCAATTTTCGCCTCTATACGGGTAGGTACGGTAGAGTAGGATCAAAGATAAATCTGGAGCAGCATTCCTGTGAATACAACGCTTGCACTGCGCTCGTCAACCCATCTACCAAAACGTGATGAAACAGGAAAAGTGAAACCAGTGAAGATTTTTGTCTATTAATGATGATGTAGGAAAAAAGTGTTTGGTAATGTGATTTAAATATATAGTTTTAGATCTTTGAAGTACAAGAAGGTTTACTGATAAAATAATAGATTTTAATAGTAAGAAATAAGAAAAAGTCAACCTGTTTGATATATTGTGTAAAAGATTGCACAACTGTTACAATGGACATAATATTTTCTTTTGTTTGGTGAAATATAAGTTAGTAAAAATAACTATGTAGTTATACCAACAATGAGTTCAACAATTTGAAATAAACAGAAAACAATTTATTTTGTTTTGAATTTCCGATATTTTGATCACGGGTAAACTGACGCTTGAAACAGCGTCAAAATATTGGGAGCTCAAAACAAAGTAAATTCGTAAGAACCCGTTAAAATCATTACTATGAATAGTGTAAACAACCGCGATAGTTTAAAATTTTGTGACATAAATCAAAATGTATCCGAAGGTTAATCTTCTTTTTTTTAGTGCGAGACATCACATTGTCCAACAACCCGATGAACCCGGCATTAGATAATTTAAGTAGGTAAAAAAAAGTCTGTGGTTCATCCAAAAACCACTAATTTACCAACCCAACAGGACTAATCCTATTAACTGTTCGAAATTAATGAAGCAAAAATATAATCCGATATACGTAATCTAGTTAGGTATATTGTTCGTGAACATGACCCAATTTCCACCCATAGGCACTCGTGGGTGTCACACAAGTTGACTGAGGAATTATATCTCATCACCACACCACATCAGCCATTGGTGAACGTTGGCCTACCCTGTGATAAACCAATTAGGGCAAGATCTCCCGTTTTCGCCAGACAACTCTTCAAGTTCGCCGGACTGGAAGGTGTCAAACGCTACGCTACTGAGGAATATATCAAAGACAGCAGCGTTAATTTTTATACATCTCACATTTCGGTCAAAACAGATGGACAAAAGAGGAAACTGATGTTCAGCAGACGACTGATATGACTATTGATTATTGTCATGCGATTGATAATACAAAAAAGTCTCTTTATTGTCCAAAAAACTATTATTATACAGTTGACAAATACATATTCTTCTTTTCGTTTGAGACACCGCGTCGTCGAAGACCTGAATGTTGGAACATACAACCACAAAGTAGGTTTATAGCTACCTGTAGTTACTAACAAGATTTACCATTAATGTGTAAGGCAAACTTTATTGCCTAAGTGTGTTTCCTTACCTGCTGTTGTAATTGGAAAATCAATATCAATTAGTTTCGTTGTCTTCTGTAAACTTCGGACGTTGTGTTGTTCTATTATATCTGTTCGCCTAGTAACTACACTACACACACACATACACTAGTCTTCAGAGAGTACTAAGTTTTAGTCAACTTTGGTCCACGCACCAGATACTGTATTCTTAATTTCCCTTAGGTAATAGGTATGTACAAGTAAAATTAGTCTAACAGGATATGAATTAGGTTTCTGATATATTTATGATATTTCGGGTTACTGTTTAAGTCACTTTTTTGGACCGACGGGTATCATTCTACTAAGTGCAGGAAGCAATTAATTTGTTCTACATTCAACGTGTTTTGCGATAATGGCTAAAATTAGAGCGATATAACCACTAATATGTACTAAATTGCCGGCAAAAATAAACTTTACACGCAATCCATCACAAACACATCCACTTGCGGTCAAAAGTAATAAAACTGAATGCACAACAGAAGAACGTTCGGCGAATTGCGTCTATATAAGTGCACAGCCGACGCTACGTTTATGCACGAAATAAAAAGTCCAACGTATAGCGATGTTTAAAATGTTCGCGGCAAGCAGATGGGCGGCTTCGACACACCCGCGCGCCCTGCCGCACAAACGCGGACTGAACTCAACTGAAATCTGCTGTGAAACTACCACAAGCTTTCCATATTTTCACCTATCCTGTAGGTGCGAAGGAGAGAGCGACACGCTCTCTTTGTCACTCGGGATACCACGCTTGATTAGTGTTTATCAAAGTAACGCAAAAGGTGGTGAAGTAATAAAATAAAAAGAAGTCTAAAAACTAAAACCCGACTACTGAGATTTCGCGCTCTAAAAAGTAAGAAACAAGAAATCTGGAATAATAACTACTCACGATTGAATGTGTTTTTCATCTCCAGAATTTATACAAGGTAAACAGCTATTATAATTTATTTTCATGGCAGTTTAATATAAAGTTCATAGTGGTTTTCAGGTGATAGCTGTGGTCGTTTGCCACGTTGCCTTATTTATTTTATAAACTAGATACTACTAGAACACGTGGCAAACGACCACAGCTATCACCTGAAAATCACTATGAACTTTATATTAAACTGCCATGAAAATAAATTATAATAGCTGTTTACCTTGTATAAATTCTGGAGATGAAAAACACATTCAATCGTGAGTAGTTATTATTCCAGATTTCTTGTTTCTTACTTTTTAGAGCGCGAAATCTCAGTAGTCGGGTTTTAGTTTTTAGACTTCTTTTTATTTTAATTATTTTGGGGTTGTAAACTTTAATTTGTTTGTTGGAAGATGTAGGTAGATACTAGTTTAAACTGTGTTATGATTTTGTTAGGTATATATAAAATATGCTAGTAACCCCCCGTGTGATTTCATTACCAAAACAAATGTTTCAGTTTCTTTATTCTGTGAGGAGCAAGCCCCCCTCAACCCCCCGTGTCGATGCTTGCTGTTGGTTAATTACCAAAACAGATTTTACATTTTCTTTGTTCTGTGAGGGGGGCGACCCCCCGTGTTGATGCTTGCTGATGGTTTCATTACCAAAAAAGATGTCTCCCTTTCTTTTTCTGCTAGGGGGGAAAGCCCCTTTCAACCCTCCGTGTCGATGCTTGCTGTTGGTTTCATTACCAAAACAGATGTTTTGATTTATTATTTTAGCTACGAATAAAATTTAAGGTGAATATATGAAGCGTTATAACGACAAGTTCTAAGAAAAATGCACAAAAATCTGCTTTTAGAATATTAGTTGTAGGATCTCTTATGTATGTACCTATCTACACGTACATGCATATAAACACATATATCACTCCTTTATCCCGCTTTCGCTCTGCCTACCTATCTACCTACGCGTAAAATTAAATGAAATGTGAGAATTCGCGGTACCTTCAACTTGGATCCCATTACATGAGATGAAAAATATGACAGTTCGTTTGATACCCAACACGATATATATTTTGTTCAAACATACTTTATATGCAGTAGCAGTACGTATAGTGACTTAAACGTCAATTTTGGTGCAGCTACTCAATGGAGTAAGGCAAAAGTCTCAGACAACAGATGTCGCTGTTAGTTTTCCTAAAACGCGAATGGGCTCAATAGCATGACCTTTTTCAAAAAATTTAGGAAATCGCGAGTTCCCCTAAGAATAAGAAAAACCGCAGTAAAAAGCAGCCTTTGTTTTATTTTAGACATACAAAGTATCATTTGAATCTATTCAGCCGTTTTAACGCAAAGTTCTAACAAACACACATCCGCCTTTATATATTATATAAAGATGAGGATAAGGATTAGCAGGATCTCTTATGTACCTACCTATCTACGCGTTAAATTAATTTAAATATGATAATATTCGCGGTACTTTTCTACTTGGATCCCATTAAATATGATGAAGAATATGTCAGATCTGAGCCTAAGGAGCAGCTCTTTCTTACCATAGCTTATACACAGATATTTAGCGTATGTAGCGCTATCACGTCTTGTCTGCCTTTCATTTCCATCATCAGATCAGCTCCACGTGTATGACACATACCGTCACCACACCGACACCGATACCGATGTACCTGCTGCTTGTAGAAAGTGGTTGAAAATTTCTGACATAAGGGCTCATGGACGACCAATGTGGCGCAGTGGTAGTGCGACTGCCTTTGGCGCAGAAGGTTCCGGGTTCGATTCTCGGTGGGTCACTCACAAAGTCGATATTTATCACTTTGTGAATATGTTCCCAGTCTGGTTAGGACATTGCAGGCTACACCACCCGATTGTCCGTAAGGAAGATGGTTCCGTGTTTCGGATGGCACGTTAAGCCGTTGGTCCCGGTTGTTGTCTATGATCACTTCAGACGGCGGTCGTTACACAACCATGTCAGAATCCTGCTACTTGCAAAAGGCGGTTCAAAAATTCCGACACTAGGGTTCGTCGGGTCGTTGGACGACTCGGTGTCCCACACGAAAAAAGAAATTGAGTCGTTAGACGACTCGGTGTCCTACACGAAAAGAAAGAAAGAGAAAAACCGATGTACCAATTTCATACTAAAGTGACATTGCGTGTATGCAAGAAAGTTTCAAACTTTCACCTTTATTATAAATATTTTTGAAATGTGCTATTTAAGCCCTTTCGTTTGATACCCAACACGATACCACTAGAAGAAAAAAAATTTTTTGTTCGTATCTTTATGCACGCTAGAGGGCGCCATGTTCACTTTATTGTGACATGACATAGCCTATAACCATTGGACTGTTCAGACGCTTCTATTGACACCTCATTTGTCAAATTTTGACTAGTAGATTCGGAGCTAGGAGGGAACAAAGGAATTTTTGCCACATACATACATACATACCGGTCAAAATCATAACCCTCCTTTTTGCTTTGCTGTAGTCGGGTAAAAATAATTACAATTTTCACAACACAACAAACTGATGCAGGTATCTGTACTGTATATTTATTTACAGATAGTTTTATTTACTATTTTAAGAAACAATTAGATATTCTTGAATGCATTTGGCTCATTTAAAAAACACACACACATTGCATTTTATCAGCTTGCTTTCGTTCTGGTTTTGCCTTTCGATCTATCTGATTTAAAAGGCTCCAAAAGCCAGGTGCATTGCAGCTGTCCCCAATTTACATCATAATTATGATGTAAGATAGGTAATATCTCAATAAAAATACAATGTATCGAAAATCTGCAGCTCAAGATTGAATAATTCAGACACTGCTTATTTACAAATAATGTCGATTTAATAAAGAAGTGATCAAATACTAATAAAACATTTTATAAATTGATTGTTCTTCAATTTCGACCAGTGAACCTTCAAACACAAAGTGAAATTGGGTTTATAAGCTTATTTAAACTAAAATAGAATTGAAAAAGATGCCGGCTTAGAATAGCATCACCCCACATCCTTCCCGTGGGTGTCGTAAGAGGCGACTAAGGGACTCGAGAGTATTGGTGTATTACAATTTATAGGCGACAGGCTGACAACCTGTCACTATAGTGATACACATGTTTTCCGAAACAACCTTAGAAAACAATACTCAAAAATGTCAGACGTGGCGATAGCGACCGTATTCTTACGGCTGTTAACGCTCTGCCTACCCCGCAAGGGATAAAGGCGTGATATATGTATGTATGTGAAAAAGAAAAGCATAACAAAATTCCGAAATTGTTTAAAACGATTTAACAGATTGATAAATTTATTAGGTACGAAAAGAAGCCTTTGGAATAAATTCGTTGGCAGAATGTAATTACCAAACTTTTTCGCAGTCATCGGACTTCTAATTAATTATCGATACCTACTTTATTTGCTACGTACTAATATACGACCATTTTCTTTCTTTTGTGTGTGATATTTTTTCCGGATTGCTTATTTCCGTAAAGCAAGCAAAACTGCCACGAAAAAGTCGAATGAACAATGGTGCACTTTTTTTCTTTTGTCCATAGGTATTATCTTCCAATTCTACTCTGTCCAAAATTTTGCAAGGGAAATGCCGCGAGTTCCAGGAAATTTTGCGGGTTTCGTACTGATGATACAAAACTGGATGATAGAAATAAATAGATTACTCCCACAAGCGTAAATAATTTCTCAGCAAGTTTGATTACCTAACCTGTAAGTACACATTGTAGGACAATATTTTTTTTGCCGTGGGAGAACTTAGCGCTAGAAGCAAAAAAGTATGTGGTCAGATAATTAGTTTAATGTTACCAAGTTGTTCTTCTAGAGCATTCGTCTTTAAAAGTTACACAAAAGAAGCAAAAAAAACATACGAATATTCTTTTCAGAAATATAGACAGATTTCATTGGCTCCTCTAACAAAAATATTGACATAACGTCAAAGAAATATAATATTTAAATTACGAAAGGGACATAATTAACACTGAATAGAAATAAGGACCGTGATGAGACAACCCCGACATCACGACAAATTCATTACAAAGTTTAATCTTCATCACGTAATTAATGATGAAAATTTTAATTAAGTTAATTAAGTTACCTTGATGGAATGCATTCTGTATGTTACATGTATGTAAACTTTGCGATATAAATAAACTTTATCAGTGAAACTAAGACCGGAACATAAATAAACTCGCACATCCCAAAGGCCTACTCGTATAGCAGTTCACTGTTGAACAAATTAAGGCGCCCCTAGCGTCGTCATTACTACTCTAATTATTTGTGACTAAAAGCACGATCTCCCTTATGTTAAAAGTAAATACATACAACAATAAATTTCAAATTATAACATACATAAATATACACTTCCACTAATACGTGTAACTAATACAGGGTCTAATATATGTTCCTTGGGGAAAGTTGTTCAGTTTTGTGCGCTTATTCATATTTTATATTAACTGACCCTTAAAATATTCTCAGCAAATATTTTTATACCTTTTATAAATATCTAATTATTTTATTATTTTCTTTTTTATATGATTTTCGCATAATAAAGTGGTCTAATTTTCAAATTATAATTATTGGATTATCATAAATATAGCTTTTACCATAATTTTACGAGTTTAGTTGTGTTCTGTTATTTAGTACGAAATAACATTAAATTGAATTTTTGTTAGTCCCTTTTAAACCTAGGTCGATATGCTTTTCAAAAACATTATGGAAATATTTTGGCCGACTTATCTATTTCACTGAAACTTTATTAGGGTATATGATGGATATCCTTCTAAAAGCAGATGTGTGTAAGCTAGCAATTTCGATCAATCATTTAGTTGGTGGCGGAGACAGACCATCATGCTGTACCTACCTATTTTCAAAGAAATATTTTTTTCAGTAAAAAAATCTAGCTATCCTGTCTACCAAACGTGATAAGTAAAGCTAATCACCGTCCAATACGGGAAAGCCCAAGACCAACAATATTTTCTATGGATTATTAAATAAATCCAGTCCTTGATTCAGTTTTATCTACAATTATCTTCTTTCAAAACAAGACGCCTAACTAATATTAATGTCTGATAAAAACAACAAAAACCTTTTTATACAAATCATAAAGGCGTATGAAATTCCGAGACAGATATTCGTCTACAATTATACCGAAAAAGGAGCTTCAGTGAAAGTACGAAACGTCTATTTTCATTACCTTTAATTTGAATGTCAGCAACACAGCAATATTATAATATAATCCAAGGTTGTAAAGGGTTCAGGGATACAGGCAGAAGGCAGTCGTGCGTTTTACTTTTCTCGCTTTACTTGTATAGCGAACGTTCAGAAGCTCATATTCACCAAGCTCTATGTAACTTGGAACGCAATAACGCTAGTACTAAGCATAAACTAATATTAGGTTACAAAACTTTTGATACCAGTTGAGAATCTAGTGGCTTCCGAACCAATTTTATTCCAAACTATTGGCTAACAGTAGATAATGAAACTTTTGCCACGAGAACAGCCTGGACATTTCGAAACTATTTTATTAAAGTAACAAAGCTTTTGGTTATATAAAATGAACTAAACACTTTTCAGTATACTTTAATTTTTGTTTAGTTTTTGGCATATAATAGTAATGACAGAAGGGGAAGTCTGTAAGGTCCCAACAACGACAAAACAGAGATTGGCATTTCATAATGGGTCCAATTTCCGAGCCTTCTTAGTTATTTAGGGACAGAGGGAACCTGTACATTATTTGAATTTTTATGAACTTGGCGTGACAGATGCTTGAATTGCTTTTCACAGATGATCATCACCATCATCAATAAGAGCCATACGTTTCTCAGTGGGGTAGTTTCGATTCTTTGTTATATTTATTTGTTATTTGATAATTGCCGTGTGATGCCGGCATAGAATAGCATCACCCCAATTCTTCCCGCGGGTGTTGTAAGAAGCAACCAAGGGACTCGAGGGTTTCATGTGTATTACCACGTATTACAACTTTAGGCGACAGGCTGACAACCGGTCACTACAGTGATACACGAATCAGCAGAAGGGGCCCTCAATACTTCTCAGACGTGGCGATAACGACCGTACTTTTACGATTGTAACGTTCTGCCGAACTCGCAAGATATAAAGGCGTGATATTTGTGTGTGTGTGTGTTTGTGTTTGTGTGTGTGTGTGTGTGTGTGTGTGTGTGTGTGTGTGTGTGTGTGTGTGTGTGTGTGTGTGTGTGTGTGTGTGTGTGTGTGTGTGTGTGGGTGTATGTGTACTTATTCGATAATACGGACTCCTTCCTGCCCGTCTTTCCATTCTTGTCTTTTTGCTACCAAAATGTATCGGCTTTTTGAAACAAAGTAAGCATTTTATGAGATGTTAAGAAGGTTTATACTTCGCGACGCTGCCTAGTACTTGTTAGTTACCAATTCTACTGCTTGTCAGATAGAATTTTAAATCGCAAACACGTATAGTGATCTATATTATTATCACAGTCTTCTACCTGCCCCTATATCAATTCATTTTTGGTCGTCCAAACATGTCTTTTTTTCATTCATTTTTACGAGCCGTCAAATCTTTGGATTAATGAGTGAATATTAACACTATTTTATCCACTTAAATCACTAAATGTAGGTTGTTTATTCTTTGATAATAACTTTTTGTTTCTCTTGGCTTGCAAATCCCTTTTAAAATAAAATTTACAAAGGATCATCTCAAGTATCTATTTGTTTCACAATTTTAACAAACTCTAATCTCTGTTTATCCTTGCTTGAAATTACCCTTAAAATTTATATCAAATTATCTTTCAGAAAATCGGATAAGATGGATTAGAAGTTGAATTGCTTTATTTATTTCGAAAACACGCACTGAAAAAATATTTATATTCTCTTTTTACGTTTTGATTGAGATAAATATTTTAACAAGGTTTATAATTTGTTATACTACTCTCACAACTTGGAGTATTTAACAAAATGTTATTAAAACGTAATGAAGTTATGAATCAATCCATCTGACACATATTATTTCAAAAGCTATTGTACAAATATTTGACGCACATTAATCACACGATTGTTTACAGTAACAATACCATTAAGTCAAACAAAACAAAATCCATCATTGTACGAACATACAAATTCAAAGAACGCGTTCAATATTTTACCAAGATACCAACTACAAAGTTCAAACATTTATGGCATCCAACTTTTTTAAATCAGAACCTTTTTCAAGCGTGCCTTTCCTGTCCTGTGGAAGAGTTCCTTTCCGGCATCCTATCATCAGATTTAAGGTTTAAAAAAAAACATAGAGAAATAAAAAAATGAACTAGAAAATGAAATACAACATAAAATAAAAAATCCCCGAAGATTGATGAAACCAGAAAAATCTCGTTCATTCAGACCGCTGGATCCAACGTTTTCAATTTAAAAGTGAGTTGGACTGGTGAAGTTAATTAGCTAGGTACTAAAGCAGTGAATTCTCGCCTCAGCTGGCAGTATTTTACATGAATAATTCCGACGCATAGCCAGTCGACGTTGTATTTTATTAAGCTGTATTGTTTACAGTGGAAATTCTGTATACCTGCGAATAAAGTAGCGTTTCAGCGGTTTAATTTATGTGCATAGTTTTCATTTCAGACGCTCATTCGTCAAGTGCAAAATCAGTATAATTCAGAACTGAAAATCAGAACGCTTGTATACTTATCATTGAAAGCCATCAAAGTCAGAGGTTATACCTACTTACACGACCATTTCTTGAAAATTTATTCTAAGGTCAGAATCTCAATGGCCAGCTCCAATGATTTTCATTAAATATAACCTGTTGAAGTACGTAAGTATCTGCCCTGGCGATCCCATAAATGTTGATGTATAAAATGTTAAAACATCATTTGCTTTTAAAACCCACAGTCAAAATAAAGTATTATCCACAGTAAAAGTATATTTGTAACTTTTATTGTAAACACGCTTAGAGATAAATACATCAACATTAATAAATAAAGTTCCCACAAACGGCTCTCGTAGCAAAATTCGTAAGAAACCTACTTGTCTGTCCCTAGACGCGAGTATGAATAGAATCATGAGGGTTGAGGGGCAAAAACTGTGTCAAGTCCGACACTTGGAGCCCCGTCACGTCTCTCTCGTCACAGACTGCTAAGAAAACGAGTAATTGAGTGACTAAGGAAAAGGGCACTTTCCATTACATTTTTTGGTATAGGTCTGATAAAGATTTTTCCTCTGGTGGTAGCTTCTGGCCATGGGAAAATCTTTTATATTTATTAAATACGCAGGCTGCTTGCCGTGTGATGCCGGTTTAAAATAGCGTAAAAAATTAATGGGCAGCGACGTTTCCTGTGAACTAAACACGCTCCTGTGCACTGCGCTCTCCAATCCACCAGCAAGCATTATGATTATGGTAATACTCGGTAGGATGATGTGGCTGTTAAGGTAAGGTGAATACATAAGCTGGGTTATATTTTGTGACAATGTTACGTAATTTAATTACACGTAAACTATTCAAATACAAATTAAGGGTTAACATGATATTATAATGTTATCAGCCATTGGCAATATCAATAGCTGATGTGATAGCAGTCTGCAAACTTATCTCCTCGTTTGATCAATAACTAATTAGAGAAAGTCAGCTCAGAGAGGACGTCTAGAAATTATTTCGTAAAAGAGCATCGGAAAAATGATTGATTCCGCTCCACCAAGTAGAGTATGGACTAGATGATGTACAAGTTAATTCCAAATACATAACAAAAAATCAACATCCATTACAAATTCAATTTTCGTAATGTTTCCTTGAAATGATAAGCAATTATCTACTATATATCAAGGCTCGGTTTTTCCTGAGCCAGTTTGCCGTCTTCAGGCATGTGGGGGTCTCTTCTGCATATAATCTGAATTGACCAATGCCCAGGGGCACAGGACTGGTACTTACATAAACAGAGAGAGATGTTTGTAAATATCTTTAGAACTACCTATCTAAAAATTTGCGTCCGACTAAACAATGAGCTTGTATGCTCCACTCGTCTATTACACGATGGCAGTAAAATTCCATAATTAGGTAGATCATTTCTATCCAAAGTGTATTAGGTTTTAGGTATGTAGTGGAGTAGCTACATGATAGTAAGACGTGCTCTATACTTTAGAACCTAGTGCTAAGTAAAAAGCCGGCGCCGCGGGCTACGGCACTGGCTCATAGGAAAAGCTGTCTTCATAAGCCATAAGCCAACAGAGCAGACTGTAGGTGCTTTTGTACAAAATGTTGCGCTCCGTCTAGTGCAAAAAGTAGATTCTAAGCAAGCCAACAAAACTTTAATGGAATTGAAATTTCTTTTTCTACCTACTAAGAAATAAAAAAGTGTTGACTAGTTTCAAATAACTACTTATAACCAAATTTTCTATTAAAATTTCAAAATAATACTCTGTATTCAGCTTGTGCCGTCTCGCTTGTCAATGAATAATTTTGTGTCTAGACAATGTTTTAGATAATAATAGAGAGCTGTTTAAAAGGTCACGATGAAAGCAAGGTAAAGCTTAGACTAAGGTAAGTATGTATTTATTTATTGGCTCAGACATCTATTTGATACAATAGGTATACATATTTGATGCTTTGGGGTAAAATAATATATACGATCTTTTAGTTTCTTTTTCATACATAAAATATTGATCGCGGCAATATTTTGTTCTTATACGTCAAGATATCGAATAAAAAGAAGTCTAAAAACTAAAACCCGACTACTGAGATTTCGCGCTCTAAAAAGTAAGAAACAAGAAATCTGGAATAATAACTACTCACGATTGAATGTGTTTTTCATCTCCAGAATTTATACAAGGTAAACAGCTATTATAATTTATTTTCATGGCAGTTTAATATAAAGTTCATAGTGGTTTTCAGGTGATAGCTGTGGTCGTTTGCCACGTTGCCTTATTTATTTTATAAACTAGATACTACTAGAACACGTGGCAAACGACCACAGCTATCACCTGAAAATCACTATGAACTTTATATTAAACTGCCATGAAAATAAATTATAATAGCTGTTTACCTTGTATAAATTCTGGAGATGAAAAACACATTCAATCGTGAGTAGTTATTATTCCAGATTTCTTGTTTCTTACTTTTTAGAGCGCGAAATCTCAGTAGTCGGGTTTTAGTTTTTAGACTTCTTTTTATTTTAATTATTTTGGGGTTGTAAACTTTAATTTGTTTGTTGGAAGATGTAGGTAGATACTAGTTTAAACTGTGTTATGATTTTGTTAGGTATATATAAAATATGCTAGTAACCCCCCGTGTGATTTCATTACCAAAACAAATGTTTCAGTTTCTTTATTCTGTGAGGAGCAAGCCCCCCTCAACCCCCCGTGTCGATGCTTGCTGTTGGTTAATTACCAAAACAGATTTTACATTTTCTTTGTTCTGTGAGGGGGGCGACCCCCCGTGTTGATGCTTGCTGATGGTTTCATTACCAAAAAAGATGTCTCCCTTTCTTTTTCTGCTAGGGGGGAAAGCCCCTTTCAACCCTCCGTGTCGATGCTTGCTGTTGGTTTCATTACCAAAACAGATGTTTTGATTTATTATTTTAGCTACGAATAAAATTTAAGGTGAATATATGAAGCGTTATAACGACAAGTTCTAAGAAAAATGCACAAAAATCTGCTTTTAGAATATTAGTTGTAGGATCTCTTATGTATGTACCTATCTACACGTACATGCATATAAACACATATATCACTCCTTTATCCCGCTTTCGCTCTGCCTACCTATCTACCTACGCGTAAAATTAAATGAAATGTGAGAATTCGCGGTACCTTCAACTTGGATCCCATTACATGAGATGAAAAATATGACAGTTCGTTTGATACCCAACACGATATATATTTTGTTCAAACATACTTTATATGCAGTAGCAGTACGTATAGTGACTTAAACGTCAATTTTGGTGCAGCTACTCAATGGAGTAAGGCAAAAGTCTCAGACAACAGATGTCGCTGTTAGTTTTCCTAAAACGCGAATGGGCTCAATAGCATGACCTTTTTCAAAAAATTTAGGAAATCGCGAGTTCCCCTAAGAATAAGAAAAACCGCAGTAAAAAGCAGCCTTTGTTTTATTTTAGACATACAAAGTATCATTTGAATCTATTCAGCCGTTTTAACGCAAAGTTCTAACAAACACACATCCGCCTTTATATATTATATAAAGATGAGGATAAGGATTAGCAGGATCTCTTATGTACCTACCTATCTACGCGTTAAATTAATTTAAATATGATAATATTCGCGGTACTTTTCTACTTGGATCCCATTAAATATGATGAAGAATATGTCAGATCTGAGCCTAAGGAGCAGCTCTTTCTTACCATAGCTTATACACAGATATTTAGCGTATGTAGCGCTATCACGTCTTGTCTGCCTTTCATTTCCATCATCAGATCAGCTCCACGTGTATGACACATACCGTCACCACACCGACACCGATACCGATGTACCTGCTGCTTGTAGAAAGTGGTTGAAAATTTCTGACATAAGGGCTCATGGACGACCAATGTGGCGCAGTGGTAGTGCGACTGCCTTTGGCGCAGAAGGTTCCGGGTTCGATTCTCGGTGGGTCACTCACAAAGTCGATATTTATCACTTTGTGAATATGTTCCCAGTCTGGTTAGGACATTGCAGGCTACACCACCCGATTGTCCGTAAGGAAGATGGTTCCGTGTTTCGGATGGCACGTTAAGCCGTTGGTCCCGGTTGTTGTCTATGATCACTTCAGACGGCGGTCGTTACACAACCATGTCAGAATCCTGCTACTTGCAAAAGGCGGTTCAAAAATTCCGACACTAGGGTTCGTCGGGTCGTTGGACGACTCGGTGTCCCACACGAAAAAAGAAATTGAGTCGTTAGACGACTCGGTGTCCTACACGAAAAGAAAGAAAGAGAAAAACCGATGTACCAATTTCATACTAAAGTGACATTGCGTGTATGCAAGAAAGTTTCAAACTTTCACCTTTATTATAAATATTTTTGAAATGTGCTATTTAAGCCCTTTCGTTTGATACCCAACACGATACCACTAGAAGAAAAAAAATTTTTTGTTCGTATCTTTATGCACGCTAGAGGGCGCCATGTTCACTTTATTGTGACATGACATAGCCTATAACCATTGGACTGTTCAGACGCTTCTATTGACACCTCATTTGTCAAATTTTGACTAGTAGATTCGGAGCTAGGAGGGAACAAAGGAATTTTTGCCACATACATACATACATACCGGTCAAAATCATAACCCTCCTTTTTGCTTTGCTGTAGTCGGGTAAAAAGATACCTACGGCAGGAAAATAAGACAACATTCATACAGTTTTTCTACGAAAAAACCTTGTCAGAATACGCTTGCGTAGGAAGAAGTTGGGAACCTAATCATGATCATGACATCAGGGATTTTCGTAAAATATAATGTCATAAAAATACCTATAATTTATCTAATTACCTCATTTTTAGGGTTCGATGGTTAGTTATGATCACTAAAACTATAAGGTGCATACTTTTAACGGGTTTTTTACTCAACGTTTGTTTATATTGAGTTTCAAATATATCAGTGATGTCGCAATCGCCATGTCACGGGTATGGATATCCAAAACTAATATAAACATAAACAAACCTTGAGTAAAAATAAACTTAGGATACTACTTCCTTCCCTTCAATGAGTTATTTTACACTATAGTATTTGCATATGCATGGAGTGTTCGTAGTAAAATATACAAGCTTATAATTCATGAAATAACTTTTACAACACTTAGTGCACTGCTGAGCATGGGCCTCCCGCTATCCAGGGTTATTGCCATTGGCAGGCGAAGATTGCATTCACAGGGAACACTGCTGCCCATTTCCAAAATAAATTATTCATCATTTTTTACGACACCCAAAGTAATAAGGATAGCCGGCATCACGTGACTATTACGAAATAATTGCATCTTAATATCATCAAATGGTATTTACTACTTTCTTTCTTTTTTAAGCTTCAAAAATATTTAGGACACAATTTTACTCTGCATTCTAAGAGGACGGTCGCACAGCATTATGTGAGGATCAAGTTTGTATCTGAAAGAAAATCAGGACTTTACTCGAGGGAAAACGTCTGGTCTAGACCATCTGTAAAAATAATAGATTTTATTAGTTCATCTTGATGTAATGAGTTTGGCTAGTTCAATGTCCTTACTGTTCCTAGGATATGTTTTTTGGAAGAAGACACACCAATTTTCCTTAACTGCAAAGAAATATTCATTACAGAGGATTCAATTACAGATACCTAAATTTTATTGTTCTTATCGTTATTGGATCGTACGTGGTTATTCTGGTAACGTTGTAAAAACGATTCGTGCTCGCTCATTCGTAAATGAGAACATTTGTCTTGCTCCTGAGACGCAAGCTCTTATCTGTACGTGTCTTAAATTACGAGTCACTTTCAAGTAAAAATCACGGGTAGATGGATACCACACGGACCACGTTCTGATGCGTGCGAGCTATTATTATTATTTTACTTTTTCTACAATCTGCATTGTAAATAGGTACCTAGTAAGTAAACACATATGGCAAACTCAGGCCGGCTTCTATCATCAATCATCAATACACTTTATACATAAGCCTCAGCCATACCAAATCACAAAGTCAGTTGTTAATATAGAAATTTCTAAAATTTGCAAAATACATCGCATTGGTATTTGCTAGTTTTGAACAGTTATTCACCTAACACTTTAAAATATATTGTTCATATTATGTAACAGCCACACCAGTTCTAAACATAGGCCTCCTCCGATTGGGGGGCATTTGCCATACTCACCACACTTTAGTCTTACTTATACACACACTCACACACACAAATCACGCCTTTATCCCTGGCGGGCTAGACAGAGAGTTAGCGACCGTAAAATCACGGTCTTTATCGCCACTTCTGACAATAGTCTTACTTATAGTAATGGATAATTTGTTAAAAGACCACAATCCGCGAGAACTATCCGAACGTGTGAGTTTCAGCTTTTATTTCATGTCATTTCCCTTTGAATATCTCCGCTCTTCGTTAAGATAAAGCTTCGGGGGAATACGTTGAGGAAGCTCGCTAGGATGTCGGAAACTGCATACAAATTAGCCAGGGCGCTGCAATATTTAGTCAGCTATTAGTACTGGAGATGTGCATGCAATACCTCCATTTTCATAAGTATACATACATATATCACGCCTCCATCCCATGCGGGTTAGGCAGAGCGCCAACGGCCGCAAGAATAAGGTCGCTATCGCCACGTCTGACATCTTTGAGGATTGCTTTCCAAAGTCAGATAAAGTCTTTCCAGAAAACATGTGCATCACCATAGTGACAGGTTGTCACCCTGTCGCCTAAAAAACTATTGTCGCCATTAGTATTATGAAAAAAAGCGTGATAGTTTGTTTGTTACTCTTGCTCGTTACAAAAAGGGACAAAATGAGGCTGTGAGACTCAGATACTGGAAAACGACGCGGGATTGTGACTTTAACCCGATTTTAAGCATTTTTTTTAATTCAAACACAAAATCAAAACAGAGTTGTTCCGTTTTGATTTTGACGGGAGAGAAAGACAAGAGAAGATAGAGTTCGTTAACCTATTTCTATAAGTAGCAGGCCTTTATCATGTTTATGTAACAACCACCGTTTAAGATATCATAGACAGAATCCGGGACAGACGGATAACAAACAAAATTTTGGTATTGGCAGCTGCAACGACGTGACATAAGCGTACACTTCTAAGTACAGCTGTGACGTCATATCAAAATACATGCTTGAGTCGGCTTCGGGAATCTAATTTATTCTACCCCGTTAATGTGAGAGCATGCAGCTTCCTATACGCCACCTATAGTAGGCTACATATAAAAGGTACACATCATCAACTTCTTGCCCTTATCCCAGTTATTAGTGGTCAGCGCAACATGGGGGTTATTTAGTTTGGTCTGGCCTGAAGCTGCTAGACACATTTGAACCTCGAGCAGTTCAGTAGGTTTAACAAACTTAGGCGCATCGCACACTTAACGCACGATGGACCGCTAAAATATCGCACCGGTCTGTCAGTTCCGTACTAGAAACGTTACTACTTCTCATACTAAAACCGCACTCGATGTACGACCCTGCAATAGCGCTGCGTCGACAGCGGTTGAGCAGTTTTGGTATGGGGATTGACATTTTTAGTATGGATGTGACAAAACGCTGCGATATTTTATCGGTCCATCGTGCGTTAAGTGTGCGATCCACCTTTCATAAACGAAGTAGCGAGGTACTCTCTCCGTCATGCCCAATATTGCGAAAGTTTATGAAAAATACATAAACTTTAGCTTTTGCACGCTGGAAACACAAGTCGTTGTTTTGGAAAATTTAATCTGACTTCACAATGGGAAACACCTAATTTAGAGCTTCATTTTTAGATCAAATCGCTTTGATTTTTGTTAAGAATAAGAATAAGAAAAAAAATTATTCAGTGACCATATAGCTTACATATATCACAATGTGTGGGAACAAACAGTTTGTATTGAACATTTCTGTTAAACTATCGAACTTTATTCTTGGGGTCTCGTAGTCAACTACAAATCTTTATGATTCCGTGAACTCTGTCTGTCTGTACGTCCGTATGCCCCGCCTTAACAACTTCGTTAGTTTTGCACCTTGAAACATGTTTGGTACAAAGTCTTTATAAATAAGAGGTGTTTGTCATACTAACCACGGTTGGATGATGGACTGGCAAGGACAGTGCAAGATGTTGCATTCACAAGGAACGCTGCTGCATATTTCCTGGATTCATTGTTAGTACTTTTACAAGCCAAGATAAACTGATGTTATCTATCAAATCAAATATTTCAAACTCGAAAATTGTAAGATGCGAGTTGAATAACCACCTTTTTGAAGTCAGTCACAAACGGCCGAGTTGACTGCCATTGTAAATTCATGAAGCTCAATCTTGCTGAGTTTATACACTTGCCTTACGAGAGATTTGCGAGGGATTACCCGCCCGAATAATAAATTATTTTTTAACTGACATCGCTTCTAACAGCGGGGTTTTTCTTGCGTGGGTAATAAAAGATACAAGCACTTTGCGAAATTTATAGCATTCGTAGGTACTTTACTTTTGTTTCAATTTTTATTCTTTTTATTAATAAAAGCTTTTTATTAATGAAAGCCACAGAGCAAATAAGTGCGACTAAAGTAAGCCATTTAGTCCCTAAAGATTAAAAGCAATATGAATTTGGCCACGAGTATATCTTTGTAGCTAATCAACATCAAAAAATATACATTACGAAAACAAGAAGTTAGGTACTTTGCTGTATGCGCTAATAGTTATCTTTTGAAATCCTCTGATAAGTCTAATGACATGCAATAACTTGTTAGGTATTCCTAAAGTACATCCACCCTCGACTGGCGGGCCACACCGATATCAGCGTGACTACGGATTGACTGATCTGTATCAATATCTGCGACCCACACGGGTTGGACGCGCTTGCAGACCAACCGGCCAGTCAACGAACAATTGATACTTTTCTAGATACTTTTCAATGTTGTTGAAATTAAGTTACCTATTGAAATCCATGTTTTCTTCAATTATAATTTACATTTGAAACTGTAGATCTACCGCATTTCAAACAATAGAGACAAAACATTTTCGACACAGTAGAATAATCCCCAGGCGAGATTATAAACTTTTTGATTAGAGTATTAGAAGTTCATAGCAACCTCGATAAACTATAAAGATTTTGGAGTATTCAGCCCTTATTGAAACACTTTGCCGTGTGATGCCGGTTAGAATAGCGTCACCCCACATCCTTCCCGCGGGTGTCATAAGAGGCGACTAAGGGACTCGAGAGTATTGGTGTATTACAATTTTTAGGGTACAGGTTGACAACCTGTCACTGTAGTGATACACATGTTTTCTAAAACAATTTTGGAAAACAATCCTCAAAAATGTCAGACGTGGCGATAGTGGCCGTATTTTCACGGCCGTTAACGCTCTGCCTACCCCGTAAGGGATAAAGGCGTGATATATGTATGTATGTATGTTGAAACACTACAGCAGCTCTACCATACTACAAAATCTGTCCCCTATGAATTCAAATTACAATAATAATAAGGTTACAAAATATTAATTTGTGACTAAAATTCAAGCACTCAGTGTTGACGTAGTGCCTCCAGTGTACTGTACGGGTTATTAAGTTATAAATTAAACTTGAACGCAGTCTACACATAAATTACGGGTATTGTTGGTAATTATTTGCGAGACTTCGCGAGAACTTGGTGGAATTTAACCAGTAATCTACACATGGGGATTGTTGGCATGCAATTTTCTACGTTGTTGAATAACGTTGGGTTTTCATTATTTTCTATAAATATTACGCGCCTTAGAAAGGCAAAAGACTTACTAAGCCAAAAAAAGTTAGTAGTTGTGAAAAAAATATATTTCTCCTGAACTGATTTAAGATATAATTTCTAATCTTCGTGGGCGTGAGAGTATTGTTATAAAAATTTTGTAGCTGTAAGTATATAGGAAAGCGAGTAACGAGGTTTCGGTGGAGGTGGGCAGGACATTTGGCGAGACGAAGTAAACGACCGGTGTACAAAAGCGATTACAAAGAGGTGGCCTGCTTGATGGCCTGATGATTTTGTCCTGCTCACAGGACTTCACTGGACGAGGCTATCCTAGGAACGGATGGATGCTGTAGAGAAGAGGTCTATATTCTCTGCAGCAGGTTTTTTATGGTGTATACGTTTATGGCCCCGGGGCATTCAAAACTACGCCTGAACTTTGCATTGGGTAGATGTGCGCTGAGAATGATGACGATAATGAAATATCCTGATCACTGACAAACTGATAAACGAAATTTTCTTTTTAAGCCTACCTATACCTAGCACAGGCTATACCATCTACTTTTATATTATATCTAGGTGCTAGAATATACTAGTTTAGTTTACATTACAAGTTAAGGGAGCAACGCGCCTTAGGGCTTGACGCCCTCACGCCTCCGTAACAAATCTCAAAGGGCTCAACAGAACTCGGTAAGTCGAGACGTAAGTTTCAGAAAACATTAAGAGACGGCACGTCTCAACTAGAGATGCTAATTATACACTATATTGATATCGATGTTTCGATTCATGATTCCGGGATGCTGATATATACGGTGTAAAAATATAAGCTGCAAATATTTTAAGGGGTGAATCAGCTCATGAAACTGCACAACTTTCCCCAAGTAACATAAGTAGAAATATGAAAAAACCATTTAGACCTCCCATGCAAAATCGTCGACCAAGTCAATTTTTTTTGCATCTTTGACCAATGTTCCTTGGGGAAAGTTATTCAGTTTCATGGGCCGGTTCACCCCTTAAAATATTTGCGGCAATGTTTTTTACACCCTGTATCATTAAGTTTTTTAACTTACATAAACCATTGTTCAGCAGCCACAACAGTCCACTGCCGATCATGGGCCACCTCCAATTAGAGAGTATTTGCCCATACTCAACAGTCATCACGATTGCAGATTGACGAGTGCAGTGCAAGATATTTTGTTTACATGAAACGCTGTGGCCAATTCCATGGATTCACCCCTTTGTCACCTTTTACGACACCCATGGGTAGAAATACGGTTGGGGTTAATATATTAATTACGTACCTACTTAATCATTTTTTTTATAAATTACTCTGCAGTTGCCCACCGAATTAGGCGGATCGCACACTTAACGCACGACGGAGCGCTAAAACATCGCAGACCGCTTATTAATTTCTCGATTTCAGTATGTCAATAATTATCTAATTTCGATATATCGTTGAATCCCTAGTCTCAACTCTCGAGGGTGTCGTCGAAGCATGAGGAAACCCGACAACTTGCCCTTTTAGGCTACGAGAATGCTACGATCGTAGCTACTTAAGTACTACGGCGCAGTATGAAAATTTAAAAAGGTCCTCAGCGAGAATTATTTTGATCAGCTACATTTACTAATCTTCTTCTGTCGTATGAGACATCGAGTGGACGAATAGCCCGACGAAATCTGATGCAAGATTTACCAAATTACCGCCTTCTTTTACTGGTAGGCACTTTGACATAAACGCTATCCGCTATCGAATTTAGATAACAAACGAAATTAAAAGTTTAACATGTCCTTCAGAGCATCAAACGAAATTTCTTACGGACAATCAGGAGATTCAGACTCTCATGTCTTAGCAAACCTAGAACTAATATACAAAGCGATAAATGTCACTGAAAACCGAACCTACGTCCTTCGGATCATGGAGCATACAGTCACATCACGGAAACTGTTCCCTAGATAGAGTAAAAGTCCAAGAAACTCAGAAATATTCCTCGAAACCCTTGTTCCCATTAATATGGCCCTTTAATATTCAGCATTTCATTAACTTTATGCCTCGAAATGGCCACGTTACGAGCGTTTTACACTCACACTTGGCACTTGTATGACATTAGCGTAAATAAATTAGGTTCAGTATGACGCCCGCCAGGGGTGGATTTGGAGAATTTATCCTATGTTAGGACCATTCTACAGAAACCCTGGTAATTTTTTACCTATTTGAGTTCCAGTATCCATATAATCACTTTTTGTGATGCTGGCTTATAATAACATTTTTACATCATTCCTATCCGCATGTGCTGTAAATGGCGATTAAAGCATAAACCCGTGATAAATCGACAGCCGTATGCCATGCGTGGGCAAACACCACCCAATAGCTCGATATTCAGTCCAGTGGACTGTAGTGACTGTCAATCTATGTATAAATCAAAAAAAATCCTCGATATTCCTTCTATACTTATCAGTAGGTAAATAAAGTAAATTATAAGCTTACGTTTTTGCTTAAGTATATGCCGTGCGTACAAATATAAACACCAATAAAATTAACGAACTCCTTCAGGAGAAAAATGAACCAAATATTTACTTTCCTAAGTGTACTCGTGTGGATACTCTTAGGTACTAAATCTAGATGTTTTAAAGCTACATACTTGTTTATAGCTTATTCCTGCCCTGGCTGTTTCTCCTTAGGGAAATCACCACCGCTTTCCAGAAATGGTCATGCACCGCTGAGGTGTTTTACTCTGCACAAACTGTAGTCTCAAAGAGATTAGAAACATATTCATTCTTATCGAGCATCAAATGTATTCGAAAATCGTTATGAAACTTGGTTACAATTTTTTCTTCGTTTTGAAATTAACATTAATGCCTTAATGCAAGGCTAGTTAAAAAAATAAAAGGCAAAGTTAGAACTAGTGTTTAGCAAAGGTTTTGTATTTTCTTTACTATTTCCCATTCTTATCTTCCATGGGTGATATTCGGAGTGTGACCCACAACTGGGGCTAATATTTAAAGGCCGAAATTTATCACAAAACCAAGGATCATTGGTTAAATATTGAAGAAAAATCTCAATATCTCCTATGAGTCAATTTGTAAAGCAGGATCAATTCTTTTTCAATAATTTAGCCTTAATTAAATTAAATTTAGTTGTTGTTGTTCATGTTGTTGTTGGTCAAGCCTGACGTTTTAATAACAATCACTAGTATTTCATCCTATAGTGTCTACCTCGTAAGGCGGATCGCACACTTGACGCACGACGGAGCGCTAAAATATCGCAGCGGTCTTTGAGATCCATAGAAACGTCACTCTCATTATTAAAACGGCACCCGATGGATGACACTGCGATAGTGCTGCGTCGACAGCGGTTTTAGTATGGGGATTGACATTTCAAGTAAGGAATCCGACTGACCACTGCGATGTTTTAGCGCTCCGTCGTGCGTCAAGTGTGTGATCCACCTAATAGCTCCGTTTCCTAAAGTTAATACCTACTTACCTTCACTATAATGGAAGCAACTCTGAAACCTGGTATACATATCTTCTTATTTACTGCACACTTGGGAAAAGAAAGTACCATACTTTGCATAAAGTTATAAGATGCAATTTCAGTCTTTTCAGTAACTTTTACAATTTTCATACATAATGGAAATAGACTTCACACAACGATGAGTTATAGATGTAGTTTCACAGAATTTATTACGTGGGAATATTACTCGTATTTACTATATATTTTTTAAGAAATGTGTAGATATTGTCCGTCATAAAGCACATTATGAACAGGATCATCTGGCACTACTCTTGCTGACTCTTACGACAAACATTCTGAAAAGCCAGAGAAGTATTTCGATTCCAATTCTATTTATCTTACAGTCGGTGATCGTAACTCATGACAAATTCAGTTTTTGAGATTTCGATTTTCTTATGATCGTCAACCAGCCTGATATACATAATGATACATGTTTAGTAAATGTTACTGAACCTAGTAAAGTAATAATTCTTGCTGAAAAACGCAACAGTGTAAAAAATCCGCAACCTTAAATTTTTGACTGTTCATCAGTGGAGAGACTACATTGAACCTTGTTGTCAAAGTTTTGAAACCGCTAGATAATTAATACCGCCAACTTGACTTAATTGAACTTAGGCTGCTTGAGTTTCATACTAAGGGTGATCAAACAAACGCCTTAGTTAGTTGAGCTTGATCCTAGCTGACCTCTTGGTTAAACGGTCAAACTACAGAACTGCATGATTACAGAATTAGTTTAGGCCCAGTTTGATGAGTGGGGAAGAACCTTATTCCACGGGATTATTAGGGACAGTTTTCACTGAGACCAGGTGTGAAAGGTTGCACTGATAAAACAAGTTATGTATTACAATTATTATCAGTTTGTCTGTTCTAATGTTATGTATTAATCTCGGTTTCTCACTTGTCGTCATCATTGGCCTCATACGTCTATGACAGACGATTAAAACAATATCTGAGACAAAACTTATCCGCATGTCGCGGGTGAAGTTTCCTATCCAAAGATACTGCGTTGCCTAGGATGCAATTATGGACGCAAAGCCACTATATTACCTAATAAAATGTCTGCCTAGTTTAAAATATGTTAATTTAATACTGATTTTCCGAGTAAGATTACTCTTGCACCCCGCAGCTTCTTAGTGCGTATGGCGATGCCAGTCGAACTTCTCAACTCAAAACAAAATGTGCCTCCAAAGCGCGTTACGTCCCAGTACACACAGACTTTTACTATTGGTGACACAATCTAAGGGCTCGGGTTCTCCCTCTCTAAAGTTTACATTGTTTGTCCATTTACCACTTTTAGACAGTGTTTACTAGACGAGACAGGTACAATAAGTGAATGTGGGAGGGAAAGTTGAGGAAAAGCAACTTTACTTTCATGAATAAGCAGAGACCAACCATTAGATGTAGGTAGTACTAAAAGCCGTAAATTTACAACATGTGTCGATTATAGTAATCGTGGTAGAAGTATTGAGTACTCTAGCTAAGTTAAAACTCATACGTTTATTGTATACAAGGCAAGAGAAGACTGCCGTCCAGACCCCCAATACCACTTAGATTATTGATTTTGAAAACATATTGAACTTGGAACAAAGCTGGTTTCGACAAACAATGGCTGCTTCATTACACATTGTTTGCCACAAAGGTGTCAATCGATAGTTGCAGCAAAGTTCGAGCTTCAAATATTGGTCGAATTTCCAGAAGATTGTCGGTGGCCGCTTTTATCGAATACATTTCAAAGCCAGTAAAGTACTGAGACTATCAAAATGTAAATGAGAATTATAGAGTGAGTGTTGTACTTGTCGTGTGGAATAGGATTGATAGTTTGAAGTAACTAAAAGTGTAGCGACCTCCTTAGGCGCTAACTTTTTCATGTATAAATATTATAGAGTAAGCAAACTGTCACTGCAAGACTTATGTCAGGTGGTAAAAAATGACTATCGCTCTCTCGCTAGCTAGACGTAACTGGAGTTAGATCTAATATTACTTTCGTGTTAATATTTTAACATTGTAAACTGTAAATATCCTGTGCATAACCTTAATAAAAGCTGCACATACTAATTGCATGAAGTTTCACTTCAATCTCCAATGACAAGCACCCTTCTCGCCAAAGTGGTGACCCCGACGTGATTTTCATCAAGACAAACGCTGAAGGGCCTACATTGTTGGACTTCTGACCCGCCCATTCCCACCCGTCGTGTTTGCTGTTGTTCTCCGTGCATGGTCTGCTGCTCAACTGCTCAGCTCCTGTGAGTTCCACCAAGAGCTGAAGATCGCCGAACGTCGCGCGCACCGCCCGGTCTGCCTGCTGTCATCGCCTGTGGTTGCGTTTTATACCAACAAGGTAACAGAGAACATTTTCTACGGACATCGACGTGTGAATAGTGCCGAGGTTTTTCATTTTATAAGCAGTGTTTTTCTTTTTATACTATTTTATTTTACATATTTTACTTTTCTATACGTTTTACATTTAGCTAATTTAGTTTTGTGTACATTTCTTGTGATTTTTAGTACTAGGGAGTTTCATAGTGTGCATTTTCACCCAGGGGAGTTTCCTACTCCGCAAATATTTTTTGTTTATACTTTAATTTTGTTCTTTTGTAAATACTTTTTTTTGCTGTAAGAGACCATGGCTGAGGACTTGCAGAAGTGGGCAAATTTATTTTCAGCTTTCGAAAAGCTTCAAGATGAGGTGCGCGAGTTGTCTGCTCGAAATTCGCACAGTTCTAGCAGAAAATCTGTGCACTCGTCGTCGCGCTCATCATTGCGCACATCTTCGCGCCCGTCCCCGTGCTCCTCTGTACATGGTACATGCAAGCATTCTTCGCCTGCTCCTAGCAAGCGCTGCTGGTACCACAGGCGATACGGCAAGAAGGCTATTCGCTGTAAAGCTCCCTGTACCATGATGACGGAAAACTTCAGCAGCAATCAGTAGCGGCGGCAACTGATTGCTCTCCTGTCAGCCGTCGCCTCTTCGTTACCGACAAGGTTACCAAACGTCAATTTCTTGTTGACACTGGGTCAGATTTGTGCTGCTATCCTCATGCCTGGCTCCCACGTCGGCAGCAAAACCCCGACTACGAGCTCAGCGCAGCAAACAGTACCAGGATCAGAACGTTTGGTACAGTCAACCTCCGCCTTAATCTGGGGCTACGTCGAGATTTTGTTTGGCAGTTTGTTGTCGCTGACGTTCAAAAGGCCATTTTAGGTGCCGATTTTTTGGCACATTACAATCTTCTACCAGATTGTCGCAACAAAAGGTTGATTGACAACACTACTGGTTTGTGTGCAGTCGCCTACACGGCTAATTTCAAACAGTCCAGCGTCAAAGCTGTTGCATCTGGAAGTTCTCCCTATGCTGCCATTCTGGCTGAATTCCCTGACATTACACGACCACCTGGTTTTCCTAGGGCAGTCAAGCACGACACCGTGCACTACATTCAGACGACTGATGGTCCACCCGTCTCTTGCCGTCCGCGCCGTTTAGCACCTCAGAAACTTATTGACGCTAAAAAGGAATTTGAGGACATGGTGCGGTCTGGTACGGCAAGACCATCAAAAAGTGCTTGGTCGTCTTCTTTGCACATGACCCTAAAAAAAGATAGCACCTGGCGTCCATGTGGCGACTACCGCGCCCTGAATGCCAGGACAATCCCGGACAAATATCCTGTCCGCCATATTCATGACTTTGCTCATAACCTCACTGGTGCGAAGGTGTTTAGCACTCTGGATCTCGTCAAGGCCTATCATCAAATACCCGTTAGAGAAGAGGACATCCCGAAGACAGCCATCATTACCCCGTTTGGCCTCTTCGAGTTCCCATTCATGACCTTTGGTCTGCGTAACGCTCGTCAAACCTTTCAGCGGTTCATTGATGAGGTCACACGGGGTCTTGATTTCTGCTTTCCGTATATTGATGACATCCTCATCTTTTCAGCCGATGAAGCTACACACAAGGAGCACCTTCGCATCCTCTTCCAGCGCCTCCAGGAGTACGGTGTTGTTCTCAACTCAGGAAAGTGCACCTTTGGCGCTAGTGAGGTTACCTTCCTTGGTTATCACATCAGCGCTGCCGGTACACGTCCTCCACAGGACCGTATTCAAGCGCTTCAGGATTTTCAACCGCCTAAATCGGTTCAAGGCATGCGCAGATTCCTTGGCATGTTGAATTTCTATCGGCGTTTCATTCCTCAAGCTGCGAAATTCCAGGCCCCACTGATTGACACGTTAGCAGCAACCAAAAGCAAGGGTTCAAAACCATATCCATGGACACCCGAGCTTCTGCGTAATTTTGAGGAATGCAAGAGGACTCTCTCCGATGCAACTCTGCTTTATCATCCCGTTGCCGGCGCCAAGCTCGGTCTTTTTACCGACGCGTCAAGCGTACATGTTGGAGCTTGCTTGCAGCAGCGCATTGGTAAACACTGGGTTCCTCTTGCATTCTTCAGCAAAAAACTAACTACTCAACAAGCTCAGTGGCCTGTTTACTACCGAGAGTTACTCGCGGTGTACGAAAGCGTGCAGCATTTTCGGCACATTCTGGAGGTGCAGCACACAACAATTTTCACCGATCATAAGCCTTTGTTGTACGCTTTCATTCAACGCCGGGAGAAGTTGCCTCCACCACAGCTGAACCAACTGTCGTTTATCAGTCAGTTCACGACAGATATTCAGTACGTCAAGGGTGAACACAACGTCGTCGCGGATGCGATGTCCCGTGTCGATTCAATCACTTTGGACCTAGACTTTGAAGCGCTTGCCAAGTCACAGGAGTCAGACCCCGAGCTTGCTGAGCTACGCCGCCTTGGCTCTAGCCTTCAGCTTCGCTCAATAGCTGTACCGGGCTCTGACATCTCCATCACCTGCGATGTTTCGACTGGCAAACCTCGTCCATTCTTGACCCCTTCATTTCGTCGTGCGGTGTTTGACAAGTTTCACAACTTGAGTCACCCCGGCGCTCGTGACTCAACTCAGCTGGTAACGGGTCGTTACGTCTGGCCCTCAGTCAATAAAGACTGCAAGCAGTGGGCCCGCACTTGCCAGCCATGCCAGCGTAGCAAGGTCACTAGGCATAACAACGCTGCACTCGGCAATTTTGAGACCCCCTCTGGTCGATTCTTACATGTCCACATCGACATCATAGGCCCGCTGCCTCCTTGCAAAGGCTATCGTTACTGCCTAACTGCGATAGACAGGGTTACGAGGTGGCCAGAAGTCTGGCCAATGCAGAGCATAACGGCAGAGGAGGTAGCGGACACTTTAGTACAGCAGTGGATTTCCCGATTCGGTGTGCCATCACTCATCACAAGCGACCAGGGGGCTCAGTTTGAGTCTGATTTGTTTCGCCGCTTGATGGTTATGTTCGACACAAAGCGCATTCGAACCACAGCATATCATCCCCAAGCCAACGGCATGATCGAGCGCGTCCACCGGCAGCTTAAATCTGCTTTGATGTGCCACGGTGGTGAATGGCTGAGTGCTCTGCCTCTAGTCCTTTTGGGGATGCGTTCCGCGTTCAAGGAAGATCTCAAGGCATCGGTCGCCGAACTTCTTTATGGCGAGACCCTGCGCCTTCCTGGCGAAATCTTAGTCAGCAGCTCTGGTCCCATAAGGTTCGAAGACCCAGCTGACTTGGTCGTGATATTGCGGAGACACATGTCGGAAATTCGGCCTGTCCCGGCATCTCGTCATGGAAGTTCTTCTTCCTTCATTTTCAAGGATCTTGCCTCGTCATCCCACGTTTTTCTACGTGATGATACTGTTCGGCGCTCCTTGCAGCCACCATACAACGGCCCATTTCCTATTGTTGACCGGTCCAATGATGGAAAGACCCTAACTATCAATATCAAAGGAAAGAATGTTCCGGTGAGCATTGATAGGGTCAAGCCCGCTTTTATCGAACGGCATTCCACAGTCCCTCCTGCATTTTTGACTGGTTCTGCAACTCCGCCGATACCTGCACCTAATGCTGCAGCTCGGCCAACTTCAGCACCTCAGTCGGCTTCTGCAGCTGCTGTCTTGCCGACTCGGACAACTTTGTCCCTCTGCTTCGCCTCCGTCTTACACCACTCGGTCTGGTAGACGGGTGAGGTTTAGATTTTAAGTCCAGAGACTTATTTGTCTCTCTCCGTGGGGGGGTGATGTAGCGACCTCCTTAGGCGCTAACTTTTTCATGTATAAATATTATAGAGTAAGCAAACTGTCACTGCAAGACTTATGTCAGGTGGTAAAAAATGACTATCGCTCTCTCGCTAGCTAGACGTAACTGGAGTTAGATCTAATATTACTTTCGTGTTAATATTTTAACATTGTAAACTGTAAATATCCTGTGCATAACCTTAATAAAAGCTGCACATACTAATTGCATGAAGTTTCACTTCAATCTCCAATGACAAGCACCCTTCTCGCCAAAAAAGCATGCGCTACGGATGCGTTATTTTAGAGCTGCGTTGTGCCTCTGTAGCAATAAGTGTCGCACAAAAGATCTAAAGACACTGTAATTTGGATCCAACGTATTCATCTAATTTTTTTATAATAAAGTTTTTACATTAGTAGCCAATTTTAATACTGAACACTGTAATTTCAATAGAATATTTTCATCTACTGTTTTCATAATAAAGCTTTTACATTAGTAGCCAATTTTAATACCATGTTAAATAGTTAACTTAGTAAACATGTTCTTACTCATGTTGTTTTATATCTCTTTTAAAAGGCAAACTCGGTGTTACAAGGGAATTTTAGTACAAAAACAATAAAAAGTTTATTAGCAACCTTTATACCGTTCATTGTAGCAAATGTATTCCCAATTAGACACGGTTCGGGGCACGTTAATTACTCGTAATGGCTGATATTTAATCTGTTGTTAGAACCCAAATTGCTCGTTTTATCGAAGATAAACATTGCCCCGTTTGTCAATGTGTAGAGTGGGTATAGATAATACAACATTTAAACAATCTAAGATCATATAATAAAAAACCATTAAATAGCTATTTTCAAAGTAGATAAGTACTTGATTGATACAATACAGTTTGACTTTGTAAATGTATATACATAGTGTAGTACGCCTTTATAACGGGGTAAGCAGAGCGCTCACGGCTGCAAAAATACGATCGATGTCGCCACGTCTGACAAATATAGAGGGCCGTTTGAGATAATTTTGTGTATCACTATAGTGACAGGTTGCCAGCCTGTCGCCTAAAAGTTGTATATACACCTGAAACCCTAAAGTCCCTCAGTTGCCTTTTACGACACCCGTGGAAAAGAAATAGGGTGATGTTGTTCTTAGCCGGCATCACACGGTATTTGGAAAGGTATAATAAGTGTCAAAATCTAATTTACGCTAAAGCCGAACCTAAATCCTGTATTCTGATTTCGTATGTGATGTGCTCATGTTTTTTTGAGAAATCGTTGTAAAAAAGGTCTCATTGACTCTTTTCTTACCCTGCAGATATAGATCTATGATCACGGTACGTTCTGTGTGATAAATTATTCATGTGACGGTTGTCGGTTATCGGGTTCAAGCGAGAGGAGAATGCTAAATCGTCCTGGTAAAATAAAAGACTTAACTCTTTGTAACAATAAGTTCATCACAATGAAAAATCTCTATTTGGATTGCTAAAATACGGAGCCAATGGCAAGATTATACATTCAAAAGATAGTCTCCGTGGTGGATTTAAAACAGGCTTTCAGAAAAAATACGAACCACATTATTTTTTGGTGATTGGTCCGAGTAGTTCACGAAATCCGAAGGTACTTACAAAAACTAAATATCATGGAAAAAATGGTATGATATGACATAGTCATTGTATGGTGGCAGTAATTTCTATAACGTACCTGCAAGTCTCTTATTACATTTTTTTCCAGCCCTATGGAGGACTTTTATTCATTTAAGCTGGCTACTTGTCTGGAATATAGATATACCTATATATTATATATTTTTTACGGAACTTTGCTCAATTTGCATATAGATAGCTCATAAAATAATGATTTCACATTACGCAGTCCACTGAATAATTTCCCAAATGGGAAGCGTGATGAGCGAATATTTTTCATTGTGGTTGTTTCATTTCAAGGTAGTGCTTGGTCTAATATTTCAATATGTTAGACTGGTTGTAAATGTTTCCGTGGTTTTATATTGCCGACATTTATGAAAGCGGTTGATAAAGTTTATTATGGATGACGGTAACACAAACAGTCCTAAACGTTTTCACTTCGGTGCTAGCAACGGTATTTCACACATACATACACAAATCACGCCTATATCCCTGGCGAGGTAGGCAGAGCGCTGACGACCGCAAAATTACGGTGTCTGATCACCATGTCTGACAAATGTTTGAGGGTCGTTTCAGATGAGTCTTGTATCACTATAGTGACAGGTTGTCAGCATGTCGCCTAAAATTGCAATACACATGAAACCCTCGAGTCCCTTAGTCGGTTTTTACGACGCCCATGGGATAGAAAGGGGTGATGCTATTCTAAGCCGGCATCACACGGCAAACCTTATTTCCATACTTTAACGGTATTTCTGACCTTAATAATTGTTTCAAAATGTAAAATAAATACTACACCTGCTCTGGTTTAGTACAAAATTAAACAGTAATTTTGATAATCACGTAATAATTTGGCCAGACGATTAAATCGCGCTAAGATTCCAGCATAAGCATATTAATAAGGCCAACTAATAAGATTAGTCTAAGTTGGTTCGCACACGTGCCCCACGACTTTAAGGTATTTTAAGACCATTTTAGCGTCGGTTTTTTTTTCGTGTGGGACACCGAGTCGTCCAACGACCCGATGAACCCTAGTAGTGTCATAACCATTTAGCGTCGGTGGCAAAATGGTTATGACACCGGTCTTACAATCGTGAGACCCGAGTTCAGTCTCCGCCATGTACTAATGTTGTTTTACTCACGTTCATTTACCGACTGCTCTTACGGTGAAGAAAAAACATCGTGATGAAATCCACATTCAAATGAAATTTGAATTTAGATGATATTTGAATGTGACTTAAGCTAGGATTCGGGGCAGGGTAGCCTTCGGGTTGCAAAGGTCAGATGGCAGTCGCTCTGTGTAAAAACTTGGTTCCACGTTAAATCCCTTAGGTTAAGTAGCCGACCCCGACAGAGATATGGGATAAGGCAAAGAAGATGATGGATATATTTTAACCATAATTAGCGCTGTTACATTTTGGTTTTAGAAAAACAAATTAGCAAATCTAGCAAATCATATCCACTCATGTCCAGCAATGGATTGTGAAGCTGTTAATTTAGGTGATAATAATATGATATACTAACGTATACCGACATCAAAACCCTAAGTACACATAATAGAAATTATAAATATATTTGTTAAACAGTGAAAATTTCTTTGTTCTTGATATATTTGTTCTTTATATGTAAATACTAGCATTAAGCATATTAATAAAATTAGTCTATTCTATTCTATTCTATATTTTAACCCTCTCAAAGTTTCGACTGAATTCCCATCGACGTAACTTGAATGTCGGCACTGAAACTGATATCAAAATATATGGAGGTTAGATTTGTATGTTATCTACAAGCGCAATAATGATGCTTAAATTATACATGGTACACGCGGCTGTCAGAAGCTGTCATTCACTAGCTCGCTGTCAAAATCCGCAGTATACACGGTAGCGTATGTGGCAATCCTTTAAGAAAATAATAAACCACACAACGCTGATGTTTTAAGCCGGATTATAATAGCTGTGTGTCTATACCGCAATAATATTAAATTACGTATTAATCTCATACGAACATCATACTGTTTTAACAGAAAAATATGTTCTATATACAAAAATTAAACCTTAGAAAACAATACTCAAGAATGTCAGACGTGGCGATAACGACCGTATTCTTACGGCTGTTAACGCTCTGCCTACCCCGCAAGGGATATAGGCGTGATATATGTATGCGTATGTATGTATATAAAATATTTTTTAACGACGTCGTCACGTCCAACTATCGTCAATAAACTGACCTTACAGACAACTGTTTTTTATCCATTTAGTTATTACGTGTTTGTTTTACAGGTTTGAGGACACAACTGAATAGCTTGCTTCAGGTAATGCGATCTTGTACTAGTTATTTTCTTTCTTTTTGTAGGTACTTATTAGCCATTCCTCCGTTCTACGACAAAGAAACTCTATGAAAATGAATTCAAACGAGGTAGCAAACTGGAGGTCTAATGGTGCTACTCTCGATTTTTAGGATTGGTTGAAAACAAATTAACGTTCAGATAGTTAGTAGCTATTAATATTAGTTAGTTTATTAATTTAGATACAGTCTCGCCATTGCAATATGCTTAATTATTTCTTCTTCATAAAAATTAAACCGTTCTATCAATACCTATTCAATCAAACTAATATTTCAAGTTATGAATCTCTATTTGAACTGAATTTAAGTTGGTGGCCAAGAGGTTAGGACACCGGTCTTACAATCGTGAGACCCAAGTTCGATCGCCGCCATGTACCAAAGTATGTTTACTCACGCACATATACCAACTGTTCTTACGGTGAAGGAAAAACATCGTGATGAAACCCACATTCAATTAAAGTTTAAATTCATATTTGAATGTGACTTAACCTAGGATTCGGGCCAGGTTAGCCTTCTGGTAGCAGAGGTCAGATGGCAGTCGATCTGTGCAAAAACTTGGTTCCACGTCAAATCCCCTAGGATATGTAGCCGACCCCAACAGAGAAACGGAATAAGGCAAGGAGAATGATATTTGAATTGAATTTACAAACACGATAATACCACAATACCACAGAAGGACAAAACTATTTTGTTTTCTCCTTTCAGTCGCACGGTTTCAACCCCATACTTAAAACACAGCAATAGTTCATTATTAACCTTGAAAAGTGACAAAACATCTTTGGTGGATCCTAAATGGATGGAATAAAACTATTTGAAATACTATCACTCAAACACAGTCACATTTGTTTGCAACAATAGAATTCTGTTTGCCATGAGTGTATGTAGTTCGTATACAGTATGAACAAAGAACATTTTGTATCCAACAAAAGATTTTTCCGTGCGCGATGGACACTTGCCCGCGTCGAAACGACTCTCCAAACTCGAGGACCGTCTCACTTGATCTGAAAATAAATGAAAAAGTTTTTCCTGGTAAGGAATTTTTCCCTTGTCAAGATCGCGAGCACAAATGAGCATGTTCTTATTTCTGTTTGGTTGTTTTATTCAAATTCTTACAAAAAGAAAAACGTACGTCAGAATAATTTGATTTTTTACTCATAAACAAATGAAGCTGAAGTTGCAGTATCAGCATACAAAACATTTAAGAAAAGTATTTATTATACAAGTAGCAACAAAGTAGAAATGTGATTTTTAAACTGTAAAAGATTGTTTTCGCATTCTGCTGTCTTTCTGCAATGCTGATAGTCTGATCGTGATCGCACATTTTATAAAAATAAGTGAAACTCATTGTAGAATAAGGCATTTATACTAATACTATAGAATAAATTAAATTAACCTGTCAATGAACTCTCTGATTAAACCACTGGTTCCAAACCGGAAATCTAATTGCAATAGTACCCGTGGTTTTAATATTAATGATTCAGTATGCATTAATGAGCGAAACCATGTCTGACAAATGTCAAACCGCTTCTGTTGACATTGAACTGTCTAAGCACGCTTTGCAAACTGAAAACGACGAAATTCTGATGACGAAAACAGAAATTCGCAAAAAAACAAAATCCGTGGATTTAGTACAAAACATAAAATGCAAACTCCAAAGAAACTTATAATTTGTTTTACTAATGACGGTCACTTAGGAAAAAAATGATGGACCAAATACTTGGAAGGCGCATCGCAAAAATATCGCAGCGGTCTGTCAGCTCTATACTAGAAACATTACTCCCCATACTAAAACCGCACTCGACGGACGACGCTGTGATAGCGCTGCGTCGACAGCGGTTGAGCGGTTTTTGTATGGGGATTGACATTTCTAGTATTCATTTGACAAAATGCTGCGATATTTTAGCGGTCCCTCGTGCGTTAAGTGTGCGATACACTTAAAGATACCACCAGGTACCAGATAAATGAAAATCAATTTAAATGTAAAGCCATGCAAAATTAGTTTAAATCCCAAGCAGTTGAAAGTCCGTTTAAAGTAAATAAGTGAATTCTCCATTTCAAATACGTTTCGCCCGTGTATGAAAACTTTCGTACCCATTCTAGAAGTTGAGAACTCGTTGCAAACTACGCAGGTGTTGACTTACTTCATTCATACGGCTCTATTTGCTGAAAACTTATAATTTACCAGCTAAAAGCAAGCATCTTAGAGGTATCACTCTACAAAACGGATAATAACTTTGGATTTCAGTTAGATTAAAAGACGAATGTAAACATTTTAACACACGATCTTATATCCTGGTCAAGAATTTATAACAAGCATTATTAAAATTTTAGATTGGCTGGAAGAGATCTCTCATTAAGAGATAAGCTCGCCTTTACGACAAATTTTAATGTATTAATTTTCTATACTATTTATGCAATAAAGAATATATATATATATTAATACAATTATCACACAAAATAAGAAAAGAGAACAGTAGCTTTATGGTAGTTATTTTATTAAACTAGTTGCCATAGCTTTAGATGATTGTGTATGTTCGCAGTAAGTAATTATTGCGGGGTTTACACAATCTACTTACTTTTTATTCCCTAAAACGCATCTTTTTTTCTAGTTTTCAAATTTTCCGTTTTATAAGGCACTTTTCAGTGATTACACATACAGATTAAAAATATTTTCACCGCTTATCCTTTAGAATTTAAAAATAATAAATTTTCGATAGCTGCGGAAAAGAGTAGCTATCACGTAAAAGTAATGTAGGTATGCCTTCAAAAATCTGCTGATGTCCCTGATATACATAAAAGGTTATTTCCATTTGCGTCAATAAAGCTTTGTTCATCTATGCAAAGTTGGTAGAGAGCGGTAGCTTCTACCGTGCTCTCAAAAAAAATATTATTTCAGTAGTATTTTGTACAAAATTTATTATTTTATTTTATGCCTATTTATTTACTTACGTCCAACAGTGGATTCTATAGGCTGGTGTGACGGTATGCTGCACTAAATAAAATAAAAAACAAATGACACTAAATCGGAAATCATACGCAGGCATGCACCGTAGATATTTTACCGAGTGCAGTTTTCTAAACCAAATTATTAATCCAGAAATAATTTGGGAATATCTTAACTCTCATAAACGTCACTGTTTCAAATGGAGATGATATTTCCTTGGTTTTTAAAAACGACAATCATCCTTCAAATAGCGCTATTTGACAGCAAATCTAAAACCAACTGTCAGAAACATCTCCAATAACCGCAAAATTATAATTGGCTGACCATGAATATGACATACTCCGGAAGATATGCGAGCTCAATGTAAGGTGTATTTCACAGAGAATGTTATTTCCCACCCATCTGTTTACATAATTGCAGATTTCGTTGGTAACTTATTTTAAAGCACAGTGGAACTGCCCTACAGGGAGCGACGGCCGACGATCGTCAATTTTTAATTGGAGGCACATTTCCTTTAACGGTTTTTAGGTCACGTATGGGGTTGCACGTGGGCAGGATTATGTAATCATTATTTTCATGCCTTACTTTAAACAGGTAAGTAGGTTCGTAAAGTTGATATTTGTTCATGACTTGTTTAGTGACGATCCTGTGTCAAAGACTATAATTAAAATAGGTACGAGTATATAACTCCCGGCATTATCGCTAAGAGACTTGAGTTTTGATTTGTATTAGAATTTAGGCAATGTGCTAGGAAGTGTCTTATCTTCTACTTCTTTTTGTGTGGGACACCGAGTCGTCCCTCAAAGAATTGTTTGACTATCATTTAATATGGACTATTCTAGCTACAAATGAATTATGCAGTTGACAAATAATAAACCTATTTTTTTACTAATTTTTACTACAAAAAGAACCTTTGTCGCGACTAGTAATATAGCTGGCCTATAAAATGATGTGTCGTGAACTCTACCTATATGGGTCCACATTGTTGTATTGTTCGCATTTGATGGAAAGCCATTGTGTGACCAAATTGTAAGCGTTTTCACGTAATTTTCCACTCGATGCGTGTTTTCGGGATTTTTTTTTTTGTAAGATTTTGTCATTTTTATGATTTCAGTTCTAATGAATTAACATAAAGTCGTAGAAAATTTTACTAAGTTTCTAAGTACCTGTCTTAAGAGTAGGGGTAAAAATTTGTTTAATAGTTTCGGACTATTGAACCCAGTTTCTTCCTTGAAGTTCTGTGCCATGCCATCTAGCGAACTTATTACTTTACCGTGTTTCACACACACACATACACACACAGACACAGATCACGCTTATATCCCTGGTGGGGTAGGCAGAGCGTTAGCGACCCTAAAATTACGGTCGTTATCGCCACGTCTAACAAATGTTTGAGGGTTGTTTCAAATTAGTCGTGTATCACGATAGTGACAGGTTGTCAGCCTGTCGCCTAAAATTGCAATACACATGAAACCCTCAGGTCCCTTAGTTGGCTTCTACGACACCCACGGGAAAGAAATGGGGTGATTCTATTCGAAGCCGGCATCACACGGCACCGTGTTTCAACAGATTACAAAACAACCATTTTTAACGCGGGAATTTCATTTATAATGATTCCGCCTTGTTATATTAATTAAAATATAAAATCTGACACTTAGCGAAAGGAAGGCGGCAATTAAAATCACAAATAATGATAGGGTTAAAACATTATGTGCCGTGTGATGCCGGTTTAGAATAGCATCACCCCATTTCAACCCATGGGTGTCTCAAAAAGGCAATTAAGGGATGAATCCAGGGAATGTGCAGCAGCATTCCCTGTGAATACTTACAACACCTTCTACTGCGCTTGTCAACCCATCTGCCAAGCAGTGTGGTAAATATAGCATATTCCCCTAAAAGTGGGACCGACCGATGACTGATGATGAGTGAGTTGACGACCGATGTGGCGCAGTGGTAGTGCGACTGCCTTTGACGCAGAAGGTCCCGGGTTCGATTCTCGGTGGGTCACTCACAAAGTTGATATCTATCACTTTGTGAATTTGTTCCCAGTCTGGTTAGGACATTGCGGGCTGAACCACCCGATTGTCCGTAAGTAAGATGGTTCCGTGTTTCGGATGGCACGTTAAGCCGTAGGTCCCGGTTGCTGTCTATGATCACTTAGACGGCGGTCGTTACACAACCACGTCAGAAGCCTACTACTTGTAGAAGGCGGTTGAAAAATTCTGACACTAGGGTTCATCGGGTCGTAGGACGACTCGGTGTCCCACACGAAAAAGAAGAAAGAAGTGGGATGCTTGTCATGTGCAACAGTGGACTTTTGTGGCTGTTGTAGTAGAAAGCCTTAATTTAGAAAATTGTAATTTCGAGCAATTGTTTGAAAAGTTGTTTATTGGTGTAGAAATTACACGACTACTACCTATTCCAACAGTAATGATGTAGGTAAGCATTTTTTTTTACAAAACGTAGGTATGTCTACTTGTATGTACTTGCGAGCACATCGACCAATCCATTTAAGGGACAGATATTTCGTACAGATATAAATAAAACGTATAAAATTAATCCTTGAAATCCAACCTACGCGGTTGATGCTGGCAATAGTACACTATTTTCATATAAAATGTGTAAAAAGTAAAATAACAGCAAGAGAGACAAAATAATGAAGCAAACGTGACAGAGGGCGGAAAAGCTAAGGCACTTCAGATTTGTTAACGAGGTTACGCGGTTTTGTGGCGAGCTGCTAGCCTGTTGGGTACCTATAGCGGTTCTCACACACACCACATGCTTTCTAGTGTGGGACTCAACTGTATGGCCTCTTTCACACTCAACTTCAACGCAGCGCAAAAGTAACGCTGCGCCAACGGATCCGTCTGTCAATCCATAATAGAAACGGCACTCCCCATACAAACAAACATCGCTCTCGACGGATGTCCCACCGCACAACTGCTGTGTTGCTTGACGACTCATCCGTTAGCTCAGCAACGACGTCATTTTGCCTGACATTTTGATCGTGCGTCGTGCGCTGTCACTGCGTTAGTACAGCGTTTCGTACAGTCCGTTTGACGGACGTCAGAAATGCGCTGCGTTGGACGTTTAGTGTGAAAGAGGCCTAACTGGGGAAACCATTGCAGGCATCATCGCATCAAAACGTTTGCTTTTGTCGTTTTTATGGCGGCTGTCAGCAACCGCAATATCATCCGGTTATTGTGTCTTCTTCTTCATCGAGTCGATGGCAACAATTTAGTGTTATGATGGTTATTGTGTTATTTACCTAGTATATTCGTGACTCAGGTTAAGTCTCACTTGACGACCGTCAAAGCTACTGAATTGCTTGCGCAGCAAGACCTACTATTTATCCTCATCATCGTAATATCAGCGATAGGACGTCCACTGGACGGCTGCTATAGGCTTCCCCCAAAAATTTTCACCTTTTCCGATTAGAGGCGGCCTGCATCCAGCATTTCCCCGCGGACTTGACCGATCGTCTATCCAACTCGAGGAGGGCCGTCCTACGCTGCGCCTGCCGGTACGTGGTCTCCACTTAAGAACTCTCCTGTTCTACCGGTTATCAGTACTTCGAGCTATCTGGCCTGCCCATTGCCATTTCAGCTTACTGACTCTCTTAGCTATGTCGGTTGCCTTGGTTCGTCTATGGATCTCCTCGTTACCTATCATTCATCTAAGTTTAAATCATTATACAGGGTGTAAAAAAAATAGCTGTAAAAATTTTAAGCGATCAACCAGCGCTTAAAATTGAACAACTTCCCCAAGGAACATAGGTCGAAATATGAAAAAAAAATTTTGGACCTCCCATACAAAATTACAGACCGACCAAGACAATTTGTATGGGAGATCTAAAAATTTTTTTCGTATTTCGACCAATGTTTCTTGGGGAAAGTTGTTCAGTTTCATGGGCTGATTCACCCCTTAAAATATTTGCAGCAAATTTTCTTACATCCTGTATACAGACTCCGCCTCTACTCTACTATATCTTTCTTATTTAAAAACCGCAATTTCGTAGCAGTGACATGTTATGTTTGATAAAACATAAAAACGTGAACAGAGATATCAGTTTTTTACCTATTCGTATACTTATGAATTGAATTTGGTGCCTATCATAAACATAACAAAAACAATTTCTTATCATTTCTTTGTAGTGTTTTGAACTCATTCTCGGAAGTGTTGTTTCTTTGTAATATCATTATTAATTGAGGCTATGGATAACAGACCAGAAAATTATTAGAGTATTTTAGCAGCCAATAAAATATGGTTTATTAATTGATTTATCACTATCTAGCGATCTAGTTTAATCTTACGTACTTTGGGAACAAGATAACTGATACAGCTGATATAGCTGCTTAAAGTGGTTTCATTGGGTCATTCTTATTCTTAATGGCAAATTGATATTGGGTCGTTGCACGACTCCGTGTACCACACGAAAATGAAGAATGCTACCTATCAAACATAGAAAAATGCTATGAAACACAAGCACAAAATTACGTATATATAGGGTGCTAGGGACAGCCCTTCGAGTCTGATTCAGTCTATGAAACTGAACAACTTTCCCCAAGAAACATATGTCAGGAAACGTCAAAAAATGTTTGGTTTTTCATATTAAATGCAGTCAGCTGATCGCAATTTTATATAGGCGGCCGATATATTTTTTTTCACCCTATCAGTGTTCGAAGGGTTGTCCCTTAAAATCCGTATGTTTAATTAAAGGCAAAAAGAACTTGACGTTTATAAGTAACTTTATTTTTTTATAAAAGTACAACAATTTTACTTTAAAAAATACTTGTTTTATACTATGCAGAACTTTTTTATTTCACTATCTTGTACTTTTATTAGGTATCTATCTATCTAGCTACGATTAATTATCATTTAGCACTTGTTTTTCTTCAGTCCCATCCTTTGCTACGAGTCAAAGCTCATCATCATTTCGATTATCAATTATAACAACATCTGGTTCATAATAGCCCCTTTCTGCTTCCATACCTAGATTTCTGAATTCGAAACCAAATTTGCTATCTAACTTAATAATTTCACTTCGTACCACCGCCAGAACATACAACTGCAAGCCTGAAAAAAAAAACAAATTAAGAAATTCTCATCTTAATGGTTTCGTGCGGTTAATTAAGAATGTATGAATTAAAAAAGATTATTATTAAAAAGAAGTTAATAAATAAAATTAAAAAATATAATAATTATAGGCGAACCACACACTTAACGCACGACGGAGCGTTAATATCGCAGGCGTCTTTCAGATCCATACTGGAAATGTCAATCCCCATACTAAAACCACTTAACAGCTGTCGACGCAGCACTACCGCAGCGTCGTCCGTTAATTGGGGGAAGGTACAAACATGGCGGATCGCACACTTAACGCAAAACTATCGCAGCGTGGCCCGTCGAGTGCAGTTTTATGGGTATTGTCATTTTGAGTATGGATCTAACAGACCTATGTTCGTACCCCTCTTCCAATACAGAATATAAATCTGTCTCTAACATCCACTTACCTATAAAAGTTATTTCAAATATAATCATAGATAAAACAGAGGTCCATCTGTCTATTAAAAATGCATGATGTACAGCGGTATGGTAAATGCAAACCGTTAGACAAAAGATCAAGTGAGCGACGGCGACTGTTAAATTACATTGACTGTAGATTTTCAATAGTTTGGAACTTTTCTGGAAGCAAAACAAATTATTCCTAATTAAGTCTTTGCCGTGTGATGCCGGCTTAAAATAGCATCACCCCATTTCTTACCGCGGGTGTTGTAAAAGGCAATTAAGGAACTCAAGGGTTTCATGTGTATTACAATTTAAGGCGACAGGCTGAGAACCTGTCACTATAGTGATACACGAATCATCTGAAAAGACCCTCGATACCTGTCAGACGTGGCGATAATCGGCCGTAAGTTTACGATCGTTAACGCTCTGCCTACCCCACAAGGGATAAAGGCGTGATTTATGTATGTGGGGCTTTACTGCAGAAAAGTAAGACGCCTTTTGAACAAACGTGCCCACCGTTTTTTTTATGGTACAGCCCTTAGCTTAGTATTTTGGTGAGTTCTTATCGAGGGATATTGTATTTAAAACATATTATGGTTCTTACATACAACGCATAAATTTTACGGTGATTTGCTGGTTCTGGTTTATGACAATAAAAATCTACAATTCTCTTTCAAAAAGCGGATAGTAATAATACGTCGTCGAAATTGTGGTGGTCGCGCGCGGTCAATTGTATGGTAGACTGCTTTATGTTTATTAATAAATAATAAAAAAATTCAGGGTGTAAAAAAAATTGCTGCAAATATTTTAAGGGGTGAACTAGCCCATTAAACTGAACAACTTTCCCTAAGTAACATAGGTCGAAACATGTAAAAAATTTTGGACCTCCCATACAAAATTAGCAACCTACCAATTTTTATGGGAGGTCAAAAAAATCTTCTCTTATTTCGACCTATGTTTCTTGGGGTAAGTTAGTAGCATTGTAATACGACAAGTTGTTCAATTTCATGGACTGGTTCACCCCTTAAAATATTTGCAGCTAATATTTTTGCACCTACTTACGAACACACCTACCGAATTGAAAAATATAATCAGTCATTGCATGTATGTATTTGTATGGTGTGTATTTACTAAATGTAAATATTTTTCACTAACAGCTTACCTTATGAGCACCTACAATAAGCAGAAACGTGAATACTGCATTTGCAAGCGTTAAAATTAAGTAAATCACAAATATTGTTACTATTGTCCAGCCTATGTAATAAAATCGTCCATCCGTAAAAATGCTTACAAGAAAGCCGATTTGTGAAAATACCCAGAGCACTAGTAGTACCTGAAAGAGATAAATATTACGTGAAAGTAGAAAGCAGGTCTCACATTTAACGCACAACGCAGCGCTAATATTTTAACGCATGCGTCTGTCCATACTAGAAACGTCAAATCCTCGTTATTTTAGCGATGCGTTGTACGATAGGCGAGAAACACACTTGACGCACGACGGAGCGCAAAAATATCGCAGCGGTCTGTCAGATCCATACTAGAAATGTCAATCACCATACTAAAACCGCTCAACAGCTATTGACGCAGCGCTATCGCAGTGTCACCCGTCGAGTGCGGTTTTAGTATGGGGAGTGACGTTTCTAGTATGGATCTGACAGACCGCTGCGATAATTTTACGCTCCGTCGTGCGTCAAGTGTGTGTGCGAATGGCCGGCAATAGTTTCGTTTTGGCTTTGGAAACACTCTGAAGGGTGTATCAGTAAGAAAATATAATTAAAAACCAACATTGGACCTCTATTTTCTATTTAAATAGTTACAAGCAAGAATAACACAATAGTTACATTTTCCGGTACCCAGGAAATACTTACCAGTACCAAGTAACTCCACACTAATAGTCCATACCGCAGAGGCACACAAAAGCAACATCTTGTACACTTTGGAATCTCAAACCTCATTTTTATATAGTACAATATAAAATTACAACAAAAATCACCACTATGTTAATAAGTAGACCTTCTTATAATGAATGAAAAGTGCTGGCAATTGCTCATTATGTACGAGTTCCGCCCCCCCTGTGGGTTTATCTTATCAGTTACAAGAAATAACATTCTCCAAACAAAATATATGTTTATATTATTAATTTACGTTATTATACCGGGTTTTATCGATAGCAAAGTGGTATTCCCTCGGGAAGCTTTTACGCATCAAAACGATTCAATTATATACCATGCCTTTATCACTTGCGGGGAAGGCATAACGTCAAAGGCCATAAAATACGGACGCAATGACCACGGCTGACAAATATCTGAGGCCGGTTTCCATTCATACACGTATTATAAAAAAGGTAAAGTTCATGAGTAATCGATACACCAATTTCTATATCTACAACACCTTTATGAGGTAGCTACCTACTTTTATCCTCTTTTAGTTTAATAAACGTTTTTATGAGGAAACATTTATTCGCTCGGGAAAACGGTTGGCGTAGGTAAATGGCTGAGGTGGCCTTTAGTATGGTCCAATTTGACGGAACACTAAAATACACTCGAGCTTCGTCAAAGTAAAGTAGCTTTAATATTTCAAGCCAAATCCAGTAAATTGAGGTAAAGACTGTATCATCAATTATTCCGTGACTTAAAGACCGCATTCCGACAACTAGGTTATCATAGTATGTTTGTGAGTTCTTCTTCTAGGAAACTCTTTATAGCCTTGAAACTGTTTCCAATGATATCTACATGCCTACTTAACGAATAAAATATATTTTTTTTATTATAAAAATCTCACCTTGGTGCAAGTCGGACCCACACGAAGGGTTCTGTACCCAATGTATAAAATGACATAAAAATCACATTTGTTGTATGAACACCTTCGTAAATATGAACATTATTCTGTTTTGTTTTTATTTGTTGCTCTAGCGGCAAAAAAAAGTACAAGTTCCGTGAAAATTGCAACTGTCTGACAATTGCTGTTCAAAAGTTGTAGCATTCAACAAATCATTACAGGCAAATACCTCATTTTTATGGGAGTTCCCTTTCAATTTTAGTTCCTTTTTTTTGTATCGCTGCTTGTGAGGTACAGCCTGGCGATAGATCGACCGACTGAACAGACGGACACAGACGGACACGGACGGACCGACGTACGGCTGAAGAAATACTTGACCTGTTTTGACCCTCAGATAAGGGACTCTAAACATGTGACTTATTTAGCTATCTCATTTGGGGTCAGGCTATAAAATTCTAGTTTACTTTTGAACTTTTCGGTCAATATACTTTTAATTTAGTTACGTCATTTTCTGTAATAAATTACGCTAAAAATTATTTAAGTCTAAATAAAGGACCATTTAAGTCATGGCTGAAAATACCAACAAATCTCTTGTCTAGACTAAAAATGTATGAAACTAGATCTTTGAGGTTTATTTTCGTCTTAATTTTCATATTCATCAGAGGCAAAGTAGTCAAAGCTTAATACAGAATACGAGAACGTTGAAAGAAGCACTAATTTGCCTAAACTCAATACTTAAGATTGTACTCGTATCTAAAACAATCCTATCTTTTCACTTGGTTTGTCCAATAATCCTGATTAATGGTTTAAAGTTTAATAATATTAAATGTTAGTAATAACTCTTAAATGTAATGAAGGGTGACTTCATCTAAAGACAGAATAATTATTAAGTTAGAACAAAGGAATAGAGCATGTGTGTATTAGAACAGAAATAGAAAACTGAAAATATACATACCTTCCGAAATATCCAACAATAAAATAAAAACTGTATCACGGTAAGAATTACGTTCCTAATATTTTGAGTCAACATGTAAAGGCGAAAATTTGAGGCGATTCCCACACATGACGTCAGCTGGTGCAAAAAAGATAAATATGTAACATAAACCTGTGCATAAAACCATAGCCTGTGGGCTAGCTATTCGCGGAAGACTATCAGCGCTCTACGAGTCCAATACAACAATGGTTTCAGGATGTTGTTGGGCCTGCCTCGGTACTGCAGTGCTTCAGGTATGTTCGCTGAGGCTCGTACGGACGACTTTTACGCCATCATGCGAAAAAAAGCAACGTCGTTGCTCTGTAGGGTGCGAGCCAGCTCCAACACCATTCTGAAGACCATTTCTGGGAGGTACGACTCCCCTATAATACAACATCTCGCCAGCCTACTAGTCAATAGGAATAGTTGACTGGTGAGATGCCTACCTACTTGTTTCTTTGTTGCTGTTTTCTGTTTTACTAACCTAGTTTTAAGATGTTTTTTTGTATACTAACATTTATGGACCTATGTTGTCTGAATGAATAAAATATATTATTTTTATTATTGAATTTTATTTTCAATTCTCTCCAAAATATAGAGGTTTTCTCCCACCCCACGGGCCTTAGCCAAGTGAGATGGGGTCCGCGTTCTGTGATGCTGAGGTTACAGACGACGTGAGAAACTTGCGGACGATGCGGCAAGTGTTCAAAATAGTTGCTTTCTGTAGGGTATTAATCAAATGTAAAGGGATATTTAATGTATTCAAACTATTTTTCAAGGTTTTGGGGACCACGCCAGTGGAGGATAAAACAATCGGGACAATGTGCGTTGTTTGGACCTGCCACTGTGTGCCTATTTCTATGGATAAGTCTTGATATTTGGATAGCTTTTCTGTGATTGTTGATTGTATGTTATGTGTGTTTGGTATAGCGATGTCTATTAAATAAGCGGTTCTATTTTCTTTGTCATGTACAGTTATGTCGGGTCTATTGTAATGGACGGTCTTATCAGTAAGGATAGTTCTATCCCAGTAAAGCTTGTAGCTAGTATTTTCTAGGACAGTCGGTGGCTTATATTTATAGTATGGCTCTTTTTTATCTAGGAATTTGTAAGTAACTGCGAGGTGTTGGTGGATGATAGAAGCGACCTGGTCATGGCGATGTTTGTAGTCGGTTTGTACTAAAGTCCTACACGCCCCTGTGATATGCTGTATCGTTTAAGATGAGCTGTGACAGCGTCGACACAAATCGCTTTGCTGACCCAGGTCCTTCGTTATATATTTCCGGTAATTTCGGGTGCCTATTACTTGGTCCTGTATAGCAAGCATGAACGCTTCAGTCTCGGGAAACAGTTCACCTCTTCTAAGCCACGCGTTCGACGAGTCTCTGTCGACATGTGTCTGGCTTAGGTCGGATCGGTGTCTCCCATGTAGTGACTTCTGCGTCCAGCTTGCTATTTTCTGTTGATTGGAGACTACTTGCTCGTTTTGTTGTGAAATCTTACTGCAAAGATTAAGCGGTGTCAATTTATTGTCTGTTTCACAAATGTGTTGATGCAGTCGTGAACTTTCAGCTTTATTGTGGAAATATTTTCTAAGGATTACAATTTGTTTATTATGAAGATTCGGAATGTCTATGAGCCCTCTACCACCCTCTTGTCGAGGTAATGTGAGTCTTTCAGTACAAGATTTTGGGTGGTGCTTTCTAAATTTAGTAAGATTTGTATTTATTATCCGTTGCAGTTTGGCAAGATCTGTTTTCGACCAGTTGATGATACCAAAAGAGTAAGTAAGGATGGGGATGGCAAATGTGTTTACTGCTTTTACAATATTTCTTGAGTTAAGGTGAGTTTTAAAAATTAGGTTAAGCCTGTGTTTAAATTTTTTAGTTTGCTGGAATCCCAGGTACTTATATGTGTCCTGTTCACTCAGTGACTCTATGTGTTCTCCACTCTCTAGGACGTAGAAATTATTTTGTAATTTGCCTTTTTCGATAGAGTGAATCTTACACTTATCAATGCCAAACTGCATCTGGATGTCATTCGAGAACTCTTGGGTAATGTCTGCTAATTTAAATAACTCTTCTTTATTGCTGGCGAATAACTTGATGTCATCCATGTATAAAAGATGTGATAATAAATGACTCGTATTATTAATTGTGAGTTTAAATCCTACCTGTGCTTTATTAAGTAATTTTGAGAGCGGGTTAAGGGCCAGACAGAACCACAGAGGGCTCAGTGCATCACCCTGAAAGATGCCTCTTTGAATTTTAATCGGCTCAGTAGTAATAAATGAGTTGTCGTGTTTTAGGTTTAGTACTGTCTGCCATTTTTGCATAGTGAAGTTTAAAAAGTTTTTAATTACAGGGTGAATTTTGTATAAATTTAGCACTTGTAACAGCCAAGAATGCGGAACCGAGTCATAGGCTTTTCGATAGTCGATATACATTGAATGCATGGTCCTACTTCGTTTGATGGCCTGTTTCATCGTGACAGCATCAATGATTAATTGTTCTTTGCACCCTTGGCTGTCTTTTCTGCAGCCTTTTTGTTCTTCAGCCATTATGTTTTGCTCACTTAAGTGTGTATATATGGTCTCACTGATACACGACGTTAATATTTTATATATGGTCTGAAGACATGTAATAGGGCGGTATTTTGCAGGATTTTGTGTCTCGGAGTCTTTTGGCAGCATGTATGTTTTACCTTGTGTAATGTAATTAGGAAGCGTGTCAGGTGATTGTATGAATTTATTGATATAGGTATGTATGTGAGGATGAATGCTAGTTAGTTTCTTGTACCAGTAGTTATGGATGTTGTCTGTACCTGGTGACTTCCAGTTATGCGCACGACTTATCACTTTCTTAAATATTTCTACCGATATATGATCGAACTCCATCTCTGTGGTACATTCTTCACCTATATTGTTTAACCAGTCTGCGTTAATATCATGTTGAACTGGATTTTCCCAAATATTCGCCCAATATTGTTTGAGTGTGTCAGGTGATGGTATGTTGTTATTTGAGACTGTGTTATTTTGCTGATGTTTCTGTGCTAAGTTGCGGTAAAAGTTTTTCTCATTAGTGTTGAATTGGGAGTTTTGTAATTTTCTATCTGTACATTTAAGATATCTGCGTAACCTACTAGCAGCAACATTTAATTTTTGTTTTAGGGTATCTAAAAACTCTGTTAGCTCCGTGTTTGGTTGTTCAAATGTTGCATGTAGTTTGTACCTAATTTTAATTCTATCTATGGCTATGATGACTCTAGGGCTATTGTTTCCTTGAATATACTTTGTTAAATGGCTGATGTCAGTTCTTAGAGTTTTTACTCTATTTTCTAGCCTTATTTGCCATGATGGTTTACGTCGTTGTCGTCGTTGGTGCATATTAGCGCTGTTGGTTTCGAGTTTACTACCGTTGCAGCTTGCTGCAGTGTAAGCTGATACATATATAAGAGTTTGGAGAGTCAAAAAGTCTATATCTATGGAAAGGTGTTTAGGAAGTAAACAAGTGTCGATGAAATCTACTATTGCCGCTAGTTTGCGTGAAGAGTTTTGTCTTGGAATGTGAGGTCTGTCTGTCGGTTCAGTATCTTTGAAACGTTGAAACGCTTGGTTGAATGTTACTTCAATTTTATGTTTCATTGATTCGTCTTGCACCCCTAAAGTTCTACCTGCATCCCTAAAGTTCTCTCTTATTAATTCCGGTGTACTCTCATTTGTCATTTCTGTCGATGTGTAATTAGGTTCTAAGCTGTTATTTAGATGAGCAACGGTTGTGTTCGTAGCAAAGTTATAGTTATCTAACTGTAGTTGAGTCTCTATGTCTTGTCGAATTTCCTGTAATCTATCTGATGTGATCATTTTATTCGCTATTATTACTCTTCGTTGGTCCGATACACGTTGCTCTGATATGAATGAGAGGTTAGGGTAACATTCTAAGAACTTTTCATGTAGCTTTTTTCTGTAGGCAGTCAGCTCTCTTTCATTTTTAGTGACCATATAGTAAGATTTCATCACCGATTCGTTCATGTCAGTTGTTCAAACTAGCCTAGTTCCTCCTGCTGAGCCAGTTTGTTGAGAGGCTTGATAAACACTTTGTCCCGATTGTTGAATATTTTGGTCTTGGTTTGATGCCTGTAGGTATTCTGTTACTTCAGTTTTTATTTGGTCCAGTATATTTTGAGGTAACAGTTTATTATTGATGATTGCCCTGCGCTGGTCCCCTAGCCTTTGTTTTGATGCTTGATACTCTGGGAATTTTTGCGTGAAATCTTTATGTAATGTGTCTAAGTAACCTCGTGTTATTGTGCCTAATCTTGAATGAATTAGGTAAGTGCGCCAGATGAATCTGTTGACATTTTCTGGCCATCTTTTGCGCGCACATTGTCTGATTGTGGTGGGCGCAGGGTTGTCGGCGTGTGCCTCCTGCGCAACATCCACAGACATAGGTGATCCAGTGGTCGATCGCGTGTCCGGTGATTGCTCATTGTGAGTGTTATTAAATACAAGCACATCCTCACTAAGTGTGCTTGCAGATGACAGAGTTGATGAACGCCTTGTCATGTACGATGGGCAAGTCGATGGGATGGATGAAAATAGTGATAATGAATCATCGCCCGAAGAATCGGCTGTAGCATCGTCGTCGTGAGCCCGCCTGCTCAACTCCCGACGTTCGGCTGTAATATATTGTGTGACGGGAGCCCGCCTGCTCAACTCCTCGTCACCGGTGTCCCGCGAACTGAGGCACCCAGCACCGGCTCCAGGTGCGCCCCGGCGACCCCCGGGCAGCGGCCGAAGATTATATTTCCTTAGATTCTGCTCCATGAGGGTTTAGGTTGGGAGTAATTTGTTCGGAGAGGGTAAATACCACAGGTGGTGTTTGGTATTTGATAGTTCTGCATTATAGTGTCGCCTCTCCTTAAGCCCCCCCACCGCGACAAGGTTTACTCCCTTGGGGGGGTTATTATTATTATTATTATTATAAACTAGTGTAACAGAGACAGATGCTGGTTTCTCATGTGTCAATGTCGGTTTAGTACGGGAAAGTTCAAAAATTTTTGCATCTGACAGACACCTGCGATACGGGTGCGCTAAATACGTTACATGCGTTAAGCGCTTAGAAGGTTTTATATTTGATAAGAACACAACTTTATCTGAACATAAGTTGAATCTTACTTAGTATTTCTTGGCTAAATCAAAGTCAATTAAACAAAAAAGTTATGTTGACATAGAGATCTCTGACATTATACTAGGTACATTGTAAATTCAGATGTTTGAATTCGAAAATAACAGTTATTTTTATTCCTTTTTTGACCTTCTACAGGACTATAAAATAGGTTATAAAAGGAGTTCATTTTCATTTCTACGCATTAAGCCATAAACGACCTACGTAGGTAAACTTCCAGGTATTTTCAACTACTTTAAAGTTTGGTATCACTTTCTAAAGGGTGTTAGAAACGGTAGTTTACTTCCCGCGTAGTTTGCGATTAACGACATAGGATTAAGGTGGCGTGAATAACTTCCCAACGATATTACTTTCAATATTGTTCGTAACTTGGTGTTTGAAATTTATGATGTAACTTTGAAAATAATACTGATTTCAAAAGGATTAGAAACAGGACAAAATTCACACTTCATACAGCGCATCGCACAGTTAACGCACGACGGACCGCTAAAATATCGCAGCAGTCTGTCAGATCCATACTAGAGACGACATTCCCCATTCTAAAACCGCACTCGACGGACGACGCTGCGACATCAACATCGACAACAACATCGGTTGAGCAGTTTTAGTATGGGGATTGACATTTCTAGTATGGATCTGACAGATCGCTGCGATATTTTAGCGGTCCGTCGTGCGTCAAGTGTGCGATCCACCTAAACAATGGGACGATAGGCTCAAAATCTTCCCGAGACATTCCCATACCATATCAATGACCACTGCGATCCACAGCTGAAACAAGAGTTGGGCGATTTTCCGCATGGCGGTGCATGCAGCGGTTGAATTGACGAGGGAATGCAAGATTTTTTCATCATCATTCTCCTTGCCTTAGTCCCGCTTCTCTGTCAGCGACTGTACCTAACCTAGGGGATTTGACGTGGAACCTAGTTTTGCAGGAATAGGTACAAGATTTTTCTCCCTGATTGCTATCATTCAGTTTATCAACCTTTGATTCCGTTCTAGCTAGATCAGCGAATAGAAGAGTACTAATTTTCTTGTAAGTTTGCACCCCGTCGTCATGTCTACTGCACACTATAGAAAACAACGTATGTTATATGACTTCTTATTTTTAGTGAGTTTTATAGGTTAGTTACCTTATTCAGTCATGTTTTTCTTCATACCCAATAATTTTTAGTTTTACGACCGGGGTATTAACTCCAGAACTACTCGTAGTTACTGCGCCAAACAAATTGCAGGTCTACAAAAAATATTACCCTTGTTTTTCCTTGTAGAACAGAAAAAATTACAAAACCTGTTTCGCGTACTAGTAATAAACTTTGCGCCGACCTTTTGTAGAAAATGTGGAACTGCAGCTATAAAATTTAATATTTATTTCAAATCTACGGCTTTAAGTACGGTCCGTCGTGCGTCAAGTGTGCGATCCACCTAAACAATGGGACGATAGGCTCAAAATCTTCCCGAGACATTCCCATACCATATCAATGACCACTGCGATCCACAGCTGAAACAAGAGTTGGGCGATTTTCCGCATGGCGGTGCATGCAGCGGTTGAATTGACGAGGGAATGCAAGATTTTTTCATCATCATTCTCCTTGCCTTAGTCCCGCTTCTCTGTCAGCGACTGTACCTAACCTAGGGGATTTGACGTGGAACCTAGTTTTGCAGGAATAGGTACAAGATTTTTCTCCCTGATTGCTATCATTCAGTTTATCAACCTTTGATTCCGTTCTAGCTAGATCAGCGAATAGAAGAGTACTAATTTTCTTGTAAGTTTGCACCCCGTCGTCATGTCTACTGCACACTATAGAAAACAACGTATGTTATATGACTTCTTATTTTTAGTGAGTTTTATAGGTTAGTTACCTTATTCAGTCATGTTTTTCTTCATACCCAATAATTTTTAGTTTTACGACCGGGGTATTAACTCCAGAACTACTCGTAGTTACTGCGCCAAACAAATTGCAGGTCTACAAAAAATATTACCCTTGTTTTTCCTTGTAGAACAGAAAAAATTACAAAACCTGTTTCGCGTACTAGTAATAAACTTTGCGCCGACCTTTTGTAGAAAATGTGGAACTGCAGCTATAAAATTTAATATTTATTTCAAATCTACGGCTTTAAGTACTATTAAGCTAGATTTCTACCCGCTGGAGCTATCTCAACCTTTGCCAGCTACATGTAAACAAAAGTATTTATTTTACTTTACGTAATGCAAGACGTGAAACGAGTTGCGCTGATGACTTTGTAAACGAACGGTTGAGGCCTCTCCCACACTTAACGCACAGCGGAGCGCTAAAATATCACAGTGGGCTGTCAGATCTATACTAGAAACGTCACTCCCCCTACTAAAACCACTCTCGACGGACGACGCTGCGCTAGCGCTGCGGTTTCATTATGGGGCGTCAAGTTTCTTGTATGGATTTGACAGACCGCTGCTGCAATATCTTAGCGCTCCGTTGTGCGTTAAGTGTGCGATCCGCCTGACATGTTGATTTGTTCTTTTACTCTTTGTTTGGGGACACGGAATAGTATGCCCTGTTTGGCGTGTTTGATTAGGCCAAAGATGACACCATAGCAGTTTTACGCTGACCGTTTCCTTGTGAGCAAAAGTAGTGAATATTACTCATACATAATATAGCTTTCTGAAGATATATTACACACGCAACGGAACCATGATAGAATCATCATTCTCCTTGCCTTATCCCGTTCTTTGTCGGAGTCGGCTACCACCTAGCGGATTTGACGTGGAACCAAGTTTTTACACAGAGCGACTGCCATCTGACCTCTTCTGCAATCCGAAGGCTAACCTGACCTGAATCCTAGTAGCAATCATGATAGTATATCAATTATAAAAATATTAGCTGCAAATATTTAAAGAATGAATCGGCCCATGAAACTGTGACGGGACCTGGGTGGTACCTTTGCTTGGATCGTCTAGTGAATAAGTCTTAATGATATTGCTAACCACTTGTGTTTGTGTTTCGTTAGCTGAGAATGGTATGGAACGTACTCTAGATCACTGCGAGTCCAGAACCTGGCCGGTTACGATTATATTATCGACTAGTTATTGTTATTATTAAATTGATTGATTGATTATTGTTATTGTTAGTTGTTAACTAGTCGTTCCAATGACAGCAAGCTGAGCAAAATTTGTTCGTTAGGCCAATCTTGGTTTGCTATCCCCTCGTTGGACCCGCAGGCCTTTATAGTAGTATGTGAATCGTGGTTTTCATTTTGTTTGGAACTCAGTCCGGAAGGATATGTGACGCTATCAATGAACAAAGGGCCTTGTTACCAGTTCTCCTTGATATAAGTACAAAATTTATATTAAATATGATAGACAAATTATATCAAACCCATGGTATTATCAATAACTACATATTAACAGCAATGGTCCTTCAACGCTGATAACTTCACAATCCTGTATTCTTGTTGGCGTAATCGCTCTTTTCGGCGCTGAAGCGCTTGTATATAATTCGCTAGATGACTGGGTCAAGAATAAAATACAATCGTTGTATGCTCAACTATTGTGCAAAAATACTACAGACTCTTTTTCTAGTTCCTTGAAATATTTTAAGTTTGGGTTAAATGACAGAAAAATAATATAAAAGTAAGTGTTTTAGCTCATTTGACCTGCAGTCATATAGCCTATTATGTACTTCATGATCTTGTCATGAGGGAATCTCAGTCCCTTATATATATAGGAAGGCCTTCCTGTTATCGAACTATTTAGCACCGATCGGTTCCTTGAACAATCTAGACAGCACTACCTGTTTTGGAATTAAAATATAACGCCACTGGTTCGCTAGTATACTACGTTAACAGTCGATGGATCGCTCTTTATGCAAGTTCAAATGTGATCTAGGTTGTAAAATCTACATTAATAATAAAGATTATACTGAACTGTCAATATTATTAAATTAGTGTGAGCTTGAATTATCTGAATTATTATTTAAGGAGAGGGTAAAGTGATCAATAATAGACAGATTTCGAGAGCTAAAATGAAAATGGATAAATCAAATTTATTAAAAGTGAGTTTAGTCTAATGATGTTGATCTAGAGATTCAAGACTTTGTCCCCCTAGAACCCTTGTTGGTTGCTAGTCCAAACCTATGAGTGGGAAAAACCAACAAAGAAAGAAAAACCACTCGCCAGAACTTAAATAACAGAGTCCAAACACATATATACAATATGAATTTACATAATGTCTAAAACCGTCAGGATTCGTATCTTCTTTTGTGTACGAACCCGATAATCTAGGTCTAAGAGGTAATTTTAATAAAATGGTGTATGGTGTTTAATAAAAAGGGGATTTGCGACACACACAAATATAAAGATAATAAAACAAGCCTCGCACTATTAACTGTGTTACTTCCAGAGTAATTTTATTGCAGAGCTCAAGTAATACTGAGTTTGATTAAAGTTTCAATTAAGTTAAGAATAAGGTAACACAGGGATACAATAGGGTGAGACTTTCCAAACCGTAGAGTATAGGTCACAGAATCTAGCCACTCCAGACACAAGTGCACTTGTCTGAGCGGATTCTAAACTCTTGGCATCTGCCTGAATAAAATAGCCCTAATCGAAGTCCGGGCCGCGTTAGTACAAACCGGACTACAGCACAGACAGGGGACTGTCTGTGCTGTAGTCGGGTTGGAACATTGAATTATGCTACAAAGGCGACTACAACACAGACATCATCGATAAATGATCAATGCCGAGTTAACGATTGTGATTGTTATTATTTTAGCGATTACCTAATGATGTTTTAATGATAAATTGTAGCTTAATGATATTTTAAATGATGAATAACCAATCATAATGAATAATTACTGAAACGATTAATGATAATTTTAATGATTAATCATACGTAAATGCTTAACGAAATTTTAATGAATAATGGCATTTTAATGATTAATGGCTTTGTAATGATTAATGATATTTTAATGATTAATGATATTTTAATGATTAATGATATTTTAATGTATAATTATATTTTAATGATTAATGATATTTTAATGATTAATGATAATTTTAATGATTAATCATACGTAAATGCTTAACGAAATTTTAATGAATAATGGCATTTTAATGATTAATGACATTTTAATGATTAATGGCTTTGTAATGATTAATGATATTTTAATGATTAATGATATTTTAATGGTTAATGATATTTCAATGATTAAGGATATTTTAATGATTAATGATATTTTAATGATTAATGATATTTTAATGATTACTGATATTTTAATGATTAATGATATTTTAATGATAAATACAAAAGCAACTCAAGCTCAAACATAGGTTTGTTAGACACAACCTATCCTAACCTGGCGTCAACGCCAGGTTAGGTTAGGTTAGGTTAGAACTGCGTCCACAACGCACGAGCCGAGCGAGCGGAGCGAGCGTGCCCCGGCAGGGGCCGGCGATGTGCCAGAACCGACACAGGGCATTTCAAAACTAATGTAATTGCGAAGAGGCTGGTATGAGTGCTCTGTGTTGTAGTCGGGTTTGTACGTCCGAACTCTGTACCAACCAGACTACAACACAGAGTATGGATGTCTGTGTTGTAGTCGGGTTTGTATTTACGCGTCCGGGCCCACGTCTCGTCTCCCCTGGTCACTGGATGACTGCCTGGAGTTCTCGTCCGCCTTGGCGCGAATCGACTAGCGTCCATTTCAATATTGTATTTCTGGAAGGATTTAAGACTGTGATTATCTTGCACAAAACTGACACATAAATAGTTACTGTTAAAGTGCATAATTCTATTATACTCCTTCTCGGCGTTTGCGTTCTTTGGTCCTGTTTGAAGTAAAAGTCAACATGTGGCATCATTTGGCAGATTTGAGCGTGGGATAAGTGTCCGAAAACAATATTTTATGATATTTTATTAGAGGCTCTTGTTTTGAAATGACAGCGCACCCCATTGACGTAACAAAACTAATGGCTATGAATTTGTTGAAAGACCAATTCTTAAGAAATATGCAATTTATTGCGTTCAGCTGTGGAGAACACTAAAGTGCCATTGACTGTTCCCAGAGCGCATTCGGCTGTTATTGTTTTACTTATATTGGGAGAAGCCGCCGAAAAGACAAAAAAAAGTACTGTGGCCGGCTTGTATTATCACAAAACTAAACAACTTTTCCTATAAAACATAGGTCAAAATACGACAAAATTGTTTGGACCTTCCATACAGATTTACTTTCATACAAATCGACTTAGTCGGTGGGTAAATTTGTATGGGAGGTCTGTTTTTTTTTTCATATTTCGACTTAGGTTCCTTGGAGAATTATTACAGCCTGTATATCGATTCGTGACATTTACAATCGTCATAAAAAATTACAAAATGTGACAGCCGCTATGTTGATGCAACGGCGTTTGTTATATGGGTTATATGGATCGATCCCAAAAAAATAATGATTTACCATCTGTAGCAGTTCACAAAAGCCAATGCAACTGCACCGATGCAGCAATTGCGCTTTTTTAAACCGCGAACGCTAAACGAAGCGAAGTAGGTTTAGTTTAGTTCAATTGAGACCAGGTCAAAGGTGAATGACCCATCGCGTGATGATTGTTCGGCGCAAACTGCAACGCCACAGAGGTATAAAGCAAAATAATAAAGTAAACAGTAATTTATGAGCGGGTAAAAGAAAATGCAAATGAGTTCCCTTTCTGCACTTCTGGAAGCTAGACTTAAATATTAATAGTACTGAACTACTTTAACATAATATTATGTTTTTTGTGATACTTACTCGCTCTAAACAGGTTTTGGTCATTGCAATGCTACATTACACGCATTGCTTATTTCTAAGGTATTTTTGTATAAAATCGAAAAGCACGACGCCACATTGTAATTCGGCTGTGGCAGGCAGTCATTTTCTTTTTTTCTGTCGAAAACCGAAGTAAGGTATCGTTACAACGATCTCATATAAGACGACACTATCACCATATAATAATTATTGTAGCTACTCGCCATCACACTACTGGAACCATACACACTGAAATCACGCCTATATCCCTGCCGGGGTAGGCAGAGCATTAGCGATAGTATATATAATAGTATTACTTATATACCTACTGTACTGGAACCATCACTCAGCACAGCAAAATTTTGTCTCAACGTTTTGTGCATATTTTGGGTTATCCGGCTTACATTAACCCTTTCATTTTGGAGTTTTGGGTACGGTCGATGGCTCTATTCCAGCCATATTTGGCCGAAATATGGACCGCAATCTTATTTAATAATTTAACATGTTGCTACGTCGACTACGCCGTAGCGGGTGACTACGAAGTTGAGTGATTTTGTGTAGAAAACGTACTCAAATTCTAGACGGAAAACGTTTTAAATACCATGATTGTTCTATCCCTCCGATGGCCAGTGAATTTAAATTAATAAAAGCCATTACTCATTGATATGTCCTTTTTGCGATTAAATTCATTTAATTAATTAAATTTTGTGGACGAACTTGAATAATATTCATAGTTTTATATTTTAACGGGGTTTTATCGACGAATTCATATAATTTCGAGTTCCTGATATTTAGACAGTGTTGCAAGCGTCATGATCACGAGTAAACTGGAGTATCTGCGGGTGGCTGCTATGGGCAAACATATCTGTCTACCCTCATTCGCCTTTGTTTTCGCGGAATACAATCGTCACTATTGGAAATCACTTGAAATCGATAGATTTTATATGAATAGTGTAAATAACCGCGACAGTTTAAAATTTAAGTTAAATAATAAAATACTAACCAGCGACGCTGTCTCAGCGAATCGAAGTGGATCTTGGAATAATATTAATTTCATTTTATGAATTTGTACTCATTTTATCAAACAATTTGTAAGATCCGTACGATAGCAATGTAAAATATGAATGCAAAAAATAACTTTATCTTGTTTGCTAAGTGGAGCCAGCCAGGTGAAAACAGCATTACCCCATCTGTTCTCTTGGGTGTCGCAAAAGTGCCTTCCAGGTAATCTAGTGAATGGTAAACGGCGGCGCCTCCTGGCAGTGATGTGAATACACTATCATGCATTTTGCAGTTAAGTGCAGATTCACCTCACGATGCCACTATCTCGCCAGCCTAGAGTAGCAAGAATAAAATAAATAAATTCCAAACTTTAAAAGAGGGTTGTTACATAACATGTGTGTACAGGCAACGCTATACTACGAGTAGATGAGGCCTTATAACTGTTAGGCCGAAAATCGACAAGCTATGATCAGTACTAATCTCGACAACTGAGTAGGTCCCAGCTCTGAGGGATCTCTTTCTTCGACGCTACGGCTAACCGCGCGCGGACGATTGTTTACTTTATAAGCGTTCCAAACTTATTTTTTACCCGACTACAGCAAAGCAAAAAGGAGGGTTATGATTTTGACCGGAATGTATGTATGTATGTATGTATGTATGTATGTATGTGGCAATAATTCCTTTGTTCCCTCCTAGCTACGAATCTACTTATACGAATTTGACAAATGAGGTGTCAGTAGATGCGTCTAAACAGTCCAATGGTTATAGGCTATGTGATGTCACAATAAAGTGAACATGGCGCCCTCTAGCGTGCATAAAGATACGAACAAAAATTTTTTTTTCTTCAAGTGGTATCGTGTTGGGTATCAAACAAAAGGGCTTAAATAGCACATTTCAAAAATATATATAATGTAGGTGAAAGTTTAAAACTTTCTTGCATTTACGCAATGTCAATTTAGTATGAAATTGGTACATCGGTTTTTCTCTTTCTTTCTTTTCGTGTAGGACCCCGAGCCGTCTAACGATTCAATTTCTTTTTTCGTGTGGGACACCGAGTCGTCCAACGACCCGATGAACCCTAGTGTCGGAATTTTTCAACCGCCTTCTGCAAGTAGCAGGATTCTGACATGGTTGTGTTACGACCGCCGTCTAAAGTGATCATGGACAACAACCAGGACCAACGGCTTAACGTGCCATCCGAAACACGGAACCATCTTTCTTACGGACATTCGGGTGGTTCAGCCTGCAATGTCCTCACCAGACTGGGAACAAATTCACAAACTGATAAATATCAACTTTGTGAGTGACCCACCGAGAATCGAACCCGGAACCTTCTGCGTCAAAGGCAGTCGCACTACCACTGCGCCACATTGGTCTTCAATAAGCCCAAGTCAGAATTGTTCAACCACGTTCTACAAGCAGCAGGTACATTGGTATCGGTATCGGTGTGGTGTCGGTATGTGTCATACTCGTGGAGCTGATCTGATGATGAAAACGAAAGGCAGACAAGACGTGATAGCACTACATACGCTAAATATCTGTGTATAAGCTATGGTAAGATAGAGCTACTCCTTAGGCTCAGATCTGACATATTTTTCTTCATATTTAATGGGATCGAAGTAGAAAAGTACCGCGAAAATTATCACATTTAAATTAATTTAACGCGTAGATAGGTAGGTACATAAGAGATCCTACTAATCCTAATCCTAATTCCTAATTCCTTATATATAATTTATAAACGCGGATGTGTGTTTGTTAGGACTTGGTGCTAAAACGGCTGAATAGATTCAAATGATACTTTGTACAAATATGAAATAATATTTAGAATAAAACATAGGCTGCTCTTTACTGCGGTTAAATTTCTTATTCTTAGGGGAACACGCACTTTTCAAAATTTTTGGAAAAGGTAATGCTATTAAGCCAATTAAGTAGTATTATTAATAAAACTAACAGCGACATCTGGGTTTAGCATTAGGGGTTACTAGCATATTTTATATATACCTAACAAAATCATAATACAGTTTAAACTCGTACCTACCTACATCTTCCAACAAACAATCGGTAAAATTTAAGTTTACAACCCCAAAATAATTAAAATAAAAAGAAGTCTAAAAACTAAAACCCGACTACTGAGATTTCGCGCTCTAAAAAGTAAGAAACAAGAAATCTGAAATAATAACTACTCACGATTGAATGTGTTTTTCGTCTCCAAAATTCATACAAAGTAAACAGCTATTATAATTTATTTTTATGGCAGTTTAATATAAAGTTCATAGTGGTTTTCAGGTGATAGCTGTGGTCGTTTGCCACGTGTTCTAGTACTATCTAGTTTATAAAATAAATAAGGCAACGTGGCAAGCGACCACAGCTTTCACCTGAAAACCACTATGAACTTTATATTAAACTGCCATAAAAATAAATTATAATAGCTGTTTACTTTGTATGAATTTTGGAGACGAAAAACACATTCAATCGTGAGTAGTTATTATTTCAGATTTCTTGTTTCTTACTTTTTAGAGCGCGAAATCTCAGTAGTCGGGTTTTAGTTTTTAGACTTCTTTTTATTTAAAACATTTTTATATAACAGAGATTTTCTTCGACTTCATGTCTGTTAAATGTAGAAGTTTCGTAGCTCCATAGCGCCTGCTTCGTTAAATTTACAGACAAAGGAAATCCGCAGATAGCGCCCTCTAGCCGCCCACTAATTTATTTTGTTTTGAACAGCCTCTTAAACTGCAACAGTATTAAGTAATGCCTTTAGATATGTATCTTTGAAAAAGGCATATAAAAAGGAAGACCTTATGATTTCATAATTTAAGATTTTTTTGTTATTTAGTTCATACCTACCTTGTTATTATAGTAACACGATGATGTGATGCTGATTTAGCTAACACCTACCCTATTGTCATTCTACCGTTCTACCGTAACTTTACAACCGTGACGCACGACAGAGCGCAAAAATATCGCTGCGGTCTGTCAGATCCATACTAGAAATGTCAATCCTCATACTAAATTCCGCTCAACCGCTGTTGACGCAGCTTTATCGCAGTGTCGGACGTCGAGTGCGGTTTTAGTATGTGCGTATTGCGCTCCGTCGTGCATCAAGTGGGTTCCTCGCCTAACAGCCCCAAAATTCCACTGCTGTCCCTTAAAATTGTAAAAAGCTATACAACACTGAAAATCTCGAGGCATTCGCATTCACGCGCTTCTTACACCTGGTGAACTAAAATAGGGTGCTACTCTTATACTACTGCATTAGACATCCATATTTTGGGTTTTTTAATGCACTCACAGTGATTTTCATTTATGAATATGGATACAAGTCTGTTGTCAAATCGCCGAAAGGAGTCATAAAAAAAGGATAAATGAAAAACGTCATAAGTGTTTTTGTATTATATGTTTTGAGATTTTTGCGGTTGTTCACAACACTTAAAATATTAGTATTTCGATAGATTATAACCACGATTATGTTTGTTTTTAGTCTATTCGTGACCATGGAGCGTGCAACCGCTTCGAAATATCGAGGTAAAAACAAACATAATCGTGGTGATAATCCCGTAAATACCAAAATTTAAGTGTTTTTGTATTACTTTAAAAGACAAAAAAATAATACTATCATAATAAAGAAAACTAGCTAGCTATAACTTGCATACCAACACGTTTCGAAGGATACAGTGTAGTTATCTAAACCGTGCCAAGTAATCAGTAAGTTTTAGTCAATAAACTGAAACTTCTAGACTGAGCTTGCCTTTGCTCAATGTTTAAACAGAGAAACAGTTCGACAGCTCAATACTCCGAACTTCAAAGATAGCTTGCTAAGTTTTAAGTGGTTTATATAAATACTTATATGAACAGATTTTGATTATAAGTTGAGATGGGCGCCATTGGGAATTATATAATAACAAACAGTTATAAACCTCGTCAAAACTTATAGTTGGTGTATGTTGAAAATATATACGCATTGTATACAGGGTGTATGAGACGGTGTAACGAAAACTTTGTAGGCGTGCTCATACCATAAAGCTGAACAGCTTTTTCTATGGGGACTATGTTGGTAAAGGTGAAATTTTTTTCAACCTTCCATACAAAATTTCCGATCAGCTGACTGACTTTGTATGGGAAGTCAAAAAAAAATTTTCGTTTCCAACCAAAGCCCCCAAATAAAAAGTTGTTCAGTTTCATGGTCTGATCACACCTGCGAAGTTTTCGTTACACCGCCCCTTACACCCTGTATAATAACTATGTAGAATACAGTCGCAGGCATATATGTAGGAGCAAGTTCGCAATACAATACATTCATATAATTAATGATTACCTGCTGCGGTTACTGTGTAGGTACAATATACCGACAAACGCTCTTTGTCAAAGGATATTGTTGTTTCGTTATTGGTAATTGAATTTGAAGCCCTACAAACCTATTTAACCACCTTTCTGAAACTTAGACATTTCTAACCAATCGTGATGTTATTGAACTTCTATATCCAACCAAAAAAGGGAGAATACAGTTTTTACGGTTCACGTATGAGGTATGTAGGTAAATGTACTTATGCGCGATTTTCGTATAACTAAGTATAGCTCGATAATGGCTGAACAGAGTTACGTGAAAAGAATCAATCCTAATCATCTTGATTTTTGGTGAGCCACTGTCTGGGTTTTGTATTAAAAAACATAAGGGTCTGAAATTATACAAAATTATGTTTGTTTCTGTTTTGATTAGGCATAGTATATTTGTGTTATACAAAGTAATTTGGAATTACAATGTAAAAAAATTGGTAGTTTTCACAGTTACCACATGGTTTTTCTTCGTTTTGCCGATGACTTGAAATGTTGACAAAAGTTGTTGGATGAAGTTGTGCGAAAACGACTCTAACGCTACTACGCATTGACGTGCGTCGGCTGTCATTACTAAAAAAAATTCTGTACATTTTTAAGAATGCACCGTTTCATCACCTGCCTGCCCCTATCCCAATTCATTTGGGGTCGGCGTAACATGTTTTCTTCTTTCATCTGAGAATGACCCGTTTAACTTTCATAATTTCCTACGTAGTCACGCACGATTTCATTATCACGTAATAAAGAGACCAAACCCCGCACGTCGTTCAATTTCAAGCAAAATTTATGACCTCCCTCGAAGAGTTCATTATAATGAGAAAAACCCACCGTTCAGTAAAATTCCATATATCACCTTCACTCATCTTGCCTCATAATGTGGTTCCTCCTGGCTTTATTACCCCATTGCATCACAAAGAGAGAAACGTTTTTTTAAAACTTGAATGTACTATTTTCAAAGAATCTAATGTTTCATATACCTCGATAAAAAAAATAAAAAATTGCAAAATGAGACAAATATTTTCATAAAAATGGTAATAAATTAAAAAAAAATGCAAATAGGGGCTAATGTTTTCATATAAATGGGGCCGAGATGGCCGATTGGGTAACTCAACTGTCACGAGATGTCCTGTCTTGTTTCTAAAACTCGATTTTGTCCTCTAATTCGTATCTATAGGAAAGGAACCATAATATAGCAATAGCTGGCATTCTGCGGAGACGGCAACATATATACGTAGTATATAATATGTGTAGATAGAACCAGTAAAAAACTGCCTTACAAACATGATACACTTAAAAGCTATATTGAAAATCAAAAATAGCGAATGTAATTTTTTTCAAAGCTGTAGAATTACGTATTTTTTATATTATTTTTTATTTTTTGCTACTTCCATTAAATATAGTACAATATATGCCCGAAAACTTCTTTTTCCAAGAAGAACGGGTGAGTGGCCCTAGTGATAAATAAAAGAGTAACTAAACGAATCAACAATGGAACGGAACGTGACTTACATGTAAACAAACCTGTGTCGTAAATTTTTGAGGACTTATTTTAAATAACATCACTTTCATGCGGAAAAACAGCGTGATTTTGAAGAACAGTATACGCCACATCCACTGAGATAAAAGGATCAGCATTCACCAACACGAAAACACAATTTCACCTAAAGGTACGAATCACAATAGATTGGAATTTATCATGGTACTTGTGTTTTAAATATTAACGAATGTTTTTAAAATAAAAGAAAATTTTGAACTGAATTTATCAATCAGCTGATTGGATCACAAGCAGTGACAGATATGACAGAACGTCAACTACTACCAACATAACAAATCTAACGGCTGCGTTCGATCAAAAAAACTGTTATAATCACGTTATAACAGTTACTCGCGGAAAGCCATTCCTTTAAACGCAGCTTAGCATTATCGCATTAGAAAACAGAATATCGATGACCGGCACTGCGATTCGCATATCATTGCGATAATTTAGCGATAGCTTAGCGACAATTTGGCGACAGTCCACATACTTAAACTTTACTCCAACTGAGATATACGAAACAAAATTGTGATACTCAGGTCAAGAAAATGCCGCCTAAAGAAAAAATTGACAAACTAAACTGCGCGACTTGTAAGAAGGAAATAATTAAAAAACGATATTTAAGGTGCACCATTTGTGACGCTATACATTGTCCAAAATGTCAGCGTCTAACAATAAAAGTTTTCGACTTGATATCTTTTGAACGTAAACGCACATGGGTCTGCATGAAATGTAATAATGGCACACCAAAGATCAAGAGTCAGAAAAAAAAGGCTTCAAAAGCCACAGCTACAGATACGTCTGGAAATAAGGAAACAGCTGCCGAAAGCTCCAAAACTCTAATACCACCCATAAATGCAAGCTCATCAATGGACTCTATAGATAGTGAAGATAACGCAGCTCGTATTACTGATTCGGAGGAACAAGAGAAAAACACATCGTTCTTGATAAACGTCAGCGTGGAAAACTCTTACAGCTCACTGGATGGGGACACAGATTTAGAGGATGCAGATATACATTGCTCATCCGACAAAAGAAATGACTCCAAAAACTCTTTCTTTAGTGATGATATAAATAGTCCACCTTATAGAACACCTGATAAACTATCGAGGAGCTTGGACCTCGCACCAAATAATGCTACGGCAGTTCAAGAAATGAGTGAAGAATTAAATATTCTGAAGGTTGAACTCACAAGCACCCAACAGCAGCTGGAAGATACAATCTTAGAGAACAACGGGCTCAAAAGGCAAATATTATCTTTAAACAAAAAAATTGAGGCGCTAAAGGTCATATGCCGTTCGTGCCCGTCTCCACTGGAAAACCAGAAAAAAGCCAAGGCGCACCGTTGTTCCCAAAATGCTGAAATTTTTTCTACCTTTACGCCGCCTAGAAACACTAAGCTCACTATACTCAATAACTTGGAACAGGAGATTAAAAAATTGCAACATGAATTAGAACAAGCAAAAAGTGAGATAGTAAATCTAAATACGCAAATCAGTGTACTTACAAACAAATTACATCACTCTGAAGAAAAATCAACCAAGCTATCACCTATCAACCCAATTAGACAAAGAAACAAAGCATATTTCCAATCACAACCACTTGGAAAAATATGTATTTATGGTTCGCAGAGGTGCGTGGGCTTAGCTTCAAAACTAGACCTAAGTAGACATGATTCGATGTACGAACGCTACAAGATACATGGTGAAACTAAACCGTTTGCTTCCTGTTCCGATGTTCTAAGAAATTGTCTAAAACTCAAACTTAATAGTAATGACAAACTTGTATTATGTGTAGGGGAAAATGACTGTAATCCGTATTTAGTAATATCACAATTGACATCAGTCATAAATAAATTTATAAATAACCAAATTATCATAATTAATGTTAACGAAAATATTTATTTAAATACATTTAAGCTAAACTACGAGATAAAAAAACTTTGTAACTTGTACAATAACTGTCACTTTGTGTCATGCAAACAAAACGATAATTTTACGGAATTATGTAAATCAATAAATTTAGCTGTCGATACCTATGACTACGAACAAAAGTTCTTGAATTTTAAAACGACCCGTAATAAAAAAGTTAGTTGTGACAGAATTGAAGACAGGATCGTAAAAGATTTTCCTAAAGGCACGATCCCATACTACTTTAGTCGTGTTAATTTGACAAATAAGACAAAACCTGTATTAAAAAACAAAGATGCAGGTGAAGGCTGCGCTAATTATCCCAAAGGTACAATTCCATATTATTTTGCCCGTGCCCGCAATTTAGAAAAGCCCAAAGCTGTTTGTAATACTTCGAAAAAAAATTTTTTTCGTGACAACCAATAAACAGACCAATTTGCATATACTGCATCAAAACATATCAAGTATTCTATCAAAAAGAGATGTATTTTACATGACTCTTCAGGAACTAAACAAACAACAGATAGATCCTGAGATTATATGCCTAACCGAAACATTTCTTAAATCCGGCCACGAACATTATTTAAAACTACCTAATTACATACTAGCAGCATCTTATTGTAGGAACAAGGGAAGAGGGGGTTCATGTGTTTTTGGTTAAGGCAAATATATACTATAAAGAAATAAACTTCACTAAAAAATACGCGGCAAAAAATGTTTTTGAATGTTGTGGAATACAGATTTTGCCATATAACGTCTATATAATTTGCGTGTACAGGATTCCAAATTCAGATGTAAAAGTTTTTCTAGAAAAACTAGACTTACTCTTAGACGATCTCTACAAAAAATGTAATAACAAAATCAAACTCGTTCTAATCGGAGATATAAATATAAACACTCTTAAAAGCAGCTCAGCAAGCACAGAATTACAGGACATAGCGAAAAATTATAATCTTACTTTTCATATTCAAGGTCCTACAAGACAAATGTCCTGCATTGACCATATGTTAAGTAATATAAAAGGTGTAAATGGTTCGCTCTTACCTCTGTATCTCTCTGACCACAACACCGCTCAACTTTTGAGTCTTCCAATTGTCAAGAAAGTTCTTAAGCCCAAATTTCATTTTATACATAAAAGGGATTTTGATGTTGATAATATTCGTAAATATCGAGAGTGCTTAAAAAGTGTGTTCTGGTCGGACGTATATGAAGAACCAGATACAAGCCTTGCTTTTGGAAAATTCCATGAATTAATATGCTTGTTCTATGAGCTATGTTTTCCTAAAGTTCGGGTAAAAATATACAACATGACTAATAAAAAACCTAAGTGGGTTAGCCGTGGGCTAAAAAAAAGTTGTAGTACGAAACGCGCACTACGCTATAAATATTACATATATAAAAGTACACAATATAAAAATAAATATAATATATATTCCAGAATTCTTACCAAATGTATAAATCAATCAAAAAAGATATCAAACATTAAAAGGATAGAAAATAGTTCAAACAAGTGTAGAGCTACATGGAGCGTAATAAATGACGAAACATCAGCAATATTAATGAAGGATAATATTGAATCAATACAAACTGAGAATAATACATTCACAGATCCAATAAAAATTGCCACAGCCTTTAATAATCATTACATAAATTGTACGGGTAAACATGACGTCTCAACTTCAGCATCGTGCGCATGTAATTGCAACCAAAGAGTAATAAACTCCTTATTTTTAATGCCAATGAGTCAGCTTGACGTAAAAAGGGAAGTAATTTCTCTCAAAAATACCAATTCCGAGGGACATGACGAGATTAACACAAAAATGATTAAACTTTGCATAGACGACATACTTCATATTCTCACACACCTTATAAATGATTCTTTCGAAACAGGGATATTTCCTCAAATTTTAAAATTCAGCATAGTGAAACCACTTTTTAAGAAAGGAAATAAAACTGATATAAATAACTATCGCCCGATTGCGTTGATACCCATTTTCTCGAAGATATTCGAGAAATGTATGCAGAAAAAGATTATGGATTTCTGTACTAAATTCAAGCTAATAAATAGAGAACAATACGCCTTTCAGAAAAATAAGTCTACAACCCTGGCTACATTTTCACTACTAAGCTCAATTGTTTCAAATTTGAATAGGAACCATCATACTACAGGTTTATTTTTAGATCTTAGTAAGGCATTCGATTATGTTTCACATGAGCTCCTTATAATTAAATTGGAAAGGATTGGCATACGCGGAAATGCTCTAAAATGGATTTCATCATACCTTAACGATAGGAAACAGTGCGTTGCAATCACAAAATTAAATGAGAAGAATGACCTAGTAGCTTACACATCTAAGTATGAAACAGTTAAACGCGGTATACCTCAAGGTAGTGTGCTAGGGCCGATACTTTTCTTACTATATATTAACGACATCAATAACCTATTAAAGCATCACTCTGTTCTCTTTGCCGATGATATTTCTGTTGTCATCGCAACGGAAAAGAAAAGAGGCATAAAAGAACACGAGGAAGAGATAAACGATACTTTAGATAAAATCATAAAGTGGCTAAATAATAATAAATTAATAATTAATCTTGATAAGACTAACTTTATAAAATTCAGTAAATCTAATAATATTCAGCATAATCAGACCGTAAACATTAAATACCGGGAGACAAGAATTAGTTCAGTAAAAAATACTAAATTTCTTGGCCTAACTTTGGATGAAAATTTAAATTGGAAAATACATGTAGAATCTATTTGTACGAAAATAAACAAATTTGTATATGCTCTTAGGCACCTAACATCTGTTACAAATATTAAAACTGCCCTGATATCCTACCACGCATATGTCCAATCGACACTTCGATATGGACTAATTTTTTGGGGAAATAGTGCAAATGCGGACAAAGTGTTTAAAGTACAGAAGAAGTGTATCCGAGCTATGTGCAGGATTGGAAATTTGGAGTCATGTAAACCATATTTCAAACGCCTTGGGATATTACCGCTGCCTTCTTTATACATCCTTGAACTATGTGTGATCATACATAAAAATAAAACTTTATTTAGGAAATCAAGCGACGTGCATCTTCGAAACCAACGTAATCCAGATAGGCTTGTGTTTTCTGACACCCCCCGATGTAGGGTGTACGATAAGAGCTGTTTGGCGATGGGAGTAAGAATATACAATCACATACCAAATGACATGAAAAATATGACTACAAAATTATTTAAAAAAACACTGTTTAAATGGCTGAGTGAAAAAAATTTTTACGACATAAGAGATATATTTAATAATAACTGACTGGAATTAACGTATTTTTATTATAATTTTATATTTGACATTGCTAATTTAATCACATTAATTAGACTTAGACTAGATTTGTTTTTATGTATTTGCATGCTAATCATAAGTTGGCAAAACATTAATGTACCTACCTAAAAATAACCTGTACCACCTTATTTACAAATGTTTTAAGCAAATAAAGTATCTTGTATCTTGTATCTTGTAACGAAAAGCCCTTTTTGCAAGCTTTTACAACTGAAAACTTAACAAATATACAACAAAAACAAGCAATTGTGTATTTCTTAAGTTTTTAGTTAAACATAAAAAAAATGTTATCTACCAAATAACTAAAAGTCGACAATCATAAATTGAGGCACAGAAAATTATACTTGATTCAAAAATATCACATTACATGGGTTCATCGTTATGTTTGCGAACCCTTTTATTAATTTAAATGAAAATGTTTTTCTAACCAAAGCCCGAATCGTAACTGTAATTATTTCTGCATTTTTGGGAATTTGGGTACAGAAATAGTAGTTATATGTACAGAAATAGTAATAATATGAAAAAATTTTGGTCCTCCCATACAAATTGACTTAGTCGGTCGGTAATTTTGTATGGGTGGGCAAAATTTATTTTATTTTCATTTTTCGACCTATGTTCCATGGGGAAAGTTGTTCCTATTCATGAGCTGGTTCATCCCTTGAAAGGAATGCATCAATTTTCCAGTCACCCTGTATAATCTCACAGCAAGATTCATTCTGTCGTTCGTTCGCAAGACAGTGACCAAATTTATGTAAATGGAAATCTAAATAAATAGAGCTAATAGAATATTAAAAATTTTCTAGATCTCTTCGCTAATAGAATATTAAAAATTTTCTAGATCTCTTTTTTTTCTCGGGATACAAATACCAATAAAATACTCTGGAGCAAACTTAAAATCCCATCATTGCCCTAGTTTTTTTAAAAGACAATTTTCCAAATTATGTTGAAAAATTGTGATCTTAGACACCGCGGGAAAAGGACAAACAATGCTTACAGTATGACCTCCCTAGAGCTATAGTTAAGTCTCTTTTGAAAAGAGTATTCACACCTGGCTTTACCTTAAGGCTACCCAGGTTTTATGTTAACAAAAGAAATAGAGTAAAGCAAAGGCAGCTTCGCAATGGCAAGGTAAATCTCTGTCTTTGTATGCCAACAGTGTTTGAATATCGTCATAACTTTGATCTAACAAAGACTTGTGATATAAGAAAGGTCACGAATAACCAAAGGCAGAACAATACTCTGTACTATTGACTTCAATTTAACATAATATTATGCTCCTTTTCTTTATTACACACAGTAATTGAAAACAAAAGAGACACAGCTATAAACTAAAAAGAAAAAGTACATCAAGGCGGGCTTATTGCTATAGTAGTTCTACCAGGCAACATTAATAATACCCGTACTAAAATATGGCTCCGGTATAATCACCAAGTTAGTACCAGATACTTTGACTCATTCTCTGTGTAGAACATTACAATGTGAGAAAAAAGTAGGGATTTAAGTTTTTATTCACAAAGAGAATAAAAGAAACGAATTAAGAAATTGCTCCGTTATTTTTTTTAGCAAAAATAAAAAATAAAGAAATAAGAAGTTAGTTAATAATATAATGTTGTTATGAATTACATGAAATCGTGAAAATGTCAACTCATCACAGAATAGTTAAGTACTTACGACCAACCACACACCACACCCAACCACTCAAGCTCTAAGTAAACTACAATCGTGCGGTCTTGTTTGGGGTTAGAGTAACATAACATAACATAACATACGGCACAAGCCTGGTTAGGTGAACCACACATTCACCGCATGGTATTGCGGTTCGTGACATACGCCATAAAACTAAAACAGATATGACAGTCGCGTGACACTAGATTGTGATACTCTAGCCTTCTTTCTTTCTTCTTTTCGTGTGGGATACCAACGTTCAACGATCCGAGGAACCCTAGTGTCAGAATTTTTCAACCGCCGTCTACAAGTAGCAGGCTTCTGACATGGTTGTGTAACGACCGCCGTCTAAGTGATCATAGACAGCAACCGGGACCTACGGCTTAACGTGCTATCCGAAACACGGATCGGACATCGGATGGTTCAGCCCGCAATGTCCTAACCAGACTTGGAACAAATTCACAAAGTGATAAATATCAACTTTGTGAGTGACCCACCGAGAATCGAACCCGGGACCTACTGCGTCAAAGGCAGTCGCACTACCACTACGCCACATCGGTCGTCAACCTAGTGTATTTGTGCAATAAGTGCCTCGACGCCCGGTTAATATGGAAATTCTTGAACTCTTTCCATCAAAAAGCAAGATCCCGCAAGGACAGGCGGCACATGTATTCGTAAGAACTGTTTTACGAAGGCAACTGACCTGAATGCACGCCTGGTGCATTTTCGTAGCTTAGCAACTGGTTTTTTTTCTAATAAGGATGGGATAAAACCATTAATGAACCCGGTTAAAACAATCAACTTTAGTCTATTTTATGGATTTGCTAGAACGTAGAGCTTCCAATCTTTTAGTTAATTTAAAATAAAATTAAATAAAATAATACTCTGATGGAAAAATGAAATTTGCAAGCTTGCATGGAAGCGAATACATGATACTCTTATAATTTAAGATCTAAAAAACTGTATTCTAATAAATAAATATTTCTGCATTTCCGTATTTCTGTATTTCAGTTTACGGGTTAAATTTATGTATTCCTCCTCCACCTGATTTTTATTACATTTAATTTTTCATTCATTCAACTATAACCGGAAATCAAAAACGAGGAATCTAATTTCTAGCTTTTGCATTGTTGCTCAAGCTGGCCTACTAGTACCTACCATGATCATTAAAATTGAATTGAGTGAGATATTTACCCGTTTCTTTTCTATTATCACGCTAGAGTGAATTTGAATACGTAAGGAGAAACTGTGAAGCTCTGAGTTCCCTACATTTTCTTTCAAGTCGGAATAAGCTTCAACAAACATTTCTTCCTGAAAAGACGAGAACTTTCCACTTTCTGGAAGCAATTAGGAGTCAATATTGGCTGAAATAAAATTTCACAGAGAGTAAATTCATTTAGAAGTTTTTAATTGTTTTGAAAAGATGTCGGTTCTTTTCATTGTCGTATGTTTTTTTTTAACATAAATGCGTAAGGCTTTCACTGTATTTGCTCGCAATATTCTGTGCTCGGTGTGGAACAAAGAAAAAACACATTTTGCGCAAAAAACGTGGAACAAGAACTTGTTCGAATAAATAATAATAAATTCATAAAATTCCGCACACAACTATAATAAATTCAAATTAAAACCGGGAACTTTTGCAAGAGGCACTAAAGCGTGTTTCTACCAAGCTGACCACCAAAACCACTATGGCAATTTATAGCGTTTCGCCACTTATCTGGTCCGGCTGCCGGATGTCGGAAATAGCCTTCCGACAATATTCGAATGCCGGATGACGCTTTTCCACCTATGCGGTAAAAGACGGATAATACTCAAATATATTTGGACCAGTGCTCACCTAAACGCACAGCGTTGTCCGTTGCTTTATAGAGGTCCTCACGTGTGAAGGTAGTTAGGCACTTCGGACCATCCAAATTTCGGTTTGGAAAATTCGCGGATCGATAAATGCCGGATGCCGGAAGAGTGGAAAAGTATGTATAGTAGTGTCATAGATTTCTAAATCGTATCGGGATTTGACGGACCCGCAAATGGCGGGTGCCGGATAAGTGGAGAAAGGCCCTTATTATGGCATATTCCACTTCGATGCCCATTTTCAATTTTCCCAACTCGAAACTCAAAATCTTTTCCCACTTTTATCATTATCACGATCGTTGCACAACCTCATAACTTCAGAGGTTCATCGGTGTCCCATAGGTAGTAGGTATAATTTTATTTAATAATATTGAATCTTTTTAACATCAATTATTGTTCGCTTTGATCACGTAACTGAGAGAGACCAAAATGTTACCCAATTTATGTTACTGATGGATGATTAATATGACAAAGTCGTTCTTCATATATGTTAACGGTTATTAAATTTTATGTATTACTCAAGCGAAAACTTTATTAATTGGTTGGTTTTGCATATACCTATTTTAAATACGTGTACGTATATATGTAAAGCGAAATACTATAAATTTTGTCAAAACACCTGACCAAGATCTGAGCATTGAGAAGCGCGTTGACGACCGATGTGGCGCAGTGGTAGTGCAACTGCCTTTGACGCAGACGGTCCCGGGTTCCATTCTCGGTGGGTTAGTATTTATCACTTTGTGAATTTGTTTCCAGTCTGGTTAGGACATTGCGGGCTGAACCACCCGATTATCCGTAAGTAAGATGGTTTCGTGTTTCGGATAGCAACGGTGTTACGGCTTAATGCCGTAGGTCCCGGTTGCTGTCTATGATCACTTAGACGGCGGTCGTTACACAACCATTTCAGAAGCCTGCTACTTGTAGAAGGCGGTTGAAAAATTCTGACACTAGGGTTCATCAATTTCAATTCAATTCATTTATTCATAAACAGAACAATCTGTGTGCGAATTTTTAAAATACAAGTTTAGAACACAAAATAATACAAAATCAAAAATAAAAATGTCAAAATAATTTAAGTACAATAATTACAATGTCAAAATCGATTAGATGTCAAAGAACTTATAATAATAAATTAATCAATAACAACAAACAAATACATTCACTAAAATTACATTTTTTTTAAACATTGGTAACTTACAACTAGATATTATTAAACTACAAGTCATTAACACTATATAATACTTTGTCCAACAAATAAGATTTAAGTCTTTTCTTGAAAATATTCAATTTATTTATTGCTTTAAACTCCACTGGCAACTTATTAAAAATCCCTACAGCTTGGTACATATAACTATGTTTAACAATGTCTAAAGTGGGCTTTATTATATTTTTAAAATCTAATCTTCTAGTTTTCAGTCTTATTTCCATTTCTTGTTCACTTTCAAACTCATGCCTATGTTTCATCATATCAGTCAGTAGTATCATAATGTAAAGGCTGGGAACCGTTAATCGGGTCGTTGAACGACTTGGTATCCCACACGAAAAGAAAGAAAGAAAGAAAGAAACGCGATCAAGCTAGTTTTACGAGTAGGTATATTATTCCTGCTATCTCGTGTAATAAATTCATTCTTAGTGCTGCCATCCTATTGTATTATCCGTATGCGCTCTAATGAATGCACGGAGCCCATTGTGTAATTCGCAATCCCTCGGGTTTCCTCGTGCTCTTGCATTCGTCTTACTAATTTCCTCAGTTTGTCTGCAAAATTGCTGTAAGGTTTTCAATGATACAGCTTGTATTTACAATAGCGTGGGTTTCGAAAAAAAAAATCCTGGGGTGTATAATAAAAATTTAAAATTGAAATAGTTTACTTTACCTCTAAATTTCTAGCTTCATTATTTACATTGGGATCCGTTTTTAACTTGTTTTATTTGAGGAGAGGACAGTAACAGACATATACGTAATTGTACGTTTGTATACATCCCGTATTACAATGTTGGAACGAAAAATTTCTGTACAGAACTTTACACAGCAGGCAAGTTTTGAACCTATTACCTACAATTGCAACTTACTTGTATTAAGAATATCATCGAGCCTAATTTCGCCAAAGGCAGTGAAGCCGCGATGGACGAACGTTACAGTTGCAGTTTGCGGAAGTCGCTGGTTCAAAACCTGTCTGATGAGTAAATTTTACTATTTCGCTAAAATTGCTGCACGTTAAAGTGTTGAAAAAATGGAAATTAACGAAAAATTTAGATGTAAATTTGAGGACGTTTACATACAATCTGATGGACTTTCTGAAAGCACTCCTTATCGTGAAGTCAATTTATTCCCACAAATTCCATTTAAACCCTTTCTAAAAGCTCTTTGATTGAATCTTTGAACTCTTGTGAATTCCCATGGATTTCCATTTCCTACAGGAAGGGTAAATGAATTTTGTTACGAGAAAATCTGGAATCATTGCAAATAGTTATCTATTTCTGTGTAATAAATCAATGAGTTACAGAAAATATGAAAAATATGGGATTGGTCATATACAGGGTGTAAAAAAATTTGCTGCAAATATTTTAAGGGGTGAATCAGCCCATGAAACTGAACAACTTTCCCCAAGAACCATAGGTCGAAATATGAAAAAAAAAATAAGCCTTCTGTAGAGTTGACTCGTTTGGCTGTTACATTTTGTATGGGAGTTCCAAAAATTTCTTTCGTATTTAGACCTATGTTTCGTGGGGGAAGTTGTTCCGTTTCATGAACTAGTTCACCCCTTAAAATATTTGCAGCTAATATTTTTACACCTTATACAGTGACTGACACATTAATCGAACATTTTTGCATGGGACGTTCCACCTTTCTTGTATGTTAGTTGGGTAAAGTTGTTTAGTTTCACGAGTAGACCTCACCCTAAAAATCATTTGTGATAAATTCAAAATGATTTTATACTTTCGGTTTCGGATTATTATTCTTACTCCTAATGTATTCGGTTATAAATATTGTAATTTTTATTACTCCTGCATTAATTAGATTGCCTTTCCAAACAGTTCCCATCATCATTATCAAGTTTAAATTCAATAGGGTTATATAAATATTTGTTAAGATGTAATTCCATTGTTAACAGATCTCCAAAGTTGATAGGAATGTCCCCTTAAGTAATGAAGAATTAACTAATTTGAGGTAAATGCAAATTAGAACTTAGTTGTTTGTTTGTTGAAAATTAAATTAATTTTGGAAGTTAATTATCTTCGCCTGTGTTTCCGATAGCTTCGTAATTTGATCTGTTAAAAATAAGACGGAGTAGGCTTTTTCTGTGAATGAGTTCTCTTCATCAGTCCACTGCTGGCCATGGATGAGCCTCTTCTGTTGGGGGGTATTCGCCATACTCACCACGCTTGGCAGGCGGATTGGGGAACGTTGTGCAAGTGTTGTATTCACAAAGCAAACTGTAGCTGCTCATTCCCTGAATTCATCTTTCATGACCGTAATGTGGAGCCTATCCTAATAGTTCTAAATTAAATGACACTTATAAAATTGTGCTCCCTTAAAAATATTTTCGCCATTTTTTTAACTACAAGTACTCGTGTTTTGCCCTATTGAAATGTATATTTCTCGACGAGAAGCCGTCTCAGCTGCCTACTGTTTATGCTCGAATCACATCTCAAAAGCTCCTCGGGATTTCACAATCTTTTGATAATGCCAACAAGATTTCACTAACTGTAGGCTTTGGATTTTTTAAATACACATAGCCAAAAGTAGACTAGGGGATAATGCCTTTGGCATTACGTCCGCCAATGTACAGGTGTGAATATAGTTAAATAAAAATTATGATGCGTTCCGTAGAGAGACTTATCTCGCGTGGGAAAAGACTTCACACGAGTCAAATCAAATGGGTTTTATCAAAACAAGTGAATAATTTTGACATAAAACTGTAGAGAAAATCTATGTCGCGGTACGCATTATAAAGCATTATAGAGGTACAAGATTTCACTTACCTCTGGGCTTTAATGATAAGAGCACAAAGCCAAAAAACGAAAGCTGTCATTCCTTCATTCAAACGACAGTATTTTTTAAAAAAATGTAGGTCAAAAATATCCCGTTTCCTTGTCGGGGTCGACTTAACCTAGGGAATTTGACGTAGATCCATGTTTCTACACGGAGCGACTGCGATCTGAACTCTGCAACCTCTGTAGAAAAAACATAGGTACTTACTTATGGAAAGCTATCATCAAATATCTGGAAACTATACCTAATATCCGGGATAACGGGAAGTCTGATAAGTCATGAAACGGGAACCTTTCATAAGGATAATCATAATCTAAGAGCCTAATCATTTTCTTATATCGGTTGCGTATATTTTCTTATATCGGTTGCGTATAGACATAAAATGATGAGGTTCAAAATCCCAATTTATTGGTCTCCAGTGATTGAGCCTTTTGTAAACGATCCCTTCCACATGCCGATCACATGGTTTTTGTGAATCCGCATCCGTATGGAGTATTATGCTGATATTAAACGAAAAATTCAATCTTGTTTGAGGTCCATTGAATTTAAACGACAAAAGGCTATCGTCGAAGCAGAATTCCACTGAACATTCAAAAAATTTAGTTTACTTACTTACCATCTTTTTTTCGGAAACCATCAACGACTACAAAAAATCGTTTAATAGAATATTATCTTCCCCCTTCTGGAAGGTTTGTCATACTAGATACGCTAGCCTAGGGTCAAATAGAGCATTGCAAGGCATTGTATTCACAGGGAGAACTGCTTCTTTAGTTAGATATCCTGGTTTGTGCTAGACGGCAAATTATGAGCATGTTAGCTTGTAATACTATTAAGCAGTTCTCCAACAACTCCAACAAACAAAACTGGAATTTAATTCGGCCTATCTACATAAAGCTTGTATTAAGTACTCTAACTATCCTGACGCTGCTCCTACTTTATCCATCCTTTGAAAACAATAAAGTAGGTTAATTCGAATTTCTGACACAAGTTACTAACCTAAAAAGGTCGTACAAAAATAGCCCTTTGACCCGACCGCGACTGCGATCGATATTCTGACGTATTGCTGTACGATACTACCACGCCAGACAAATAGATAAGCATAACCTCTTTCCAACTGTTTACGTAGCGGTTGTACCACTTTATGAAAAACTAAAAAGACTAAGTTTTGTAGTGGTTAAGTATAGCAGCTTTTAAAAAACAAAAAAGACTATGTTCACCTAAAACATTGCACTGTATTTTGGGAGACATAAATTAAATTTAGCAGATGTTGCCACATTGCTTAGGCCATCTTATGCCCTAAACTTGAGGGCACTTTATTTGATGGTGGGACCAGTAGGTACTGTGAAACGAAAATATTATTTAACCTCCAATCGAAAATAAAAGATCAACTGACTGAATTTGTATATGTCTATTTTGTTTCTAGTTTTCCAGTAGCTGTTTCCCATTTTAAAAATTGGTGTTGTAAACACCTTGTCCAAAATAATACATTTCTTCCAAAACAGGGTGTGTATCCAGTTACGACTTACGACTAAAGAAGACTTTTGTTGTAAACAACACCTTCACCGAACAAAATACGTAAAGATACTCCTACTCACTTACCTCCCTAGAACGGTAATTTTTAATTCATTTTATTTTTTATTTGCCAAAAGCAAAAAAAAGCCTAGCATGGTTTAAGATAATAATAATAATAAATAAATAAATATCCTGGACAGTTCACATATAAGAACTAAGGTATCGTAACTATTGGACCAATCCTAAAAAAAACTAGGTAAATAATACAGCAAAAAAGGCTCAACAAAAAACTGAAATGATTTAGAAAAGTAACTCCAAAATGTCACATTATTACTAAAGAAATTATGCTAAGTCATTTAAAAAATCATAGATAACCTTATCTGCAAAGAGAATAATTTTGTACAAAAGTTCTAGAAAAATCCCTTAACATTTTAATATTTCTACTTGATTGATCACAAAAGCTTTTGTTAAAATTATTTAAATTGTATGAGTAAGTTGTCTAGACAGATTTCAGTTTAGATAGATTAAATAACTTACGCAACAAACTGCGTTATAATAAACTAAATTAAGTTTCGAATTACTTTCAGAACTGTTAAAAACATTTGAGTTCAAAGAACAGAATTCCTTTGAAAAATTATTCAGAATAGGATTATTTTGACTCTTTTAATACTGTAGATTTCAATATGAATAGGTGTTTTAAACAAGAATTATTTATCTTTTTTTATATTTAAATATCTTATTAGGGATTATTTAATACAATAATATAATGTATAATGAAAATATACAGAAGCCGAATAAAATGTTAGGTACTTCATTTGGTTTCAATCTAAAGATTTGGGTCCAACATGGTTTTAATAAGGGTTGAATCATTAACTCAGGTAGCTCAAATTCAGATTGTCTGAGATATGACAACCTGAGTGAAAACCTTAAAAACCTTAGATAAAATATTGTTCAAACAATTGAAGATACCAAAACTGAACTAATAAGTATACGGTGTGTTAAAATTTCAACGACGCCAAAATCAATATCATCATACATCATTAATTAGTAGGAAATTAATCAATGAAGTCGTCTTCATTGTTTATCTGCCTGTCAGGACATCGCTTATACCTTCTAAACAACGCATTTGATATTGATGCAATGTTTTTAATAGATATTTTTTTGTGTTTTTGTTTTTTTTGTTTTTTAGATTTTTTGTTTTGTTTAATCACCCTTTGTTTTTAATATATAGGGTGATTCGACAAAACAAAAATTTAGATAGGGTGATTCAACAGGTAACTTTATATGTATAATACATGCCACAAAGTAAAATTTTCATGGGAAAGCGGTTGGCAGTGGGTGCAACCGCTGGGCGGCCCATTTGAAAAGATTATAGATTGATAGATGATAGCTGTGTGATGCCGGCTTAGAATAGAATCATCCCTTGCCTTTCCCGTAGGTGTCGTAGAAGCCTATTAAAGGACTAAGGGTTTCATGTGTATTGCGACGACCGATGTGGCGCAATTGTAATGTGACTGCGTTTAACGCAGAAGTTCCCGGGTTCGATTCTCGGCGGGTCACGACTTATCTGCATGAAACGACCCTCAATTATTGTCAGACGTGGCAATAAAGACCGTAATTTTACTGTTGTTTACGCTCTGCCTACCCCGGCAGGTATATAGGCGTGGTTTGTGTGTGTTGATTGATAGAACCATCAGGTATTCAGCAGAACCATCAGTGTTCGTGCAGGCGAGACATCAAACATTCAGTTTCAATCTTAGCAGCGCCCACTTTTTTATGCGCACGTTATGATTTACCACTTTCTTTTCTTTGTATGTAATATGTCAAGAAAAAGGTTACATTACATTTCTTGGATAATACTTCAAGAACCTAATTTAAGTGTAAGACAGACAGCTAAAATAACAATTGTGTGATCAAAATATTACTTGCGCCTTGCATACATTTTGCTGTAAAATTTTAATAAGTAGGTATCTAAAATCATATATTAAATGTATAAATACAGTACAGTACAGTATGTATATGTGTAGGATATTAGCTATCTTGTTCCCATAGTACAAGATGGTGTTGTATCGACTATGATGATTACTATGATCAGTTATAGGACGCCTACTGAACCTATGTTCTATGGCCTGTAATGGTTCTCCCATTCACGATAATGATCAAAGATTTGCCTTTCACATCACACGTAACCAAACACAAAGGTTTTTGACTAGCGGACAGCATCGCATCGCATCGCATGCAAATTCTCTGCATTGCATGCAATCCAACATGAAGTAATCTGATTAGCATATCTGTACTGCGCCGGTATTTCCACTACATTTTGTAAACACGGGTTGTTCGCAGGTTTATTCTTTTATAATACTTTGCTTGTATTCCTCATGTTTTTTTTGTCGACGCCGACTTATGAAGTTTTATGTAATGTTTCTAAAGTAGACGAAAGGTGAATTCAACGATAATTTGGAGCGATTCCTTTTATCTCTGTATATTTAAATACAATACAGCATAGATATTATGTTACGATGATCACCACTTTTTCCCTTAGTTATGAAAGAGTTCACAATAAGACTGTCGAGGACCTGGCCACCTAGATCTCTATGATTTCAATGACGTCACATCGTGACGTCACCTGTTGTTCTTTGTATTTTATACGCCATTCTTTTCAATATAACTTTACAGTCCACATCAATCTGGTGTTTTTATCCCTAACAAAGACAATGCAAAACATTCATCGGGTTATTTCAAATTTTGTCGACTGTAACTAAATTACAATATTATAGACACGCGAGTTGATAAGAACAGTAATAACAGTGCAGAGTGATCTATGGATCTCTGTTACTACTTAATTCCTTTGCTGCTTTTTAGGTGGTGATGCTAAAAGCTGGCTAATAATAATAGAACCCATCCACAACAGCAAAAACCGACAAAAATGTTAAGTTGTCAAAGTTTTTCAACTTCACTGCTGAATACATAAAGGCGGATCGCACATACCGCTCCGCTTAAATAACGCATCCGTAACGCAGCGGTCTGTCAGATCCGTACTAGTAAAGTCAATCTCGACAAAAACCGCTCACCCGCTGTTGACGCATTCGTCGACAGCGGTTGAGCGGTTTTTGTATGGGGATTGACGTTTCTAGCATGCATGTGACAGTCTGCTGCGTTACGAATGAGTTATTGTAGCGCTCAGTTCTCCATTAAATGTGCGATTCTCCAAAGCTGGAACGAATACAAAGGGTTTCAGTGGTACTTTGAAAAGGCACTGCAGTGGTTTTCTCACTTGTTCTCAGAACTATATAATAAACTGTGCTCTACAGAGCTTATTGTTCTCTAGGGAACTGTTATTTCATCCTAGCTTTACATTTATATTGTAAGACAATCTTCTGCCGGGAATGGACCTGTCAATATCCTAGATCCTAGCTTGACCTGGTCTTTATACTGACTGGAAGCGTATAAGATAGCTGAAAAAGAGAGAGAAAGTAGAACACAGTAGGTACAGTGTGCAACTCAAAGCATTATGTTATTTATTACATACGATATATTTGGCCATACAATCATATGATAGATTATTTTTGACAATATTTATCGATCTTATATATTTTTTCCTATAAAACACTGCTTTTAGCGCTAATTAATTCAACCAAACCACATGTAACCCAATCCTCGCCCGAGGCATTCCAACACTCAATCAAATTCATTGGAAAATCCAATTTATTTACTCTCGATTTGTTTGTTTTTGCATATGCTTTTGAAAACTTAATACCTCGTAATTTTCACCGAATGTTTTATTTTTAATGAACTGAATAAAACAAACGAATTCAGTCGTCTGATCAAAATACTAGGTAACCTAACAAAGGTAACGAATGCTTCAAATGTTGAAATATTATGTATCAAGGCGTTTTTGAAGCGGTTAAGGTTAACTTACTCTACATAAACTATATTCGTATATTCGTATATCTGGTATCCAGCTTAGAATCTCCCCAATTTTACCCATGGGTGTCGTAAAAAACGACTACTCTGAGAACGGGCAGTAGCGTTTGCTGTGAATGCAACATTTGAATGAATATACTGCTCACCAATCCGCCTGCCAAGCTTAGTGAGTGTGGCAAATGCCCTCCAATAGGGAGAGGCCAGCAATAAATATTGTGGCTGTTTAAGTAACTGTAAAGTAATTTTGCCATCTAGTTTCTACCATGTATCACGCAGTCTAAGTCGGGTTATACCAATGTTATTACTGCAACCAGCGGTGCTCTGGTTATTCCAATGGTCGTATATTGGAATTTTCTCGGATCTATCGAATTTCCCAAGACGGCAATAAGTCCATTACTTCTCGTAGCTGATGTATAATCTGAAACCAGACTTAACATCAATATGAATGATACGGCTGGGGAGCTTTCTGGACTTGAATACATACTTACTTATCTACTAGATTTATAGGTCTAGTTATTACACTAACCTCTAAGGGGTAAAGGCTGATGTGTGCGTACGTATTTATGTTTTACATAACAAGTAGTACTTATCGAAACGTATCTACTTTTGGTTGTATGGCGCAATTTTGGAAAAAATATATCTTTCATAAAAAGACTTTAACTTTACATTTTATGTTAAAAAAAAACATAAAGACTACAAACCGGGAGCGTTGTTATTATCAAAACTCGCAGTGGTCTGTCAGATCCAAACTAGAAACGTCACTCCCCATACTAAAACCGCACTCCTTTTAATGAAAATATAGAATTATAGATCCTTCAGAACGAAAAATTTGCTTCGCGTATAGGTACAAAAAAGCCTTTTATTTTTTGCCTTTATGAATTACAATTACATTATCTGAAAACGAATATTATGAGAAAAGTTATGATGGTGATAGCAAAGCAAAAAGCGAATCCGTGTTTGTTTCAAACACACATAATTTCAACCCTAATCTCGACGGATTCAAACACTCTCTTTTTCAAATAAACAATTCATTTCGCAAACCAGATATTTAAAATTTTTTGCTTGGGAGAGATTTTGCTGGTAATATCAACCGTTTTATAAAAAATATCTTTAGTTATCGGAGCTCGTTAAGTAATTACTTGTTGTGGTTCTTAACAGGTAATTTTCTCAAAGGTTAGTAACTTCCAAATCATTTCCAATTTCCTCAATATTTTGTCCATAAGAACTTCGTTCGTATTCCATTTTCAAGGTTACAATGATGAGTCGTTCATTGCGACCACTACGACTTATAATTACTAAAATACTGAGAAAGCCTACAAATAGCCAGACTTTCACGAGAAAGAAAACCCTATGCGGACAGGTTCAAGGAAACGTAACTGTCAGAGAAAAAGTAAGTTCTATTAACTGCGGTGAGCAGGCAACACTTCATTATTGCTGTGTCAGTCAAAATCAAGGAGTAAGTAGGTAAACCCTAACCTACATACCTACCTAGCAACGGGTAAATAGTTGGACCACAGAATTAATAATAAATTGTACTAGGGTAGTAGGACTTCACCTAAGTATAGACCTAATAGGTAAGTAATAGGTACTGTATAGCTCAAGTCCTAGCTATCAATTATATTATTATGGCGCTCGTATAATTAAAAGACGTATTAGGACTGGCTTTCCAAAATTTGTACAAGCAAAAATAAATAAATAATAAATAAATAAATATCTTGGACAATTCACACAGCGCCATCTATCCCCAAACTAAGCAAAGCTTGTACTATGGGAACTAGATAGCTGATACTAATACATATATACTTTTTTTTGTAAATAAATACATATTATACATAGAAAACACCCAGACTCAACACAAATGTTTGAAACACTGTTTAAAAGATGTTACAATGGGTGAGTGCACTAGAGTTTTGCAAACTTGCAAATTAGCATGCAAATACAAAAAAATGGATCACACAATATTTAAATGTCAAATACAATACCAAATTAATCGAATTATTACTCAATATTACAGTAACAAAAGTAAAAATGATTAATATCCCTACGATCAAAAAATGTCTACTTTATGTTAGGATACTTTTCTCTCATATTAATTTAATATTTTTCAATCATAGAAAAAAAAGTTTCGTGGTGCAATTTGAATACCAGACGATACAATCATCATTTATGGATCGTTTTTTTTTGTATTTATCGCTTTATTTTACTCACTAGTCATTCGATAAAAGATCTTAAATTAACATTTTTCATTACATGGGGTAACTTGTTGTAGATTACAAAGTATGAGAATACAATAATTTTGTTGGGCACAAATCACGTGTAGTACGTTAGTGTAGGACATCTATGAAAATGTTGAAGTAACATTATGGACATCGTCTTACAACAAAAAAATACTTGTCAAGGTATCAAGAATTTCTGCTAGATGGCGCTTCTTACTTAGTATTCAAAAGTTCCGTCAACATTCTACAGATGGCTCTTTGCATCATAACATTTTTTAATTGCTGTTGCTCTGCCGCGCCGTGAAAGATAGACAGACCTATTGTACGGGTCATTCATTATGTATTTATTATGCATGATTTTTTATCGAAAACTCAACTGCAGCACTTTAGAACTGATTCTACCAGATAGCCATCAATATGGCATCCATAAAAGGCCTGACAACACAAAAGTTGACAGATGTTTAAAAATATATACCTACATAAATACACATATCACGCTTTTATCCCTTGCGTACCCCGCAGAGCGTTAACAGCCGCAAAAACACCAAAAAAATAAAACGCTATACCTACGCGCGTCTTACTTTTTACGGTAGGTACCTTAGATTTAGTCTTTGTAACCCTCAGTTATCACATACTTATTTGACATACGGCTGGCGCAGCGTCATCCGTCGAGTGCGGTTTTGGTATGGGGAGTGACGTTTCTAGTATGGATCTGACAGACCGCTGCGATATTTTATCGCTCCGTTGTGCGTTAAGTGTGCGATCCGTCTGAAAGTTATTTTTGACAGACATTTGCGACGCTCTGCGAACTCACAATTAGGAAGGTTTTTGTTCTCGTGGGGCAGTATTTTTAACTCGATGCTCATCAACGAATATCGTTCAGATAAGTAGTTGATTTTGTTAATTAAATTGCTTACCTTCATTATTCTACTTATATTTAACGACCCACTGTAGTATGTATGTAGGTTATAAATAAGTTCATGTGGTATATGGAGGAAAGGAAACTTTAGTTAACTAAAAGTCTTGATATTTTTTATGTAATTTATTCATCATTAAATTCAAACTACACCTTCAAAATTACAATTGATTATAACTACGATAAGCTATAATTTTTATCTAACCGCCAACCTTGACCTAGGTCGTTTTGAAAAATTTTGACACATTTCCAAATTATCCCGTTGGGGATTTTTCCATACTTATACTACCTTCCATTATGCAATACTACAAAATCAAACAGGATAGGTACATAAGCGATATAATAGTTTCTGTATGCATTTTTCCACGAATGTTGCCCCATTCCAATTTGGACCCTACTATTTCGTCGCTTATGTAAAAATCCACATCCTTAGTCTAATTTAAAATTAGTTGCATGCTTGCACAAGCTGCTTCTGCGGTGGTTTAGTAAAATACATACAATAAGTGTCTCACATACATCGAAATTCGCTCGTTTCCATACACAAATATACTGGACTGCGTTAGATTTCTTCAAAAGACGAATAATATGTCCAATGACAACAATAGTCATGTTATCCGAGATTAAGGTCTTGGCACAAATTCGATGTCCGATCTTCAAATCAATCGAAAAGTTCGAATTATTCATTTTCTTGTCATAACGCAGTCCATTGAAAAAACCTTATTGAATCTAGAGTTATTATGTAGGTATAACAAAATTATATTATTATAATTTAACGTATTTTTAAGTCTTAAATAACGTATGTTACTTTTAAAATCAGGTACAAATCAATGAAAATTAAATCTAAGGTAACTGAATCATCCAGAGGAAGAAAATTGAGATCGTGTTGTTAAACAAACTATATAATTAGGTACTGGATGCCAGAGTAAAGCATAAATATTACAAACACATGTAAGAACTTAACTACACACAACTTTTTTGGCTTTTTATTAAACTTATAATCACAGAAAACTATTTTAAGAACTACTATTAGCTGCTCATGCTAAATGGTACATATAACGAACATCATGATTATTTTGAAAACAAGATTAAGTGCTCTTCCATGACTATTAAAATTAATATTTAAGATTCAAGGGCCCCATTTCACCATCCCATAATTCTACTTAAGTTCTACGATAACAAAAAATATAAATAAGTCCATGTGTACGTTTAATAACATGTGCATTTTCTTCTATGATCTTATATTACGTGCCACAATATTATTGGGGTTATCTTAACCACTATAAGTTAAAACGTATCTGTTTCTCGAGTCTAACCATCTATTGTACGTAATACAAAGATATCAAAATCGTGTTTTGTATTCCGATTCACTAGAATCTTCTTTTTGTACCTATCTTATCCTTTACTCTTTCTTTAACTACTGTAGTAAAATGTAGCATGATCTGGAATATTTTCCTCATAAACCAAGAAATTAACAGCTCTCGTACAATACAGTAACAAAATCGATACAATTTTCGTGACTGCCCAACCTATTCGATGAGTCATTGTGGTATTTATATCAATAGCATTAAAATCAACCTTGCGTTGTTCAAGTGAAGGTTTACTATCTATGCGACATCATTTGTAAACGACAACTATACACACAACTACTGTTTGCTATACAAATACACCGCCATTCGCAATTTATAACAAGTTTTTCACCTCGTTGAATAGCAATATTCACAATATACGCAAGCTTTCTGGCTTTTGTGTAGAATGAAGATGAAAACTTATAATGAGTCATTTTAATGTAAATGATACACGATATTGATCATGACTTAAAAATAAACTAGCTTGACTTTCTTTTATCTTCAGCTGATAAAATTCTTCATTTTAATTAGGCCGTGATGTTTAAAATATTTAAAGCCCTTAGGATACCTTACATAACCGCAAATCTTTCAATATATAACACATTGATCTCGAGATAAACTATTTAGATGGGCAAAAATCTGATACCAAGCAATACAAAAAGTACCTATTTTAAAACGTCATTGTTATGTTATGTATGATTGAGAAATAAATATTGATTACAACATTACATGCGAATAAATAGAAATACAATGATACAGGTTGGTGTGAGACTAGCATTAAAATTACTGCACAAATTGTGCAACTATATGAGCGTTAGTAATAAACAATTACAACAAGCCCACTTCTCAGCAAATCAATGCCAAGCGTAGCTTAACTCTTTGGTATTCACTGGGACTAAGCTAAATACAATAAATAACTTTTGCTTCGCCATTGTGCTTTTGCGAGCAATCAAAACGAGAAGGAACAAAAACATATCAAACGTCCTTTAAGTTCTGATTGCTTTCTTATTTACATTTACTTCCTTCCAGAACCTGCCAAGCGTGAAGGCTTGGGTTCAAATTCATAAAATTATAGGACGTCTTCCATGTTTCATGCATGGAGGCGTTCAAAGCAGCACGGCTTGCAGCGGCGTGGAGAGTGACATGTGCTCAGCGCCTCGTACTGGTAGCCTTTGGGCTGTCACATAATGTCTCATTAATGCCGGAACTGTTGGGAAAGCTGTTGTAGCCCCTCCCAGGGTGTAACCGTCAGTGCCGCGGCAAATTCGCATGTGCATGAAACCACGGGTAGACCTGCCAATCAAAAAAAGAGCAAAATTAGAGAATTTACAAGCCTAAATTCCTTCACATAACCGGTTAAGGCGTCAAGGCCGAGTTCTTTAATATTCATTAGAATTCGGTTGTTAACAGCTTCATTATCTTGAAACTGTTTGTCATAGTCATACTAATTAAAAATTTAAATACATCGTGAACTTACTTTAGACTGAGCGAGTAGTCGTGTTTAGCAGACTCACTATTTCTGACCAAGAAAGCGCCTTCGTCAGCATCTCTCAATAAACTTTCTGCTTCTACGCGCGACAAGGTGCCGTGGTACCAGCTGAAATGACAAAACATATCAATAAAAATTTGATTCTCAAACAAAGAACAGAACTTTTATTTGAAAGTTATGATTTAGGTACGTACCCTTGTCTGTCAAGTGGAAGTGAAGCATCAACTAAATCCCGAGCCGGGGCGATGGGTCCCAAATTCAAGTGCAGTCCTTTAGAATTAGAAGATCCACCGCTACCGCTGTCGAAGTTCAACGATAGTTTGGCTCGATGTTTATTTCCTGAAAAAGAAGTTAAATCACATTTAAACATCTTTGCTAAGCGAGTAATGATCTATACAAACAAAACGCCACATCTAATAATATCAAACCGCATGCGGTCTCCCAAAACTTCGAAAACCTAAATCAACTGAACGGTTACAAATTACTTCTAACATGAACCGGAAAAGGTTTCCTCAAAAAGCACTCAAGCAAATTAAATATTGGGAGGGCGTCGGACCAGAGGCTTCGTGTGGAGCAATCTGGAGTCATACGTCTTAATCGGCATAATGCGGCGGTAGTCGTTTCGAGTTAGCAAGCTCGAAAGATGTGAGCCGACAGACCCTCCGTAGACTTTCTTTACCAAGATTGACATGTAAATACTTGTGACATAATAAAGTTAAAAAGCTTAGATTAGCGAAAAGTACTCAACAAAGAGTTTATAAAAGTCTGTAATAACGCTCAACAAACCTTGGTTTAAATCTTGAACGCTCTGGCTTGAAGAAGCATTAGAGATGGCTCCTCCAAAATCATGATTGAGTTGTAAGGATTGTCCTCTTAACTTGCGACGAAGCTTCGGCATATCAAATGGCAAGGATCGTAGGTCGGCTTCGGCTTCGGCTCGTCGTCTCCTCAGTTTTGGCATATCGAAAGGAAGATCAGAAAAGTCCTCATCCTTGCGTTCCTCCTCGGTGTTGCAATTTTTGAAATTAATAAATGCATTTCTGGAATCAGTACCCTCTCTTGAGTGTATAGATATTCCACTATCGGATCCTTGAATTTCCGTATCACCTGCCGTTGAATGTCTGAACGTGAGATTTAAAATATTTCTATTTTGAAGTGCTCGGCGTTTAGGTTTGGGAACTATTTCTACTGTAGTTTGTATTGTGGTGTTTCCTGTCTCGATATCTTCCGGGGAAACTTTTTGCGAATTGTTATTTTTGTTATTGTCTGATGTCTCTGAAGCAGGTTCTTGAGAAGATTTATCAGATATAGGACTCAAAATGTGCAGTTTAGCTGGGTGATGCCCAAACCCCGATAATTGCATATGATGATGTGACTTTGTAAACGGAACATTTCCAGAATCCGAGCTATGTGAACTAAGAGAAGATGAATGTCGGCTTTCCGAACTACTACTACTTCTATCTCCTTCACTATTACTACTTCTTAAGGATTCCATACTGCCACCACTGCTGCTAGTAGCCATGCTTTCTGTACTTGAAAATTTGCGTCGCGGACGTGCAACGCTAGGCCTGCCCTTAAACTCCATTATAGGGCCGACCCCCTTTGGCCCAGTGTACCGATTCAATTCGGGAGTGTCAGAATCGGAAGTGGGTCGGCCCTTAATCTCTAAAAAAATACCGTCCTTTGATAGCCCTCTTTCATCATCGTCACCGCGAGATTCGCGACTTGAGTCCCTCAGACGCTGCCCAACATCAAGCTCTGAGCCTTTGTTGTCAGCCATGCTCGCTTCACTGCTTGTAGGTGTTTCACGCGCTCGGAGTGATTTTACCGGCAATCTAAGATCCTTTAGACGAGGATGTGCCGGTTGCGATTGTGGTAAATTTGGGGCACTTTTAATGCTGTTCATTGCATTTCCATCTTTCTGTTGAAATTTTGTTGGCAATGGTGCTGTAGACGGAGGAGAAGGAGTATAGCCACGTAGTGGCAGTTGAGAAGTAGATGCAGTGCGCTCTTCTTCGTCGATGTGTACTTTTTCTAATTCTTCCGACAATACTGATGGGTTTGTTTCATTCTCTCTCTTTTGTCTAATTGTAGGTATCTTCGATCTTCTGACGCTGTCAGTCTTCATAGTCACCTTTCGGCGACCTTTAAAATCAGGTTCACCTCTCTCTACAGCTTCAAATGCAGATGAGGCGGAGGAAACAACTTTTCGCTCTTCAGCTTGTAAAAGAGCGGGATGGTTGCTGACACGGTCGAAGTCATCCAAATCATCATCCGACCGTGCTATTTTGCAATCAAATGCTGTCTCGTATATCTGTCGGGTAGTCATCTCTTGCGGCCAGCGGGGCAACGGAGCTGGCACGTAAAAGACGCTGCGAGAGGACCGGTGATCCTCTACATCTTCGGGCGCGGCGCACGCGCAGCCGGCTGCGTCGCGCCCGCGGCGCCTTGGCGGCATCCACGCGCTCTCACCGGACGAAGAAGACGACCGTTCTAGCTCACGGAAGCCATCTTCAGCGACAGAGAAGCGTTTTGGCAGATTGGGACGTTGTGCGACGTGCGGAGCGTCGAGACTTGCAGACTTTCTGTAGCGGGGGCCACGAGAAGACGAGGTTGTAGAAGCCGTTGGTGCAGACGGTGCTGATTGTGCTGGTTGAGGATTTTTGAATAAATCTCCGTAATAGTAAGGACTGGGATTCCTTCGTGGAGCGTTGGCGTAGCGAGGGTCTGAGCGCCCACTGTCCGGAGAATGTAAGGATGGTCCAGTCGCAAATGGATCAAATTCCCCGAATTCGTCTTCTTCCTCTTCTGTAGACGATGATCGATCTTCTGATGATGTTTCTGTAGACAAATAAAAAAATGGTTACATGAAATTGCTTACACAAAACGCATCCATTATGTATCCTTAAAATCATTATACCCATGTATTGTCTGAAAGTAAAATATCTGGCACTTTTCCAGGAGAAAATGCTGCAAAAGGATTAACTAGACTTGTGCTACTAACTAGCAAAATATAATTTTTACTAACTATCCTTGACGACCGTTGTGGCGCAGTGGTAGTGCGACTGCCTTTGACGCAGAAGGTTCCGAGTTCGATTCTCGGTGGGTCAATCACAAAGTTGATATTTATCACTTTGTGAATTTGTTCCCAGTCTGGTTAGGACATTACGGGCTGAACCACCCGATTGTCCGTAAGTAAGATGGTTCCGTGTTTCGGATGGCACGTTAAGCCGTAGGTCCCGGTTGCTGTCTATGATCACTTAGACGGCGGTCGTTACACAACCATGTCAGAAGCCTGCTACATGTAGAAGGCGGTAGCAGGCGGTTGAAAAATTCTGACACTAGGGTTTATCGGGTCGTTGGACGACTTGGTATCCCACACGAAAAGAAAAAGAGACTAACTATCCTATGCTATGGTTGTGCTGCTCGTCTCAAGTGCGATCTAAATGAGCATCCGGATAGTATCGTCGTACCCTCACGATGTATTCTCGAATCCATCCAATTGTAAAGAAATGTGAATTCATTTTATAATATGCTAGTCAAAATTATTGGATTCAATTTTTTGTTGTAAATTTTGTTACAATAGCTTAATTATAGACTTTCCAATCCTGACAAAATACTATTAATATAGTAGAAATAAAATCATGATTTCACACGAAAAGAAAGAAAGTTATGAACATGAATCTCTAATCCCTACTTTATACAGCGGGTAGCTATATAGCTGGTTTATTTGACTATAAACAAACTTTTTGACGTATGCACTGCTTTGAACGCATATATTTCCATTTCAAATCAAACTGAAGGACTTTTGAAGTTAATGAATGCATAAAAAGAACCTCTATGCTGTGTGGAACATGCCCGCTAATGTTATTTAAAGGCACTGAAATACCCTAATGAGAACTCTTTCGTACCAACAAAAGAGTCCTCCTGAATGCATCTTGAATATAAAAAGTCTGGGTTTAAAACCAGAATTATAGGCACTGTATTTAAATTTCTTTTAATATTTTTTCCAAGCTATAAGCCGCAGCTAGTGTTCTTTGTTTCCGACTCCGTATTTTAAGTTACCTTTGCTGCAGTTTTGTGCTGGGCATTGTTGCATGGACTTACATTTTCTTTTTGTTGTTGTTATTTATTACTTTTAGTTTAATTTCCACTTTTAAGTCTCTTTAAAAATCCCTGTAATTTTTTTAACGCTAAGATCTTAAAACTTTGCTTCTACTATGCGTGTCAACGTTTTCAATATTGATCAGAAAATTTGCTCTCCAATTTTCGTTTGTAGAGTGAAGGCACAATCCCTACAACATGTTGCCGTCACTTGACAAAATGACGTCAAAAACTGTGCAAATTGTCTATTAGCGCTAGAGGGAGTTAGGAAGGGGGGGAGGGGGTTAAGTGACGTCATTACGTGTCGTAATTGCTTTTCCGCGTGGATGACCACCACCCTGAACCTCGAAATTTGTTAAATTGTCACGATTAACGTGTTAAATGTCTTTCGGAAACGTGTTAGCTTTAAACGTGAGAAGTATTGCGTAGGGAGATGAGGCCTGATTATATACCATTTTCTTGTAAGTATCGAAGTTTTCCAGTAATACGATAATTTGATGAAAACGAGGAACAATTATACCTACTTGCCGGAACTATAACAGCGACAAGTTATAGTTAGTAATGTTTGCTATAACTGACACACAGATAACACAAAAACTAATCGACTGTGATAAAATATAGCCCCCACGCTTGAAGATCACTTATCTTCCTATCAAAGTCTCTGATATTACCTATTTTTATCAATATTTGCATTATTATTTTTAAAAAAATAGTACGTAAGTATATTTTGAGCGATTCTCAAAAGGCATTTTAAATTACTCTGCTACTATGAAAGGTCTGGTATATCATTGGTACATTTTTTCCAGACTGAGTCTAGACAGACGGACAAACGACAAAAGCGATGATTAAAACTAGGTGGCTATTGTTGTCAATATTAGTGTCGTTTGTAATAAATAATAACCTAAAAATTATTAAGTACTGGAGTATTTTTTCATGAAGATTGTGATATATATTTTTTTGGAAAATCAGAGTGTTACACCATTGGAATACAAGGCCTGAATAACAGAAATTATATTTTCAAATGGTTTGATTTGTATATAAAATGGATCAGGTCCCTTTCATTGCTCTTTGCGGAACTAAAGATAAATACCTAGCAGCATAGCTATGAAATTAGACCATATCATCTTGACAATAGCTGATAAGAACTACTTTTTTTCTTTTAATTACAGCTCCAGCGAGCGGACAAGGATACCCGACTCTCTAAAACCTAGAGAACAATGCCTAGGAACCACGATTGTTGCTTCAGAAGAAAAGAGGCTTTGTCACGACACGCTCTAGAAGATGAGCCAGGAAGCCTTTACAAACCTACACAAAGTTTCGGAACAATATCATGCTTTCGGCTGTTACATAGCGTTGAATTGCTTTGAAAGTGATTTTATTGGCAGGAAGTTTTGCCAACATAACAATACCATTCACTTTAGCTATGCATTGTTGATTCTATGTTTCAACACAAACGCATATGTGGATTCAAATTTCATTGAATCAGTGTGTACTGCTGAACCCAAACGATTTAGATTCCGCATTCGAGCAATTATCAGGTTTTGATATACGAGTAATGTTATATGTTTTAAATCTTTCAATATTGACTTACCGGATTCGTAATAAGGCTGTGAGCGATGACGCGACAGCCTCTCGTGCCTCAAGGGAGCAGAAGGTGCGGGCTCTGGTGGCGATTCAACTGAAGCCTCGGGAGCGCTCTCGGGGCTGCGTCTCGACACTCCAGGGGCAGAGAGATCGAAGTCTGTCCTCCTCGCCGATTCGTAATCAGCTCGGCGCCTGGCCGACTCTGCGTCGAACTCAGGCCGCCTCCCAGAGTCCCCGTCAAACTCTCTTCCGTAGTGCCCCCTGGATTCGTACTCGTAGGGTCGCCTGCACGAGTCAAAGTCGTAGTTGCTCCGGCGGGAGTCGAATCGCCATCTGGTGCTCTCGGGCGAGCGGCGGGTTTCTCTGGATCGACGCGTGCGTTGTGGAGACCGGCGGGCTGTGTCCCGCGGTGTGCAATACGCTTCTATGAACTCGACCTAGAACAATTAAAAAGGCAGTTTAGTACATAATTCTATGAAAAAATATTCTATGACATATCGAGTATGGGTTCGCCAATCGGGAATAATAGTAAGATCATGGACCAATAATACTAGATCTCAAATACAAAAAGCAGTAAGTAGATTATTCTAAAGTAGGTAGCACATTACATGGAACAAAAGGATCATTGCATACCAAGTGACTATTAGCAAAAGAAGCCCTTCATCACGAAGGCCGATTATGTGGCAGAGTAAAGTGGTAATAAAATGCAGCGGTCACATATCCGGCGACCGTAACGGGCGTTTAGACGTCCTCTCCCCTCGACGGCCGTCATTACTACGACCCGTTTGTGTTTATGGGGACGGATATAAAGAATATTATGAGATATTGTGCCTGCATCGACTCTAGTATGAGGTGATAACATTTCGAGGGACGACGCCGTCAAATTTAGTTCTTTCGGCGACAAATTTTTATTGCGAGTCTACATGTTGTTACCCTGTCCCGATTTCGTTCCGTTCCGTTCTTTCAAACCTTGCGTTTATTTTTGGGGTTAGACCTATTTATGAATGTTTAAACATCGCTTCCTTGCACACTGACCTCAATTTGTCTATCGCGTACTATTTTTGCTGATCGCATAATATACTTTCTATGACGCATTCAATTTACTCTATTTTATTTGAGGTAAGATGTTTAGCCTAGGGGATGTTTCCAGCCATTAGTCTGTGATGAGTTCCCGCTTCCGCGCCTCCGGTCACGAAGGGCTAGAGCTCTCATTAAGGGTTGAATTAGAAGAAGCTCAACAGAATTACTCGTGTAGGGATGTTTAAGCATACAAGTGTATGCGTAGATAAAATTCAAAGCATTACCTACGTAGGTACATGTAGTAATGCGTGCTTTTACGTAACCATTTTTATTGCAATTCTGGACATCCGATGCGGTTTTATGGCGAAGAATGATTACCGTAGTTCATTTTGATAACAAAATTAGCGTACAATAACATTCTTTTGTTGCATAGGTAACATACCTTGCCTTCATCTAGCATTAGACGATAAAAATGTGCATGGCTACCTCGTACCTATTTTCAAGCTATCAGAATAATCTATACCTATCTTTATATATCTATAGTACCCAGTCGTGTCGCTTGCATTACAAAAAGGACGAATAAATTAACGGTCCGTGATCCGGTCTACCCTAAGGGCAGTGCTCTTTATTCAAACTTTCACTGGAAGGGTAAGCTTCATCTGGCGCATTGTTTAAAGACTCCTTGCTATGCATGAAAATTTATTTACATAATTAAACGTCGACTCTACCCTCGTTTTGATTTGCGATGTCTACAGAGATTTCTGTTCTTTATTTGCATATTTTGTTTTGCAGCTTAATTACTCGGTAGCAAGCCTTTCGATGCTGCCCCTAATGGTTCTGTAATTCCAATCATTCCGTTTTCTTTTTAAAACGTGCAAATTCCATTTAATGGCTTGATCGACTCAAGATAATGGGTTAAAAAAACAAAACCTTGATAAGATAAAGAGCATAGACGCCACTCACTAAGAAAAGATAACTGAACCAAACGTGTTTAATTTCCGTCGATTTATTTCAAACTCATACCTTCAGATAAGTGTGTTCTGTATAGAGACGTAGAGTTTCATTTTATTTACCGATTCAAATCAATGCTTCCAGCGAAGCGTAAGGGTTAGCTCTGAAAGGGATCAAATTGAATTCCGCTCAAGCACACATGTTCACGTCTGTCCATTCATCAATTGTATAGTATAATAGGCTGCTAGTATTCAACAGCTCACTTCCTGCACATAATTGTACAGTTAGCCTGTATAGAGAAGCAAAACAAAAGAGTAAATACAATCATGATGACGTTGCAACTGGCTAGGAAACTCAAAGGTCACTCGCGAGGTATTTACATGACGATATTGATCAGGCAAAGGTGTTTATGCGGCACCTTTAAAACCAGTCCGATATGAAAGTCCGAACGTTCACCGCTGTGACCAGAACAGGAAGTCAATTGATTGCAATATATAGGAAGGAAGTTGACAAGATAAAACAAAGACCCAGAGCCTTCTAGCCTTCACATACACATATCTTAAAGATAATGAGGAAATGAAATAATTATTATAATATCCTATCAATCTCTGATACGATGAAATTGTCATTTTTATTGGCACTGATCGGATCTCGTTAATAGGTAAAGTTGTGTAATCAGCATGGCATCCAATATCTATAAAAAAAACCGTTAGTTAAAGGTTTAAATCACGTTAAGTAATAACAGTCAGTCTCTTGAGTGAGTCATATCATAAGCAAAGCAAGGCAACTGCGTATCAAGGTAGATTAGATATTTCTATCTTACTTGATAGAACTTTTTAAGATTATGGATATTGTAAATGTGTTTTTTAGCTGTTCTTAACAAGACTCATTTAGGTGCAGTTCGTATCCGCTATTGAAAAAAACTTCAAAGTGCCTTTTTCACAGTTTTAAAAATAAAAAGTTCGCACGCCAACTTTTTACAAATTTATTAAGACAACAAAATAGCAATGTACGATCGAAATATCCACATGTCTGAAGTGTTGCTCATCGGTCCAAAGATAAACGACAAAACCAAAACATCGTCCGTATAAGCGTGCGTTCCGGGTTGGTCCGGCTATGAGTAATCCGACCAGTATGAAGGATGTGGGACAAGACTGTGCTTTCAGACGGGCATATGAGTCACCCGGGGCTGGCGTCGTATTTATACCGGAGACACGCCTCCTGGGATCCCAGCTAAAATAGAGTGTTAGTGTCGCGTGACTTTTTTTTCTACTACTGCGCAACACTTAGGTCGACAAATTTAAAATGTATCGTGGAAACCATCTAAGCTCCTATCCGCTATTAGTCACAGTGCAATTTTAAAAACTGTTATCTAATTCGGTACAGTTGATAACATATCATTTCACACGTCAATGCTACAGCGTAAATCTTTTTTGTAAACAATAGAATAATAATACATACTCCTGACCTTGTCACAAGGATTTTGATGTAAATTATTAATTTTTATTACGCTGCTTTTAGCGCATGTTTCTGAAACAAATAGTGAGTCACTTCTTATGTTTACAATAACAACAAAGAAGGAAAAGTCATTGCTATCTCGCATCTTGTGTGTAGAATATTATCATATATTATGCTGTTGAATAAGTACTTCCATGACACTATGATTGACGATATAGGTACTTTGGAAATTTCCGCACACATGGTTTCAGCTGGTACGTAAGGGTATCCCCGAATGACTCAAGGTAGCTTTGCTTCATTATTTTCGTAGAGTAGAAAGTATCTATTTTCGTCAGGGATGTTAACACATTTTTCTCGCGATCTAGATATATTTTCTAGTTGACAAATGCCGCAGTCATCTCTGTCCTCGCCACCTCCGTCTGGTCACGTTCAGCAAACCACCAGAGATCGCAAACAAGTTTCGTGAAACCGAATTTGAGCGGGACAAAATGTGCTTTATTATTTTCAGTTCCATAGGCTTCCTGGACGTGCTTTTCAATTATTCGAGTTTGTTGGCTGTGAGCCCTGTGTCTGCTATATGTCTAGTCAATCAGCCGTGTGTTTACTTTGGAAGAGACTGACGATTTCTTGAAATCTAATATATTATCCAATTGAGAAACTAAAGACGTGCCAGACATTTGGCGAGGTTGAAATGCTCATAAAGATAATTTTCGTGTCCACTTGAGTCAACTAGACGCAATGTAGCAAATGACAAAACAAGGGAAGGAAATAAGCTTAATTACTAAGTTGCTAGTCCAAAACGCCCAGAGGGTCGGGGGCTCCTTGAAGAGACCCTTACGTTTGTTTCAATGAAGGGCACAATTATGGAAGAAATTCTCAACACCTACTTTGGAGAGGTCGTTGCTCTAAGTAGGTGCTTGTTAGAAAATTTAAATTCATTTAGCATTTATTTGAATTTAAAAAATCTGATTTGGAATACAAACTTTGTTGAGTTTGGATTGCTTTATGAAGCATCAAAGTTCGTGATTAAAAACAAAACGAAAAATTATTGTTGGATCGTAGCCGTATAACATAAAGTACTGAAGTCGCATGTCATCCTTATGTTTTGTAAGACCCGAAAAGATTTTGAGTATCAATCTTGAAACTGATGTAAAGGCTCTCCATCACATGAATGTTACGAGAAGTGTCTTTGTTTTGGAAAACGCCTTTCTGCTGCTGGACATGGGCCTCCTCCCTTTGGGGGGTATTGCGATACTCACCAGGCTTGACAGGCGAATTAGCGAGCGCAGTGCAAGATGTTAAATTCACATTCAGCATTCCTTAGCGGTCTTTACGACACCCGCCGTGAGTAGATTTGGGGTGATGCTATTTTAAGCCGGCACCACACGGCATTTGTCACATCAAATTATTATAGGGTTCATAAAAACGTTGCACCCGTATATGTTGCTAATTGCAGGTATATCGTAGAATCAAACGTGGACCATTTATTTGGATTCTATTTCCGTAACTTTTCAAAAAGGAAAAGATTGCGTCTTGCTTGACTATCGGGTAGCAAACTTTGCTCTCTCAAGTTGTAACTCAGTTAAGGCAACCCCTGAGATGGCTTGGAGCAAGAGACTCCTAATCAATAGGTATCTACTTCCAAGGAGTTGCTTTTCTATTTAAATCTATCCCCGATTTCAAATGGACTTTCTAACCACATACTTCAACATCTACATAATCATGTACAAATACAGCTACTAACTAGAAATTCACACTTGATGAGCTAGCCCCAAACTGGTATTGCTAAGGTTTCGTAATGTTTGAGGATAAAGTTAATCCAAGGACGAATTCTTGTTAGGAACTATAGGAATTCTCATTAGGTAGTATCCAAACGAAACTTACCACATGCACGACCAAAATCCATTGTGCGATCTGTCGCATCTTCGAGATCAATTTCTTGTTTGTAGGCATTGTAATAAAATCCAAAAGTATGTAAGAAACCAACAAACACAGCGATCACCAACTTATCGACCGTTTCACCGCTGACACGCACACATATAAACCTTAAACTAGAATGTACACTTTCACACAAACTTGTTCTTCTTATAGAAATGTTTTTAACACAGTAACATTAAATTATCTCGCCAATTGGATGTGCAAGTCTAGGCGTTTTGCAGTTAACCTGCGATATAACGCCTTGGACTGTGGTTGCTTGACGAGTCCAACAGTAGACTGACAACACGGCTCAAACACTATACGCGAATGTGTAAAACGGTGACTCATCGCCCCGCATACTGTTTACCGAGGCTTGAGTCATCGCGCTGTGGAAACGGCCTTGCAGCTATCCAGCGCTGCATCGCTTCTATAATTCTCAACACTGTTAGACCGCTCGAAATACTCAAGCGCTTGGAACGCTTAGTTATGGGGAAACCGACTCCATTAATACCTCTACAACCGCACGTGTCCCTTACTAGCCAAGCTATTTAGAGCTTAAATGTTGAGGAATTAGAATCGACTTCTATTCTTTCGTGTTCCTTGAGTTAGGAAACGTAAACTTTCGCATTTGAATTCCGACTTGGGTTATGTTCGATTATGAACTCGACTAGGTCGAATGCTGTATTTGAGGTCGTTCGCTTCGTATGATACGCTAAAATATGCTTAGCTAGCAAATTGTATTAAATTAGGTTGAGTAGCTGAATTGCATGTGGTCAAATGCGGGCAAAGGCGTCGAATGAGCAATTAAAATAGATAGGTACGAACTAGATTAGAAATAGTTTCAAGCGTGTTTCGCAACAAACCTATGCAGCACTAGAACACTGGTTGTTGGCAACAGTTTACTGCATTTGCTGACCATTGCTTCTTTGATTCACACATTTTGATGTTACTGCAGCCATTAGCACGCAATTGATATCGAAGTGACAGAAAAAGAAACATTTCTGGTTCAAAACATTGCAAGGTGGGTTTGGCATTTAGGTGCACACCTTTTATAGCCTGGTACAGAATCTTTTTTTATGTTGGTATGTATTTAGGCGCATTTTCTTGGACTAAAAATATTATAGTAAAGGGAGCAAAAATCTTTTCGTCTAGTACGGTATCGTTGAATAGGTGTTGTAAAATTAAAGGGAGGTGTCTTAAACGCAAAAATCATTCGAATGTTAAGATATTCGCTTTTAAAGAGGCAGTTTAGCAGTATTAATTTGTTTTAGAACTAACTATCAAAGAAGAAATTACTATAGAATAGCTACATAATTGTATCTTTAGGTAGTAGGTAACTATGAAAAATCATATCATATCACGCAATCTAGCACTCGGAAGACCTAGTGTTGGACGGCCTTACACCGGGTGGACAGATGATCTGGTGAAGATCGCTGGACGTCAGTGGATGTAAGTTGCTCAGGATCGTTCACTTTGGAAATCTTCAGCAGTGGACGTCTGCCGGCTTATATGATGATGATGATGAATCAAGCACTTTGTAAAAATAAAAATAATTGCCACGTCCAAAATCTGCCAAGGTCTATCTTTATGTCTGTGAGGTAAGGTTCAATTCAAAGACAACAAGTTAATTATTTATTTACCCTATATTTGAGCGTGTTCAACATATTATTGGGCGTTTCTTATTATTCTTCAGCAGTTCCAAAAAATTATGTGTATGTGTTGGAAAATTTCGAAAAAATTACAATAACGCACCTAAAGCCTGACAAACTCAACACTCAAGTGCCGCCCACACTGAGCCATTTTTAGATAGCGGTGATCTTAGAAGATGATCTAAGTCCTCCCGGGTGAACGCTCGCTGCCTCTGATTGAATGAAAGAATCCTCCAATGACATCACCAATACGACAAAGCCTCCATATACTGACCATGCCACAATGCAAGGACTGATTCAGCATACATTACTGGCTGACTTGATTTTGTTGTATGACGCCCATGAAAAACCAGCAATTTATGCCGAATCAGGGCCTGTCAGCAGGGTGGTTTAATAACCACTAAATAAATGGAAGAAAGCGGTTAAGTAAGAAACAAGGATGACACATTCTATGACGTAAATTATAATGATCTATAGGGTCATCCACTTCTTAACATTCGTCAAAATAGTCATCATCTTGATCCTGTACCTACAAGATATTCTGTACAGTGCTGCGATTTTTTAAAGGCTAATCCAGTACGTGAAATAAAACAACTTTCCACAAGGTAAAATTAAAGCTTGGACCTATAGCTACGTATATCGCAAGCTAACCGAAAAATCGAAAGCGGCCTGCATATTTCGTCCTGTAGATGTTCCTTTAGTTACGCAAGTAGTAGATTTGCCAAATAGTACAAATTCACGGACTGGTTTATCCTGTAAAAGAAACGTTCTTTTTCTAACACTGTGAGTAACTAAAGGCATTAGTATTACTTAATTTTATAAATCGTGGTGAACCAAATGTGTGTTGAATGTTAATGATTTTAACTAAGGTCACTTTAAGATAACTATTATCAGCAGTTAACTTACATTTATATAACAAAATTATACAGTAAATGTATGACCTACTACATTCACATCAAACAAAGTACCATTGATGTGATGGTTGAACAACCATCATTATTGTTAATCTATTACTTTGATTTATAACGATAGGTTATTACTTATTAATCTGATTTATTCGTTAATGGGTTGGAAGCTATCTATCTTATCTTTTTCGAAGATGTCTTTATTTGCGGTTGCTAAATTTTTCTATTTGATTTCATCTTTCATACTTAAAAATGCAAAACACACACTATTTGTAAATTTTAAGTACTAAACCAAGTCTATCGCGTTCATATTTAGGTAAATATTAAAATACTTTACTGATAAACCAAAATAACAATGTTCAAATACTTTATAATGTTTTAAAAAAGTCAGTTTATTTTTACATTCATCGGCTTTTTCATACATGCTCGTCGGTTTAGGATACTCTTGACTTGATTTTTGTTTAGAAAATAACCACAGTATTAATATGGTCAAAAAGTTATCCTCTCTTTTTAACTATGGTTAGTTATCTACTTCGGAACTAACAACTTAGTATTTTTTACTTTGTTATTCTTATAGAAATGTTTGACATTAGAGGAAAACAAGCATCCAACCCATTTTGACTGTAAAAATATTTGTGTTATCATTATATTTAGATTATCACTATATTTCCATAAAAATAAAAGTATTTAAAAATAATGATCATTAGCCTAAATTTTATAGCCAAAACAGTTTTTCTCTGTTAACAATTAAAATGTTACAGTTGCTCTTATATCCTTAATGGAGTTCGACACTTAATCATGAACAACAGTACTATTAATTTTATTTCGACGACAAATCGTTCAGTATTTGAAAATAAAAATATCACAAGTACGGTGATTTCTTTCTACGATGCATTCGACTTTTTTACATGGACTATTCTGTGCAATGTCATTGCGTCAATTCTGTGTCTTGTGGCGCTGCTGACTACGTGGACTTTGCTGCCAGACTGGCGCACTATACAAGCGTACATCACTATAAACGAAGTCTTTTTTGGAACTTTTTCATTATGCAGTTACTTATACCTTTATTTTATACGTATCACCACAAATAGTTCCGATGACTATTTTACTTTTATGTTGTTCGCTGTTTTTTTGTTGTTATCAAACTGTTGGTCTTTATGCAATTCTATAGTGGCATTTGTAAAACTGGTGCTTGTGCGTACACGAGTATGTAGCCACGAAAAAACTGCAGCTACTCTATTCGCTTACGGACTTTGTATGTTAATACTAGCGGTTAATGACTTATGGAACGTCTACTATGGAATCATGATGATAATGTACACGAATGTCTTCTTATTCATCGTGATATGTGTGAACGTGATGTCTTGCTGCGGAAGAACAGTGTCAAACAGAAGCATCAGTCACATATTTGCCTTGATATGTGTTGGACTGGTGTGCCAAGTTACTAGTGCAATCAACGAAATTTTGGTTCAGTTCTTTGTAATACCGATGTGGGCGTATCAAATTATGGAAATTTTATATAACATAAGATTTGTCCTTTCAACGATAGTGATTCTATGTAATAGAACTGCGATAGAACAATGGAGAAGATATGTGCAGTTAAAAAGAAGAACTCGCAACAATAACAGATGTTTAGAATTAAGTAACAGACAAATTCTTAATACGGTCGTCTAATTACGTAACAGATATACTTTTATCTGATGCCTATAATATTTTATCCATTGAAAAACATAGTTTTCTTAGTAATGTTTTTATACTTATCTGATATCATTATGATTTGTACTTGTAAGACAGGCAGGTTTATAGCAATTCACATGCGCAATGTTGTATCTACTTAGTATACCTAACAACTATGATCTAGCTTTGACTGGATTCTTACGTGCCTATATTTCTATTCACAAGTGTGATTCACTGGTTAGGTCAATCGATTAGCATAGGTGCTAGCCAATCACGCTGCTCTAGTAACCAACAAGTTGTTTACCATTCTTTAATGAGGTGTTTTATGCATGCCAACAATTTTCTTCGTGACTAATTTTAATTCCTCATGCGACGTCAAACACGTTTTCGATAGTGGTTATTTATCATATCACAGATGATATATCCTGAACTTTGACAATTCTAATTGAGCCAAATTTTGTAACGAATCATTATAAGATTATTGATATGTTGTTATGTTAATTAACATTGTGTAGTTGGCAAGGAAGTTTTTGCAGTTGAAATAAACAATACATTTGTAATTTTTACTTGTGGTTGACATGAGTATCCTGCTTAGTCATACCTATAGTTTGTTCACCCTTTGAAGATGACATCCAAATATTGACTGTAGGCGTAATACAATTTTGAATTATCGTTATTATATCAAGCTCATTGTTGTGAATCATTTTCAACTCGAAGTTGATCAACCCTAACGACATCCGTAGTCCCTTTGTGAGTCACCACCGGGTGTTCCACGGGTGTTCCCTTAGGGTCACATTATGGACCAAAAAGCAGGACTCACTCATGTAAGTGTAATGAGTCATTTCGTGGCGCAGGTGTTCCATAATATGGAATATTATGTGACGTTGTACGTTCATTTTACGTAAGCCAGATGTGTTTATGGATTATGTAGAGGCTAAAGATACCTATAGTCACTATAAGGTTGTGTGGGCACTTACGTCAATGTTGTTAAAATGCAACTGGTTGCATAATGCTGACTATTGTTTGTGAAATAAATTAGATCATGTGTATTATCTTTTTTTTCTTCAGAGTTTGACCAAATTTGAATTAGAACGCCATAGCCACATATTGTAAATTGCTACAGATTCTATTTCGAACCCTTTTGTAGGTACCTACTTACAGAAATTTTTGGAGTGCTATCTTAGGCTTCCTAAAATTCATGATATATTATATTCCATAGTTAATTATTAACAATCCTCCAGATTTTAAAAATATTTAAGGCACGTTTTGTGACATATCTTTTATAGATTTGAGGTAGATTATAATATCTGTATTACGAATATTAAAAAAAATTCAGACCCAAATATGTTTTCAGTTTTCATCATTGAACATCAGGTATGTTAGTTTTTTTCTTGTTAAAATGTTGTTTACTTAATAAATCATACAGGATAGCGTATGTCTTAGTTAGATTAGATTAGATTAGATTCATTTATTTCACATTATCAAATTCATAGTTACAGTGCTAAAACTAAATAAAAATGTCAGAGGATAATGTGATCGTCAAAAAAAATATAAATAAAAGTATATAACAATGTCAAAGTTCTACAATAGTAGAATAAAAAGTCAAACAAATAACAATTAAAATTAAAAAACATAATAAAATGTCAAAGAAAATACAGATCTAACAAATAATTTGTAAATAAAGAAATAAATAAATTGGTGAATATGTCAAATTGCAAAATGATAAAAATTATTAATTTACTCAAAATATGTCAAATACTATTAGAAAATTCGAAAACGATTACAATACTTAAAGTATTGGAAAAATAATCCAAGTCAAAAACTAATTATAATAAAATACTATGTCAAAAATAATAAATACAATCATTTTACTAATTTGTAATATTCACCTACAGTATAATATTCTTTATCCAATAAAAAGTCTTTCAGTCGGCGATAAAACGTTTCGTCATGTTGCTCGTTTTTTACATCCGTGGGTAGTTGCTCATAATACGTCGGGCCCATCACGCGCGGGTTTTTGGTTGCCAGCTCGGTTCTCCTACGGACTGTACAGAGTTTTCCTACGCTGCGAAGATTATGCCCACCACCTGTTCGGCGACTAAACTTATCCAGATTTTGTCGTACATATTTTATTGTTTCGAACAGATAAAGTGAAGATAACGTCATGATTTTTTTCTTTGCGAATATAGTTCGGCACGTTTCTTTTGGCTTTGCCCCTTCCAATATTCGCAACGCACGCTTTTGGAGTATAAACACACGTTCGCTATCACAAGAATGGCCCCACAACAAAACCCCATACGACATCACCGAGTGGAAATGTGCGAAGTAAACTTGGCGCAAAACAGTGCCTGAGACCAGTGGCCGCAATTTGCGGAGCGCATACACGGCACCAGTCAGCCTGGAACAAAGTGCTTCGATGTGTGACTTCCAGTTGAGGTGTGAGTCTATGTTGAAACCAAGAAATCTACATTCAGCGCTCAGCGGCACAGGACTGTCTACCGACGGTGGTGATCGAGGAGGACCCGCGGAGAAGAGCACCAGGTTTGATTTTGTGGTGTTCAATATCAACCCATTTGATGTAAACCACTCGAGCAATTGCGTGTGAGTCTTATTTACTTTTGTACTGAGCTGGTCGTATGTGCGCGCGCCAACTATGACTGTTGTATCATCGGCAAATAAAACAACAAGACCTTCTGATATGGAGTGCGCCAAGTCGTTGACAAAAGTCAAGAACAGCGAATTTCCCAAGGCTGAGCCTTGAGGAATTCCAATCGTGAGGTTACCAGTTTGTGATTTGATTTTACGGCCATCAGAAACCACCTGTACGGTTTGCGTTCTACCCGATAAAAACGATTCTAATAGTTGGTGAGTTGGTTGCGTCAAAGCAAAGAGATTTGACCATGATTCATTTGACCTTTAGATAGAAGAGGCACTTGTACCAATAACAATAAACATTGCGTTCATATATACGTAATCAATCAAACAAACCCTATCTCTAGGTTTTATAAAAGGAAGTACCTACTTAAATCGATTAAAAGTATTGGATACTCAATAGATAAGAGAAGTGAATGCAGTTTCGATAATGCTTAATACATAGGTACAAATCTATCATTAATGTCCAAAATACGTGCTATTACGCTAATACAGGTTTTGTCGATATTATATGTAAGTGCCAAAACGCTGTGTGTTGATTGTCTTGATATGACATCTAAGATTTTCCACTGAACTTGTCATATCTCTAACAACAAAAAGTAGACCTTGAGTTACATCACTCAGCCTTGGGTTCCAGTTAACTAAAACGGCATTATTACTTCAAATCGCACTTTCACGTACAAACCCAAGGACAGGACAAAATCAAATCCCAGTACACCAACGTGACTTGTAAACACAAGTGTAGACGAACCATGACTCATTTCTCTATAAAATATTATCATTCCATCCTAAGTCTTATACAAAAAACAGCACGTCTAGACTGACTGTGCCGTGACCGAGTAATAATAATACCATTGGTATTACGTAAAATAGAACGTTATTCCTAAACAATTTTATGACAGTGACACACCCTCGAAATGAGCCTATGACGTGTCCTGGGTATTTTTAGTTGGGGATGAAGAACAATCAACTGGTTGAGTCATGGTCATAGGGCACAACGGTTTCAACAACTGTTTCAAATTTCATTCACAGATGGCCGACTACGTTACTATGAGGAGGTTTTGCAAGTTAACTGACCTTACATTGAGCAATTTTTTTTTTGCTGTTGTTTGTTTCTTGAAATATAGATATTAATATGAATATGATGACCCGAGATTTTTTTCAGGAGCTCCGGTCATTAGGTCCGGTTATTAGCGAAAAGCTTTTTGTTGGTCTTTTGATTGAATGTGAGCAATAAAGTGTTTCTGTCTGTCTGTCTCTACAAAAAGCTTTACTAGAAACAACACTAGGTTAGTAGTTACTTAAATTACAAGTCTCAAAAAATACGGTACAATGGTTTTCGAAAAATTACTATTGTAAGAAACTAGTAACTGAAACCGTTTAAAATGTTATCTAAACTACAAAGCAACACACACTACTAACATGGACCAAGTACCAAGCAACCAAGTGACACACCCTTAACTAGAACTGTAGCATAGTATGACGTGTCAGATGCCTACTCATCGTTACAATTATGTAATGGGAGGCTAATAGGACTGTAATTTTTTTTTTATATCTACGATGGGCTTACTCTTGACCCCAATCTTACCCTAAAGCAGAGATGGGATCTACGGTGGAGTGAGCTTGCCCAGAAGATGCCTATTCACTCTAGACTTAAAATATTGTTTTAACTACAAGATTTAGATGAGGAGAGTCTATGCAACGGGAAAGCAAGATTTATCCAAGATGAGGTTGCTCTTAAAAATGAGGTTACTGTCGCGACCCACCTGATTCTGCGCATAGCATAGGCCGCGCAAACTATTTTAAAAATGATAAAATCATTGTTTGTAATTTCAAAATTTTAATTCTTTCTAGAATGTGAAACAATGTATGCGCAGAAGATCGGCCCATGCCCATGCCCAGTTTAGCTTTGGTCGGCAAACGCGCTTCATGTGAAGAGTATGAGAGTTTAAGAAGTCTAGCTAGTACCCCGCCTGAGGTACAGTAATAGAAAGTAATACACCAATTATATTGAAAAGATAATCCGAGTTTTGCTTTGAAAGATAAGAAACTTAGCTAGGTGGTCAGCTAGGCAAACAACATACATATACATAGGTACATACATATATCACGCTTTTATCCCTTGCGGGGTAGGCAGAGCGTTAACGGCCGTAAGAATACGGTCACTATCGCCACGTCTGTCATTTTTGAGGATTGTTTTCCAAGGTTGTTTCAGAAAACATGCGTATCACTATAGTGACAGGTTGTCAGCCTGTCGCCTAAAAATTTTAATACACCAATACTCTCGAGTCCCTTAGTCGCCTCTTACGACACCCGCGGGAAGGATTTGGGGTGATGCTATTCTAAGCCGGCATCACGCGGCACACAACCTGCTGGGATCTTCAGATTACTATGATCGACTCAATTAATAAGAATAAGCTCGCCTGCTACGGTCTTGGGTTCGATTGACGGATAAGATATTTTGAATGATGAATTTAAATATATACACACACACACACACACACACACACACACACACACACACACACACAAATCACGCCTTTATCCCTTGCGGGGTAGGCAAAGCGTTAACCATCGTAAAATTACGGTCGTTAGCGCCACGTCTGACAAGTATTTAGGGCCACTTCAGATGAATTGTGTATCACTGTAGTGACAGGTTGTCAGCTTGTCGCCTAAAGGTTGATGCTATTCTATGCCGGCATCACACGGCAATTTAAATATTCTATTGTTTATTAAATGTTTGAACATTTTTCTGCGTGTGCCCAATGCTCACTTACATAGAGGTACTTATAGTGGAGGCTATGTGTGTTCGTTTCAAAGAATAGGTTTATAGGTAGTAGACTTCCATTATTATTTATAAAAAAAGTTCAAGTTACTCAATCAAACACAGTAGGCATTGTAAAAATGTGCTCGGGGATGAATGACTGACTCATTGAGTGACTCACAGGATCACGTATCACGCCGATTGTTTTATATTACTTATTACTCAGTGATTTGATTAATCCCGATGACTTATAAGTATTGTGATGGAAGTAGGCATCAATTAAAAATTCAAAACAGTTATTGTGTGTATGCCTGAATTGAATAATTTATGAATGGAAGGTTATTCAAAAGACAGGTAGCACGTGTTTGTTATTCAAAGAACACTTGTTTTTGTTTTTCGTTAAATAGGTATCGACATTAACAATCCTGATTTGACAACTGTCAGGTTCAAACTTACACTATAGAATTAAAGATCTCTAATCGATCATTTTTAAGTTTATCGTGCAAATATGTCGGTTTATTACAGAAGGTTTCAAACAAAGATTATTTTGTTTGTAGATATCACGAACATAAAAGTATTTAACAAATTGAAATTATGTTTAGTGAAATATTATGATCTTATTTAAAAACATTTAGAACGTATTGCTTGCTATCATTTATAGTAGCAGTATAGTAGTACAGAAGAAGAAGTATAAGATAATACTAATTAACTCCTCTATTAAACTACATCCCCAATTTAATTGTTATTATTTTTATAAAATGAAATTCACTTATTATATATTAGTCCAAAAATTTAGACTAAAACCAAAATTAACCCGCGCAGGTTGTGGCGAGAAAATGTAACACGGACTATGTGGCAGGGTATGACATACCCGGATTTTAAATTGCCTATATATTTTTAATAAATATAAAATAACATTTTGTTTTAATATTATTAGTTAGTGGGATATATTTGTATTATAATAAATAAAACTTTACTAATATATAACTATATCTTTATAATTAAACATAAAAATAATAAGTTCGGGTCATTTTAGGCACTGAAAAATAGGAGCTTCTCTGACAAGCCTAAAAAATATCCAAAAAAATAAATTCTTAAAAACTCCAAAAAAATAACAAAAAAGAACATAAAACAAGTTATAAAAAAAACCTTACATGGTTGAAAAAAAAATATAACACCTTATTAGTTTGAATCATTAGTACGTTTTTACGTACCCGAAAGCACTTTGTACACGATTATCTCCGACGCTGGTTTTTGTCACACTACAATCACGTAAATAGGCTGTTTCACACACCTTTAGTTGCAGCTACATGAAGCGACAAGAAAAAATTATGGTAGTTTACAAAAATATTTGCAGATAAGCAACAGTCTGGGTATGACATACCCTGCCACATTCTTGGCGGGTTAAATTAAAAAAATATATTTTAGCGAATTTGACTAAGAAAATGTGACGACCTGAGCAACCCAGAGCCGCAACCATGTAAAAGGTTTGAATTTTACGCGTAAAACCTTAAAAAAACTGTAACTTTTATTGATACTAAACATATTTACGAATTTAGGCTGTAAACCTTTTTAAAATTTCATGATAACACATCCCGTATCACAAACTTTTTATTGTTATACGTTTATACCTACTTATTGTAAAAAGCCATAATAAAGTGCGTATAGTATTTAAATTCATTAACATCATTGTATTAATTAGGTGAAAAATGTTCATTTTACTTCGAGTATTGCATGCTGCTTAGAATTTGAATTCATAAAAAAATTATCAAATTCGTGTTCGGTTGTCAATCACAGTCACAATTTCTTAAAACATCTCTCGACTAGTTGCGAATTGTATAAGCTTCAAAGACCGCACTATGTGACCTCATCCTGCGGAAACTTTAATGTGATTCATTAAAGTTTCCGCAGGAATTTTTTCTTTTGAATTCATTCTTTTGCTCACGAGTCAACAACGGCAACATCACGGGAACATACTTTTATCATTAATAAGGTAAACACTTGACGTACTTAAGTAGGTATGTGAGTGAGTCATGGAACTTTAAAAGGATACAAGCCATGTGAACAAGTGACCGAGTTCGTACGTTAGTGATGTTAGTATCACAGAATACCAACTAAAGCTACTCGCTCTAGTATGTAAAACTTTTTTTCACAAATCTAATTTTATTAAGAAGACTTTTAACATGTAATTATTAGTGCTTCTTTTTAAACTTTTACCGTTGCTTGTTTACTTTAGTCATATTAAAAACTCGAATAAAACGCCCCAATTTTTGTCTTATAAGAGTGAATTGTCTAGTATTTTTTATTTCGCAATATTTTAAAGATACAAAGTCAAGGTTTATGACAAGAGTTATTAGTTATTGGTGCAATTATTAATAATACGCGCAATCGAGTTTCTATTTAATTACGTATATAGTAATACCAACTAACGGGACAATACAATCAAAAACTAATTACATAGGAATCTTGACAATTAACAAAATGTAGAACAGAATTTTTCGTACGTATTTTTAAATATTTCAACAATATCTAATCCAATTTCTAGTTATTGTTCAATTAATATAGAGATAGCATAGACGAATAATGTTTTCGTAGTAATGTTTTTTTTTTCAATATAAGGATTTTTTTGTCAATACGCAAACTTTGAAAATCCAGAAATTTCAAGATCATCTTTTATTATGGTGCAAAGATTAGAAAGATTAGAGAAGTGCATAAATTTTGGCTGAGCAGGTTTGAAATTTTCTATGGACCTGTTTTTGTATTATAAAGATTTCGAAAATTTACCCATAGTAGAATTTGGTCATAATTATTTGTAAAAACCACCAAGTATTATCTTGAAAGAATATTTGATAAAGTAACATCACTATAAAGATACCGCCGCCATCAGGTGAATGACTCAATGACTCATTCTTGCTTAACTCTACAAATCGGCGTTCTTGTAAGGTCACTGCGTTTTGTCCATTTATTTTTGTATATTTATGTGAACTTTGTATTGTAACAATTATAAGTAGGTGCAGATTAACTTCAAAACTGTGTTCAAGACAAGACTCTTTGATAAAATTTCTGGGATCTGAATTTGTATATTTACGAGGGTTGATTTTGTAGAGAAAGTATAAAAATATTTTTTTTATTGAATCCAAATAGAGTAGGTACGTTGCGAACAAAATTTCAATTAAATTGTTAGTCAACTGTGGTCATAACTAATTGATAGTGTGTCAAGTAGATGCTTTAAAGATGATTCAGTAGGTTTGATGCTTTAGAGATAATGAGTGAAATTGAATAAGGAAGACCAGAATGAGTAACATAGTCTGGCACACTTTCACTGTTTAATTGTAGGAGGTTGCCATAAGACTGTTTGGGTGGACCGGTATTTTGTTCAGACAAAAGATATATGTAGAAAAAGTATGCGTCATCAAGGCTATAATGTAACTATTGTTACAAAATTAAGCGCGATTGAATTCAGAAACAACTGAGAAGGTGAAAGAGGAGTCGTATATTTTTTGGGGCGTGAGTAGGTAGGTAGTTTATTATATTAGCCTATAGTTTCCCACTGCTGGGCAAAGGCCTCCCCTCTCTCTTTCCAGGCTTTCCGGAATGCGGATGTTTCGGACCAGTTCGGATCCTATTCGACCAAGTCATCCCGCCAGCGCTTTTTAGAGGTCTCCCTCTGCGGCGACGCTCTTCTGGAGTAGAATCGGTGGCTATTTTGTAGGTAGGTAGTACATCCTATAAAACAGACAACTTTTTCAATATTTATACGAGCTATGCACAATCACAATAGAAGATACAAAACAAATATAATTAAGAAAAAAATAAACAGTACTTAACGACTTTATACGGGCTCTTGGGAAACCCGCTTAATTTTAACGATATCATAATTACGTGTTTCTTTGAAAGATCATGCAAATTCTACACTGATAACATTCTCCAAATTAATAGGTTTACACGTATTTTTATAAAACGATAATCGTTATATAGAAACACAATCAGTTTCATTTCTAGAAACTGATGCGAACGATTAGTAGAATCATTAATTTATCATTTGAAATAACTAGAGCACGACCAAGGCCATTTTAGTGTTTACTATGCTAAGTAAGTAGGTTGTAGCTAGATCCCTCTAGATTTTACTTGAGAGTACTTAATCTTACTTGTCCTTCATACTCGTAAAGACAAGATCTATTGTAAGTTTATCTCTAACTATAAACCTAGGAATGGGGTAACCTTAGCTCTAGACAATTTTATTAATGCAGAGAAGTGAGTTATGATTGGAGATCAGGGTTTATTATGCAATCAGATATAGACTATTTTATTTCGATGCATAGGTATTATAAATCTGTAATGTGTTTTGCAGATTGCTCTTCAATTATTTTATTACATCAGACTCGGCTAAATCTGAAATGACCCAACGGCTCTTTTTCAGTCACGAATTACTTTTATTTAACAATATTGTCACAATCTTATTACTAAATTACAACCATGTTATGTAAAATACTTCGATTGCTTTGAAAATTCTTTTTTTTAACCGATTGGAAGGGATGAAAACGAGGTTCTCAGTTTGACATGTAGGTTGGTAAGTTGACATGTTTGTACGCGATTACCTCGCGTTTGGCTTCATCGATTTTGACGCATGTTAGGCGTTTTAGGCTTAGGCCTAGAACGACAAAAAAATTAGGTTCGCACTTTCACACGTTTTTTGAAGTCGGTTCCCTTTTAAAAATCGTTATTAATTTTATCATCTAAACTGGTTATTGTGAGCGTATCCTTTCGTTGTCGACATCATGTATGTAAATCTAATAGGCGTGTTTTGTGAATAAATTCGGCAAAAGGAATGAATGATGTTCTCAATACTAATTTATATATCACCTCACCACATAGTTATGCGATTATCATCACTGGCAGGGAGAGGAGCGTCCTATGAATCAGACAGGCGGGGTGACCCAGTAGGTATTTTGTACGTCAAAAGTTGACTGTGATTTTAAACGGCTTCTGTACCTACCTTAGGAGATAGATATAGATATTCCTTCACTGATATGAAGTTATCTACGCACTGGATAGGCTGTGCCATACAAATGACAGCTACTTTTGTTTGCGGACTTAATTGAAGCGCCATCTACGTTAGTTCCGCGCATTTTCATATTTGCTTACCTTGGCTGCTAGCGCCACAATGGCGATTTTCAATAAGTGCCACTTATATTGTAGCAACATCCATGCCAGAGCTAATTTTAGGTCCGTGTCCAATTAAATGAATAGAATGCGGAAGCAAGTTTTCTGGATGATAAACAATCAACTCTCTACCACATATTTCGGCCTGTCGGTCGACCCATGTACGCCTTTTTGACTCCCCGACCTTCACCCATCCATTCTAGGTGACCAAGCCAGCGGAGTCTTTGGGCTTTATACCTAACCTAAAGCAGATATATTTGATACTTTTGTATACTTACTTTAGGCGCAGATATTTCGTGGAAGGAGCTGGGTCGCGGCGCTGGGCCGGCCTGGATGCAGTCTGCGGGGACGCTGTAGTCTGCGCACAGTGCCGCCTGCAACAATTACAAATACCATAAATACATATATCACGCCTTTATCCCTTGTGAGGTAGGCAGAGCGTTAACGGCCGTAAGAATACGGTCGCTATCGCAACGTCTGACATTTTTGAGGATTGTTTTCCAAGGTTGATACGGAAAACATGTGTATCACTATAGTGACAGGTTGTCAGCCTGTCGCCTAAAAATTGTAATACACCAATACTCTCAAGTCCCTTAGTCGCCTCTTACGACACCCGCGGGAAGGATGTGGGGTGATGCTATTCTAAGCCGGCATCACACGGCATCAGAAATAACATGCTAAGAAAATCAAAAGACAACTAGGAAAAATAATAAAACTAATCCCTCTGGTACTAGTAAGTTCAGCGGAAAAAATTTTAACGTGAATGTCCTAGGAATCGCATCAGCTGGCCTTCGGTGGCATACGGCAAGCTATATCGACCATCAGAGTATATTCTAAGTCTATGATCGTCAGTGTCATTAAATAGCTTTTTTTTCAAGTACATCACTCATCCACTTTACTACGTTTTTTTCAATTACCTACGTCACTCATACCTTACTATGGCACTTATATTAGTACTCTTTTGCTATTACTTCATAGCTTCTACAGCCACTCCTTTCTTCCTTTATTGTTTTCGACGCTTAACACGAGGAAAGCCGACAATATTACGAAATCCTACATTCTTCTAAAAACAGCTACGTTTAAATCACGCACTAAGCCCAGACACTTGTTCCCTAAGAGATATCTTTCAGGACGTCCGCCACCACATGGATTTTATTGCTTTGGAAATTAATATCCGCAATAAAATACCCACAACGATCGTATAAATTTAACCCAAGACAAATCGGACAAACAAATTATCGTCTGTAACAAATACGAGTTGGATCGGAAGTAAGCGTTACACAGGATGTTGAAAAGAATGACTCCTTAAAAATCAAGTTTATAATGTTGGTCGTTGTCTACAGAGGAACACCGAAAATTCAAGAGGTACGACGACTGAAAATGAGATGTAGAAAAAAAATTTCGAAGGAAAGGTCAAAGATAGGTAAAACCGAATCGCAAACACTTTACACGAATAAAAGAAAAGTCTAAGATTATTTTGCTTTGTCGTATACACTGGCAGGAAACAGACTTCAATCACCTTCAATCGAAAACTACCTGATCAAGAAGAGGCTAGCTCTTTTAAGATTATAATTACCGGCGCGATGCGATGGTCATATCTTTATGAAACGACGACAAAATCTGCCTATCTACAATCACCTTTGGGTATATGGAACAGGAAGGTAATTTTGAATGAACAAGCAAAATTATTTTTAGCATATCTATTTATAGGTTCACAAACAAAACTCTTTTCCGAACAACCTATTAAAGAGAAAAGAAAACCTATACAACCCTAAATTTGCAAGGAGTCAAAATTAATTGGTCGCAATTATCTTTTTGTTTTGCCCTTCCGTAATGAAACCGTCGCTGCCCATTAATTATATACCGGTAAAATGTTGCCAAGTTTAATACTTAAAGTATTTGTTCATAATACTTATTCTTAGACGGTGTTGAAACATAAGATACGACCAATTTCGTGCTAAAAAATTTCCCGGCGAATAGTTCCAAGGCGATAATTTAGGTGTTATTGTATTGAACAAGTGGCAACTGTAGCGCTATTGTCGTTATTTCTTTTTGTAGATATGAAACATTAAACGAACTAAATGTAAAGCTATTATTGAGGAAAACACTTGTAAAAATATTAATTCTGAACCAACAGTTACATTGTGATAATAATGTTCTATTGATACAGCAGCAATACAAATTTGTTAAATTTTCAGATTTCAAGCTGATTATTATCCATGAATTCAGAGTGGAGATAATGACAGGTAATCCCGCAAGGCATAAGGCGTGATATGTGTAGTGTAGGTATGTATGTAAGAAATAAAAAATACTTACTAGGTGCTTATTGCTCTCATTATATACTTCACGTAAAAATGGGAACAATAAACTAAATAGATTTCCTATATTAAGCAAATTACCTACTCTACTACAAGACAAATCAACATAATTCCAACACCTTGCCGAAATCTAAAGCAAGTCTGCATATTTGCTTAACGAGTTTACCCATAGTGTGGTTGTTATGAGGGGCGCATACTTCTGATATTGAGTTATGCAGACCGCCTGCTTGCGGATGATTGCAGCTTCGATCACCGTCTGGCTATTCCATATACGTGGATGATATGATAATCTACGCCACTTATGTTTATAATACTATTTACTACTAGCTGTGCCTCACATTACATTTTATACGGAAATTAACTTGACATTTTTATTTTATTACGTGTTAGGTAGGAAACTATGCCGTAAAAGGAAGTAATACCTACACTGACGCAAAACAAAGTATGTATTTATTAATTAAAAATAGTATGTTTATAGGAACCGATCAAATAAGAAAACTTCAAAAAACAAGAGCCAAAACGAATTTTCTTTATCAGAGACATTTTTATTGAAATAATAACAATCTAATAATGCGCCAGAGATATACAACTTCCACAAACTGGTTGTGAACTAAGTTTCCTGTCATCAAACCACCCCTGATCAGATTAGAAGGGCCAGTCATGTCAACCACGGGCCAGCAAAGCGAATAGATAAAATTATCGGGAACAAAGACCCCTGGTCTATGGCTAATTATTTTACCAAGCTGTGTCTGCATTTCTGTTATGAGAGAACAGACAGTCAAAGAATACGTAAAACAATTGGAAAGAAAGAATATTGACGTCCTAAACTTTAGCCAAAAGCAAAGCGGATCAGCTCTTAATCTGAAAATTAGGTGGCAAACTAGAATATATGCATTAGTGTAAACACTCTAAAATTGTTCTAGCTTGTAGCCTTAAATTGGCAATATTGCAGCTCGTTTATCCTAAAACTAAAATCGACCGATCAAAAGCATAATCGGCTTGATTTATTAACTAGCCTGCGTTTGAGGACTTAATGGCGCGAAATCGACGATAAAGCGTTCCCGTTTTGAATGTTAAATACGTGACAAGTCTTTTTGGGTAAAAGAGAAAAGAGTAGGCGCATTGATTTAAAATGACTGATTGGACCTACAGATATATAATTAGAAGTATTTGATTATGCACCTTTTGATCAGAATTGGGATAATGTTTCCGAGATGACAAGATCAAACACTGACCAAAAACATGTACCTACCTAGGTCAGTAATGATGGGCATGACACAATATTTGGATCCAATTATGTTGACAACTGTGGAAAATTAAGCAAAATACTTAATATATTTTGTATCAGTGGTACATTTTATCTGCCATATCTTTGAACATATATTACGAATAGCTCTTTTTAAATTTAGGACAGATAACCAATGAAACAACAACAACTTACGTTTTGAAAATAAATTTTTTTCAACACATGCCCGCAATTGTAATAGAATATCTGCCTTAGGTCGTTCTTACACGTGACGAAAAACGCAGCGCTAAAATAACTTTGCGTAACGCATGTGTATGTCAGATCTATACTATTTTGGCGCAGCGTTGTGCGTTAAGTGTGAGAATGGCCAACACAATATCTATAGCATGCAGTAATCCCTAAGTCATGTCCTCGCCCTATGTCGTGCAGGCCAGGATTTGCAGGTGTGACCATGACGGGGACTAATCTGTCTACGGCATGCGTGCCCATGTAGCTTCCATCCACACATTAGTTATACTTGTTATTGTATACAATCCAATTGTAGATAGAGTATATGTTGCTATACCAGTACACAATCCCATCATGTTTCCGCTCTACGTTGTGTTACGTAGGATTTGTAGATATTTCTACAACAATGCGTACTCATGTAACTTCCATCAACGGATTAGTTACAATTGCTATAGTATTCGATTCAGCTAAAGATATACATATCTTTATCAGCAGAAGCTAGGGAAATCTGTATTGTCTACAACGGCGGCGTATAGGAGGCAGTGATCCGAAAGTTATGGCCTCTTTGTTATCCAATCCTGTGTACACCTTTTGTATCAATGCAAAGGAGTTTCAGGTGTGGTAGCTTCGGTCATTCACATTAGTGTTGCTATTCTATAACACAATTTCCAATTAACTTATCTCTATTGAAATAAAGTTAATATAAACGAAACAAGCGGAAAAAATCAGGCCCCCGACGGGATACGAACCCACATCTTCTGACTAACCGGGCCAAACGTGTTAGACCGCTACACCACAATTGGCCCTGTCCTAGGCGGCAAAATTGACAACCATTTGCTTCGTTCATATAATTGATATCTCTTTCTTTTCAAAGGAAAAATTAAGTAGATCGGTAGCTATAACAGAGCATGGCGGTACTTTAAGGGTGTCTACAGAGGTCCGTTTTATTACATTGGGTTCGACTCTCGAAGAGGCTCTCTGCACACACCCTTAAATTTCCACTTGCATATCGCCAGCCAGCCAGCACCTGTTATCCTCATAACAAATCAGTGTGGCCCGTAATGCTTACTTACGGTTAATCTGTGAGTCATGTCCACACGCCCCTTACATGGTTCAGGGATTCGCAGGTGGACATCGCCTGCTATTGGTAGGATTAGAGATGTTGGATTATCTTGGTAGTATATCCTTTAGCGTATTCTCTCTCTCTTTGGACAATGGCTTTGATAAAATAACTAGTACCTAAGTATATCATATTTATTTGAATAGTTACCGCCGCTACCACCGCGCCTTCTAAGTAGGTATTAAAGTTACCTACGATTTATCATCTCGATGTTAACAGCTTTGGAAACACCTAAATATTTAAGCACTTAGGTATGCATAGTATTAATTTCCCTTTTTTTTCATGAAAAAATAACAAATTTTGCTAGAAAAATGCATTTAAAATATATTTGTTTATTTACAGTACTAAAACATAAACAAACGAAACTTATTACTTCTCATATTCCACTGTATATTGGAGACATCTAATTCATATTCCACCTACATTCACAACCTACCTACATAGGTACAAACCCATATGGCTATGTAATGTGAAACCCACAGCATATTTACCACAATATACATACAAGCGTACCAAATGTTTATTAGTCTGGATGCTTGAAATACACACATACCGGAAACACTAGACGGTCTAAAATTTAATTAATTAACCGCCCTGGATACCCTTCCTGTATCCGACAAAACAACTATCTAGGTAACAGGTATCTTTACTGGAATGGCGATATGTGATATCTTTTAAACTTAATAAATAATGCAGTTTAAAATAAAAGATTAATTGGAGTACTCAATACTAAACAAAATTCACACACGAGAATCTGCGTTTTCAGAAATACTTTTCAGCTTGTATGTTCAGGTATCATATCATGTAGGATATCTATTCCTTATCCTTTATATCTATTCCTAACTTCTTCTTTACAACATATCTATGTATTTAAATTAATTAGAAACGAATAAAATTCAAACATTTTCTCCTAAAAAAATATTTCGTAATTTAATTTGTATTGTAAACTCCTTTGGCGTTCTTGATTTACCTAACCCAAAGAAACAAGATTACTCTGCTACAATATTTTTGTTCCAATATCTTCTGGAAGTCTTGACAAACTCCTTCCTAATGTAGGTCCTATAGAAAACAATGCTATTGGATAGCTAGATAGGGAATGGTCCCTATTACCAATCTAACCACAATTCCCCACGATCCGCTTACTTCATCAAAATAGGTGTTTCTGCCGAACGCGGCTCGATCATGGATTAATAATGCCACAAATGGATTACTAGTGTAAAGTGGTTTCCATGGCGACGAAAATAAGTTAATAATAGATTCCCATGGCTGATTAAAAGGTAATTCTGATGCAAATTGAAGCGGGTATCAATAATCAATGATTTAGGACGGAGACGGAAAAATGTTAATATCTGACTGAAAGTAATTTATACTCGCGATTGTCGGCACTTGATGGAACTCCGTAGTATACATTGTAGTCAGGATAATTTGACAGACTATTGGTTAGAAAGTAATTTTGTTTAGTTTTTTATAAGAGCTTGAAATTTTATAACAATTACATCAATAACTTACTTTTGTAGAAATAAAAAATTTAGCCACAAAAAATTTGTTTTTCAGTCACAAACTTCAATTAAACGTCCAAACATTTGTAGGTAATTTCCCGTCTATTTTGCTCGTCAGTAGCAAATTTAGCAGTTGTCATACCTTACTGAAGTAGCAAATAAGAAACAAAGTCAAATAAATATGAATTCAAAATCAGCACAACATTAACATAAAACCTGGATTTCAGGGAAACGATGTCACACTTGACTTTTAAATATAAAAAGCTACAGATATAAACACAACATGTTCAAAATAAGCAAAAGGGTAGCGAGTAGGAACAAGTTTAATTTCCGGGAAATTAGCATTTCGACAGTGTAAACCAGAGAGACAGGAAACGTGCCCTTCGAGTTAATGCACGCGCGGGTTTGTCTGACTTTTAAGGTCATTGTTCTACAAGGAGGTACTATTTGTAAAATCATTGTAATAGGTAATGTTGTATTTCAGCATCTATATTATACAGATAAGTAGGTACCTGCTTCAAAGCTTAGGTATTCCAATAATACATAGACATAGGTATGAATAGCGTAATGTTCGAAAACGGATACCTTTACTTAGGGGTAGGATTAAGTATTTGTAACTCTTTATCGTGGCAGTGCATTTTAAACACCGACGTTTAAAATATATACCTACGGTCAACGCACAATTTAAATCTCTAGGGTGTATAGCAATTTTGAGACTGAAAAGCATCATCACTCTTGCGGCCATCCCAACTATCCATCTCAATATATCAACTAAGAATCAATTCGAAACTACAGGACCGCATGGGGAAATTTCCAAACGCCTGTCCAGCCCTCTTAAGCCGCAAGTTGCAACCACATTCAATCCTGCCTCACCCGCAGACCCTAGCGGGAATCCCAAGAATGGAATTCTCCACTACTATAATGCACTAGGTATAAGGGAATAGACTGGATTTGCAAGAACGTACTTTGAAATAGAGCGGATTGGATTGGATACGGGACTGATCCAACAGTAGGTACATTATTGTCAACGATAAAATGATCTATAAGCAAGTTAGACAATCGCAAGAGAAAATTTCCAAAGGGGGCGCAAGTTAGCGACCACATTCATTCCAGCCTTACTCATAGACCCTAGTAGGAATTCCAAGAATGATTCAATGCTCTATAAAGGAATAGGCTTGGATTTGCAGAACTATTGAACTATGAACTATTGGATACGGAATATAGTATTTACTTTTAATTTTTGCAACGTTGAACTATCCGATCGACTTTAAAAATATTAGGAAGTAAAAAAATACAAAGGATGCTTCATAATATACACTTTAGTATCTACGTACATTCTCGGGACAGTAGAAAACCCAAAAAATTTTCTAGCAAAGTTGGTTCACCACATCAAAAACATAAGAGAGACATATTTCAGCACAGGAATTTTCGTGGCATATTTTAATAAATACTACTGCTAAGAAAAGCGAACATGTATTGTGGAAAACTTCGAATAAATTAAAAAAATAATTAGAAAACAGATTAAAACGTGCAAAGACCAACTTTGGGTTATTAAGTTACAAGAGTACCTAAATAAAACAATTTTCTGCATGAAAACAATAAATAAGCCTAAATAATAAATAATAAATAAAAAAACAATAAATAAGCCTAAATATTGAAAAATTCAGATAATATTAATCTTCAGAGGTCCCGAAAGTCAAAAGGAATTCAAAATATTCCTGATAAATAATACTGCAGGATAAAACGTTCTACCGTGGAGATGCCGAAAGCTAATTCTGAATGGAAATCTTGGATGGATGAATGCTTCGAATTCCAAGTAGGGCATGAATTTATCGGGATATCGAAATAAGTTCTGGGAATTTTATTACGGAGAATTTAATAAAGATTAGTACAGCTTTAAAGATTTGTAATGCTGTTGTTGAAGTTGAAGTATCTACATTATATTGGGGATTACATTGAGAAATATATTTACGTATTCTATTGTTTTAGCCCATACCTAATACGTGCAGAATGATGATGTTATACAAAACATACAAAATGTTTAGTTTTTTTAATGAACTTATATTTTTATCCCATAAATAACCTTATTTAAATTTAAATGCTTACCAAATCCTTTTATTATTTACCTCGTTATAGAAAATTTTATTAAATACTTTGTTCAAAAATTACGGTCGTTATCGCCTGTGCGCAAAATTTTTGTGGGTCGTTTGAGATAAGTCGTGTATCGACAAAATTGCAATACCTACTCATGAAACCCTCGAATCCCTCGAGTCGCCTCTTACAACACTAACAGGGAAGAAATGGTGTAGTGCTACTGTAAGCCGGCATAAAATAGAAACTAATGAAAATAAGCACTATCTCTCCACAATTTATCGACACCACTTAAGTAGAGAAAAGGCAACATATGAAAAATCTCCGGATAAAGTGTGATAAATGATCTCTACGATGGCGAGTCAACTTAAAAGTGCTTTTCGCATCATTTTCTATTTCCTACACCTTTGTGGGTGGTGCCAAAAGATTTTATCTTGAATGTAGAGTTTTTGAGGGTAACGTAACATTAAGTACCTTACTTTGATGGTGCTTAGAAAATTTTGATAGTTCTGACAGAAAATTAAAATTTGTAACACAAGTAAGTATACTACAGTGTATAAGTAAGTTAAGTACATTATAGTGTGGTGTGTTACAAATGCTTGTTATGATAGTAAAAAGTTTGATTAGACTCTTTAAAAGTTCAGTATAATTCTAAATCGAATCATACAATCAACGGTGGTCAAACATCATTGTAAGGAAATATATCATTTTATCTGAAAAAAAACAACTTGCACTCACCATTTCCAAAAATTCAGATTCAAATAGCACATTTTATGATACCTAGGTAAACATACATATTCATCTCCTCACTAACCACCATCAGTTTAGCCATGGGGATGTAAAAGACTCGCGTTACATACATTTATCAAGTTGATAGGGTAGTGGTCGATATCATCCAGCCCCTGATTTATAAACCTGCCAGGATATACCCACATGCCATTTGTAAAGGCTGTATGGGAGTTGTAAATAGTCATAAATAAAAAACGTCGGCTTGTTATGATGGAAGATGGCTGGGATTCATTAAGTTAAAAAACTGCTTCGCTACCATGAGTACAAAAAAAAATGTTTCTTACTTACTGTACACAGAATCTTTTTTAACAATTCCCAAAATAATATGTTTCCTATGTTTTAAAGGACAGAAGGAGTGGCATATTTTTACATGTCTAAGATTATTACGATTGGTATTTGTTTTATTTTTTACTTTTTTTACTCTCGTCTAAAATAAATTTCTCATCCAAGAGGCTGCAATAAGAATTCTACAAGATGTTATCCATTATAAACTCTCTATATTACCAAAGTATTACTACCATCTATTTTTTTTTATAACGTGACCAATTGTAACAAGTTCAGATTTCAAAGAAAAATCCACACAGGCTTCTTCTCAACACCGCTTGTCCAATAAAATTCAGTTTTTTTGTTTGTACAGGTACGTATGGCGAACTGGCAGCATAGGAATTTCTTTTTTTCTTTTTCCCATCACCCCGATGCGTGGCGTATCTTTTTGCGAGCACGCCCCGTGTTTCGCAGCGGACTGTAACCCTCCAGTGTTTATACACAAGTGTGTTAGATGTTTTCAAAAATTTGGGTCGCAAAGCCTTTTTGAGGTAAACACGAGGTGTGCGTTTGGCTTTGATATACGTCTTATCATTTGTGGAAAATAATGTTTTATTTTTATTTCTACGAGATGACAGTTTCAATTTTTAAAAATTTGTTCTAGTTTAGGCATTTCCCCTCTTACCTTTTTCAAAGAGCTTGCAACTTGCGTGTGATCTTTTAAAAAGTAAATTAAACAGCAAATATGTTATCGACTGGTCCAATAAGTTTTATTAAATTATCAAGTCATGGAATAACTAAACATTTTATCGCCAAAAAACTAATTAATTAGTAAATAACTAACTTAATACTTAACTGTCGTTCACCGGGTCGTTCGTCAACTCAGTGCACAAGAAAAAATTTGGTAGGTAGATAATAAAATTATGAAGGTATTTGACAAATTACCAAAACCGCAACCTTAACCTATTTTCAAAACCGCAAAAAGATTATTTCAAGTCTTAAAATACATTACGAAATATTGCATCTGCTATTTCCGGTCCTGATCACTTATGGGAACAAGTGATGGCTCATCTCATCAGTCACTTTTAGTGGTGCAATCCATTCCTAGAAATATTTTAGCTGGTATTTTTATTGTGATGGATTTTTTTGTGCATTTTGTCCTCGTTGGCTCCATCCTATAACATGACAGGTAACAGCATCCTTTGATTTTGTAGGATCAGGTGCAATGATTGTGTCATTGCTTGACAGTTTGTAGGTACCAACCAGGATACCGTGCCGTGTGGTGCCGGCTTAGAATAGCATCACCCCATTTCTACCCGTAGATGTCGTAAAAGGCGAGTAAAGGATGAAACCAGGAAACGGGCAGCAACGTTATCTGTAAATATCTACATATCTTGCACTGCGCTCTCCAATCCGCCTGCCAAGCGTGGTGAGTATGGCAATACCCCCCGATTGGGGAGGCCCATGTGCAGCAATAGATTGTTGTGGCTGTAGAAGAAACTAGGATACCGCTACTCACGTACCGCGCGACTTTTATAACAAAAACCCAAATAACAAACATCCTTGCACTGTCAAAATACTTCGTCAAAAACAATAGAGCATCAACGTCATTCGCACTCGCACTCGCGCTAAGCACGTGCCAACAGTGCCAAGTTTGGAGTGGGACATCTGACGAGGAAAACGCCGCATCTGCCTTCTGGCTTCTGCCAACAAAGGGTGTTTGAGTACACCCTCCGTAAAAAAATAGCTCAGAAAGCGCCCCACTAGCAACCAGACTGAAGCAACCAAATCTCTAGTACACTTTTTTGTTACGTAAATGATTTTTAAACTGTTTTTACGTGGTAGCCATGTTGATGGGTTATTCTTGGTCTGAGACCCGGATTAATGCTCAAAAAGTATCAGAGAAACGGATTCTTTACGGGAAAATTGTTTTATTTTGTGGTCCCCATTATAACAGAGCTACGAAATGTGTAAATGCAAAAGTTTAAAATTGGTAGTCTTGTCACTCCTTCGACGGTCACCACGATGCTAGACATGGGCCTCATGGGTTTGACATTATCATTTGGCAGGCAGATTGGCAATCATCGCTGTGAAAGACATACTTGCATAACACGAAACCAGAAGCCAGCAAAAATTGTATCAGACTACACATCTAGAAACAATATTATATACGATAACTCTGAGTGGGATGAGTTTTTTCGCTTTACTGTGGTTGTCGTTAGGGGTCCTTCTACACATTTTTTCTTGCTTTTTGGGTAGGTACTCCCTGTAAACACTACGTCATCACGCTTACCAACCGGACCGAAATGAAGAGTTTGCTAATGTAAATTTTCGCAAATAAAATTTAGGTAGGAATTCCTGCTAAAAAATCTTTTACCTGTTGATACCTAAAACAAGAGCATTCAGAAAACTTTGCTTCGTATGCAAAAGGTCTGTTCCATAGTAGTAATATACGTAACTCTCCAGATCTCAATTCAATCATTCATGTACCTAAACATTTCTAAAGCATTCTAAAGCAAAATAACATGAATGATATTTTATTGGAAAATACTATCCTAAGTTCAATGCAATAATTTCATTCAATTTGTCAAAAGCGAAACTTTTATTTTAATTAAACACGATTCTCCATTTTGCGACTAAACTCTGTCTAGACACACACGGTTAGTTGCATTTGTTCATATTAGTGTGGTTGGTCTTCGTTACTAAGTCTAATCGTCGCTATCACTTTTTATTATTTCAATTCAAATTTAAATAAGCAACTTAGTCAATGTTTAAATAGAAACGATGAGTATCGATATAACGAAGACGGAAGGTCCAGGTTGCTTCATCTTCATTTCGAATCATCAGTATGGAAGGGGCCACCTTTTTTGTATTTTAAATGAGTAAGGTCCAAAATTGTGCCTGTACTAATACATACGAGATTCCACCTGTATACGGTTTTGTTTTGTGACTCAATGAACGCTTTGACAAACTTTGAGAAAAGAAAAGCATACAATGCTTTATACATTCATTTTCAATATTCAAACAACAAGATTTTGACATGATTATTATCTTTGACTTGATTATATTCATTCAGATTACATAAAGTAACAAACAACACGTGTAGTTAAGATAAATAATGTTAGGTACATTATGTTTGAGCAAAAAAACACGAACAAGATTGGCTGATAAAGGATAAGATTCAATATAACATAACACATAACATAACAAAATTCTTTATTGCACAAAAAGTAACAACAAGTAGAAAACACAAATAAAGGAAACAGTACAATAGGCGGCCTTAATGCTAGGTAGCATTCTCTACCAGGCAACCTTAGGGTGAAAGAGAGAGTGCGATTATGGAAGCGGGATAGTGCAAATATTACCTAATAGTACATACTAAATAAATAACAATAAAATACATAAACAATTTTACATAACAATACACAAACAATTCTGTAAACAAAACTTAATATACTAATAAATACATTAAAATAAACTAATACATATCTGAGCTATGGATGATAGGATAATGTGCAATACGAAGAAAGAAACAGATATAATAGATAATACAATAATAGAGAAAAAAAATACCAAATAAGAGAAAATTATACAATTTCAGATAGATAATGATTTTTAACTCTTATCTTGAAAGCTTCAAGGGACGGGGCCCGACGAACCTCCTCAGGCAAACAATTCCACAGCTTGATCGCTCGCACTGTGAAAGAGTCTGCGTAGAAGTCGGTCTTGTGCGGGGGAAGGTTGAGTCTCATACTTTCACTAGAGCGTAAATTTCGAGGCAAGGTCGTGGAATGAAAGATGAAGCGCTCTTTAAGGTAGGGAGGAGATTTAGGATTGAAGAGGATGGAGAAAAGAAGGGAGAGGATATGGCAGTCCCGTCTGCGAGATATGGGCAACCACTGAAGCCGGGATCGGTACGAGGAAACATGGTCATACTTCCGCAGACCGAAGATGAACCGAATACAAAGATTCTGCAGACGCTCGAGCTTATTCAGCAGTTCAACAGTTAAGTCAGGATAGGAAGCGTCTGCATAATCCAGTATTGGTAGTAGAAGTGAATGTGCTAAAGAAATTTTAGTCTTGGTCGGCAAAAGATTCTTGAGCTTTTTCAACGAACCGTACGCGGCAAACACCTTCCTGCTCACTTCCGCCACATGAGGTTTCCATGTGAAACAATCATCAAAAATCACGCCCAGGTTTTTAACTTTATTGCTAAATGGAATAGGAGTACCATCAAAGGTAACCATAGGCAGCGAAACATAGTCGATTCGAGATACATACCAAGAGCTACCAATGATAATAGTCTGTGTCTTGGCCGGGTTCACCTTCAACCCATAGGATCGACTCCAGTCGGCAATGCTCTTCAGGTCTCTGTTAGTGATCTCAATCGCGCCAGGAAGGCCAGAGAGTGGTGCTTGCGTATAAATTTGGAGGTCGTCTGCATACAAATGATAGGAACAAGTAAGTGGAATTGTTATAGAGTTGATGAAAATGGAGAACAGAAGTGGTGAAAGTACGCCACCCTGCGGCACACCGGCAGTTGTGTCGCACCACGCAGAGAAAGTGTCTTCAATGCGTATGCGCTGCCGGCGTCCGCACAGGTAACTGTGAAACCATTCAATCACCGCCGGAGATATGTTATGAGAACGTAAGATAGAGAGGAGAATGTCGAAATCCACTGTATTAAACGCGTTACTAAAATCGAGTAACGTCAACACAGTAAGATTTTGCTGTTCCATTCCTAGACGGATATCGTCAGAAATATTGACTAGTGCACTAGTCGTGCTATGACCGGGGCGGAAACCGGATTGAAAGGCGTTCAGCAAGTTGTTTGTAGTAAGAAAAGAAGTGAGCTGTTGATGAACTAACCTTTCAAGGACCTTGGAGAGAAATGGAAGGATTGAGATGGGACGGTAGTCAGAAGGAGAACTAGGATTAGGCTTTTTAGGTAAAGGAAGAATTTGTGCTTCCTTCCAAGCGGTTGGAAACACACCAGAGGAAAGGGATTTGTTAAAGATGTTGGAAATGACTGGGGAGAGGATCTCAAGGAGAGGAACGATCATAGCACGGCTAATGCAGTCACTTCCGACAGCATTCGACGAAATGGCTTGTACGCTCTTCATAACATCATCAGCGGCGATATATCACATATATCACTTCAACATTTTCATTCAAGATCCTAATCTAATCAAACCAAGTTAAATCTACAAAACCTGGTTGCTGAAATTATATTGGATTTTCACGTGCAGAAAAAAAAGGCTATTTCAATTAGAAGAGCTTGTTCGGAGCTGGCAACATAGGATGGGAATTAGCCCCAACGACACGGGGACAAAATTGCTGGCTGGCAACTCTGAGGAAATGTTACAGCAAATTGGTAGAGTTACCTACATAGATGTGTCGTAGAAAATTATTATTTGCGGTCAATAGAAAACAATAAGTAGGTACGTATTTTTGAAAATGTGGTTCAAAATGGTAAAGGTACGTACACAAATATGCAGGCTGGAATTAATTGCCTGTGTAATAAATACCTACATAATGATGAGTGTTCTGACTTACTTACTATTTATGCTTACTATGATGTTCAGTACTGTTTATTTTTAGTAGGGGATATTTTTATGGGATTCTCGTTTTCTATACAAATGACTTAATAAAAACTAATCGAACTACTGTTATAACGTATTTAAATTATCATGAAAATCTAACGGGAGATTCTGAAAAAGTCTGGTTTTATCTCCACGTCCATCTTATTTGTCTACCATGGCAGGAAAGTGCATATTATTTTATTTTGCAACACTGCATGTCGTTGTTAACTACTGCCACGCGGACGGGTTTTTAAACAAACGTGAATGCGGAAAGCCCTAATTGCAGGGATGGTTTCTTTTTCAGCGTTTTTTGTCGCCCTTGTTGGTTGTCAGCGTAAATAAAACGCCGGCGAGTACTTGTTAAGGACACTGAATTTATGAATGATGTCTACTTGCTAAGGCCCAACGTGTAAAAAACATTATTTTATAATTTTTTTCATAATATAAGTATGTGGGTACTTTACCTTTATAAGTATTGTGTGAAACACCGAATCGAGACCTGAGAAGACAGTTAAAGATAGAATGGAAGAGATGAGTTAAGTGTTTCTACTAGATTTTTTAAACTCCCGCTTTATTTATGTAGTCGGCCGAAACATAAAAATGGTACGTATCGCGGGTAGATAGATGCCTATTTTATGTCGAAATCGAAAGATACTTGAGTCCTAAAACTTTTCCAAATAGTAGATTTTCACGTAAAGTGTTAAAATCTTTCTTTACACCGAAAAACTTTAGACGCTGCTAAGGCGACAGCAAAAAGGCATTAAATAGGTACATCCACACCATTTTACCCACTTGGAGAAAGAATTTCTCCGTCCGGGAACCAGCATGTGTGGCATTGGCTGTTTAAGTATTTTCGCATTTCCCCCACTTTAGGGGAGTATAATCGTTTCGTTGCAGACTATCCGACGTAGCTTTTAATGGTCACAGACGCAAAAAGTTTCAATAGCAACTAACAACAGCCACTTTTGTATAATTGCTACACAACGGCCATGAAAATGCACCTGTACTTGAATGTTTTTAAACAGAAATTGAATAAGCAGTGCCAGTAAGGAAAACCTAGCGTCAAGAATGTATGGAAAAAATATACTAATAAAAAAACATACATACATACATACATATATCACGCCTTTATCCCTTGCGGGGTAGGCAGAGCGTTAACGGCCGTAAGGATACGGTTGCTATCGCCACGTCTGACATTTTTGAGGATTGTTTTCCAATGTAGTTTCAGAAAACATGTGTATCACTATATTGACAGGTTGTCAGCCTGTCGCCTAAAAATTGTAATACACCAATACTCTCTAGTCCCTAAGTCGCCTCTTACGACACCCCCGGGAAGGACGTGGGGTGATGCTATTCTAAGCCGGCATCACACGGCATAAAAAACATACCTTGAAAAAATCTAAAAGGACAATTTTGATTCTGAATGGAAAATATTGGCGGAAAACTATTAATCTAGTGTATTCACGTACCTATTTCTTCATTAGAGCAGGACATCGACCTCCTTCAAGGTTTTTATTGGCATACGTACAACGCTAGGCAGGCGGACTGGCGACCGCAGTGCAAGGTTTTGTATTCACAGGTAACGTTCCTTGGATTCATCCCTGATTCGCTTTTTACGACACTCATAGTCACACATAGAAATGGGATGATGCTATTCTGAGCCGGCTTCACACGGGCCATGTGTATGTATTTGACATTTAAATATACACCATAGCTTTGACCATAAATTCCGTTAACCTGTTGTTTGCAAATTCAGAACTCATAAATCAAGCAGTCCTACGATGCGGCGGTTAAAATGCAGACTCACGCGCGAGTGAGCACAAAAAGAAAGGGAAAATACGCAAGTAAGCGTTGTTCAAATCTACACGATATGTTTAGTATATTTTATGCATACAGAATGCACATGAATAAATAATTTATTCATTAAGTCAGTATTTAAGTTGAAGCGATATGTGCCAAAGTACCGATGGTGAAAGGTCCAGGTTGTTTCACCTTCAGTTCGGATTACCAGGAATAGAAGCGTCCATACGACAACCTTTTAACACATGGAGTCTATGATATCCTAAAGTATTTTTTTGTTTATAAATATAATTCTTCTTCCTGTGCGACTAATGATAATCAAGCCAGTTACCGTAATGTGTTTTGGTTTTTCAAATATGTAAAACGGGCTATATTAGGTGCATACAATGCAAGCTTGACATAAACACATGCAGTTTATAATCTTGTAAACGCTCTGCGCCTACTGCGTCCGTAACTTATAATAGGTACCTGCTAATAAGTGCCAATAGGAGGTAGGCAAATTTTAATATGACCAAATGAGCCTGAATTGGCAGAAGACTTTTATTTACCATACCAAACGAATCCTCGTAAGCAAATATGGTATTTGTGTCAACATACTGTTTTATGGACTTATTTACCTTCTCGTGACCTTCACGAAATTTATTTCGGCTGAGGTTGACATCAACATAGTATAGGTATTTTATAATTTGCTTCGATTTTTTTGTAGAAAGTATATCCAGTAGATAAAATAACATAGGATTTTCGGTTTTAGAAAGGTTTCAGGTGCCCATACTACCCATTCTTTCAACATTTTATTTGTTTTAACGCACAAATGGACTTCCTTACCTGAAACAAAAGAAATATTATTATTAGAAAAAATGACAACAGATTTTAATTTTGTATTTTAGAGCCAAAAATTATAACATTGAACGTGCAGAAGACATACCAGTAGAATTCTTTTAATTTCAGAAATAGTATCGGTAGGTACCTATATTTATTTGTACAAGTATTTTTCTTGTAAACCCTTCTATAAAACTAAACGATATAGACACATCTTACGAGTCTTGTTTACTTAACTGATTAGATCAGATGAGCTGACGCTATCAATGCCTTAGCCAAATTGTCTTGGCTGTTTGTTTGTTACGATTACGAAATATTTACCAAACCAAGACTAAGCCATTGAGTCTACTTAGCTAATTGAATACCTAAGGCTATCTCAATGTAGAGACTAAATATTATTTTAGTTGACATTGAAGAAAACGATCGATACTTTTAATTGCTTCCAGAGTCTGGTTACTAAACAAATTAGTTCGGTATCAAATTCAAGAATAGCTCAGAGGTTGGTTGTAAGTACTATTGTCGCTTTAATTGGACCCGTAAGTATCCTCTAAGATAAAATTACGACTCAAAATGTTAACTTTCAGCTATAGCTGCTTTAAATTTAAATATTCCAAGTAAAAGAGCATAGAAACTTTTTGAAGTCAGCAAAAGGAGTAGTAACCATCGCTGACTACTAAAGCTTGAAGTAGAATGCAAAAATTATTTACAACAGGAGCAGCATTTTTAGCTCGTAAACCTTAAGTATTCAACGCTGAAATACCGTTTCTCCTACATTGTAAAGTAGTAAATTCTCTTCAAACTAGCGTAGACTGCTTTTCCAGAAATATCTTCAAAGCAAAGATCTAAAAGAACGCAAGAATCATGGAGAGTTAAGTGTTTTTCGTTTTGCAGACGCACTCTGTAGAAAATTGATATAAACCTGTTGTGGCCCCCTGCTCCGTTTACTCAGGTGGCGACGGTGACTTATTCGTTCAGTGAAATACAAACAATATTCACCTCTATCGTATTACGAATAAAGACGACTTTTTATAACACTCGTAAATAATAGAAGCCAGAAAAATGCACCCTGCAACGTTCTTGACTGTAAATGTTGTTCGCGACGAGAAAACAAGAGTGTAAAGTAGCGTATGCGACGTCTGCTCAGTTTTTTAAATATTTAAACGTGTTGTTTCTAGTTTGAATAGTCTCGTAAATAGAAAAGATGCAGCGGGATAAACACCTTAGGCAATTGAATGCTGTTTGAACTTATGGTTATGTACAGAGACTTTTCAGATCAGGATTAGGATCCCAGAACAATATAAAAGTACAGTCAAATCACCATTGGCTCTAAAATAGTAGCTCTTACAAGTTTATTCTAAGTAAGTTCTGAAAAAACCGTATCTTATTACATACCTAGTCATTACGACCGTTATTTCGAATTGCCTAATTATTTCAAAAAGTTTGCTTGAAATCAATCTTAGGTAGCTGCTATACCGCATCAATTGAATCAAAATTCTTAACGCACCGACGACCTGTCCCGGTAACGAAGACAAATCAACCGGGACTGACCTAGCGGGACACCGACGGGACACGGTCCGGGACAGCTCGGATGGACGCCCTCTAAGACATAGGACAGAAGCCATTAAGTCGAGATAGTGGTATTTATCTTTTGTAGAGGGGATACCTTGAGAGGTGACTCGCTAGACACTTCGATTTGGAATGGACTGAGATAGATTTGGTTTTGTTTTTGGGTCGATACCGGTTGCCGTTTTGTTTTTGGTCCAAACATCACGTCATTTCGTCCGTTTTGTTTTTGGTCACATTTGAACCATCCCTAGCTGGAGGAAGACAAAAATTGAGCTTTGCCTGATATTCCGTTTCTGGTCTGATCTGATGGTATTATACATACATAGGAAATAATTTTTGTCAAAATAATACCAAAATGAATGCAACAGAAGATTGATAATGTTTAATAATGTATTCAAGAGGTTCCTTTAGCCACCTAGTACCTTACATATAAAATTCGGTCAAAATTTTACTTATGTTTGCCGTTTCACCAAATAAAGATATGATTAATTCATAAATTTTAATACTGTGAATTCCGTTGCGTGAGAATGAATTACAATTAGGTGAAATTTATGTGTAAGTATTACTTTTATGAAATTTACATTTTAGCTGCGTAGTAGGTAAGTACGTTAATTTATGCAAATAATTTGCAAGGGCTTTACTGCAAAAATACCCACGTTGAAACACGCAAGGGATAAAGTTGTTGGTGTTAAAACACGGTCTAGGTACGCAACTTGCATTAGCTTTACAATAATCAATTATGAAACTAAGTAAACTATTATATCCTTTGTAAGTAGATTTTTTGTATTCATACCTATACGTGCGCGCTTGCGTGCTACTAATATTTTCGACCCCGAAAATATGTAAATGGCGCGACTATTTATCGAAAAACACGTCATATAAAATCCAGGTATAAAAATTGGCCCGTTTCGATTCGGTCGTAAACCTAGCATTTAGGTTGTAGCAGGTGAAGGAGGGCAGAACTATTTTTGTGATTGATGGTGGATGAATGGATGTAAAATGCTAACAATTTCGGCCGAGTGGTTTACTGACCATAAGTGGGAAAGTTCCGCTTTGGAATCGTTTGCTAAAATAAAGCCTTATCGATGTAGTCAGTGACGTAATAGGACTTATCACAAACAAACTTTGGTTTGTGATCAGAGGCATACATTTTAACTAAAATGTAGAGGTTATGGTGGACTTAGGGCGTGTAGATTGAGAAGCTTGGCTCTATTTAAAATATGTCGTCTTTTTCTCTCTTTTTGGCTATATCTTTACATGAAAATGTTTTAGGTGGGATTCAACTTGATGAGTTATCTTGAAGATCATCTTTATACTCTTATTTAAAAAGTTATTAGGACTACAGTCCAATAATTTACTGCTCATGCTACATGTTTTAGTTGTAGCCTATCAATTCATTAAAGCTTATTTCAACACTCCTTGCCACTAGGACTTGAACAAGAAGAGAAGAAGAACGCAAAATAACCAATTATCCGCACCTAACCTTTCATTTTTTTGTTTGGTGAACTATTACCTTTAAGGCTATACCTTAAAATATCACGCATAGACTCAACTTCAGATATCGGTAAAACAAATGACCATTTTCTACTCTAGTCCCTGCCGTTTTCCACCCCGTCAATGGTATGATTCACCGCTAAAATTAAATCAAATCGATAAAATAAACAAACCAATATTAGAAGCTTAGTCATAGTCACCATCTAGTTACGCTAGTTTTCCATACAGCCATTATGATGAACCAGCGTAATTTGGTTGTTTATAGTCACCCTCTACTTAATTACTGTGTTTATCGCAATCAGAATCAGTGTTTGGTATTAGTCAGACTGTATTCGAGTATCCAACGACCTTTCGTTTACGTTACTATGTAAACCACAAGTGAGTTGCCAGATGCAAATTTATTGCTGCTGCATAATATGCTGTAAAGTTGTTTCGTGCCTATGTCAAGTTACTCTACGTAAAGTTCAGAATATTCAGTTTCAGCGTCTGCCTTTAAACTACTTAGGCGATTGAAAACACGATAAAAAATAAGTACGCAGCGGTTAATTTGTATGTCAGGAAAAAGTCTAAAACCGTTGGGTAGGCCGCTGCTTATTTTCTTAAAGTGGGTGAGGGTACCGTTTATTTTTTTTGTAAAACATTAATCAGGCCTTCGCTTAAGTCTCTATTTTTGCTATAAGGTTTTCAAACATCCACTTCACAACAGATTCGATTTGTCCTTAAAATGCGGGTTGCATCGCGACTGATCCGTACGAAGGTGAACTCTTCAAAGGTTCTGTAAGTACTCCACTACACATCTTTTGCTTCGTGTCATCGTTTGTATTTCGTACCACTTGGCTATAATTTATATGCAGGCAACACTGGCGACGAACGAAATGCCCTACTTAGGGCATGAGTCATACATCCAACTCGAACAACCTTGTGAGGTTATAAACGATACCATTTTGCATAATATCGATCGCTCCTGGAACTACGTGGCATCGGTAGTTTTATCATGAATATATAAATAAATCATAAATAAAGTGTGCAAATATTTTAGGGGTGAATCAGACTATGAAACTGAAGAACTTTCTCCAAAGAACATAGGACGAAATATAAAAAAATTTTTGGACCTCCCATACAAATTGACTTGACGGTCGGTAGTTTTCTATGGGAGGTCCAATTTTTTTTCATATTTCGAACTATGTTCCTTGGGGAAAGTTGTTCAGTTTCATTGGCTGGTTCACCCCTTAAAATATTCGCAGCTAATATTTTTACACGTTATATAAGCAAACATGAAACAAGTGCGTGCAGTAGAAAAATATTTTCATTCTTACATTATAAACCTCAAATAACCAGAGAAAAATATTAAAATTCGTGTAGTAGTTATTATAAACTGCAAAGAAGAACATCTCTGCATATCTATTACACTTTTTCGGTTATTACTATTTTTTTTAATTGTTTCCTAAAAAAATAATAAAATAATGATGATGATTATGATGATGATCTCGCCGACTGATTTCGGCCATGGCGACCACTTCGACTCCTAACCTATCCAACGTATAACCTAATAATACCTATTGTAACCTAATAATTGTTAATCTTCAATATAAAGCCGATCAAGACATATATTACTCATACGATTGAATATTTTTATTGGATAGAATATAGATAATACGATTGGACATATAATCTTATCAATGGATTTGTAGTCGGTAAGTAGAGAAAGTAGGTACTACCAAAGTCCAACAATTTTATAGATAACTGTTTGCAACGGTGTCAAAATGTGGGTTATAGTTTTATATCCCCTCTGATAAATAAATAATTTTGGGACTAAAACTCACATCCTGAATCAATACATATTATAAAATGAAGTTACTTTCTGTATTTCTCTGGCATGGTTACCTACCGCTAACTCCTACTAAACCACCCTACAGATTTTGTTGCGGGTTTTTTAATAGGTAAAATGATTAAAAAGAAAGCCTTGTGTGTATGATATATGCCGTAAAACGTCTTAAGCCCATGGGAAGACGATTAGCTTGTGTGTCGCTGGGGAAGGTGCGATTACTTTTAAAGATGGCCGAAATATTTAAAATAATTTAACGTATTAAAATACTAAAAGTAAATGGTAATTTAATACACTTTATACATTTTCTTTAAACAACAATACCCCAGAGCTTAATCGAAGAACTGACTCATTCAGTCATGATATAAAACATTGTAAGTATAATATGTTCGCTTTCGCTTCCGTATTGTATGAGAATCATACTATCATTATGTACCATAAAAGGTTATCTTCCGCGGTTCACTGGGTTATAGGTAAAGTATAAACATATCTATAAAAAAGTGAAGGTATAGAGAGCCATCTGCAACCAGTCCTTTTATGGGCTGGAGGGTGAATCTTGGTATGACTTCAACTTGCTATTTAAAAATCTTTTACGCATTTCGACGAACCTTGACTGATAAATAGTTCAAAAGAAACTTCTGATGACTGCTATGTTTATCTCACTTAACTTGAACTCTTAGTCATAAAATCTCATACACATGTTCTAAGAACCCTTTGATGTATAAGTAGGCACTAACAGACATTCAAAGCCAATTTCTCACGACTCAAACCGGATTCTGTGATTCAAAAATTTACATATAATAAAATCATTGAAGAAAAATCCTTGTCCATCCGTTCGTATGCGTCATAGGCTATTTCCTAGTGAGGTAAGTTATAGGGTTGTAGGTCTATACAGGGTTTATCAAGAACATACTGAACATAGTGTACCTACGTGGTTTTCTTTTGAACAACCTGTTTAGGTACCTAATTTTGAATAGGTAGGCTGGCAGTACAATATAAGTATTTGTCTTGCTCATCACCTAAATTGCATACCTAGACTAAAACTTTCGAGTCTCTAAAATTATTTTTTACCGGAACGGTCAAAAAAGAAATGAATGCAATCTTTTTAATAAGACCCGAATATATTTTTGAGATTATAACGAATGCAGTACGAATGAGGAAGTATGTGATTGTGGAGGAGCGTTGTCTACTGAAGAACATCAGAAATCGAAGAGCGAAGATGGTTGGGCACTTGTTACGACACGACCAATTCATAAAGAATATTGCTGAAGGAAATGTCGAAGGAAAAAGCAGAAGAGGAAGACCAAGACGCACGTTGAAGTACAAAGATAAAAGTAAAAGTGAACGTCGTGTCGTACCAAGAGGTCAAAATATTAGCAGAAGATAGAAATAAATAGAAATTGCTCCAACGACAAGAGCATGATGAAGGAATGCGGTAAGTTTTTTAACATCCTGTCTGCGTCATAGGCCATTTCCAAGTACTAGGATTGTGGTAGTTGTGGCGACTGACTGACTGACTAATAACGGTCATCATCTAACTGGCCGTTTTTAACTCGGCCAAGGTTACTTGTCATTCTATGAAAGGAATTCGGCCGGTTATTTGAATGACGTGTGTGTAATTTGAAGTTAATTGCTTAAATTCTTAAACGAAATTAATCTTAATCAATAGATATTATTTTGACAGTTAATGATCAATCAAAATTAATTTTTATGAATTCCGTACAGTTGACACGTGATCGACTGGTATTTAAGGCCTTTTTCATACTTAACGCACACCGCAGCGCTTAAATCACGCAGCAGTCTGTCAGATACATAATAGAAATGTCAGTCCCCATACTAAAATCGCTCAGCCACTGTAACGCAGATACGTCGAAATAATGCAGCTGCGTCGACGGCGGTTGAGCGGTTTTAGTATGGGGATTGACGTTTATAGTGTACATCTGACAGACCGCTGCATAATGGATACGTTATTTTAGCGCTGCGTTAAGTGTGAAGAAAGCCTTAATCATATATATAAGTTGTAAAAATATTAGCTGCAAATATTTTGAGGGGTGCATCCGCCCATGAAACGAACAACTTACCCAAATAACATAGGTCGAAATATGTAAAAAAAATTTGGGGCCCCCATATAAATTGACTTGGTCAGCCGGTACGTTTTGTATGGGAGGTCTAAATTTTTTTTTTCATAATTTGACCTTCCTAAGTAAGTTCCTTAGGAAAAGTTGTTCAATTTCATGGGCTGGCTCACCCCTTAAAACATTTGCAGCTTTTTTTTTTACAACCTGTATGTACCACTTCTTCTTGTCAGCAATACCAGTTCCATATACATATAAGTTAAACGTATATGGAGTCGGTGTTGCTGAGAATGCCGCTGCATATAAATACACGTATGATTCAATCAAACACTTGTTTTAATAAGAGCGCATCAAGTGATTTGTCTGATGTTACTAAGAATTACTTATTAAGATACATCAAGCACTTATTATGATCAGCAAAGTTATTACTGTCGCTTTTTAAAATACTAAGGCTGAGCAAATACTTAACGCACGACGGAGCGCTAAAATATCGCAGCGGTCTGTCAGATCCATAGTAGAAACGTCACTAACTATACTAAAACCGCACTCGACGGACGACTTCTTATGTAATCGTAATTAATCAACAATTCATTTGCGATTATTCAAGCAGGTTACAAAATATAAAAAGTAATACTAAAACATTTGCTTAAAAAGGAATTCATATTTACTCCTTCCCTACACCCTTCATGCCTGCTTCCGCGATAAATTCGCTAAAAAATACACATTCGTCATACAAGCGTGATCTCTAGCCGGGATTAGAGAGATTTATGGAGAAATATGACATCCTTGATCGGCAGAATGGAATGGAATGAGACAAGGCGGTGGGAAAGTGGTTTTTCTTTTGGGAATTGCCTTGATATGTTGCAGTGAGTGAATTGTATGCACGATTGTTCACGACTTTTTATTTTATAAGTTGGATTGTCGTTCAAATAGATAATGTTAGACAGCAGTAAAGTTTACCTTTGAACGATGAACCGATAAGAATGTGACAAAAAACTATGGTTTTACAGCGAAAGATCGTTTTTTTAACACTTAACACGCTAAAATACCCTTATACAAGTAATAGTAACGCAGACTAGTTTCAAGTAACAATTACGTCCAAATCGTGATTACCTTTCCCAACCCCGAACAAACTGGTATAAGTACTTAAAACCGGTTTCATCTAGTTTTATCCGGTCCAGCACGAGACCTCGCGTGATTTCCCGCCGAAATGCCCAGCCGTTCCGTCCACCTTAATAGAGGTCACTCAGGGACGCCATTTTGGTCCCAGTTTAGACAACGACACGCGAGTTTTCAGGGGCGAAACGGGCAATAAAGACGAGATTCATTTTAGATAGGTAGCAAACTACCTGAACATGAAATTTTTACCTAGTTATCTACATAAAAATAAGCTTAACTTTTGTGATTTTTGTGAATTTTAATCAAATCCGGTACATTCCTATTGGTACGCTTTTTGAAAATTTGAGTATAAAAGTTTACCCCTTTAAGTAGAGACTGAATAATTTCGCAACACAAATTATTAGACATGTGTTAACAGTGAACAAAGTCTATAGAATACAAGTTAATTTTGGTATATAATTTTATATTTTGCCGTGTCATGCCGGCTAAGAATAGCATTACCCCATTTCTTTCCCGTGGGTGTCGTAAGAGATGACATAAGGGATGAAATCAGGTAACGTGCAGCAGCGTTTCCTGTGCATATATACAATAGCTTGCATTGCGGTCGCCAATGCGCCTGCCAAGCTAGGTAAGCAGGTGTGGCAAAACCCCAAAATCCGGGGAATATAATAAACGGTTGTGACTGTAAAACTAGATATTACACATTCCTATTTTCGACCTGGAATTATGTAGATCCAAATTGGCAATATCAATTTTCTCTGCATAAGGATGATCAGAATTTTGCTAGAAATATGAAAATACTTTTTCATACTGAGCGTACAAATAAACGAGTAATAAGAACTTGAGTGAAATGAGTCTTCAAGGATCATTACCAGCCAACGAGCGACCGCGGAGAAATTGAAATCGTTTATAAGAAAATTGCGTAAGATTTGAGGTCAGCATATTTTTTACCACAGACGTAAATTCCGACATTGGTTTGTGAAGAAAATATTACGGTTTTGGAGATGATATTCTTACTCACTCGCTCATGTACCAGTGCCACGTTTCCACATACATAAAGTGCTAAACTGGTATTTTTATAGCTAAATTTTTATATAATCTACATTTTTTTTTTAATAAAGTTACTCTTGAGATATAATTCAGCCACAATATTTTCCATAATCATTCAATCTACAAAAATAATAACAAACTTCGGAACTTATATAATCATGACGAGTCAACATAACAACCATCATCACAGTTTAGATATTTCTTTCCTACAACTGCATCAAAACCGTTCCCAAAATCCGATTAATCTGCAGACAAGCGAATAAAAATTTCAGCAGCCAGCAACATTAAAAAAACAGAATATTACGCTCCATTACAAACGAGCTCGGATTACGGGCGGCGACGCGGAAAATCTCTATATCGTTAATTGAAAGCTGAGTGCACCGTGCAACGGAGAGACAATGGAGAAAAACGAGTAACGGGAATAACCCAACTCGCCACAAGCAATTACTTACGTACAAAGTGTAACAGAAATGGTGCTACTACTCTGAAATATTTAAACTGTCTTGAACTTTTACGGTCAGAATATTAATAAAGGGGGTCTTATTGCGACATAGTTTTTATTGAATCGTCCAATAATTCATCCAAGAGTCAGTCCAATAGACTTATACAAAATTAAATACAACCTTTCATAATAAGTAAAAGTGACTTAAACTGAATCAAATTGCACCTTCTGAAACAACCTTGGAAAACAATCCTCAAAAATGTCAGACGTGGCAATAGCGACCGTATTCTTACGGCCGTTAACGCTCTGCCTACCACGCAAGGGATAAAGACTTGATATATGTATATAAATTGTATGTATGTATGTAAATTGCGCCGAAATATAGGGCACTCACAAAGATTTAAGTAATCTTTGTTGTGTTTATGAAAGTAGAGCGGCTTCGGTTTAGTCAAACTTTTTTGTTACACCCTGTAGAAGTCCTGGCTGTTAGTAAAAGCGCCGCTTAGTTAGTGTAAGCGTAATACAAAACTGTAATATTAAATTTTCTGCTCAGTAGGCTTGGACGATTGCGAATTATGAGAAAATCAGCGTTTCCATCCTCGCGTTTTACAACTTCACAAATTATTATCTTTTCTCAGTATTGTAGTTGATTTGTGTATGAGTAAGACCGAACCCATCAATATAGAAAGCCACATTCCCATTGTTTTAGTCCCAAAAGCGATCTAAAATTAGCCAAATGCACTGCCCATAACAACTCAACTTACATAACATACGGTCGCGTGAGATACAACCATTCATCTTGCACTGCACTCGCAGGGGTGTATCTTAAAAACTGCAAGTTAATCACTGTTCCATACTCACTAACCCCAACAGTCCACTTCTGGACATAGACCACCAAACTCATCAACGGGTTGGCGCGCGCTGTGCAAGATATCGCATTCACTGTGAACGCAGCAGCAGTCTATTCCCTGAATGGATTTTTGTCCCTTTTGATACCTACGAGTTGAAAAGGGGCGAAGCTACAGCACACGAGAAATAAAGCGCTGTTTACGCATTCCGTAAATACATAAATTCGCCTCTCTCTTCTCTTTTCGTGTGGGACACCGAGTCGTCCAACGACCCGATGAACCCTAGTGTCAGAATTTTTCAACCGCCTTCTACAAGTAACAGGCTTCTATTATGGTTGTGTAACGACTGCCGTCTAAGTGATCATAGACAGCAACCGGGACCCACAGCTTAACGTGCCATCCGAAACACGGAACCATATTACTTAGGGACAATCGGGAGGTTCAGCCCGCAATGTCCTAACCAGACTGGGAATAAATTCACAAAGTGATAAATATCTACTTTGTGGGTGACCCACCGAGAATCGAACCCGGAACCTTCTGCGTCGCACTACCATTGCGCCACATCGGTCGTCAAAAATTCGCCTAATGTATTGCATTTTGAATACTTTAACACCAAACGTACGGTCACTTAATTTCTCCTAACATACGGTCGCGTGAGCTACATCCATCCATCTTTCACTGCACTCACGGGGGTGTATCTCAGAAACTTGCAAGTTAATCACTGTATATTGCACCCATATATCATTAGGGGCAAATGAAGATGCCGAGAGTCCGACCGTGTTAATCTCTGGGAGATGACAGGAGGAAATGTTTAGGGACTATTTTCTAGTGTGATGCTGGCTTAGAATAGCATCGCTCTTTTTCTTTCATGTGGACGATGGTGAGCGGCGACAATGGGATTTGAGGGTTTCATGTTTATTGTAATTTTAGGTGACAGGCTGACAATTTCTCACTATAGTGGTACACAACATTAGTAAAACGGCGGTCCGCAAATATTTGTCAGACGTAGTGATAGCGTCTGTATCTTTACGGCCATATTATCGCTCTGCTTACTCCAGATTATGTAATAATATTTATACTTTATTTTTGAGAGCCAGATCACCGCGCAAAATAGTCTTACTAGTGACAGCAGTAAAAAATCTGTGTAATAAACTGCCTTTCAGCAGTTGATATTTAGTTGATGTAATTTGAAAAACGATAGTTTCTGTCCTTCTAAATATAACTTTTAAAACGGTATCTAAGTATTAAATTCGTATCTTTTAGATATCGTTCTATCTAAAAGCAATTTGTATTTTATTGCAGCGATTCAAATTTGTCCTAGGTATAAACTTTACGAGTATTGTGCTCAAACAAAGGCTTCCAATTTTATTGCATACCGTGTTTTCCTATAGGTAATATAATTTATGTTTATTACTAAAATAAATACGTGTAATTTTAAGTAGCAAAATTAGACATTCAAAATATTTTGCGACAAGAAAATGCAAACAAATATAGGGCTTGTAAGCGCCAAATCAATTTGCATAATTAAATAGTATAGTTAAGTGCGTACGCAATACGACACAGCTCGTATACATTTTGTATACAAAATTTCACTAAAAATTACAACGCAGAGCCTCTTGAACCGAGGACCTTTTTATTCGCATTCTATAATATTCAAATTTAGTACCTGTGGTTAATACTCGAATTTTCTCTGTAATACGGTCAGCAGAATACCTTGGTTAGAGCCTTTTATGTGTGCGAGCGCGCTGTGTGTGTAAGTACATTATGCATGTGTGTGGGTGTACGTACGTAGTGCGCATGCGTACGTCACGTGGCTGAAGAGTTTTCCAGACGAGCCATGCGGTGGTGAGTCATCCTAGGAGGTGGTTCAAGCGATGAGATGATGGGAGGGAATGTACGAAAAGAAAGTAAATCTAAAAATGTGCCAATAATTAGAAATCCATAGAACTATTTTATACAACCTATAATTTAAAGACAGACAGAAACACCTATAAGAAAAAACCTTTTTTTAAATCTTATCTTAAGCAGCGTTAAGTTGTTCATCATCCCACTTCTCCTGATAATTATCAGTTTCTGACTGAGAATGCGACTAAAAAGATTATGCATTGCATTTAGAGGCTAGGAAAATACAGTAAAGAGAAACTTTTTGAGTAGGACGGTCGGCTCGGGCTGGAGATTGAATCAAGGTTGGAGGATCTGCACGCTAAATTTTGGTCAATTAAAAGATCATCTTAGTTAAATAAATTTTTAAAAACGTCAAAGACGCTTCTGTTAATTGGCTCTAGCTAGACCCAATAGCAAAATACATGTATGGATTCTAAAAAGCTCTCATCACATCACTTCCTACACTCGCCATAGCCTTGAACCCTGGTAGTGTTGGAAATTTTACTGTCGCACCCAAAAACACTGTAGCTAAGCACTCACGAACAAAACAGAATTATTTATTAACTAATAAAATATGTTCTACTATCCAACTATTTAATAGTTTTCGTCAATACAAATTATATCTAGCCTACGCAGCACAATTTGCGTACTTAGTTTTAGTGGATTTTAAATTATTTTTATAGGTTTAGTCTAGATTAAAAAAAAAAAAACATCGATCAGTCATCTAGACTCTAGAATAAACAGGTTCCCTTAACAAAACTATATTCTCGTAGTAAATATATGGAAGTTTATGAATCATGTAAAGTAAGTACCTACGTAAGAAAGTAATGAGGTACCTTAGTATAATAAAGAGTTTTCGAATAATTATTATTTACTGACGTCAGAATTTACGTCAGCAATTTGCATTGTTTTAATGTTACAATTAGGTTACAATGCTTTGTTTTGTAAAATTCCGAACATTCATACGAACTTCCTGAAGTGATTCATTGTTGTTTGTATGTAAAATATAATTTGTGTAAATATTTAGTCGCCAGCTGTTATCCCTGATAATATTTAATTAAACTATTGCGTCTTAACTCTTTCTTCATGTACTTAGTCTGAGAAATATAGGGTGTACAAAATTTTGCTGCAAATATTTTATGGGGTGAATCAGCCCATGACACTGAAAAACTTTTCCCAAGAAACATAGGTCGAAATATGAAATAAATTTTTAGACCTCCTATACAGAATGTAGCAGCCGAGTGGGTCAACTTTACTGTATGGGAGGTCAAAAATCGTTTTTCATATTTTCACCTATGTTTCTTGGGGAAAGTTATTTAGTTTCATGTGCTGTTAAATATTTGCAGTTATATTTTTACACCTCATATAATTTGAGCTAATTCGGCTTAGCGTCTTCTTTATGAGAGCACAAATAGAACAAAAGACTTACACAATAGAAAATAATCGTTTAGAGATATCATTCATCGTCTCAAATTTTTTTTCCTCGACTATACAAGCTGTAAAAAATATACTTTTCAGTGTACGAGTCCCATATTGTAAGGCATTATAACCAGATTCAAATAAATGTTAAATCCACTGTATCTAATCTACTAAGTACTTGTGGTGGGAAAATACATAAATCTCTAATATATTACTGTGGGATAAAAGCATCCGACCACAAAGGATCTCCGGTCTTCGGTACGTTTTAATCTATACGTATACTCGCTTGGGAGCTGGTAATGTCTCTATGTTCTTAACTAAATTACTTGCATAAATCATATTAAACGTGACGAACGCTGGCGCCTGCACCAAAAACGACCCTCCATCTTAGTAAAGCACAACGATTACCAACTCTAACACGAGAGCGATTAGACGAAAAATCGCTTGACACTTCGGCTATCCGTAAAACGTGCAAGCGTTTCCATTATGACTCTTACGGTCCACAACTAAAGCACAAAATAGTTCGAATGCGAAGTGTAAAAGAGTGGTAGGAAATAATGCTATCTGCACGCGAGTTTTTTCGATAATAATTTTGTCGGATGACACCTAACCTAACCGTTTAAGCTTTCGGGCACAAATAATACAGAAATTTATAAAGCTGGCAATTAAAACTAGATAAGCAATTTGTTATATCATCTGCCAAGGAATAAAGACCACTGCGGTTTTTCTTTCTAATGTCATACTCAGAGAATCGTATCCAGCCAGAGTGCATTATAAATCTACTTACGTCTATCTACAGGGTGTAAAAAAATAGCTACAAATATTTTAAGGCGTGAACCAGCCCATGAAACTGAATAACTTTCCCCGAGAAACATAGGTCATAATATGAGAATATTATTCTGATCACAAAATTACCAACTAACCAAGTCAATTTGTATGGGCGACCGATGTGGCGCAGTGGTAGCGCGACTGCCTTTCACGCAGAAGGTTCCGGGTACGATTCTCGGTGGGTCACTCACAAAGTTGATATTTATCACTTTGTGAATTTGTTCCCAGTCTGGTTAGGACATTGTGGGCTGAACCACCCGATTGTCCGTAAGTAAGATGGTTCCGTGTTTCGGATGGCACGTTAAGCCGTAGGTCCCGGTTGCTGTCTATGATCACTTAGACGGCGGTCGTTACACAACCATGTCAGAAGCCTGTTACTTGAAGAAGGCGGTTGAAAAATTCTGACACTAGGGTTCATCGGGTCTTTGGACGACTTGGTGTCCCACACGAAAAGAGAGAGAGAATTTGTATGGGAGGTCCAAATTTTTTTTCATATATCAATCTATCTTTCTTGGGTAATGTTGTTCAGTTTCATGGGCTAATTCACTCCTTAAAATATTTGAAGCTAATATTTTTACACCTTTTATTTAGCCTATTGCTTGTCTACTGCCGTCTCTTAACATTCTTTACGATTTCCACATTTTCCGACAACAGATATTATATCTTCCGATCATCAGGCTGATTGCCTATCCAAAGAAAGTATTGCCTAAAAATGTACTTCATTTCAACATCTTTTAAGTCCCCATAGAACCTCTTGATCAAAAATTTATATGACACGAAAACGTAAATTGAAATCTTGTACCGATAAAATAAAGCCTTTTACTCATCTTGTTCGACTCAGAACAATCTGTTTCTTCCCATAGGGAAAGTGCAATTCAATGATTTACTGCCTCTAGATATTTTATGAGAATAGGTCGATAGGATCTTAATAAAATAAGATAAAGTTTCAGTCTTAGTCCGCTGAGATAGGTATGCGAAAAACTGAGATAAGTTATGTTAACTTAAACAAGATAGATGCATTTTACTCATGTTACAGAAATGACATACTTATAACTACCTAGTAATTTAATTTTTTAATCTTTTTTTTCTCTTCAAGTAGTAATTTTGACTACATGACCTATTATTCGTACTACATCATATAAACATGACTTATAAAAAGATAACTAATTAATTAAAAATAGCAACAATCTGCTGTCAAATGACACGAAGACCTTGTCTGTCAGAGTTCTCAACCGGCTAGCACTAGATGCGTTATAGAAAACCGTTCACTTTGAAATTGGTACATATAGCAGACACAGCTAAGTATGCCATGCCATGTGATGCCGGCTTAGAATAGCATCACCCCACATCCTTCCCGCGGGTGTCGTAAGAGGCGACTAAGGGACTTGAGGGTATTGGTGTATTACAATTTTTAGGCGACAGGCTGACATCCTGCCACTATAGTGATACACATGTTTTCTGAAACAACCTTGGAAAACAATCCTCAAAAATGTCAGAAGTGGCGATAACGACCGTTATTTTATGATCGTTGACGCTCTGCCTACCCCGCAAGGGATAAAGGCGTGATTTGTGTTGTTGTTGTTGTGTTGCTAAGTAAAAAGTTATGAAACTGTAAGCCTCCATAAGTACCAACTCTCCTGTACATTCGCCTCTATCTGTACATGTAGATATAGACACTCCATTAAGATTAGGAATTCATGTTACACCTGATACTTTAACTGAGATGACAATAGACCCGTGTGCCTGTGTGCGTAAACACGAAGTATGACTTGGATCAAAGAAGTGTGGATGTGGTTTTTAAGTATGTATAGATATGCCATGACTGAAGTTATGTGTAACGTAAGTTAATCGTTATTTACCTCAGAAATCATGTTTTTATATCGTAAATAATTTAATTGAAAGTGATTTAAGCTTGGAGCCTTTGGGTCCAAGTCCAATTAAACTTTAGATACTTCTTAGATAGACAATTTTTAAACTAATAATAAAAGCAACAATTGGCATAGTTGCTTCTGCCACAAGCGAGAATAAATATCAAACTCATCTACATCCAAACGCAAAACTCCTTTAAATATTTCAAGCGTACCTCTCTCTCTCTCTATTTTTCTTTTCGTGTGGGTCACCAAGTCGTCCAACGACCCAATCAACCCTAGTGTCAGAATTCGTACTTTTGGAGACCTAAATATTTTTTCATTTAGAATCCTACATACAACCCATTAAATTGTCACTTCAATTTTCTGCACTACAAAACTACGTCTTTCACTTTATCCTATAGGATAATCTCATTTCAGTCAGTTCTTGCTCCGTACAAATCCTTCGAAGCTTCTCGTCATCTTGGCATTATGACAGGGACGGGAAGAGGATGAGCATTGACAGGTGTGCCTTTCGTAAGTGCTCTTGTATTGACATTTGGGATCACGTTCGTACTTCACTTAGTTTCTATACTAACAAGTATAAGGGAAGCGCTGGAAAGTTCTATCATTTCAAGGCCAAAAAGGACCGGAGTAATCCAGTTATATACGTATAACAGGTATTTAGGCATTGCAGGTTATTAACTGTATGGAAAACAACAACAACACCCAAATATTGATTCTACTTTAAAAAGATTCATTCATTTTACGGCGTACAAAGGAAATAAATATTCTCTTTTTTCTGAAAATAGGTTAAAGGTGCTTGTTCAAAGTGCTTACAGTGCTTCTTACAAACAAAAGGTCGTTTTTCTTTTGTTTCTTTAAAACAACTTGCTTACTGGAACAACATTGTAATATTGAAAAAATACTCTACGAGTACTGCCCTTATATTTTATATGCGATACGCATTTAAGGTGACGGTCGTTGGACGACTCGGTGTCTACACGAGAAGAAAGATATTTATTTATGCAACAGGAATAAGCTAGCTGTTCGTAAGTGTAAGGGAAACCAGTGTGTATTGATCCTTTAAGATCTTAGAATATCACTCATGACATTCAGTCAATTACCGAACAAATTTTTCTGCCTCTTTTTGCGGGAGGGGAGCAACGTACAGCACACAACGAACAGCACACAACGAACATTTTACAACTTGACAACCACCTACAAACTGTCAGTTTTATATAACGTGCTGGGCAAATGGGCAGTAAATTCTGGCAGAGGGGTAAACCAGTATCCTTAGGATGAATGAATACTCTATGTTTAAGATTGGTTATTTGATTTGCTGATGGTACCTTCTACTTACCTTTCTCACTGCACTACAAAATAATAATTTGATGATGCCCTAAAGCAATAGCACCTCGAATTTTCAACGAGCTCACTAAGTAATCATCAACTATTACGGTGGATACCTCACGGAGTGTTTATAGACCTTGTTACGTTTCTAAGATACACCCTTCCCAATATAAAGGGCGATTTAATCCTCCCTACCGAAGGGATTGACTCAGTCTACCAATTTTGGGTTCGATAACAATTTTGTTTATGTTGGATTTGATTTCAGGAAACTTTGTAGGCTTCAGGATTGTCTGTTTGTTTTTAAAGCGGCCGTAATGTAAACCTTTTGATATGAAGTACTCGCTTCAACCTTTTAATGGCTTCGTTATAATAATACCATTTTCCGTCTAATTTCGGGTCATTTGTAGCAAGTACTTACAAACGTGCCCTAGTTACACATAAATGGGGAATCCGTAGAGAAATCCTTTTCTAGAACTTTCTAGAACTCTAGCAATTCAACATCTAGAAACTTCTCGGAACTATTTGTCATGTAAGACCTCGACTAATGGATTACAAGTACCAGGGTTGCATAGAATGTGTGTAGCTGTTTGTAGCCGGAGTGCTACGTGCTACGGCTACGGCCACTAGTAGCCTGGGGCAGCATGTGTTCTGATTTACTGCCTACGGTGCTACGCGTATATGCACTGTAGATGCTACGAGATGCGTTTAGTAGATTTCTGTGTTCTGTTTTTATCACTTTGATTTACTCCTCTTTCTTTTTGACACCAAAATCTAACTCTATCTAAATAAATGATGATTGAGAAAAAAAGTTTCATATTAGTAAAAAGTTTATACTATAATACCTGTATCTATCTTAAATACAAGTCACTAAGGAAATCTATTTAAAAAATTTTGAATGTCACTGAATTCCAGTTTCAAATCGAACGTTCCTCGACACAGTCCAAACTATCTACAGTATGTACCTGCATTTCGTGCGTATGAACCTATTACGGAGGATATCCTCGATAACACGTATTCCTGGATATTTGTGTACTTTGGTCCTCGCTATTGCAAATTTTAGGTACGACTCTACAATTTGGACAGTTGTCTCGCACTATAATTACACAAAAATACATCTGATGGAGCCAAGATTCCAATTTTTTTTTACTTGGATATTGTTGCATTGTTTGTAAATACTTGCTTTACTTTCACATAGACGTCGACGTCTGCTAGGTAAATACCTTTTCGTTAGCTCAAACTTACCCCTTTTGACTATAATTTCGGTTAGTACCTATTGACTCTTCTGTACCTTAACTTTCACGTATTCTATGACATTAGCAACTACCTACATCGCCTATAGCACGTTTCGCCGGATGTTTGCGCAACGCATCATTAATACACCCCGCACTAACGGACGTGGATAGTTTATTGATTTCCGGTTATTTATTTGATCTCGAATGAAATATTTCAATTTTCGAACCAACGTGTGGTAAGGTGTTTGGTATTCTGGTTTGGGCTAGACTGAATTTGTTATGAGTGTCTGGCAAACCACTAATATTAGGCAGAAATATGATTTAACTAGCTTTTGCCCGCGACTTCGTTCGCTTGGACTTCAGGTTCGTCCCGTCTTCGTATAAGCTATAGCCTATGTGTTATTCTGATGTATAAGCTATATTGTGGTAAAGTTTCATTCAAATCCATTCAGTAGTTTTTACGTGAAAGAGTAACAAACATCCATACATCCATACTTACAAACTTTCGCCTTTATAATAGTAGTAGGATATCGAATGTGTACTATGCTACACTTGATTTAAGGTTCCGTGGTTACTACTACTTCTACAGCCACAACAGTCCACTGCTGGACATGGGCCTCCCCAATTGAGTGTATTGCCATTCAAACCACGCTTGGCAGGCGGATTGGCGAGCGCAGTGCAAGATACTGTAGATATTCACAGGGAACGCTGCTGCCCGTTGCCTGGATACATCCCTTAGTCGCCTTAGGTTCCGTGGTTGCCACCACTAAAACTATACACAAGAACCAAACCGTACTTAAAAGACCGTTTAAGTATATGTGAAATAGGATCATAATCTGAAGTTACGCAAAGCTGTTTAAAAACGTAAATGCCATAATGATCAGTACATCAATAATCGACGTCATTTCTCCCTGTAAACACAACAAAATGTACCATACACACCTAAACAGCCCCATACAATCCTATAACGGCCTATTCTGCAAAAATAGGGTGTTCTGATAGCCTTGTTTTACTCGTCGTTGAAAAAGGTTGTGTCCACACTTTCCCGTGACTGCCGGACACCCGCGACCGTTGACCGTCACGCGTTCACCGTCATAAATATCTCGTTACGTGTTCGCCGCCTTAAAAAAAACGGGTAAGCACGTGTTGGGTGCGAGCGGAAATGAGGGATCAGTGAGATGTTTAAATCAAATGTGAAGATACACAGGTAATAAATATTTTATTGGTTTTGTGAAGATTTTCTGAGATCAAATTGTAATTACCCAAGATTTCAAAGACTTACTTTCTGTAGGTGGGTAAGTATTAAATTAAAAGTTTCTTAGACAAGCTTTGACTGGTGTGCATACCTCTGGTGAAAGATATGGTGTGCATACCTCAAAACTATCGTTCATTCTCTTTGCTTTTATCCCGTTCTCTGTCGGAGTCGGCTACCTAACCTAGGGGATTTGACGTGGAACCATGTTTTTATACAGCGACTGCCATCTGATCTCTGCAACCCGAAGGCCAACCTGGCCCAAATCATAGGTTAAGTCATATTCAAATATCATCTGAATTCAAATTTTATTTGAATGTGGGTTTGATCATGATGTGTTTCCTTCACCGTAAGAGCAGTCGATAAATGTACGTGAGTAAAATCACAGTGGTATATACCTCAAAACTATCGTTTACTTACATTATAATTTTTGTAGTAAACTATTGAAAACATGTGCCATATTTGCTTAGAAAACTGTTGATCCCTAAAGTAATGTCCATGTTTTTGTAGAACCAACCAATATACGAAACTTTCGCAATCATGGATGGAAAAACACGCTCAATTTTCTGGACGTAGGTAGTTTTAGTAACGCGTTGAATTGTAAATATGTTCAGCTTTTGGATTGTCTAAAAACTTGTTATTAGTTGAGGAAAAAATGTTAGTTTATATTCATACAAATCACATAGAAAACTTTATAACATAGTTTTGATAAAAAAAAGTTACAAATTACCTTTTACAGTGGCGGCTGGGAATGGTATTGCCATACTCATCACGCTTAGCAGACGGATTGACAAGTACAGTGCACGTTTTTGCATTCACAAGGAACGCAGCGTTATAAATCTGTGGCAGCGGCCTACTACTTGGATCATTATCCCTTAGCAGCTTTTTACGACACCCGCAGGTAGGATTGAGGTGATGCTATTCTTCGCCGGCACCACACTGAAATTTTCTACTTCTTCTTATTCTTTGTGTGTCGCGGCGAATAAAATTTATCGGACCAATAAGTTGCATCTACTGATTGTAACTAAAAGACACGCGCAAAATACCGCAAAAGCATCGCCACGCTTGAAGAGACTCCAAGAAGTCACGCTTTTGTCCCGTGGTCACAAAATGGCTCCCGGGGGAGACGCAAGATTAACGTCTCACGTCTGTCCTCAGGCCTAAATCACATTAAGGCCCCTCACTCTTTGTTTAATGCCCCAGAAGTGCGTCTCCGATGAGACAGTGATTTCAGTTACCTGTTTTTTGTACTTTCTTGTCAGATAACACTAGAGAAATTACTTTAGTTTTGTTTGATATCATCTTGACATTGGAAAAGTCGTGCTCTACATTTTCTTTCGCAGCGGATTATGTTGATTCATGAGCGAAATTGCTTGCTATTTAGTATAAGGCACAGATTGACGAAAGTGTCATCAAAAATGCTTTTGTATTAGGTATTCCTTTAAGAAATCATAATCATTAACATTCACATTATGAAACAATGTATCTTCTGTTCAACTTTGATATCCATTATCGTTATCATAACTCAATTTTAAATAATAAGTTAGTTCAGGTGAACTAAACAGAGGCAATTGGCATAATATCAAACATCCAGATTTGAGTTTTTTTTTAAATTAAAATGTAAAATGGCCTACTCTCAATGACACGAAATCTAACACGGGCAATAGAGCTAATGTCCCTGGAGCTAGTAACAGCGACCCTTCTCTCCTAATTATAATGACAGATAACCATCAGTCAGCCCTCAGCGCTCATCTTACAGCGGCTAATAAATTTACGAAGCACCTTAATGAGGTCAAAGGTAAATGGTAAAGGTCTATCCCTGGGTCCAACAGGGCACCGCATTTGGGTTTTAAATTAGTTTTGAGGATTTAGGCTGGATTTGGAAGGCCTGAATTTTGTTGCTTTTACGTCTTCTTTGGACGCATATCTTTCGTATATTACTGTTTATTTCATTTATTAACAAATAAAGATCATACCCTTTAGGCACATAAAGTCTACTTTCCCAAAATGACTACTTCCTAAAATTACCACTTTACCAAAATGACTACTTTCCCAAAATAACTAGAGATTTTAAAGAAACGCTTGCCATCTTCAGTTACTAGGTAGGTTACCTGTATAATTTCTTTAAATTTAGAAGATTGGCTTTTAGATAAACTATAGGGCTCCCAATCCCTATAGAACTAGCCGTAGGCGACTACGAGAGGCAGTAAGCGTCACATTTCACTAATAATTTACTGTACGCTCAAAGTTTCATGTTTTGTTGACATCGTCGGTCAAAAGCGTTGTGAGAGTCGCAAATGAGGTCCGCTAGAAATTGCGGTCCCCCGAAATTGGATAACTTTCATTACTCAAAAACAAGAGAATGAAATGTTCATCGTTTGTCATGTTTCAGTTTCTTACTCATATTTTGTTAAGTATTATGGGAATTTACGGACCAGTAAATTAATACTTACGTAAATAGTATTCAATCAATCAAAGTAACAAAGGTTAGTAATTTCATTTGGTTCCGAGTTCGGTGGCCATACTTTGGACAAACCAAAATAAAATCAATTTCAAAACCGAAAAATAAATTAATTAATTTTTTATTTTATTTTAGTAAACCACTAATTCCTGTATTTAACTAGAGCGATTCCTAGTTTGAAACCAGTTTGTTCTCTCAAGCTATGTGTTTTCAGTCGCTATCTCATTAACATATCAACAATTGGATTAAGAAGTTAGACTCGGAATAGTTTTTATTCAATTACTTAGGCGAGACAGTTACTAAAGAGCTAAACGAAGCCACAAATTGAGAAGTAGTTTTATTTTAACCAGGTTTTACCTGGACAATGTAGAAAAAGACTAAAAGCCCTAAAAGGAATACAGTCAGGGCTAAGGCGGGTGGTAAATTTAGAGTATTGCTCAATTTCTTCGTGAATATACTTTCTTGTTGTAAAATGAGGAACGATAATGAGTAGTGAGGTAGTTAAAGTAATTGTGGGACTTCAAATAACTTTACCTTTATTAAATGTCATTTATAGTATTGCTCAATTTATTCGTGAATATACTTTCTCGTTATAAAAGAAGGAACGATAATGAGTAGTGAGGTAGTTAAAGTATTTGTGGGACCTCAAATAACTTTACCTTAAACTTTATTAAATGACATAACATAAGTATACTAAATCCCTTAAGAATACAAGTATCGTGTTGTCACTGTGTTGCTCAAAGTTGACGATACGTGACAAAAATTCTTAAAGAAACTTTTTTCTTAATTATAATTGAACCCTTTTCAAACTATAGCGATGCTTCAGTCAATAATAATGATACGGTACGTAGGAAGCGGCTCTCATTTTGTTTGAAAATTTATACCAATCAGAATACCACGTACCTACCCGCGTACTGCGTAGATACCACTCAGATTTGAATAGAACCTAATAGGATTCCTCTTTTTATAAACAAAAAACCTTCTACTGAAAAGTTCTATAAAGTTACCGATTGATTCTGTGACCGTACGTTTCATTCGGCTCAAAAAATAATAATTGCTCACCGACCACCAACGGAAGACACCCACCTGAAAAGAGCAGACACTTCATGAATATTCCGAAATGCTTTTAGCGAAAGTTTATTGAAAGAAAGAGGAAGGTAAAGAGAGCTACATTGAATAGGATGTCTCTTTAAGTTACTGTTAATGTAGTACGAGTACTAGTGCCACACAAAAATAAGAAGATGAATATAGTAATTTAATTTAAATTGAGTGGAACTAAGATTTTTATTTATGTTTTGAACAGTATAAACTAATACAAGTAACAAACCAGCACATTAAATTGAACAAGGTTTCTTAAAATCATTAGAAAAATATTAACTTTTTGTTACAAAGTTAATACAAACAAAACAAGGGGAAAAAATTCACGCCACCGATGGGATGGGATTTGAACCCACGTTACCCGAGTATTCGAAATTACTATATTGTGAACATTTCTACAAAATAGTATTTTATTGTATTAATTAGAATAGAATAAATGTTTATTTGGTTCTACAGTCATACACATATATTTAATTGTTTTAAAAAAAAGGTAGGTACTATGAGAACAAAATGTGAACAAAAATGTTTAGTTTTCTGTCTTGAAATGTTATTTAAAAAAACTTTACACTAATAAGATCTTTTTAATTATTCATTGCATGGATGTTTGAAAGACCTGTCAATTCAATCTCTATGCCGTCACCGTAAAGTATAAAGTTGCGTATATTTACTTCTATTGTAAAACGAGGTTAAGATAATATTATACATTCGTTTAAATTGGAAATGTATGTTCCTTCTACGAACACCTGGCGAAGTACAAGTCATTTGCAAAGCAAATAGACAAAAAGACTGAATATTTTATCAAAGTACGCCTTCTTTTCGCGTTGTATTTTCAAAGTTTTAGTCTAAAAGTAAGTATGAGCTTTTTGTGTGTTTTGCATATAAAGCGAGCCGTGTTGAATAAGAAAATAATACATAGCTATACTTTTAAAATGACCAGAGATTGAATCGTTATTATTTATTATTATTTATTATAATTATGAAAACAAAGTAAAGCCATGCCATATCATACAAATATTAGATGTTACGTTTCCATAAAAAAATAAGACTGAATTTTAACCATTCGGTCAACGCTTACTTAGATTTAACATTCATTATTAAATTCAGTATTACATTGATAAGTAAAACTAGTATGGCCTTTTAATCTTCGCGCCTTGAAACGCGTGTCATGTGCGAAAGTTTGTAAGAAAAGCATTATGGGGTCAATGAACTTTTATCCACGTTTATTTGGTTTAAGCCATGTTCATATTTATACACAACTGTATATGAGTTGGTGAATGACTTAAGCACACTCCACCATCCCTTATCTTTCCACCCTGCTGATCAGCTCATCTCATATTTACACACGGTTCTGCACACACGCTTAATTATATCCTCTTATTATCGGAAGGTATTATTTTTTCGAATATTTTGTGTGACTTGCACAAATTTCTTATATAAATCTCAAGTGTGTAGTACAAGTTTATTGATTTTGCAGACTGTGACTAATTTCAAAAACTCTAAAGCCCCAAGACCCAAAAATTCAGATTTCTTAGATATATACCTACTCAAAATACAAATCAATAAAAATCGTACAATACGATACTTTCTGAGGAGAATAGTATGATTTGAAATCTACCAAAGTAGGCTACTACGCCACGCTGTAGACGTCGTAGCATTCTACGCTACGGTATCAAGTGCTACAGATTGTCAAATAGGCTTGTTTCCTCACAGGTCAAATGAGCTACTTTTTAAAACGATCTAAAACGGTATTTTGTTTGAAAAGCCAGAAATATTACGTCAAGTATTAGGATGGCGTCAAAACACTTACTTTTATATAATTTTTCTGTTTATTAATTCAAACATTGAATATTTCGAAAAATTATGAATGAAGTCCGAAGTATTTTTGGACAATAGTTTTAAGCGTACAACTGTTATATTTTTTTAATGACCCAGGAAAATAGCGAATTACTCTGATAACTCTACTCATTAAAAGAATAAAACCTAATAATATTTTTGGCTCTTACTTACTCTACTTCTTTTTTATTTACTGGTCATTATTTTAGACAGTTTTCATCAAAATATTCCAAAACAGTTCTTCATCACAAATGACTAATACTCGCCCCCCGACTCCGCTAATGACTGGCGCCATCTGACGGCAATTACCAGTGCGTGCTTTGGAAAAATACGTCTTCTAATTGTTTTTTATAACGGCAACACGTAAACGCAATATTCTACGATGTGACGACTGATGGGAAAATAAGTACACATGATAATACAGTGTATTTTGTTAATGATTGTATAACACTTTCAGGGCGTTCTCTAGACTCAAAACTGGACCACTTTTCCAAATAACTTTTTTTGGCGAACAAAAAGTTTGATCCCCTGGTACTGACCCTGGCAGCAACAACATTTCTATGAGAGAAAAAAACAGAAGGCAAAAACAGTTACCAAAAGGTAATGTTCAAGATCACATCTATAACACAACAGGATTACATGCCCTGGATTTATACAATAGTTCACCCAAACATTTCAATACTCTACTGTAATAACGTACAAAAAATACGATTCATAAAATCTCTAAGTAATCCTGAGCTTGAAAACGCAGCTTTATCTGTATTATCCACCCAAATAACGATGATACGCGCAACACAAGGCGGGGTTTACTAGAAAATGTGTCCTCTCTTTATCCGCATATGAATGCGCAATTTCATACATTTCATTCCATAGAATTAAGACTGTGACGGTTAATTTACTGAGAATAAAACGAACAAGGTAACTGCAGTGAGGAATATTCATCATCATCATCATTTGGCCTCTTACGTATATGAGAGATGATTTAATCAGTGTCTGAGGCAAAACCTTATCCGCAAGGCGAGGGCGCAGTTTCCTCTCCAAAGACACTGCGTTGCCTGGGACACAATTATGAAAAACGCAGGGTTGCCCAGGATCTGCGCCACTCTCTCGGCCTCTTTGGCTGATTCCACAGGAACGACTAGTCGCTACGAGGAATATTAGGCGCCTGTTAATTTGTTTAGAGCAAACTCATGTCCCGTCACAACAACGTACACTTATTTGGCGTTCTCAGCGTTCTACAACTTTATAGGTCAAAAACTTAACAACTTCCTCCGAGAAAGATTTATTCACACTTAATTGAATACATAACATGATCTATAAAAAGAACTACGTCACGTCAAGGAAGGAAAAGTGTAGAGATATTCCTGTATAAAGAATAACTTGACTGCATGACGATCATTCCCAAAGCCCTCTCTTCATGACAAAGACCTAACATTCCTGCGGAACGGTTTCCTTCAAATCCGGATTACATCCTCATTTTTCCACAAAATGTATTCTGTATTTATCGTTGCTGACCGGCCGCTTTTTACAATAGCCGCTTTGTATCTCTTGAATTCTTAACTTGGGCCTGTCCCAGTTTGGCATAGTATCGATTCGTCATCAGAAAAAAAACACACAAAAAAGAAAACCAAAAATACAATGACTGCCGGTACTGAGTATCGAATACAATGGTATTTTAAGGTCTAGAACAGGCCGCTAGCGATAAAATAATAAAATATCTCGAATAAAATGTCTCGATTTCTCACAGCTTGCACATTATTGACTGCCAGTCTAGAGGCTTTAGGTGGATTGTAGCAGAACTAAAATTTTTGATAAAAATGGGTCTATGCCTCGGTCAGCCTAAGCCTCTGACCGTCCGTGTCGACTTAAAAAGAGCGGCCGGTAGCGACTGGATCGAAAAAAGGAGAACGTGCATTGTCGCGTCAAGGAGGCCTTCCACTAAGTGGACTGTTATTGACTGATGTGCTGTGTTGATGATGAGGTGTGTGACAAATCACAACACTTATTTTATGGGTGGCGAACCGGACCTGTGGCAAAGCAGCCTAGCTTTTTTATTCAGAATATTACGCTGAAAGGTTTTTGTACGGGATTTTTAGAATTTCCCCTTGGCGTAATGAACTAAGAAATAAGGTTTGCAGGTAAACGATAAGCTGAATTTAAAAGTATATTGGAGTCGGCATTTGGGATGAATTAAAAAAATAGCCTAAATTCCTTCGGAGACTTAGAAAAGGGACTATCCATTTATTGTCTAAAAAAGTACGTACCACCTTACTACATAATTGCAACGTTTCAAGTTAGCAGAGGTCATGTATGTTTGTTTTTTTATTACCACAAAGCACCTGAAAACAAAATATTGAAAGTAAATAGCTTTCCAGAGCAAATAAACTTTTATTAATCTTTTTATTTTTTGGTTTTTGTTTTGCTTCGTGTTGACCGTTCCGCGATAAACAATTTCTATGTTTTCCGGACCCGGAAGTGCCGGACGCGGTTGCTATCGGGTGTCGTTCACGGTTACGCTTGCGTCGGATCCAAAATATTCGCACTGAACGGCAGGTAGACCAAGGTTTTACTCGTATGAAGTATCCATAACTGTAGTTTTATGTTTGGCCTTTGCAGCCACCTGCAGATACCCAAGTTTACTCGTGATCATGACGCTTGCACAACAGCGTCGAAATATCGGAAGCTCAAAACAAAATATTTTTTCAGTAAGAACCAACTAAATTATAACTATAAAGACTGTAGGTAACCACAGTATAGTTCACAATTTTAAACAGCAAACAATTTTAAACAACAACTATAAATAAATTTAGAAACCTATGAAAATTAGGTAAGGTTTTAATGTAATAAAATAAAGTTAAATAAGGAAGCATTCGAGATGTGGTGTTGGAGGAGGATGCAGAAAATAAGCTGGACTGATAGGAAGACGAACGAAGACGTCCTTAAGACGGTAGATGAAAAGAGAAGTTTGTTAAGAACCATAGAAGACAGAAGAGGAATGATGATGGTACACCTGATACGATACGATAATTTCCTGAAGAACATCGTTGAAGGGAAAGTAGAATGCAGAAGAGGCCGAGGTCGACCAAGGCGAAATTACTTTGACCAAATAAAAGAAAAAGTTAATGTCGTGTCGTATCAGGAGGTCAAATCTCTGGCGGAGAGACGAATAGAATGGCGGTTACTCCACCGACAAGAGCTGGGCTCTTATATCTAAGAAGAAGACATTAGGTAAGCATTATTTACGGTCGGTATAGGGTATGTTTACAATTTTCATTATTTATAGATGTTACATAAATGAGCAGACCTATGTAGGTAGGTAGTACGTTAGTTGAGGCGCCAAAGTACTATGGTTTCTTGGTAATGCATTAAAGGCTACTTGCCTATTAGCAATACGCATACCTAGAATGGTATTTTTTAATTTATTACTTATCTTACTACTTATAGTACTTATCACTAACACATTAACTTTTATTACCACTTTTATTAGAATATTTAAAAAAAAACCTTTAGCATATCTTTATCAGACTTCATAGTTCATACTGCAGTGAAAATTACTGAGCCAAACTTTTATAATATTAATTAATATAATTTTATAAATATAATTTAGGATATTGAATAACAAGAGCAACGCAGCACACCGTTAAATAGAGGGAACTTGCCGCAAAACAGCGGGGGTTATAATAAATAAAAAATAATAAGAAAACTTTCCCCATCATAGTATGCAGGCCTCACAGGGAGATGGCGATTCACCAATTTTTATTATCTCAAAGAAAACTATTCCTTCATGAGTCTTGAGGTAAATGAAAATAGAGTCGCTTTTTGCTTAGCCGGGACTGGTTAGAAGTAAAAGCGTGTAGGTAAATCATGCGATGCATCCTTAACATTCACTTTCGTGCCACAAGAGTTCCGAAAGAACAATCACTCAGTCTGTAATCTCTTAGGATTTACTCCGGAGCGCATTTTCAACGCGCCCTCCAGATAGTGTTACTCCCTTGTTTTAAAAAAGTCTGCCTGCAAGAGATAAGGTGTTCAACGTTCAACTCCCCTAAAATGTCATTCAAGTTTGAATACGCATTAGAATCTATATCCGTATTAAAACGGGATTTTTCGTCGTTTTTTTCCGCAATTTTACTTTGTAACAAAGAGCGCGCGAAAATTATAGTGCACTCATCAACACTTGCTCTATCGACACCCGTCAAAACCGCAACGGCGCCCCTTTTGACGCGGAACGTCTCGCCAGCCATGTTGCCATTTTGTTTTGACACTTCACTTTAATCACTGTGTGAAAAACAAAAACGCAAACAGCCCCGTTCTCGTTTCGAAAAGAGCAGTGTTTTACCGAAGGTAGGTAAGTACGAAATGTGACGCCTTTGTACAAATGAACGAGGCTTTCAGGCTCCTAATCCTTTTATGCCTGTATTATTTTTGCTCCTAAAACCACTAAAACAACACCCAATTTCAATAACAAAGAGAATGAACCTAATGAATACATCATTTCCTGAAACAAAGCTCAAACATTACCTACGCTTAATAACCTTTCGATGGCGACACGTACCATGCCAAAAACAATACAAACCGGCGATAAATTTTAATTACATTTGGCAAACCAAACGTATCGTTTCACGCGGACGGTGTTATTCAAAAATTATGACAGCACATCAACGATTTATAACCGATTTCCTGATAACGGAGCGTGCATTTAAATCGCACGTTCGATTATCAGTGTCGCAATGGAATAATCGATGTGATTCAATAATACGAATGAATGAAATTAATACGTCTGCACTGGGCTTTTGTTTTGTCGTACAATCGTCTGCGAGCGGAAAAGTTGATTGCAGGTTATTGAAAGGAACTTAGCACATTATTGGATGCTTGTTAAATGTGTTGTGCGTATTGATTTGACAGAACTGCACTTTTATTTTGCAAATGGAAGCATACCTACAGATTATATTGCTTATAACAGAAAGAGCCAACCATCCATTATACAAATGAATGACATATTGTGACAACCGATATTACTCGTATGATGCGGTGACGCGACGTGTTCATTAGAAGTAACCCGCAATTGTATGGGATTGGGTTTGGTTTGGAAAAAAAATACCCATTTCCTTTTCATTTGATTACCAGACCAGTAAACCACGCGGTAGAGTGACAACTGCCTTAGAATAGGATTCAAAATATAATAATTACATAATTATACCCCACAATACAGAGAGGCACATATTCAGCAGTAGACTACTGTGGCTGGTAAGTTATTGGAAACATGATTCTCAGAATATTGAAGTATCCTTAAATTCCGCACATAATCTCAATCTCATCATCCCCTTTTCATCCTCCGCTTTGAAAGACATCCCAAGTATCTCTAATAATCTGTATCACGAACTAGGTCGCAAGTGCTTCGAGTGACAACGTGCTACGATACACTATTAAACTGAGCTTGTTAGCAGTTTGTTCAGAGTTGCCAGCTATGGGCGGGTCATATTTCAACTCAGAGACAACTTTTGATAACCTGGGTAGGTAGCCGCTTGTAGTGTGGTGGCCAAGAATAGCAACACCAGCAGTGTTCCCTGGTACTGCGCTCGCCAATCCGCCTACCAAGCGTGGTGAGTAAGGCATATTCTGCCCAAATGGGCGGCCCATGTCCAAGAGTGGACTGTTGTGGCTATAGTAGCAGTAGGCTAGGTGCAACTTGCTGTTCTTAGTTACATAATGCAATCATTTACATCGATTTATCGTCAACTTTTTGCATTAAATATAATTGTTTTAGAGTGTTGTTATATGTTTTTCATTTAATTTATTAGTTCATATTTTGAAGTTTACGCTCGTCAACGCTCTGCCTACCTGACTAGGGATGTAGTACGTATGTATATTTTGAAAACCAAACCAAACCTCATAATTATCATATCGTTTTTCCATTTCAACGGTCCCGCGTATGAGCGAGTAATTAAACACTACTTTGTTGGTTTTACGCGTGCCATGAGCACTGATTGTGTTGGGGTTTCATAAACAACCATGGAACTGACACAGCATGTTTTAACTGATATGGGGATGTGTTTTGCAACTTCTGTGATATGTTTTTAAACATCGGTTTGTGCGTACTTTTTTCTGAAGTTTGAAACCTTCGCTTGCAAAATACATATTTAAAAATACTTTTTTTTTTTAATTTAATGCTTATTAAAAAATATGTGGTGTAAATATTTTTACATACATACATATATCACGCCTTTATCCCTTGCGGGGTAGGCAGAGCGTTAACGGCCGTAAGAATACGGTCGCTATCGCCACATCTGACATTTTTGAGGATTGTTTTCCAAGGTTGTTTCAGAGGACATGTGTATCACTATAGTGACGGGTTGTCAGCCTGTCGCCTTAAAATTGCAATACACCAATACTCTCGAATTAATTATTTTTATATCCGTAAATTATTACACAGATTCTTTTGAACACGTTTAACAAATTGAGTAGGCAGCTTACCCAAAAACTTCGCGTAAGAACTTGAAACACCCGAATAAATTAAATATTTCGAACACATCTTAGAGTTGGGGGATCTTTACAAGATAAACGGGCATTAGCTAATCCGGGGGCGGGCGGGCAGTAACTCAGCTGGGCAATATTGCTCATAGACCGACCTTAATGAAATAAAATTAGCATACAACAAGATTTATCTACGAGGAACCATCTCGATAGAGGCGGTGGGAGGTTTGCCACCGAAATTGATAACCAGTTGGCTTGACTGCAGGTTTTTTGCACCTATAGATGGTAAGAATTATCACACACACACACACACACACACACACACACACACACACACAAATCACGCCTATATCCCAGGTGGGGCAGGCAGAGCGTTAACGACCGTACAATTACGATCTTTGTCGCCACGTCTGACAATATTTGAGGGTCGTTTCAGATAAGTCATGAGTAATGATTATCAATCACAAAATAATGAGTTGAGTAGGTAGTTGCAGCAATAAAATGACCTGATATTGAAGCCCAATGATGAATAAATGACAATGATAGCCCAAGCGACGACCACTGTAGTAGTAACAAAAACCTTCACACCGCGCCCAAAAACCCGATTCTGTTGAAGAATCACAAACTATTTCTAACCACGACTTAATAACTTCTGCAATGATTTTCATTAGCTTAAAATTACTTAACTGTTCTAATATTTGCTAGAAAGTCGACAATCAAGGTTCGAAACCACAAGCATTCAAATAAAGATTTTTGAAATTCTCGGGGTTGTAAATTATTTGCTTCAAAAAGTAATGTTTCCTTGTTGCATTAATGTATTTGGATACAAAAGTAGGTCGTGCTTATATTGAGGCGGCTTTTCTCGCTGTTTCCTTAACTCCTTAATTCTTTTCAGAATAAATTGTAAAGGCCAACTTAATCTTTTCAAATTAGCAGACAAAGGAGCTCTCCACAATGGAATACTGAACAGCAAGTTAGTATCTTTTTAAATATCATTAAAAAAAATTATAAGAGAAAGAGAGATCAGGTTCACGTACGGTAGTGACTACATTAGGTTAAAATTGCACCACGCCGTAGCAAGAGCGTGCATCCCAAAACAAATATAAAGGAAAAATAAAAAAATTGGCAGCAACGCACTCGCAAAACGAATGTACGTACATACTGCATATTAACACCTACATAGGGGGGTAGCCAATTTCAAACATAGCACTGAAGTTGCAACTCGTGGCCTTACCTACATTTTAATACAACACTGAGGGTGTTACTAATAGCAAAAAAAATTTTTTTGGAAATAAACCTATGACCTAGCGCCAATAATAGTATCTAGGTATAAGTATTTTGTTCAGCAAAGCTAAGCCAGACTAGGTCATTTCCTTAGAGAGCTACTCAGGTTTTCATTATTCAGAGCGACTAAGGTCTTATACCTCATCCTCAATAATACACTCTTTGGGGACGTAGTTGTCTCATTACTATAAGTGGTTTATAGTGGAAACAAAAGCCTAATCGCATTAGTGTGTACGAAGCTTTACAATTGAGATAAATGGGGGCTGAAAGCTTTTGCCAATTTTGCAATTTATGCCATTTGGAAAGCCTTTGGGATAGAGGTTTTCAGGTAGATAGGCTTTTGGTAAACCGTTTAGCAAAGCGATGATTTAGAAAAGTTAAACGAAATTAAAATCTTAATCATTATTATCAAGCAGGTATGTAATTTTGTATTAAATAGTGCTACCGCAGCGCCTACTTTTGGAAGTTTTCAACAAAGAAATATATGACAAAATAAACGCATTTCGATACAGACCAAAGAAAGTGTTACTTTATAAACATCTACCCCCACTTTGATTGCTATCATTATCATTCATCACAGTTCTATGCACTAAAAGGTGTTACTGCAGTTCAATCGCTTGTGAAATCGAAAATTATGACCGATACGGTCAGAGGCAGGCGCAAGTGGTGAATTTACGTTCAAACGCTGCCAAGAGAGGATCCCCACTATGAATATGAATGAGATAGATCTGTTTTAAAGTTTACTCGTCCGGCGCTATTAAAACGTGGTAAATGAACACGCTTAGTATGATTGGCTTTTTTATGGCCATATTTGTTAAACTCGTTAGAATAGTTGGCACGGAAGTTTTATTTTTCGAGAAGTGAAATAGTTTGCGCCATAGCCATACATAGTTACTATAAAACTAGGATAACGCATAAAAGCAGAAATAGACTTTACTTATTTTTCATTAAATAAGGAACTTCAAATAGATAAATCCGGGAGTCTACAGAAACTGGAAACCCACCTCCCACTCCTTGAACGAATTTCTTCAACGATAGTCGCGGCTTCAAAAGCAGCAAAACAATGGACAATCATCAACACTCTCATACAATGGCTACCTGACGCAAGCATATTCCGCGCCCCAGCATTCCGCGATCCTACCGACTGCGCCAACGTTTTCAGCTCACGAGTCTTAATTGGGCGATTAGACCATTGTTCTAGACCCTCCAAATCTTAGGGGCGCATAATTCATAGGAGATCCTCCCTTTTATCTCCAAGATGTCCCATTCACTCAGAATTTAATTTCATTTTCACCCTCTCGTTGAGTGAATGAAAGAATGACCGGATGACTTCTCTGTCGCGAACTTAAGATGTGGGATTGAGGAGGGTAGATTGAATGTCCTTTTGAAAAAAAAGCTATTGTGTGAATCGCAGCGGTTAATAAACATCGAGTTAAGATATTTCTTCGTTGCTGTTCACTGTTTCTTTTTTTAACAATTTTTGGTCGAAACTAGGAGACAAACGGAGATAATTGTGCTTTTATTAAAAATCTCAGAAGATCGTTTTTCCTTTATAGAAATTACTAACTGTCTACTATTATAAAATCCCTAGGTTAACTGTGCAGCAAACCTTCTTACAAACTACGCTAGTAGTATCTTATATAACTTAAGTAAGTCTATAACCTACCATTTATCTCGATTTGCATATTACTATGTATTAACGTAAGCAAAGTTCAGAACATCGAAAACTTCCGTCAAAGGATTACAAATTTCCACCACTCAAAGTTAACCAATTTATATGCTTAAAATTTACTAATTAAAATCTGAACTGCTTGTGGTTTGTTTGGACCTAATGATGTTATATGAACTTGATGTTGAAATGAAATGGTGTCCCGTATGAAATTAATGGTACAGAGAGATACAACACACTATCTCATCAGTCTATAGTAGTATTCTGCTGGACGAAGGCCTACCCCAGGCTTAGGTACGATCTCACGATTCGGCAATCCAGTCGCTACCAATTGCGCTCTGTCATCGGTACATCTGGCATAAGAGTGTCCTTCTCTAAGCTTGCTGAAACTTGGTAAAAGTGGCAGAAGCAGAGAAAGTCTGAGTTTTCCCATACATCACTTCAACACTTTTACATTATTCTACCATTCACCATCATAATAGCATAATTAAGAAAGCACAGACTGTCTGGGTTTCATCCTCTCATGTCTTATGTATGAAGATGAACCCTTGGGTAAATTCGAGTCGGTTCATAGTAAATTCATCTGGGATATGTACTGTATCTAAAACCTACAGACTACCTACTGTTCTGTTCGGTAAACGGGTAAACGAGTATATTTTATTCAAAGGGGTTCGACGCGTCGCTTTTATTTTCATCTGAAATAATCCAGTCGATATAAAATAGAAGGTTAAGCGATTAATATGACGATGAATAACAACAATGATATGAGACTTAGAATACATACATACATAAATCACGCCTTTATCCCTTGTGGAGTAGGCAGAGCGTTAACGATCGTAAACTTACGGCCGTTAGACTTAGAATGCTGTTTAGAGTGTGTTAATTAAGACAATTGATAAATCAGTAACGCCTAGACTAAGGAGCCACTAGCCAATTATTCGCATCATTTCCTCCCGTATTATTACTGGCCAGTCTGAATAGTTAATCTGGTCAGATCGTTAATTACAAACGAGCCAACGCGACGCATTTCAAATCTAGGTCATAACCGAATTGGTTTCGACAATTTCAGCATCATTATACGCCTCAATGCACTCATTGGCATAACGCTTTATGAAATTGTTTTGCTGTAATAAATTGTTCAAACATTCAAATCATTTTAACACAAAACTCGAAAACGACTTAATCTAACAAAGGCATAACTGAAACTTGCTGAGCCCACCAAGGTTACTTGTTCATAAACACCCTTTCAAATATTTTCTTTTTCACTCAAGAAGCTCACAATTCAACCGCAATAAAAGCGAAGATTTCAACTTTAAAAGCAAAACGAGCTTATTTAAATTTTATCGCTGAATCTCGACGACTTTCAGCCAAAATGAAAGAAGGAAGACAATAGTAAAAGTAAAAGTAGAATGGTAATGAAATAACAAGGAAGGTTACGAAGTCCGCAGTCGAAAAAGATGCTCGAATTGTCTTACAAAAGCATTTTAATCACGCAATTTCTGAAAAAAGAACTGCCTACTTGGCTCTACCACATCCGTAAGACAAAAAAGAACCATTTTCTCTTAAAAAATATGTACTGGTAGATTGAATTTCTACCTACTATCTACATATCTGTTTCATAGAATCTAAGATTGTTAAATGTTCCATCAAATACACACCATCAACAGCCTTCAATACAACATCACCAAATGCAAGTCTTTAAAGAACTTATAGCTCTACTCATAGGGGAACATGGGCCTTCCCCTATTAGGTGCTATTTGCCTTGCTCACCTTGCTTGCAGACGGACTGGCGAGCGCTGCGCAAGATGTAAGTGTTCACAAGCGACAATGCCGCCCTTACCCTGGATTCATCCCCACGTTGCCGGTTTCGACATGCCATCAAATGGGGCGATGCTATTCTAAGCTGGCGCACCTCACGAAGAACAGTCACTTTTAAAATATACACGATTAATTTACGTGTTCAATTCCCCATTAACCTGTGATCTTCAATGTTTCGAATTTCGCCAATTAGTCTCAGGAGCCTCATCCAAACGTAATTAGCTCATTCGGTAAGCTGCAAGACGAAGGCTGACTCAGTTCCAGTTTGCCAAAGTCCCGGTACGTCATAAAAAACATCTGTGCACAATGGAGCTTGCTACCTATTTCCTGGATCATCCCTAAATCACCTTTTACGACGCCCACGGGTAGACATGGTGAGGCTATTGTAAGCTGGTTTCACACAGCATGATCCACACACTCGATAGGTACAATTTAACTTATATCCCGGTTTATCACCGCTTTACCTAATACCAAAGAATACTAACCTAATACTTGCTGTAGTACATTTAAATTATTTTGACTCTTCTTTAGAAGTCTTGAGTTGATTGTGGCTTTGTGGCGAAAAGACACGAAAATATTTTCTGGGCCGAACCGAGACACGTTTTTTTATGTGTGGCAAATCGGCCATGTGACGAAGTGGGCCTAACTTTGGCCTAACTTCGAAGGCTTAGATAGAGTTGGCAATCAGGGAATCAATTTAGTTCCTGTCTTATGTTTGAAATGTGGTTTCTGATGCGAAGTTAGTGTGCGATATGGTCCCTTGTTGTTTCATTGGGAACTCTACATGAGCGAAGGAAATTATATTAACTCAGAATATAGTTCAAAATTATATAAATTGCAGGAGCATTCATATTTTAAAAAGTTAAGGAAAGTTACTTTTTAGTAAGTTGGTTGATTAATTTGTCTATGATAATTTAGACAGCGGTGGTTACACAACCATGTCAGGGCCCTGCCACTGGTAGTCGGCGTTTGAAGAACTCAGATCGAGCCGGACACTAGGGCATTTTCGAGACGATAGACGACTCGGTGTCCCACACGATAAGCCTCCTTCTTTCACCAAAGAGGTGATAAATTCCATAGTAACCAATCAAGACTTAGGCCCGAGCCTAAACAATACACGAGCGGAACTATTCTGAAGATTCTTCATTACAACTACAATGGCGGCTCTGCAGGCAATCTTCGCGCCGCCTAATCCGATCGGGCGAACAAAGACACCGGATTGCTCAGCGCATCGCGTTATTGCCTCTAAATCTTTCACTCCCCAAGAATTCTTTACCCCAGCGAAGTGTCGTTGCAAGTTTTGGACCACATCTGTGTGACCAAGACGGGCCAAATACGGAATGATTTTAGTTCTCTGTTTTAGTTGCATAGAAATCCCATCAGCTGGCTTTGTGCGGCCTGTTTTTTGATAATTTTAGGTTAAAAATTTAAAATAAAACAGATTAAAGCTATTTCAAGATTTAATACAAAATTAACGCTAGTGTAACCCACCTATTCTCATTTTTTTCATATTTTCTCTTAACGACGGTAGTAAGTATAATAAAACTAGTCAAATAACTGGTCACACACACGCCGTACCACGGGTACTAGATAAGACTTTAAAAGACTCTTCAAGACTCTTCTTTCTTATGAGACATTTTGATAAGAAAAACTGGGCCAAATGCAGAATATATTTTCTTCACATTCTGTGTTCGTCTCATTTGGGCCTTATTCATTTGGTCCGAAAGAAGAAAGACTCCCAACGAAAGCCTTCAGAATAGGTATACCTCCGGGCTATTGCTTTAGGCGTTTCAGTGTTACTTTTGACCATTGATTCGTGCTATGCTTAATGCGGGTTGTTCACGTTAAAACCATTTACTTCAACCTCATAACTAAGTAGCATACGTATATTTATAACTAAAAAAAAACCTGCCAAGTGTATGAAAATATGGACTAAAAAGTTCATGTAAAAGTATCTAAAGAGTTCGTGAGTAAAGAGGTGAAAACGTTGTGAAAATGACGACACTGAAGTAGATAACATTTAATAAGAAAAGCTACCTTGCCTTATGTTAAACTTGGTACGAAGCGCAGTTTTATAAGTTCATAACCAAGTAAGTTTCAAGATGAAGACTCTCAAAAGTGCTTATGCCATCTTCTGGCTTCGTCACTTATAATTTTGTTGTAGATTAATGCTATCTCTATCTACGAGATATTAGAAAAAGCTATTTAGTTTAAATATTACGTAATATGAAAAAAAAATGAGGATTTTATTTATTTATTGACAACGGCGGACCGCTTACTTAACGCACGACGGACCGCTAAAATATCGCAGCGGTCTGTCAGATCCATCCTACAAATGTCAATCCTCATACTAAAACCGCACTCGACGGACGACGCCGCGATAGCGCTGCGTGGTTGAGTATTATCCTTATAATTCGATGGAGCCGGCTGCACGCACCAAAAATATAACTCATGCGGCGTTACCTCGCCTCTTACCTCTGTAGCGTTCCATTTAAGGCTTAATTGAAAAATGCAACCATTCGATCAGTATTTTATGACGTTGTTACGTTCAGTTATCGTCAGTCAGTAAACTGACTTTACAAACAACCGTCTTTTTTTAGTCTGGTTCTCACATTCTAGATTTAGTTTGAGGTAAGTATATAAACATCGAAATAAATAAAAAATGAAGTATAAATTGCGGTAAAGCTGTATTAACAAGAGCAAACCAACCTTTACAGGATTCCGGTTGCTGTGTATCTAATGTTCGCCACAAATATTTATACAAGCTGGCCTCTCGGATCCTCTTATTGCGGTGTTAACAAACAGTGGATGTTTGTTCGTTTGTACGTGCTCTGGTGAAAGGTTTCATTCAATAAGGTGAGAACGTGCAGTCTGAAAGCCTGAAACTGCCGAACTACTAAGAAACTACAAACTTGAGGTATTCTGGGACTTGACTTCGGATTTCATTAGGCAATACGAACAATTACTTTATGTTTAGGAAGTATATGTATTCATTTATTTTTGGAAGGCTTTTGATACAAACAAAATGAAAGTATGCCGCTAGTATTTGAAAAAAAAGCCTAATATTTAATACCTCGGCAAACATAGACGGATACGTTTGACGAATCCTACTAATATTATGTGTTTGTATGTTTGTTTGTTAAACCTTCATGCTAAAACTAATGAACCGATTTTCATAAAATTTGCAGACACATAGAGGGTAACCTGGATTAACACATAGGACAGTTTTTAATTTGGTATTTTTTTTCCTGTGGAATGCCATGGGATGATTTTTAAAACCAACTTCTACGCGGGCGAAGCCGCGGGCACCCGCTAGTAAGTTTAAAAATTCAAAAGGTGAACCTGGCTGGCTGGTGGGAATTTTTCATACAAACATCTGTCTGATTTCTTCGCGCCCCTAAAATGCATTTTGAAACCTAACACATTTTCCTTTCAACTCAGCATGGGAACGCTCACACAAACAGGGAGACGGAAAATGCAAATCATTTCACACACCGGAGTTGCTGACTGCATCATAAAAATACAGGATGTAAAAATATTAGCTGCAAATATTTTAAGGGGTGAACCAGCAAATGCAACTGAACAACTTTCCCCTAGAAACATTGGGCAAAATATGAGATTTTTTTTGGATTTTCCATACAAATTGACTTGGTCGGTTGGTAATTTTGTATAGGAGCTCCAAAATTTCTTTTCATATTGGAGTAATGTTCCTTGGGAGAGGTGTTGAGTTACATGGCCTGATTCACCCCTTAAAATACTTGCAGCTAATATTTTTTCACCTTCAGTTTTAAAGTATCTACAGATAACTTACTTTCTTAATGCTTTTTCAAGTAATCATGACTGCAACGTTCACGTGTTCACGTTCGTTCACCTGCACACTGCACACTAATTTTAATATAGGTACTAATATTGCGAAGTAGTCAAATAATATTATCTACACATCACTTACTAGCAAAAGCAGTCTTGTCACGATTGCAGCTCTTTTCTAAACATTTTCATTTTAATAGTAGTTTCTCTTTAACAAAACATGAGTAAGTATTCCTTGTAGAGTTTATCGTGCGAAAGAAGCTATGAATGGAATTCTACTTTTTTCGATCTAAATTGCAAGACAGCCTGTATAGCACGCACAGTCACTTGTGGGGAAATAGTAAAATTCCTGTGGGGTTACCGTTGGTGTGACTCATGCATTAGTTGCCTATTTCTGTGTATGCAGTAACTGTGTTTGAGTATTTCTTAGGTTTTTTTTTATTCGTATGTAAGTTGAAAGTCATGCTGACTGAATACAATGATCGCGAGAGATACCGTGCTTGTTCTTACTGAAAGCTGGTTCTAAAACTTTATCGTTATAATGAGCATTTTTAGCAGTAAACAACAACTACATGCTAAAGGATAATATATATATATTATATATCTAGATGAGCGATCAGAGTTTTTTTTTATAATCATGCCGAATTTATCCTGATCCCAGAATAACCTACTGCTTTCTCAAGCAAGTTTCATGGCGGTGTATATAGACGGATTCTCCATACAACGCTACACCAATTCCACACCTCGTAAATTCGTCACACGTCAGGGAGGAAATCTTCATTTACCTACCTGATTTTAAATTGAATGTAATGCGCCTACGTTTAGGGATAATATAATTTTCTTAGATGTTATCTGCAGGATCATCCTAATGACTGTTATTGTATGAATAATTTGTTTTGTGTATTGACATGGAAAATAGGTTTTTATGACCCCAAAAATTCAAAAAAATCCGCAAACTCATCTCCGAGCCTCTTGAAAACGAGATTTCATTACACGCAAATGAATCTCTATAGATAAATCATATCGAACCCCAAAATAATCCCACCTCAGGTGGTATCGGAATGGGACACGGCAAAAATAAATTCCTCAAGCGAACTCATTCCAATCACGTCCTTCCGAATTTGTCATATTGGATTTTGGAGGCGGACGCGCGTCATACCTTCCTCTAGCTCAACTCCCCTTGCCTTTCTGTCACCGCGCGAAAATGAAAACATGTATCATTCGAAAGAATTCTTTGCAGTCAAGCAAAAATCAAGCTTGACACTCCGGCGCGATTCTAGCTCTTATAGTGATTGGAATAACAGCTAACAAAGTCTGAAGAGTCCAACTTGTTCTGTTATTGATTGTAATGCCTTCCGTCTTAAATTCAAAACACAAACAAAACTCACAAACTGAAAACTTATACAAGACTTTCTAATAATATGGATGTCAGAATATTTAGAATTCGTAACATCTGTGGTTTTTAACTTTCCGAACAGAAAAGTTGTTGTTGGAGATTGTTTATAAAGAAAATATAAAAGCAAAAAAAACTCCATCATTGCTCAGGATATTATTTAAGGAAGTGAAATGGTAAAATATTTTTATCTGTAGTTTTGTTTTACTCGTACTTCAAATAAATACGACCCTCATTTGGTAAAATATACAACAAAAACAACGCTTAATCTTAGGATTATTTCTAACATTATAATAAGGCTTGGAAACAAAGCCATAATTCCAAAAACGCCGAGGTATGTAATCTCCTTAACAATTTTAAATGACCACACTAAATTGTAGTGGGTTCACCGAATTTTCCCAAAGCCTCACTTCTCATTATGATGTTCATAATAGCACAATGTTTACTAACTGTAGTCCCATTTTGCATAGGTAACATAACATAGAGCAAAAATTTAGTAAAATTATACAGAATGTAGAGTGTTTTAGAAGATGTAAAGTAAGACCTAATTCATTGTGTTATGTTGTAAATATTAAAAAGAAATTACATTTCTATCGACTATCGACTTCGGTAATAGGAAGGTCATTAGCTCGATATGACTGCTATAGAACTAATGCAGCCAAAGCTTTCACTTATTGCTATCAATTTAGTTTCATATATTCATAGAGGGTCCGCGCTCGGCTATCATTTGTATCTGGCTTGTGTAGGCTTTATCAAAATAGCGGGGGGGCATTTTAAACCCAATCAACGGGAAATCAAAACGCGGAAAATGCGAGGGGCTCTAACGGAGGGTTAAATTCGTATCATCGATTTGTTTTCATGACTTTTGCTGACTTTTCATTTCCTATAATGCGAATGTGAAGATGCTGTTTGAATAAGTTAGCATTTTATTAGTAAATCCGATTGTGTAGGTAGCATTTGGGATTGGATTCGGGCAGCAGGTGCTCTGACTTCGGATGCTGTTATTATGTTAGACGATAAGATAAGATTACATATTTTTTTATGTTGTCTGTTTATTTCTTGGTTTACTTATCTACACGTCGTTATCTGTAAAGATTACATACATATATCACGCCTTTATCCCTTACGGGGTAAGCAGAGCGTTAACGGCCGTAAAAATACGATCGCCATCGCCACGTCTGACAAATATAGAGGGCAATTTGAGATCATTTGTGTATCACCATAGTGATAGGATGTCAGCCTGTCGCCTAGAAGTTGTAATACACCTGAAACCAAGTCCCTCAGCCACCTCTGACGACACCCGCGGGTAGGAACTGGAGTGATGCTATTCTAAGCCGGCATCACACAGCAGTTATAGAACTAATGCGACTGTAAAAATTTATTACGACAAATCCCCAACCATGACTAAATCACACAATAAACAAAATAGCGTTGTATCAAAGATTATTTACATCGTCTACTGATAAACACAAACTTCAAAAAGACATTTCAAGAGGTTAAACCAACAAGCACAACAAGACTATAAACTCTATCATGAAAACTATCACAATATTACAGAACACTTTGCCCCGAAACTCATAGAACCGACCATCAAGTTGGAAGTGCCCATCCAAGACAAAGCTCACTCGCTTTGTCCCATACTCATTATTAGGCCTACACTCAACTGTAGCGATACGTGAGTTTTGTTACGGGGAAATTGATTTACATTACGTGTCTAGCAACCACTGCCATAATTATACTCTTTCCGAACGAGCAATGGAAACCAAACTGCACGTTGCGTAGTTTCTTCAGCCTTGCATGTTTGGGGGTATTTTTTGCCCCTTGCCTGGGGGAGATGTATGGGAGATAGAGGCACATTATCGAAATACCGATGTCGTCGTATTAAAGCGGGAAAACTGAGAGTTAAATAGCGATTTATTACTTCAGGGGTACGAGATTCGTGATTCTCAGACAATGTAAGAATAAGTCGCGCAAAAGAAAATTTATTTTAAAAAGAAATTCTTGCCAAAAAAGGTCAGAACCAGTTTCAACGCGTTCACATTTCTGTAAGCGGACACACCACAATATATCTTTAACCTGATATCGTAGACAAAAATAAATAACACAGACATACAAGTTTAGTTAGCTTTTTAATTAGCTATCAAGTAGGTACTACTATAGATTAATAAAGAAGTCATTATTGTCAAAGTACTACTCCACTATAGAATAATAAAGAAAACATTACACCCATTTATCAAACGTGCTCATAAAAACTAATAATTGCGTTACCATAATCGCTATTACTGAAAATTATGACCCCATTAAATAAACATACAACGTCCCGCTTTCCCATAAAAACCAACATATTGGTCCCAATATTACACTTCAGTTTCCTATAGATATCTACCCATTATTATAGGCTTATTGGTACAGTCAAAGGCACATCAAGATGTAACAAAGTAGGTATCTACTAAAAATCTCGTGAAAATAATTATTGCCAACTTTGACAAAGAAAAACTAGGTGATCACATAATCATCACACCAGCCTTTAGTAGCCCACTGGTGGATGCAGGCCTCCCCCAGGGTACGCCACAATAAACGGTCTCCCGCTTTCGCCATCCAGTCGCTACTAGCCGCTTTCTTCAAGTCATCGGTCCATCTGGCCGGAGGGCGTCCAACGGTACGCCTGTCGAGGCGTGGTCTCCGCTCGAGAACCGGCTTACTCTACAAACTTGGTTACTATAAAAAACAGTTTATCTGTAGTATCACGTCCATTAAATTTTTGCACATTTATTTACCTATAATTAACAATATTTTAGAATCGGAGACTATCGATTATAAATAGTGTGAAGCATAACTTGACTCTTATACTTATTGATAGTAAACTCAAAATTCAAACTCAAAAGGGTCCAGTAGGGCCCAAACTATAACATATAGCGCTAGTGGTAATCAAAATGGCATGGCGTGATCGTACTAATATTTTTGTGCCCTTTAAATTGAAATTCTGTTCCGCGACAAAGTTTTAAACCAGTTCTGAATACCAAAGCGAACTACGCGTACCCTTGGTACCAAGAGCCTCTATGTTTTGTAGACCCAGGCTTGTTTAAAGAATTTGATAGCTTTATAGAAGATTTCCGAAGATTTCTACGTACGCCTTGAACTTGTCTAATAAAAAACATTAAAATTAAAACTAGATAAGTAAAAATTAAATCCAACTTATTATTATAAATGCAAAAGTTTGTGTTTGTTTATTTATTTGTCACTTCTTTACTCAAAAACTACTAAACCGATTTTCATGAAACTTGGCACACAGATAGAAAGTAGGTAGCTAGGATTAACACATAGGACTGTTGCTTTTTCGTTTGTTTTCCTGTGCGACGTACGGGATTAAAACCGACTTCCAATGGGGGTGTAGCTGCATCCACTGGTAAAAAATATAAAGGAGAAAATCTGTAAATAAAAAAAAACATTCGCGAATATACCCTGCCTGTGAGCCTGCCGTAAGACACCCAACTGACAAGAGGTTAATTAATATTCCCGTTATAATGACCATTTCGCAGCATCTTCCAAAACGGTCCCCTAAACTATGTTCCGAATTCAAAACTTGGCCCCACGCGTCTCTGTATACATGTCCCCTGGGTCACGAGTCACTTTCCCTTGTGTTACCGCAGTGTTACCCTTTATGGCCCATATTGAAATTCTGAGACGTGAGCCTGGTATGAAAAGCCTTTATACGCAGGAGGTACCAAGTTGAGAATGCAGGATGTTAGGTGAAATTAAATTTTGTTACAGAAAATTTGTCATCGGTTATTGGTCGGCCGCTTTTGCTCGTTTTTGTAAGAGGCCAAAGAATATTATTAAATTAACCTCATCTATCCTAAAGTTTTCATTATACCGACATCATTCACCTTGCCTTATCCTGATCTCGGTCGGGGTCGGCTACCTAACCTAGGGGATTTGACGTGGAACCAAGTTTTTACACAGAGCGACTGCCATCTGACCTCTGCAACTCTGAGGCTAACCTGGCCCGAATCCTAGGTTAAGTCACATTCAAATATCATCTGAATTCAAACTTTACTTGAATGTGGGTTTCATCACGATGTTTTTCCTTCACCGTAAGAGCAGTCGGTAAATGTACGTGAGTAAAAACACATTGGTACATGGCGAGATTCGAACTCGGGTCTCACGATTGTAAGACCAGTGTCCTAACCACTTGGCCACCGACGCTCGTTTTCATTATACCGACAATGGTTTAAAAAAATATATTTACTATGTAGGGCTATAACATTTAATTCTTCGGAGAGCACTTCCGTCTGTTTCGGTTACTATCATCGATTAACTTAGACAGCGGTGGTTACAGAACCATGTCAGGGGCTACTAGTAGTAGTATTGAAAACCTCTGAAACCACTGTTCATCAGGTCGTCCTTCGTAACCCACACGATACAAGCACTATTAAATTGCACTCAGTTACCTAGCGAAAATAATCTCTTTCTATTTTCTCACCCCACTTACGTAACGTTTTCTTGAAGGTCAAGTACATAAGCCTACCGTCGTCTCAACAAACATGACACGTGTATGCACGTGTAAGATAAAAGAGCTTTCAAGCGGAGAAACGAGAAAATTGCCACTTTGGAACTGCTTTTGCCTTATCGAGCATTTTCGCAAAACTCGAGCAAAGTCGTTATGTTTAAAAATCTTGAAGGACATTTTCAGTCAAGTACTTAAGAACATGTAAAGTATGAGAACGCTTTAAATCTCGATAGAACATTTTGCTACGCAGCGTAGAGGTATTGCAGCACGACGTGTAACGTAGAATTGCTACGAGCTACAATGTTTCTTAGGTACCTAGTCTTTGGCCCTGTTGCGTCATATGCTACCAAACTGTTCAATGTGCATCATCTAACTACAGGCTACAAGTCTACAGGTAAAATTCGTTGTACATTACGTAGCTCATTTAATAGTGGGTGAAAATGGCTAACTAGCTTACAGCACTTTACATCGAATTTTGCCTGTAAACTTGTTGCCTGTTGTAGTGTCATAATACTGAGCTCTGATTTTGAATTGGTTAGAAATATAAAGGCAACCGCAAACTCTCAAATACGAGCAGCCATTTTAATCATCCTAAACTGTAAGTCGACAACTAAGTATCGATCGAAAAGGCGTAACATACTCATACTCTGAACAAATAGATCACGATCATGCGTTTTATGGTGAGTATGACACAAAAAAATTAACAACCGAATACTTTGTCTGTGCATCTTCCATATCCGTACCTAACGGATAAATACCATCTGTAGTACCCTAGTGAAATCCTTAGTTTATTTCTGCCATTCCATAAATGTAAAGAAAGTAGCGTAAGAAAGTTCATTGCCCTATCGATACCGACTACGTTCAAAGCTAGTATATTATACTACTACTAGCAACGTTGTCTAGGAGTAAGTGGGCATTGTCGAGGACTTTCCTACCCCGAGCTAAGAGGGTGCTGAGAGACCTGTCATTCTGTCAGCGGGGATAGCTTTGACATTTCTCTACGTAGGTATTATAGGAGCAACGCGGGTAAGCCTTTTTAAAGGGTCAACTTACACTGGCCCTCCATATTGACTATATGAGAAGAACTCGTATTGATTGATCCCTTTCAATACATACATACATATATCACGCCTTTATCCCTTTCAATAGGTCCTTCTAAAGTTAAATAGTTAAATAATAAGCAAAATATCATCTGCCATGTTAATGAATTGACTTCGAATGGTTTTTCGTACCTTGTTCTAAAGGAAACTAGTATAGATTGATCCTACAAAAAATTACATACACTGCTTGTAGGGAAAACAAGCTCTACGATTTTATAGCTTTTTTATTTATGCCATTTTTGCTTACAAAAATGTTCTAGAAGTATTTGATACGCTTTTGATAATCGGGGTTTAGAATTCATGATATAACAGAAATTAAATTTCGCAATAAGTACACGACAGTTTCCAACTTTAATTACATTTCAACAAGAACCTTCACAAGAACAGTTATTATTTGAGGCGTATTATCTTGAACAGGACTTTGTCAACTGTCACATCCAACAAAGCTCTTTGCCACCTCACGCGCCACTCTCCAACAAAGAACATTTTCTTCGTTGAGTTAGGTCGATTCGCCACTACCCCGCTTCGCCACACATGAAAAATTTGTCAGTACGTCCCAATTTATTTCTTTATTATAAAATAAACATTATTACAAATAGGTAACCATATTTAAAAAAGTTGTACCTAACATCTCACGCGCCTCTCTCAAACAAAGAACATTTTTACTGTTTTATGCGAGGAGGCTCAGTTTGCCCGCCACACGTTAAAATACGAGCCTCAATTTGTTAGAGAGTTTTTAATATAGTCTGATACGTTCTAACAAATGCTCCTAAAGTATAGTCAGATAAACATTTGAACTAAACATACTGTAACATATCAGAGCTGTAACAGACCGTAACATAAAAATAAAATTATAAACTATTTTCATTATTTATCATATTTTCATTTCAATGATTAAGATTTTTAATGTCGAATCGGGATTGTGGTAAACCGGGACTAAGTCCCTCCATTTATTGCGGGAAACTTGAGAAAATCGTAAAAGCTGTCCTATCCATTGTGCCGGGGTGAATGGGAGCGCGCTGATTGGTCCCCGAATGTCACACGTCACTATGATGAATAGGAACGGATTCTAATTCCGAATTAAATGTCAAATTATAGAAATTTCGTGTAAAATTTGTCTGGATTAGTCATGTTGTTCTTACTAACCAGAGAACTTCAGATTGTTTGAAAATTATTTCGACCGAACTATACGCAATTTTCTTGCGACGCTTAACCAGCTGAGTAGCGCATAAAACCTATTTATCGCAGATTCAGATTTCTCGACGCTAGCCTTTCAGACAGTATAGTAGGTACACATTCGGAAGCTACCTACTTGAAAACAAATCTACTCAAAATTAAAACAATACCGCTGAATATTTATAAGTATCACGAATGTTTGTTGTGAACATGACGTACAATTTACTATTTGTAAGTCCTATAAAACTTTCCTAACTTTTTTGTTACTAAGAGGTCATTAACTGCAGTATTGGTATCCCTATTGTTTAATACTACGATGGTGGTGAACTTTATTGCATGTTAAAACAACGTTTCTTTATGAGGTTTCTAAGCAATAGCCAGTTATGAGCCCCTTAACAGTTATCTTGTGTCGGAAATGGCGCATAAAGGTGAATACCTACTAATCTTATGATGATGGTCATGAGATAATGTAAGAACTTGGCTACTTACATAACATAGGACGATAACCTAATATAATAAATTAATATGCCACAATCTTTTAATATACAATCTTTTAAATTGTTTCTCAGCATTTCACTTTAATTCAATAGTACGGTCGCATGCAGAGAAAACGGACCCCCCCCAGTGACGACATCTATGGCAACATGTAGGAAACATCACAACACGAGCAGTGAGTGGTGATTGGTCGATAATGTCACAATGTCTAAGTTCAGCGACATTCTATTGGTGCTTTTAGTCAAAGTCGTGACTAGCAGCGCCATCTGCGTCAGTTTCCTTCATATTTTTATCTTCATATTGCGAAAACACTTTGAGTATTTCACACAAATCATATGACAGACAGATAGCCTAGTGGTTAAGAAATGGGTGCTCGTGAATGATGTTACTGATTCGAATCCCTACTTCTGTGCCTTTTTTTTATGTCACATATTTTTGATTTTAATTTTGTTTGCGTTTTAATAAAATTATTTTGAATATCAAGGTCACATTAAATAACATTGATAGAAAATGGTAGAAAAACAAAAAAGATTGATTAGTAACTTTATTCAAAAACAAGTTTCAGTTTACATAATTTACGATAATTCTAAATTAAAATACATCGTTATTTATTATACAGATTGTAATATTTCCAATCACTTGTCTATGACTTTTTACGAGAGAACAAACATGTTATCCAAGATAACAATTTTACGTCTCAAGTAAAAATTAAAAAAACACAAAAATCCGTGGAGCCAAATGATTTTTTAAAGCACCGCATTTAGTTACGGAGGGGGTAACCGTCCATTTCAATGACGTCCTGTAATCGGCTAGGCATACTATCTAATAAATTAGAACAGATATTGCTACGCCGCATTAACTCCCATGTCCTTTTAACTTCTTGTTGCAAACTTTCAACGTTTCTTATTTCACTGGTATCCCAGTTCAAAACCATTTGGCCCCATAGATTTTCTATAGGATTTAGATCCGGACTTTTAGCAGGCCAATTAATGGTAGTTATATCATTTTGTGATGACAGCCACTCCATAACAATTCCCGAGCGATGTATCGAGCAATTATCTTGCACAAAATAAATTTGCCCTTCTGGATATATTGCACGAACTGATGGCAACATGACGTCCCTTAATATTTGTAAATACAGTTGAGCTGTCATGCGGCCGCCAACTTCAGTCAACTCTCCAGGTATAATGGACATCCAACCCCAATAACCTGGAAATAAAAATAATTAAATATAATAACTTGCCAAAATAACAAGTTCAAACCTATACTTGTGTAAGATAACTAAAAAAAGTTTATTTTTAAATATTATGTAACTAAAATACCTTAAATACTGAAATAAATTCTGCTACTACTGAAATAATGAATTATTAAAACAAAAATGAATAAATTATGATAAATATGCTCACCTAAGGATATTCTGCCACTGGTTCTTAGCGGTAAAACATTTTGTGGATTATAACGCTGTCCTCGTCTTCTCCACAGTATCTTTCGTCCATCTTTGTCCGATTTAAAACATTTTTCGTCGGTAAATATTACTATATTATTCTTCCAATCGAAATTCAAATACTCCCTGGCGAATCTTACTCTAGCTTGACGGTGAGCCTCGGTAAGTTTAATTTTTTTAGCTGGTCTGTAATTATGGATCCCCGCAGCATGTAAATGTCTCCGCACTGTATCCAACGAAATCCCAAACAACTGTGCAGTTGATCTCGTGGTCTTGAAGGACTCATTGGTATGGAGTCTTACAATTTCACGGTGACGATACGTTTCATCAGTATAAGCCACTGGTCGCGGACCCTGTCTTTCACATTTTACATCACCAGTTTCCTGGTATCTTTTTATCCATCGACGAACTGTGTTTCTCTGTAAAAATAAAAGCAATTTATTCCGTGAACTAATCCCAACCCTATTATCAAACGAATTAAAATATAAGTATCGCTTATAAAAATAGTAGCAAAACTTACCGCTACTCCCAGTTCTCGAGCAATACTCTTAATGCCTCGATTTTGTTCAAAAAGCACAATAATCTTAGCTTTCAAAAAAACCGATAATCGAGCCATAGTTGTTAGTTTATAATCCAAAAACTATCCGAAACAGAATGCACACGTAAGCGGTAGCGAAGCTAGCTTGTGAACAAAGCGAAACACCAGAAATTAAGTTTAACATTTTATAAATTTTGCCTACCCTCATATAATTACTAAGAGTTCGACACATCAAGAAAGATTACTGTGACGTCATGCACAATATGAAGTAGAAGGGAATTTTCGCCACTCTTAGCAAGAGCTCGGTGGCGCAGTGGTTTAGCGGTAAGGCTCGAGAACGAAAGGGTCTAGGTTCAAATCTTGTGACCAAAATGTGTTTTTCGTATTTTATTGTTTTTTCACCAAGTTTCTTGAATTCTATCTATTTATCCTAGCAATACCCAAGGCTTGGATGAATTCGAAAAACAAGTTTGTGACAAACAAACGATACGATGGCGGCGGTGCAGTAACTTAACGCCAGATGGCGCCAGGCAACAGAGATGTTGTCTGGCTCCATTTATAAAGAGAGGGGTCCGTTTTCTCTGCTTGAGACTGTACAAAAGAATACTGATAACTATAGCTACTCAATACAGCTGGTCTTTTTTAACTAGTCTACCTTCGAGTACTTTACCAGTTTGGAGTAACATGCACAAATCCGTATTTCTATATCAAATATCTTACACACGATTACCTATTGGTTAAACACAGTAGTGTAATAATTTAAGCATGTATTAAAAAACAGTAAATTATTTTTAAGAAAATAGCTGTCATCTAGTCTACCACTAAAAATTCAGACAAAATCTTACTAAGAAAAACCAATCCTATCGCATAATAACTGGGGTGATAACAAACTTCCCTAACTTACTCTTTAATTGGATTCGTTACCGAGTTAGATAATGAAAAAATTTCAACCAATTCTCTCCCTCTCCAAACTGATAAAAGCCATTTTGATTATAACAGGAAAGTTATTAATTGAAGTTTTCAAGCTGAATAAACGGGTCACTGATTTTGCCAAGCCAGTAGGCAAAGGCTTGGTTAATATACAGCCTTTATACAGCTTGATAAAAATGCAAGCTGAAATATAAAGCCTTTATTCAGCTTAATGAAAATATAGGCACAAAATATATAACAGCATCGTTCGATGGCAGAAGAATGAATTTATGTGTTAACGGAAATACTGGATTTTCGTATTAAAAATTGTACATTCTTTAGTAAATTTAGCGCTACAGCTTTTTCCATAAAAATAACAATGAATATTTGTTCCCCACTCCACAATATTCAGCATCTACCTAGCTCTGCGATTCCTTTCCAATTTCCAAATTACCTACTAACCATCTTGATAAAAACCTTTTACCATCTGGAACACGGAACCTATAGTCTGTAAGTTTAGGTACTTATCTTTTTGTAAACAAATTTTGTATTAAACTGACAGTTCTGAAGTGTCACTTTCATACTAAGTTTGTTTACAAAAAGATAAGTACCTAAACATACAGACTATAGCTACCTACATTTTTACACAATTTTAATCGTTTTGTTCAATAAATTCTATAAACTAAAAAAAACATATTAAACTTACAAACTAAAAGACATTCTTATCGCTAAACGCGTCCTCATACAGACAAACTTCGATAAAAATAAGATATCAAAACTATCACTATACTAGATGGACCCTGTAAAAATCAGCTCAGCTGAATTCACCGAGGCAAAGTTTCCTTTCCGCTGCGTAACGAACCGCGGTCGCCATGTTTGTGCCTTACAACGACATAGTTCCTAACTAGCTAGGATAAGGGTGGACCCTAATCGTACGGCTGTCTTGCCTAGGCTCATTTACGTAAGCAGGTCAACTGGTGTGGTGTTTGTGGTTAGATATATATTACAGTTCCCATAGGGATATATCTAAGTAGGTCCTACACCAAGATAATTGTAAAGTTTTGTCTTCAAGCAATCCACGTGAAGTTATTAAGTGCTAAAATGTTTAAGCTAAACCTACCATTTCTCTTTATGATCTGAATTTATGAATTTTCTTGTATACAATACATAGTTTAAGAAATAAAAAGTTTAACAATGAATCATCAAGTAGAAAAGAAAAAGAAAAGTCATCAAGATGAATTCTTTTTTCGACGATTTTACAATTTTTGTTTTTAATGCGGGTCACAAAGGACTTTTAATCAAATTCAGCATATTCTACGAACGCACGTGACTAAAATATCAGCGATTTACAATCGACAAGGATAATTTTTGGTAGCTAGGTACTAGGACAACAGAAAGAAAACTGTTCTTTATCCATGCAAACCCGAGACTAGAATGGTCTGGTTTCTGCTAACAACATGCAAACTTCCACATCCGTAGCCTAACGAACCGTCGCCGGCGGTCCTAACAGTGTGACTATGTTGTTACTATACAATATATGCATATGGTGTTAGGCAAATAGTTTCGGAAGTCTGTGAAATTCAAAAATGCGGTACCACATGACTTTTCACAGAAAAGGAACGTCAATTATGGTACTGATGGATAGTAATAAACAGCTATTGTTTGAAGTTCAAAAACATTAGCAGAATCATGAGAAAGTTACAGTTATCACGCTTTAGTTTCAAAACTCAATTACAAACGCAGCCAGCGTTTTGGGTACATTTTCAGCGGGCACCATTTGAGTCGGACCTTCCGACTTAGCTTGTTCATATACATCGAGTCGGAAATACACTAACAATTTAGTTGGTTACTACTTACTTATGTAATTAAATCATCAACATAAAACACAGAGATACAAGTTATATCAACAATAGACAAAGTTTGTCGTCACCGATGTAACGAACCTGCATCTAACATAGTCTGAACTCCGAGCTTATATGGCCTTATGGAATTTTCAAGGAATTTCCTAAGTGACTATAAAACTTTCGAACTTTTGAATTGTTTTATAATGAAGTTCGAATAACAGCATTTGTCATACTAGTAGTTCTGTTATTCTAGTACTTACTGATAGAAAAGTTTAGTTTTACTATACTTGTACTAGGAAACCGAATGCGTTTGCGTGATTTCAAATTATCGGTGAATTGCTTACAGATCTTTTTTTGTCATGTGGGACACCGAGTCGACCAAAGACCCATTGAATAAAAGGTTATAATTTTTGAAACAATGGAGATCGTAAATCTTAGTGTATTATTAGCGCAACAAATGAACACACACATTTCAAGTGCTTGAAAACGCTAACGATCAGCTAGCTAACTATTTTTCTACGTTCGTTAACGTTCTGCCTACCTCGCAAGGGATAAAGGCGTGATTTATGTACCTAGGTATTAAAAAGCTAGTGTATTCACATCTACAAAATCTGTGTTACTCGTTCTTTAGCTAGCAGAAGCAAAAGTAGCAAAACAAAGGCTTGTTACTAGTACATGCACAAAACAATGTATTTTTCGGCGTAGTAGGTACGCCACGTAACGAACCAGGACCCCGAATTTCCCAACTGCAACTAGCTGCAAAAGTCCCATTCTACTGCTTTCATTCCAAAGCTTCATAATTAAATTGCTATGAACATCTAAATTCAAAGTAATTTGGGCTAAAGTTTACTATAAAAGTAATCTTTACAAAAAGTAGTTTCTTACCGATAGGTGTTGTTACATTGCTAAAATTGCGCAGTGGTGATATTCCGCTGCGAAGGAAATGAAACACCAAGTCCAAACTTCAACTTAGCATACACTAAGTTGCGTAACGAACCAGAACCTTCCAAAATCCCCCATCTGTGGAACCACTATGCTCAACTTTGCATTCTCTGTTCCGGATATCTAAAAGCTAGGTACCTATTTCTACTATGCAATAGTATTTCAATTGAAGACGGGTGAATTTCTGGAAAAAGTGTTACTTACCTGGATGATATTTTTGAAGTTTACTTTTTGCAATATTTGTGAAGTTGTGTTTGTAGCATACCTGAAACAAAGAATAACCATTTTATCTTACGTAAAAAAAAGTTACATAAAGACGAGATTTCCTTCTACTTACAACGCTTTCATAACGGACGTGTATTATTTGAAAAACCGTTCTGTAAATAGGAGATTTTCTTTACTTTCTATTCCTCACATTTTGTTAGAAATAAACTTCTAGTTTGCGCTGTTCATTTCATCTTACTTATTACACCAAACCACAAACTGGTCTAAGGTTTCACGGTCAAAATAAATAACACTAAAACCTCTAGAGAAACTCAGCGAAGGAAATTAGTCGTGGCATTCATGAGTACCCTTAAAACGTGATCCTGGATTGGTCCCCGGGGAAATTATGGACTTAACACCTGACGAGGCTCAAATTTTAATGTGAGCCTCCCCACGTTTTAGTCGGTGGAATAAATTATCGCAGTTTTTGTTTTGCTTTTCGTCTCGCAGGACACAACACTGTGCATTGAGTGCATAGAAGGCAAATTGCTCGGAAAAGTTGCAGCCAGTTGAAAATGCACTTTTAAGAGGATAAAAGGGTACAAAAATGTAAGCTTTTTTAAACAGAGTCCTGTTTTCATTTAAAATACGAAAGCTTAAGGCGGATAAGTAGGTATTTAAACGAGAATCAAGTAGGAGATTACGACGTGGAAACTTCCTGGACTGGTGATTTTCTTGAGAAAACATTATCTTCCTACAATATGAAAGTTTGCCGGACCCTTATCTCGGCCGGCTGCGCCTTACAGCAGTCGCAAATTACGTGTTGGACGCAGTGCCAAGTCGCCTTGTGGTTTCCAGTTACTACTTGCGGCCGTGTCGGTACTTGCTCTTGCGTTCGCGGCAGGCGCAATTTATCGCATTCCAGACTAATGGTCATTTCGTCGGCGGCCAACACAGCTGATGTTGTTGTCCGACGCTTATTGACCTACCAGATTATTTATTGATTTAGCTAAAAAAATCAGTCCCGGGCACTCCAGACAGATGCAGTTTTATAGGTCTGTTCTTGAAAACGAAAAGAATGCCATAAAATACGAATAAAAATAATTATTTTATTACCTACAGCTTCGCTCACGTTGAGAGAATAGTAAAGAGCCCAGTTTTATTACATCAAATTGCAGTTTCGAGCGCCTGAACACTTATATGTGGCAATAAAGGCTCTCAGCATTCGTAACGATCCGAATTTTTCTGCCGAGCGTTTTGTCATTTAGATTTTTGCGAAGATGTGTGGAGCATACGAAATATTCTGTACTTAATATAATGGACATTGTTTGTTATTTTTATGCTGGTATATATCAAAATACTTGGGCAGGCCTCTATCACACTTCAACGCTCAAATAACGCTGCGCTAACGTATGCACCTGTCAGATCCATACTAGAAACGTCACTGCCCATACAAAAACCTATCTGACAGGCGCATACGGTATCGCAGCGTTATTTTTTGTGCTGAAGTGTGGGAAAGGCCGTATTGGTAAACGCCACGTCAATATTGTATCAATTCAAATTTCTCCGAACCCATTTCTGCATGTTCTCTCAACTGTTCGCTTATCAATGAACAAAGAATATCCTAACAAAACGATTCTAAATTTATATAAACAGAATACACACGCACAATACTGAATTACAAAACTGCTCTATTCTGACTTCAACATCCCGCATATTATTCAAACGTTTAGTTTCATACAGAAGCTATTATGGCGCATGTCATCCGCTAAGATAATTGTTCCTCATATATCCTACACATATAACAAAACAACCCTTATCTTGTCTGGACAGGGGCGGTTAAAGTCGTACAAATTACTACCAGTACTGTACTGTAGAGCAAGAAATTCTTTTATTGGAGAGCGTTTTGGTTACGAGTTGATGTACAAGTTTGTCAGCAAGATAGCTATGTTGTGATTCTAATGTAAAGGCCAGGCAATATGTCCAAGTAAATACAAAATCTATAAACCTCAGTATATAAACTTCATCGTACAAAAATAAGAGCACTAAGCAAATGGTTTGTGTCCTAGGCAATCCTTGCTTGACTTTGGAATGCAATGCCATTGTGTTCTAAATATTTATAGAGATAACTTTCTTCCAGATGGAAAAATTACGGCATTGACTAGTGACCGAAGCCAGTAGCTTCGATCTTAGATGCCAAATAGACCGATGGTTTTCAGCTGGTAATGGTTAGATGGCAAAAACGTGATGTGATGACATAGTTTCGGAGGGCTAGAGAATAAATTACAAGAAAAAGATCTCAAACAGCAAAAAATTCTTCGACAATTTTTTCTATAGGTATCACTCTATCAAAGCGTAGTAAGAAGGTATCTAGTACTGTCTCTTATAAGGTATTTCTTTGCACCATCTCAAGGGCTCCGTCACGTCTTGCGGATTCAACTTGACGCAACTATCTGAATATTTACAAAGTTGCTGGGACCTTAGTTTCGGATGTGCTCGTTAAGGCGACTTGTCTCTTTCTGCGTTGGTTTGGTGCGTTTATTTCCCTGATGAAGTCCTAAGGCGGTGATTCTTGCTAATATTATGCTGAAGTTGCCAAACCAGAATGTGGGCTCATGTAGATTAGTAAATAGGAAATGGGCCCAAAGATCTTTGATAGTGGTGGTGCAGTGGCTGGGCTCTATCAACCTGATCATTTTATACAACGCGATTAAACAATTTTACTAGGTACTTATTTGGCTTTAGACCTTCTGTGAAAACGTAAAGAAAAACTCATTAACTTTCGCTTCCAAAGTTTTCCATTTAATAAAGAAAAATTTCGCTTTTTAGGCTGAACCTAACTTTAATACTCTTCGTTTTAACATCTCTTATGATTTTTCTTATTAGAATTTAATATTTTTTTAAACATGCAGATCGTCATCATCACTATAGAAATAGCCGTACATAGGTGTACTTCAACCCCAGACAATCAAAGCTATATTGAACAACACCAATAATCTCACTGAGCGTCGAATGGATGAATAAAATATACCGACACGTCCTGCGACCGTTTCGGCCTATAACATGTTTATGGTAAAGCTTTTATGCCTACTGTACTCTCTGTAGCATCGTTTATGCAGTACCTACCTATCGCCAGATTTGGTGTGGTTTATGATAGGTACAGACCTTTTATCTCACGAGCGCGGGTTAGCCACACTTGTATGTGTTATCTCTCTCTCTCTCTTTTCATTTTAGACACCGAGTCGTCCAACGTAATGAGAGAGAGATAATACACACAAGTATGACTAACCCGCACTTGTGAGATAAAAGGACTGTTTAAACGACTCGATAAACCCTTCAGAGATTTTGTCAATTTTCAATGATCGTCATCAACAAACGGTTCGATAAGTTTTGTGTTAACAGAAACATCTAATACATAAATCGATTGTGTGTGTGTGTGTGTGTGTGTGTGTGTGTGTGTGTGTGTGTGTGTTGTGATGCCGCCAACATTCCTCTAAACCAGACGAAAAGCAATCCTACTTTACACTTTGATGAACAATGAAAATTAAACAAATCCATGAATTCAAAGCCAATATATTTATATGTACAATTACAAGTGTAACCCTCAAACCACAAAACCACAGACTATATCATGTTTATGATACGTATAAATTCGACATTAAGCTTTTATACATGCATCATGTGTGCCACCAGTGCCAAGAACCTTAAGAAATGGCGGGTTAAACTGCCAAAAGTGGTTGTTCGGCTTTAAGACTACATAAATTCGAAAGAGTGTGGTGCAGCATTAGAAAAGAGATATTAGGTCAGATGGTACACAAACAAAGCTTTCGAACAAGTAGTGTTGATTATTGCAGTGGTTTTAAATTCTATGGTGCCGTGTGAGGCCGGCTTAGAATAGCATCACCCCATTTCTTTCCCGAGGGTGTCGTCAGAGCCGACTGAGGGACTCGTGGGTTGTAAGTGTATTGCAACTTTAGGCGACAGGCTGACAAACCTGTCACTATAATGATACATGAATCATCTGTAGTGCCCACAATATTTTGTTAAATGTGACGATAGCGCCCGTATTTTAACGGCCGCTATTGCGCTGCCTACCCCGCAAGGGATAAAGGCGTGATATGTGTATGTATGTGTTTAAATTCTACGGAGGAGTAATGAAAAATTATACAAGAGCAAAACACCAAGACATACTTGGTAGACCTATCAGCCAAGGTCTATCTGCAACTAAGAGATATTATAATACTCTGCAGACTAATAAACCTTTACGTAGTGAAGTAGCTTCTTGCCAATGTACTGTAAATGATGTCGAAAACCACCGGAAGTGTCTACAGAATGCAGGAGATATCTAAGCTGTGCAGTTTCCCAGACTGGCTAACCAACCTAACCAAATTGGCAAAGTTTACAAGCCACACAGCCACGCCTTTGACACAGTCTAGCCTGGCTCTAACTTTGCTTGGCCAGGAGTAAGGCCACAAATCAAAGAATGCCGACATTGGACGTCGGTACGGTCCTGCAGTTGAAATATTTACATAGGGTTGTTGCTTGTTTGGATAAGAGCAGAACTTGCACCTTGGTAAAGAAAGTAATTTCACGTTTCATCTTTTAAGTACCTAGGTGCTTCTAGTATAACGAAAGAAATAGTTTCTTATCTTTAACGTATGGGAAGAATTCGCGAAACGTTAGGGAAATTAAAGCATTTTAACACAAAAATCCTATAGGTCGCATGCACCACACGGTATGAATTGTGAAGACCCATCCCCTTACGCGCACAATAAAAATGACGCATTGTCCAACGCAGAGTGTAATCCACTTAAAACCACCGCTCATAATACATTCGCAGCGTTGTACGATAAACAGTGCAATGACACTTCAAACAAACAGGGGTATGCTGGCTGGGGTATGCTTAGCTTGGAAAACAGCAAGGACCGCTTTATGCTGAACTGAATAATGATGAGATGACATGTTTACTATTATGATGTAGAGGACGTTTGTTAGAAGACTCTCGAGTCGACGCGGCGAGATTTTATTATTTAAAGCGAGTTTTCTAGTGAAATAACCTAGCCTTTGTCATTCGTCTACCAAAGGGAAAATTCCATGAAAATTTAAAGTTTTTGATGCAATAAGTACGAGTCTTTCATAAACTGAAAAGATGTGGCTTTTAATAATTTGTCCAGTTAAGTTGACGCAGTTAGTTAAGTTTAACCAGTTAGACCCAAGTCTATTGCGATAGTCAAAATGTGTGTACGTAATTGCTAGTGATTAAAAGTTCTATTGAAAAGAATCACTTTTAAAGACTAGAGTTGCAAACAATGGAAAATAAAATCAACATTTAAAAAACCATTGTTGAAACCATTCAGGATATTGAAAAACATTGGACGGTTTCAGGTGAAAGCACTGGCTGCATAGCGCAGTCGTATTTCATTGTTAACGCCTGAAAAACTTCTGAAAAAATATAACCCAGCGAATCGATCGATTGTCAATTGTTTTCAACAAATTTCGATAAAGAAAAGTGGATGTCGATTTGACCAACTTAAGTGAGAATTGAGATAAGAAGTAAGATTCCCTTGAATTCAAAATTGAGTTGGCTAGGTTAGGTATGTGTGTTTGTAGGTACCCTATCATCTCAAAAATTATTTCGATTTTTTGTTTCAAATATTTTTAGAAGTTTTATTTACATACGATACAACACTATTTTTTTTATCAGTCAATGTTTTTTTAAATAATTAAGCAGTTGCAAATAGATGTTCGAATAAGGGTTACAGTACTTACAGTTGCTTGCAATATATCTAAAGTCGATGGTCACCGGTTTTTGGCATCCATGTATACTTTGCTTTTTGAATATTAGCTTGGCATAGAGTGAGTAAACAACACCATATATGCGCGTTTACTAATGTACTTACATGCACACATACACACATCATGCCTTTATCCCTTGCGGGATAAGCAGAGTCTTAACAGCCGTAAAATACGATCATAGCGCCACGTCCGATAAATATTTGGAGGCCGTTTTTGAAAAATCGAGTATGAATATACTACAGTGTGCCGTGTGATGCCGGCTTAGAAAAGCATCACCCCATATCCTTCCCGCGGGTGTCGTAAGAGGCGACTAAGGGACTCGAGAGTATTGGTGTATTTCAATTTTTAGGCGACAGGCTGACAACCTGTCACTATAGTGATACACATGTTTTCTGAAACAACCTTGGAAAACAATCCTCAAAAATGTCAGACGTGGCGATATTGGCCTTATTTTTACGGCCGTTAACGCTCTGTCTACCCTGCAAGGGATAAAGGCGTGCTATATGTATGTATATACTACAATGACAGGTCGTCAGCCTGTCACCTAAAAACCCGCAGGAAAAAGATGAAGACGGAAGAGAGGGTGATGCTATTCTAAGCGGTTACCTGAACTACCCATCCGGCAAAGTGTCAATCAATAAATTTAATTTAGCCTCCGCTGCGGGTCCGTCGTGTGATGTAAAGCAATTGACTTGAAAGGGCCAGCTAAATTAAAATTCAAGTTGGATTGCCCTTTCTGCTGTTGGCTTTGCTCTTCTAATGTTTTGGTAAACTTACTTTCTGTTTGATGCTTTATTAGCTTTCGTCCTGGTGCTTTATTTATGAGCACTAATTGTGCTTATACTACATGCTTTATTACATTAATCCATTCAAAAATACCTTTGGCGTTAACAATTCGAGTAGTAGAAATTAAAATACGCATGGTCGTACGTAATTTTACGATCGTCATCGCACTGCCTACCCCGTCAGGGATATAGGCGGGATTAGTGTGTGTGCATGTAGGGTTAGTTTGACCGACCAGCTGTAGTTAATATTTCTTGGTAGTGTGTTCGTATTAACTTACGTCGAATACGTCCTCTTTTATTATTCCTTCAGAGTTGACTTAGAGTAGACTTTTAGGCAGTTTAGATTCTCTATACTTTGAAATGCTATTATCTTTTACAAAAAAAAATCGACTTAAAAAAAATTACTGCCTATACTATGGAGTTTTATTAAACAAACACGTAGTAATCCAAACACTTTACATTATTGGAGATTACCCGTGTTCAAAATTCGCTCAAAATCCCCTGTCTCCCTAGTTTAAACAGAGCAGGAGGTGCATACAACATTAATAGGAGTGCAGCTACCCTCCGTTGGTACTACACCGGTATTTAGCTGTGGGGATAGCAGTTAGGGTCCAGCCTTTAATCATGTAGGTAGGTAGAGTACCAAAATAAAGGGCGTAGTGGAAAGTGTTCCTATCTTTTTCAAAGCTTAAGATCGAGGATCTGTTGTAGGTAGGTACTCAAACGAAACGAAAGTGTAAAAGTATCGGCATAGTGATAGAGAAATAGAAGATAGCTCAGTATATTAAGAATCGACGACGTCGGAAGAGGCGACTAAGGCACTCAAGGGTTTCATGTGTATTACAACTTTAGGCGTCAGGCTGACAACCTGTTACTACAGCGACACACGACTCATCTGAAAGGGCCCTCAATATTTGTTAGATATGTGTGTGTTTATAATTAGAATCAGTGTCCTTTCAACCTTTTTGAAATCTTAGGGTTGCAAGCAGCATTGCATTAAACAAATGATAAGAACGGGAATGCTAATGAACTACCTCCACAGAATAATTAGAATCAGTGTCCCACACGAAAAAAAAGTGTCTTAAGTACAAATTGAACCACTTAAACGCGAATTGTGTAAGTATCACAACAAGCTCTACAGCGCCGCATTTGTTTGCCCAATTTAGAATTCTCCTTACAAGCTTATGCACCGCGGAATGCGTCGTTACTTCTTTCTTCAAACACTCCGAGCTCATTAGAATGTCTGAGAGGTCCCGTGCCGAAAATGTGTTTCTTTACCCTCTTTGGATGCATACATTTTGCAAAATGTGTGCCCAAAATGTGCCCGTCCTGCCGCCTCGGCCCCTTGAGACTGGCACCACGTATGGTCTCTGTCTTTAGATGTGTTTTCGAATATTTATTGCCTTGGTTTCGGATATTTACTATTTATGAGACATGAAAGACATTTTTGTTATGTTGAGATATGTTTGGTAACGGATCAGCATATTTTTGCGTTCAATAAGATGGGGTTTGGAATGTTTGAGCCCATTTTTTCTTCTCTTATTGGTGAATCATAAAATAAGGAGCAATATGAGATGTTCTATGAACCGTAAATACTACCTATAAATCCCCAAACTAGTTGTATCGAAATGTTGTTAGCACCTATTACAACCACGTCAACCAAGGATACTTCTTGTCTTATTTACGTAGCACTTGTACCTTAAGAACCAATATTTCCATTTTCCATGAAATAATTCCGACCGTTTACTCACCTATCAGTGTCGGATTTAGGCCCTGTCGCCCGAGGAGGTACTAAAGCGGTATGGGGCGGTAAAGAGTGGTATGAGGGAGGGCGGTATCAGGATTCACAGGCTGCATGAAATTACGTCATCCCAAAACGGTACGATTTTTCAATCGCGTATCGCTGCCGGCTGCCGGCTCCCCGCAGTTATGGGTGTTTAGGCGTTATTAAGGACGTGATAAATCTGTTAATGGACATTTTTATTTAAAAACCCACAGTAACGTACATGCGTATCTCCGACAACTTTTATTATTTTATTTTAATCCAAATTATAGTTCTTTTTCACAAAAAAAATCATGAGTCTGGTCTTTGAAGTAACCAGTATTCTTGTGATTTCCTCGCTAGTCGCCAGCATTTGCCTTTCTGTTACGACACAACTTAAACCTAAGTTCTCGTTTGTCCGAAATAATTTCATCTTTGTAACATTTATGACCACTACAACAACCATACTTGTTAATCCCTTAATTTAAATATCCAATACCTACCTTCCAATACCCACGTAAAATTTAAATAAGTACTGTCACCCCTTCTCAAGATTTTTGCACGTCACCTAAACGCCGTTTAATTCGTACACAAATAATAATTTCCATAATGGAGGTACCATTTTTCACGGTCTTAATTTCCCTCCCCAAGTTGAGACAAAAGATTGATATATTTTCTCTTTTCATTACTTAAAAATGATTAATACCTCTCTCACCCTATGTTTCCGAGGCAGTTGATTGTGTCTGGCAGTTCTGGTCATTTAGAAAAACTTTTTTATTCGGTAGAGTCTATATTTTCTGTGTAAATAATGTCTGGTCTATTTTACAAGGTGACCGATTTCACCCTCAAATTTTATTGAAGTTAGGTACTACTTATTTTTATAGACTATTACGATAGGTGACATGGTGGTCAATATTAATATTAGGTATTGTAGGTAGACCTACCTGCACTATATTTGGTTCCGTGGAATAAAAGTAGCAGCACGACTGCGAGAAATAATTTCAGAAATATCATATCTGACACGAAACAACTTCCTACTTGTCTGTCATAGACATAGGTCATAGTGTAAGTCGTATAAAAGTAAGAGCATTCTAAATGTTTTACTTCGTCGCATCACAACTAGATACACTTCTATTCCCACGCTGAATATCGTTACTTGGAGTCCTTGAATCGATCTTTACCTTCAACTCCCAACTTCAGGGTTAATATGGCTACAAAAGCACTCATTTTGCTCATCGCTGCTTCCTTGGAGCCAGGCCAGCAACGTGTACATGTCGATTTATCGATAGCTTCCGTAAATAGACAACCTTATTTATGCCCCGAAATTGGGCCTGACAATATATTTATTGAAAGTTTATTTTTCCTTTTTGGAGAACGGTACAATTTAAAAATCTACTGAATAAAAATTTTTGCATGCACTTTATCATTTGAAATATAATCTTCTTCGTGCCCTTTCCAACTTCAAGTAATTATATTGAAAAACAATCATTTCATATTCTTCAAGTCTATTCAAGACAGCCAGTACCTATAAGTTGATCGCTTGAATGTTACTACGTACGGAGCTGCTGATTTAAACAAGGTTTTCGTCAAGGACAGGAAAACTTATACCTTCGAGAAAAGTTTAAAGCACAACATATTTTTGCGGCTCCACAAATGGATATAGCATCATCCGAAACTAAATAATGATCATAGCACATCGCCAGCCACAACAACCTACCCTTTTAACGGATCAACTTATGCTTGTTTATTTAAGTGTCTGTATGAAAATCCAGTATAAGCTGGTCTCTTAAATAAGCAGGTTGATGTGCTGGCATACACTGACTGACCTGTGATTGTGACATTGACAAGTTGTTAAACCTCTGGGGAAGTGCAATGTGAACCCCTCTTTGTAAACATTTAGGTATGCTTAACATTGCATTTGTTTGAGGGGCAACTCTATGAACAGCTATTTAATTAAATTATTCGACCTTTTTGTTAGCAATAGCTTCATTTCATGTACAGTTTTTAACTAAGGCGAAAATCAACTCAAAAACTGATCTATAAAAAACCTGCCTATATAGTTACTAAAGCGTATTTTTACCATCCATTTTAACTTTGACTGGCTGTTCCGTAGATAATTCAACTTTCTTTGATGATGATGATGACAATGATAATGATGATCTCTTCGACCGATTTCGGGCATGGCTGATGCGCCCGGAGATAGCTATTGTAGTCAACTTTCTTTACTGAATAAACTTAGCGACCTTCACATTAAAACATAGCACTAGTCGTGCTTGATTCACGTGGAAGCTTAAAAAGCGCAACATAAAGACACTCATTATGTCACTCGCCAAGACCTGGTTAATTGATATTGGCAGCGTTCACAAAGCTGTTTCCAAGAGCTCATTGATTTCCCCCTCAAAATGGTTTCCGTAATTAACTGCTGGGTGTTTTAATACTGCCGTGAGAAGTAATTTTTGGTGAAAATCGCTCAATAGGTTTACTTTTGTGTTTAGAAGTTTAATAAACCTTTTTTATATCGTTCACACAAAATTACTTTAAAAAATACTTCCAAATTGTATCAATATGCATTGTACCTTGAGGCACTCACTTAGGAAAAGTTTGGCATAAGCTATCAGTCAAAGCCTACATGAAGAAGACTTCTAAGTTATTGAATTGATAGCACCAATTGGTAAATGAACGTACAAATGGGTCAATCAATAGAGTGATTTCCTCAACAAGGCGGTAAAACCCTAAAGGTAATAGAGTTTCCACGTCTTTGCCAGCTGCTCACTGCCAATCAAATTAGAGGCATTATCGAGCGACAGGCCCACTTGGAGAGATCGCAGCCAATCAACGACTACGGACAGAAATTCAGAATTTTTCTTTGATCACTACCCGCAGATTTGAAAATTAAAACGATTTCTGTTTGGAGAACCCTGAACGCTTAGTTAGAACTCTTTTGATCTCTGACTATTTGAAATTGCAAAAAAGTAGGTATTCCAACAGTCACAATTGGTAGATCAAAATATTCCTCAAAGATTTAATTATTATTTTCCATCTAATGCGAAGCCAACCAACCCTTCTGATTAATCTGAAAAACATTCTCGGTGGCAGTTTGTATTTTTACCCTAAATTAAATTACAATATTCCCTTTGCTTCTGCATATTTCAAGTAATCGGTCCAATGTTGGTTATACTTTTATGCTGTTCCTATCATCATTTTACTTTCTTCGAAGAATGAAGATGGGCCGCGCCGTCGTTACAAAACCATATCAAACACCTGCTAAATGGTGGAAGGCGCAGGCGGTTAAAAAAACCCTGACTGAACGGTTCACCGGATAGTTCATCAACTTTGTGTCCCATAGGACAGAAGAAGACTATTTCAGTCACCAACGTTTCTTGAAACCGTTTAAATCGACACACAATAAGAATCCAATTCCTCTGGCTCGTTCCAGTTTGTTCCACGGCACTTAGTCCAGTTCCAATTATTGATGTCCGAGCGGTGAGTATTGGAACTATTGGAGCATTTTCATTTACTTTCCTTTGTTTTGAAAGCTTTTTATTATTCTGAAAAGAATGCCAAGTGCATGAACATTTACTCAATCTTTTTTTTTTTATTTCAACTGCGGTGGGCCCTGTGAATTAATGTTTTTCTTCTGTCATAATAACAAATCGCACCAACACCGGCGTCAGTCAAAATTACCTATTAATAAGATTCTTCAACACGATCTTCACAATCATGAAAAAGCTCATCTAAAATCTCATCTAAACTAAACATAATATTTCAACCATACTTCGGCATGACTCTAATCATTTGCAGAATAGTTTTTATACCAGACCAGACTCAGTCTCACGTCCCTGTTGGTTCAGTCTCGGTCACTCCCAATTATCGGTATTCAACTCCCGTCCATTTCAGTAATTGCCGTTATTTCTTCCCGTCTCGGTCCCGGTGTATCCCACCATTAGATGGTCTTGCTCGCTTGATTAACAACTAAAACTGCCTTTGATTGCATTTAAAATTGACCAATTTTTTTTTCTTTATTTGGGAAACAAACAGTCGTAAACAATACAGTTAAAAATATTAATAGAAACAAACAGACCTCGAGTTCCACTAATTAAAGTAATATAACTTAAATACTTCGAGAGCACAGAAAGAAAATAGAGCATAAAACAGAAAAACACATTACTCGTCAGTCTCACCACAACTACTTGGAAACAAGACATCACCAACACGGGCTTTGAATTGACAATTTTGAAACATACTTACAATATACAGAATTTCATGTAAGAGTATCAAAATACAGAAACATATTCGAAGAACTAAAAATATGAGTTAGCCTCCGAAAAGAAACGAGAACTTTCGAAATCCAGCAAATGAAGTTTTCAGCGAAAGAAATGCGAATTTTAAAATTTTAAACTCAACTGAATCGTAAACCAAGTTTTTCAACCGCGGCTGTAAAGCAAAAGCGTGTAAAGTACTTGAAAGAAGAGAGCACAGAGATTGCTTTCAAGTTTATGTTTTTAATCTGTTGAAAACAGGGCCTTGAAGAACTTGGCATGGATTCGTTCCGCTGAAAACTTTATGAAAATTCATATAAAACGTGTTGCGGGCAACGCTGCCGAAATTTTTGAAGAAAGCATTGTAAAGTAGCCACTTACAATGTAGTAGAAAATTTTATATTTTTTGTAGTTGCTTAGCTACGAGTAAAACGCTGTAAGATTTCTGCATCATTTTGTTCAATCACATTTTCTTATTAATAACGATGGCTCTTGAACTCAGTATATTTTTAGGTACAGTAATACTCTCTATTATTTCGGACCGTTTAATCCACAAAGCTAAGCGGTTTCGTAATACTCTAAACCCATATTATGAGGACGGAATCAACTTAGGAAAGGCATTATCCTTAGAACTGAGGGTACTCAGAAGCCTCCCTTACCCAATTCAAACCATTATTGCGTTTTCTTATAAACAATTTCAACTACTCGTCTAGCCCCTGTTTTGTTCTTTCCAATATTCAAATTGCGGCTCAAAGCGAGTAATGGTTAGTTAGGTTTGAGGTATATTCGAAGTAAGAGACATTAATTTATGTAAAGCATCAAGTTACTCGGGGCAACGCGATAGCTGAAACGTGAATGCACTGTTGATTCAAATTGAAGACGATGTTTTAGGCTACTAAGTAGAGAGACTGAAAAATGAACATAGAGAAATAAAAATGCAACATAGTTTGGAAATTGAGCTAGATATCGGATCAAAAACTCGGAATATTGTTAAAATTACTACACCGCATGGTAGTCCACTACTAGTAAGGCAAACAAACAATAGACGTTTGATGATATATAACTACGATGAAGGACGACCAACTGATGACGTAGACACGTGATATGATGACAAGCGTAGCTAGAGAAACCTTAGATTATTATTGCTCACTCGTGCGTGAGGTGGCATCATTGAAAATACTGGCACAAGCAATACTGTAAACAAGATGTTACCTTTATTCAACGGCGTAGACACAGGCAGAAGCCTTCTTAGATGTTGCCGATATAATAATCACTTAAGGAAACACTGAGTAGCACAGAAGAAGAGTTTCAGCACAATAAGTCTTAAAAACAGAGGGTTATTGAAACGTTTGTTTTTGTTCCGCTGCGGGTGACACGAGGGTGCCGTGGGACCGCTCGGGGTTGACTGTTGGTGTCACTCAGAGCCACGGGCTCACCCCCGATGACGTCATCTTAAACCAATGGGGTGAGATTTTGTACGCATGCGCGTCTCTCCAGCCACCGCGGCGCCGCTACCCCATACAAACGCGATCCCCAACGCCTCCTCGCTCCGCGCCGCAACCACTGCTGTTTAGATTTCGAGGGATTGTCACTTGTGGGGTATAAAAGCTGCAATGTATGAGCACTAGAGCGATAAGCTAAGATTAGAAATTTAGTGTAGAGTGCTTCTGGGGGTGACAGTTTTGAGAGCGCCCCCCGATGAGCTTTTCAAAGGACCAACGCCACCATTCTTTTTGCGCTGCCGGTTGCACATACCGCGCATTTTAAATAATTGAGACGCTCGGTATATGATTTAATTTGCCCTTTTGGCGAGGCCGAATGTTTTTACCGCAGTGGGGCGAGGTACAATATTTTTTAATGCAAAAAATCGCGCGGTCGTTTGTACAGAAAGGATTGCGTTCCTTTGATACGAAATGGTTGGAAATAAAAAATTTCAAAGCGCACTCGGGTAATTAAATCGGATTATTTATTAGCTACATTCTAATGGGTGTTGCAGATCTATAAATAATTTTGAAACATTTTAAATGAAAACTGAACATTTTCAAAGTATTGTATACCTAGAAGTCCAGAAGAGACATTGAATAAATCTCGATCAGTTGTACAAAGTGGCTACGTCGTCGATAGTAATCTCATCATGTCATACGTTGATCGATAATGTCGCAAATCTGCACGACTATTCTGACGTCGAACTTCGATAAATGCAAATAGTAGAAAAACTTTTCGAAATTATAAAAAACCCAGATTAAGGGCTATATTTAGATAGATCTGAGCGGTATTTTGTACATGGGCGGTAGGTATTTTTATTGGTACAAATTGGCAAGTAATTGAGTACTGAAACCTACGTATATACTGCTCAAAATCCAAAGTAACATTAGCAAAAGTGTAATTCTTTGATATTTGCTTGCCTGAATGACGTGTTTGTTTAGTAGGATACTAATCTAGCTGGTAACTTGTTGTATGCTCAAAACAATACTTTGAAATGAGTTGCATATACCCCGCAAGGGATAAAGACGTGATGTGTATATATGTGTGTATCTACATAAGTGTGTACGTATGAAGCGATTTCGTCATATAAATTATGCCTAACATCGATGCGTAGGACTCCAAAGACTTCTTGTATTATTAAAATCAAAGCCCAGATAAAGCTTACAAAGCAAACAAATTCCCACTGAACCTATACGATTCATAAAATCCAGAATAGGGACGCCTATCAAGTAGTAATCTGGCGAAGGTGCTTTTTCATACTCGATCACCCGCCATCAGGTCCGAGGGCTGAAGGTTTTATTTGCCATCCGTCTTGTAACAACTGATTCCCTTCAAAGGCCCTTTAGGAATACGACGTAATTAGATTTCTTCTTTCCGAAGTGACTTCTAAAGATTTGTAGCTCACTTACACTTTGGTCCAGTAAAGAAATTTCTAGAGTAGTTTGTATTCAAAACAGACGCAGGCGGTGTACCGCATGCAAAATACAATGCATGCAATCCTCAATAGACAAGAGCAATCATCTCAGAAAAGAAAACTGAAACAGTATTTTCTGGAAAAATCTTTGCAGGTCTCCCAGTAGATAAAGAAAATTAAATCTCTATTGGGGTAAGCACTCTTAACCTGATAAAGAGCTAAAGCCCTAAGTCCCTAAAAAGCTCGTTACCAATATTCCAGGGGTTGGTGAAGATTGCTCAAGCGAGTGATTTATCCGTAAGATAGCTGACGGCGACGTCATAACTCATATTGCTTGAGCACTTCGGCAAAAACTTGACGAAACGGCTTTCAGTTCTATCGTGTAAGATACTGATTTGACGAAAGACCCGATGGACCGTAATGTTAGAGACAAATGACATTGTTCACGAGACGACTAGGTATCTAAGTAAATAGTCTAATCATAGACGACCTGGAGTAGACAGCTAAACGTGTCATCCGAAGCACGTGCTCGGAAGATTCAGCCTGCATAACCCTAACCACACTTCTAGGAACAATCACACAAAATTATCAATCGACAAATATCAAAATGCCCCCACCTAGAACCAAATTCGGTACCTCAAGTTAAAATACTAGACGATACCAGCGGCAGTCCCGTCATAATTCATACAGGGTGAGCAGTTGAGCAAAAACCCGTCGAGACGGCTGATAAGCGTAGCGTAATTGTTTCGACTTGTAGATGGCGATGATGGTGTTTACTTAGGCGATGGCAGTAATGAGATTGGCTACGCCCGTAATGATGGCGAATTTGACGGCACTTGTCGAAGCTGCGAATGGAAATACATTAGTGCGTCCCTAAAAATCTTGAATTACTTTTTTCCACCCACTTTTTTGCACTTACAAAAATCTTGAATGACTGTTTTGCGCCCACTTCTTTGCACTTGCTAACGCTTTTTGCCAACACAGATAGATACATTACACCAGAGTTTTACGGTATATCAACGAATTCGATCTCTCCATCACAGACACAGCGTATTGTCCAAAAACGAATTAATCAAACAATCAAATGCAAATAAAAAGGTACAAACGACACATCACAGGGAAGGGTGACGATGGAGTCTGCATAGGGAGCTAATCCTGCGACAGGTAACCTGCTAATTTATCATCACGGGACAATAGGGAGCTTTACATAGCCCTCTTTGTAACCCAATCGTGAGTACCCGAACTACTTTGAATAACGGATCAGCTTATACTGGATAGCCATAGTAATCCTTATGAAAAACCAGTATATATTGATCCCTTTAAATTGAGCTTTAGCTGCTGCCGCTTGTATAACGTAAACAATATCTAGAATTATATCTTCGGAAAGGCCCGATAAATTGTTGCTCTCGATACAAAGGCTGTCAATGATCCTGACAGAATTGTATTCAGCTATTTCCGTTTTCGAATTGTTTCTGTTGTCGAAATTAATTTCCGTTAAGTTATGTCAAACCTGATATTTGCTACAACTTTTCTTTTAAAATTGCCTTTTGGAGGCCAATCTTGCTCTTTCTATCGGAATAGTTGTTGCTTTTTACATAAGCAAAGCCTCTTCGTGAAGGCTAATTAGTTAATGCAAGCGCAACCCCATCCATGGAAGATCGGACGAACATTATAGACATATTTACGGTACGGTAGAAACGCATATAGTTACCTACCTACTGCAAGATTTATGTCCTATATTAGGTTTCGGTATCTATTGTGTGATATCTATGAGGTACTCAATAGCCACATCACATTAACCCAGTAGTCCACTGTTGGACGTGGTCTCTCCCAGGACATGCCATGAAGCACTATCTCCCGCTACTTCACAAGCTTTTCTCTTTTAACAACTTTCTTATGGAACTTAGGTCGAAGTTTGAAAAAAATGTACGTCTCCATACAAGTTAAAACGGGCAGGTGATAAATTTGAATAGGACGATGTCCATAAATTTGTGAAGGACTGGTTCACATAATATTTGCAGTAGACTTTTTTTATATTCGGTATAACCGTATCTGGATTATTCTGGATAGGTATTGTATTATGGATAAGCCCAGCCACAGGTGCGGTGTTTCAGGTGCAGAAAGCGTATAATCCCATTTATTTATACGTTGAAAATCATTGACGTCATCGTTCCTTTGTGTGAATTGCTGTGTTTCAGTATATGTTGTGAGTGTATTTTTTATTGTTGAATTACAAACTTATCAAACAATGGATGATGCTCCGGGTCTCACAAACTAATAATTAAAATGCGATCCTATACGCCTTATGCGCGCCTAATATGCGTATAATACGTATAACAAATATAAAAGTGTATTTATTACTTTGATTTTTAAACAGTTTTATATTGTTTTGACTTTAACTTTTGCTTAAACTCTTTGCCGTATGGTGTCGGCTAAGAATAGCGTCACCCCATTTCCTACCCGTGGGTGTCGTAAGAAGCGACTGAGGGACTTGAGGGTTTCAGATGTATTACAACTTTTAGGCGACAGGCTGGCAACCCATCATTATAGTGATACACAAATTATCTCAAACGGCCCTCTATATTTGTTAGACGTGGCTATAGCGACCGCATTTTTACGGCCGTTAACGCTTTGCCTGCCCCGTAAGGGATAAAGGCGTGAAATATGACTGTATGTATTAAAATCTTTAAGTGGTCCTACCTAACGATAGCTAAGTAAATTTAAATTAACATAAATAGTGCTCAAAGATCCCACATATGCCGTGTGATGCCGGCTTAGAATAGCATCACCCCACCTCCTTCCCGCGGGTGTCGTATGAGGCGACTAAGGGACTCGAGAGTATTGGTGTATTACAATTTAGGCGAAAGGCTGACAACCTGTCACTATAGTGATACACATGTTTTCTGAAACAACCTTGGAAAACAATCCTCAAAAATGTCAGACGTGGCAATAGCGACCGTATTTTAACGGCCGTTATTGCTCTGCCTACCCCGCAAGGGATAAAGGCGTGATATGTGTATGTGTGTATGTAGATCCCACCGCCTGCGCGCTGCCACCGCCCCGCTATATTTCGGGCCCGTGGCCTAACGCGACAAAACATATTTCAATTAAGATGACACTAAGGTTAAAATATACATTAACATTATTATCTGATGTAGACGTGTTAACTGTAATAGGAGCTGATTTATTGAGGATACTATTGCAAAGCAAAAGCAAAAAATTGTTCCCAACATTTTTTATACCCACAAAAAACATACTGGTATTTTCTATTAGCATACTCACATCTCTTTGCAGTTTATATGATCAAACATTCTACAATATATAGGTATATTTTTTCTAATACCTGCAAGCAACACAATTACCTATATTGTAATCCACAACGTACTGACTGACCATCATACACAAAAATTGACTTTTTGGACTTTTAAGTATCATCATCATCATCATTTCAGCCATAAGACGTCCACTGCTGAACATAGGCCTCCCCCAAAGAATTCCACCTTGCCCTTAAATAATTATAAATATTTTCTTTAAATCATGCGTCTGTAGAAAGTTTTTTGTTTGGTGGATTTAAAAAATGCATGTCAAAATCATAGCCGCAAAGTTAGATTTGTTATCCAAAAGATATCACATGAGAAACCAATTCAGCCAGAGACAATTTCGTTTCGCTGATGCTGACAAAACGAATATGACACCGAAAGCGAAATGGGTTTTGTAGTACACGGTATTCCATTCCACAATATGAATCCGGTATGAATCCGCAATATTTACATATGACAGGAGCACGAGTAAACAACCGGCGAACAAGTGAATGATAACGATCGGCGAATTCTGCAGAGTCATTTAAAACGCGTAGAATGAGTAGCAACACAATATATAAAACAGTTCCCGAGAACCTGTTATAGAGCTAAGAGATAGGCACAGTTTATGAAATTTAGAAAAATGTCTTGGAAGTGTAGCATGCTGACATGGCAGTGGGCTGGTCACATCTGTCGAAGAACTGACGGACAGCTGTACAGGCTGCGGGCAGCAGCTGTAAAATACAATCAATCCAATTTGTCAGTTGTTATGTACGATAGATGATGATCATTACATAAATCCTGATTATGACTAAGTTATCTAACATGAAGACAGAGGTTATTTTATGAATCAAAGGATTGGTTACTAGTACATCATGAACATATTCTTTGCTTATTCCACAAAGGAATAAAACAAAGCTTGATCTTACATTCTTAAGTCTGTATTCTTCACGGTAGATGTAAGTATCGGTGATCTCTCGGATCAGTTCCGATGGCACTGGCACAGTTGCCCGTCATTGTGCAGTGCAAGGCCACTTGACTCCACTCATGCATGCGCTGATGAACCGAAGGGCAAATGGCAAGTGAGGCATCTTTCAGAAAATGAATCGTCTCTTCTTTTACTTATCCTTCTAAGATGACGTGTTTTTAATAATACGGGTAAAAAAAATTGGATTATCTTTTTGATAGATAAAGAAAGTGTAATGTCGTGTGATGTCGGCTTAGAATAGCATCACCCCACATCCTACCCGTGGGTGTCGTAAGAGGCGACTAAGGGACTCGAGAGTATTAGTGTATTACAATTTTTAGGCGACAGGCTGACAACCTGTCACTATAGTCATACACATGTTTTCTGAAACAACCTTGGAAAACAATCCTCAAAACTGTCAGACGTGGCGATAGCGACCGTATTCTTACGGCTGTTAACGCTCTGCCTACCCCGCAAGGGATAAAGGCGTGATATATGTATGTATGTATGTATGTATGTAAGAAAGTATAGTTCGTCGGGATCTACTGAAGTAAAACCTAATAAACTTAACTTGCAAAATATCCTACGAAATCGTACAAATTCAAAATCCAATTGGCTTCCAGCTTCCAGACGGTTCCAACTAAGTTAAACCTAATGAGCTTCTTTTAACATCGTCAAATAATACTGCAAGCTTAAAAGACCTTGATATCCTTGAAAATCTGAAGTTCTAAAAAAGGAAATCTCGAATTTAATCTGGTAATAAAATTTGCTACAAACGTACCGTAGCGCGGCCTACACTTTTGAACATAGAGGTCAGACAAAGCCTTTTATATTAGGAGTTCTTATTGTTAACCCAACGGTGACATATTTATCTCAAACCTTTGTCATTTGCTGCGATATGATACAAATCATAAGTTCCGTTTAGCCGTCAGGTTAAAATCATATTTTTTTGCTCTGACTGAACTCATTCAATGCCTAAACAATCGACATTTCAAATCTAGCATATTTAACTCTTTTTCACATGACTTTTTATGCCATGAAACCCTAGGATATAAAAAGTGCATTATATAAAGACAAGCGTCGGAACCAGACATAATGGAGTCCAAACACCAACATTAAAAAGACAAAAACAATCGAGTTTTTGATGTCATACATCTAGCTAAATAATTTTATCTTCTTAAAATAGGTAATATATTATCATCAACAGACAATAGGTATGAGGTTTAGCTGTACTCAGTAAAATCTGTGTAGCTAAAAATATGGCAATAAGGTTGAAAAAACGGTAAATTTGATCGTTATTTGTGTAGAAATTTTACTTATATGTAGCGAGCAAATCATCAAACGATGTATGTCCAGAATACAAGGCACATAATAATACCTTACAAGAACGAAATGAAGTTCTAGGAACTGCCAAGGATATGAGTTACTTATCTAAACCTACACAACTCATAAAGGCCTGTCCTCACTCCTCCATAAATCTCTATAAAGAAGACCGATGACAATCTGCAACTACGTGTGTTGTGTTGGAGATTAATATAAACTATATTTTGATACATGACACTGAACTATAAGGTGAATTAATATGTGAGACACGTCAACGTGAAATGGCTTAATATTGTAATTGAGAAACAAATTGCTTTTGAATCGATTTTGATGAGAGATACAGACGATGACGATATGTTTTGCATGTTAAAAGACTAGATGAATTTGTGTTTAAATACATTAAGCTTCTTAAATCATATCTTTAAGATAAAATATCTCTCTCCTTGCAAGATATTTGCATATTTTTAAATAGAATTGCTATCTAAAAATTAAACGCGTACGCTTTCCTATATAGTTTTTCTCAATAAAGACGTTGGTAAATACAAAACGACCGGTCGAACAAAATATTCCCTCATGTAGAAATTCCTTCGGACTCCCAGAAATAAAATATTCTTCGCAAGTATTAGGTTCCTAGACGCCTATTGTGTAAAACTTCGTATTCATTCCTTTCTTTTCAGCACGACTACTCCAAGCGGGAATAGGTTCTTACACGAATGTAATAGTAGTTACATTCTCACATGAGTCTACTATCTCGGTAAAGTTTTCTATCATAGTAGCTAATTCTCTAACCTAATTGCTTTCTGAGCCTTGTTTTTCCACTATAAACCTAGCAATGTTTTCATTCGCTCCGCCACCTAAGGCAGTCCATCCATCTTATGGAAGTGTATATAAGACCTGGGCGCAGGTATAAAGCACAATGGCTAGAACCTAGGTTGACCTACATGAGGCCCCATATGTAAATGAGACGGAAGCCGTCAGGGTTGGTGGAAGTAGCCAGGCCAACGATGCTCTATTTCTTTTTATAGCGGACGAAGCAGGTATGGTAACAAAGCTGCTCTATAAATGTTTGCGAATATTTTACCTCTTGCAAATGATGATGTTTAGCAGCTGTTTCTCTAAACTTTTCATAACGTAAAGCGTAATAAAAATGATGATAATTGATTAGTTAATTTATTGGTTTTTTGACAGCACATGACTAAACGTTCCCTGACTCAAAAGGTCTCGTTAGCAAATTCATTCAGGCGCAAAATATTATTTCGTTTTTGAAAAATGTGAAACAAAATGCAACAAAAAATACAAGTTACAAAATGCAAAGTAGTTAATTTTGATAGCTGAACATTGATTTTACAACGGCAATAATAATGTTACCGATAAATCACAACTAAAAACAGCACACGATATGTTCACAGGCGGTCGTTTTAATAATTAATCAAACAAAATTCCTTAATATTTATTCAAATTTACCACTGCTAATTATAATTCAATAAAATGGCAATTTAAGTTCGTTCACCTGCCCGTAGTATCTGGAATTCCGGTGTTAAGAAAAGGACATTACGATTGTGACATTAGTAACTGTACCTTTTTTGCCTCCAGCGAATTTCCATTTTGCGTGACCCTTGCATTTCGATCGAGATTATTCACATTTGTATCCGAGGGACCTTTTCCTTGATACTGTTATCCAACTTGATTTAGTTTGTTCGATTAGTCTTTCTTTATGTCAGGCTCGTGAGAATCACCATTTTTATACTGAGTGTCGCCGCCGTAATCTCCACAAAATTTTACTTCTTTTTATTACGTTCAGCTGAACTTTATGGATATTTTTTCTCAAAGTTCTTTCCAAGTACTTCCACATTTTTATCTGACAGCGATAAATTATCGCAGAACAACAGTAAGTTAGCGTGTTGTTAATAATAAGTTAGACACGCGTTTCGATACTGTATAAAACATTTATAAATACTAGGATTTACGTTCTCTAAAACGGCTTACACGGTAAGAGTTAATGTTAAGCATATCAATTAACAGCAATATATCATAATATAACAATCATATTATCTAACTAAGATGATATTAATCAGAGACAACTATCTACCGATGTGAGATCAGGTATGCATATCTGAGGATAAGGCAAACAGTTTGTGTTATGAATCATCTCGGGTTGTTGACCTCTGTAATATAAAGCCAGGTGCAAAAATACTATATTTCTAAACGTGAAGATGTTCTCGAGGTATTTTATAAAAATTATGGCGGCAGTTCTTGGTATTTTTTCGGTGAGAAACATGAAAATAGGTCATCGACTTTGGTTTTTTAACTTTGCCTTGAAAGACGTTGTGAGACAAGAAATATACTATACTTAAAACTAACCTCCCTAATAGGCGGATCGCACATTTAACGCACGACGGAGCGCTAAAACATCGCAGTAGTTCGTCGTGCGTTAAGTGTGTGATCCGCTAGACTTGTTTCCTCATTATCGATTAAATTGGCGCTGCCGTTTAGTGTTAAAAGATAAGACATAGTTACGTCAAAGAATTTCAATGATTTTGCGCTATTTCTATCATTTCGCAAACCATGTCTGCTCTGTTTTCAATAGCCCCAAATGGATATCAGGTATTGTTTACGTTTTTTTTCGTATAAAACATATCAATACCTTTCCTTGTCAAGACAAAGATCTTAAACTGAAAAAGACAGTGTAATGAAGGTTAGCAAATTCAGGCAGTAACACGAAATGTGAAGTCGAACAAAGTAGGTATATAAATTAAAATAGAAATTATCTCCATACGAGACGAGACCGTTCATTTCCATTAATCATTCCGATTTGTCGGGTCGGAATTAATTATGCTTATTACATAGGGACGACATGTTCGTATACGGACGTTTAATACTGAAATTTCCCAGAGGATCTCAAATAATAACGTTACAAAAATGTGATTACAAATCGCTGCCTGCTGAGAAATTATTGTTCAAAGCTTCAAGTCGTTTACAGCTTCTGTGATAGTGTATAAGTTGCATTTTTTTTTTTATGTATGAATATATTTATTTTTGTATTAACAATAGAAGCTGCATTGTAAGTACTAATTCCAAACAGGAACGTATACTTCAAGTGAAAATCGTTATCGCACATGGGACATTTTAATTTATTTCTGGATTCTCTTGTATGCATTATGTGAAACAAATTGACACATGTCATTTCTCAGACAAATTAATATTCGCAACAGCGGTTTACGTAACTGAGCCCTTAAACTCTCATGAAATTGAATATTATAATATTGCTAATTGAAAAGTTGAAATATTGTTTCGTTCGGAGAACATTACAATAATAATCTTCATGCAACTTTTAATTGAATTTAAATTAAACCGTTTACCAATGTGTCAAGAAGTATCCAATTTACATGTTATTATTCAATCAATCAGAAAGGTTTTCGAAATTCTTTAAAAGGATAGTAACGAAAAGTTTTAGGAAGTTTACAAGTGGCAAACATCTTTCTTTACTCAGAACGAAAAAAAACACCATGAGGTGGAACATATTAATTAAAAATACAACAACTTTAATCATTGATTCATAAACTTAGCTCTACCAGCCTAAGGTGGATCGCACACTTAACGCACGACGGCCCGCTAAATATCGCAGCGTTCTGTCAGATCCATACTAGAATTGTCAATTCCCATACTAAAACCGCTATAGACGCAGCGCTATCGCAGCGTCGTCCGTTGAGTGCGGTTTTAGTATCGGGAATGCCGTTTCTAGTATGGATCTGATAGACCGCTGCGATATTTTAACGGTCCGTCGTGCGTTAAAAGTGTGATGCGCCCTATGGAAGAAAATTATGTAGGTTCTCTTCCGAGAAAAGTAACGGATTCCGAAGTATGTTTATTACGTGTTTTATTATAATGATGTGATGATGATGAGTCCGACCACCGATGATGACGATACGTTTCTCATAAAGCATCCTTACGTTTTGGTCATCAGCCAATCACAGGTTTAACAAACGGCAATCAACAAACTTAATATATTTTGGATCTGATTTTGCTTTTTTTATTCACGACAGTGATTTGCATTAACCGCGAAATGTTTTTCAAATATCTGGTTCTTAATAAATGGTAAAAACACACGCATCTTAAATTGGGTTATCGTAACTAGTTGGACCAAGATAGATGATAGAACGGTACTTTAAAATTATAATCACAAACAAACACCTGAATCTGGTCTACGAGGTAATCTCATTGGGGATCTAGTGGTCTAAGCTTTTGACTCTCAATCCTGAGGTGATAGATTCTATTCTTAACTACACAAAAATATGACTAGCAGGCCTAATTAGAAGCATTTCATAGCTAAATAGATAATGAAAGCGAGCTTCTAATTTAAACATAGGTCGTAGTAGGTAAGAAGTATCAAACCCATCCAATAAATTCGATTTAGATTTCTATAGGATAAAGCAATTCCAAGTTTAGTCAATCTTCCATTTCAACAGAGTACTTTCAAAGTGTAGAGTAAATTTATGAAGTTCTGAAAGACGTAGTAGGTAGTGAGTGTACTGCAAGTTAGCGGCGATATATCAAACCGCTCCTTAGACTTATCTGGGGGTAACCGCAAGACGTGGAACCGTTTCATTATAATGATTGTAAAATATCTTTTGCGGTCTGCAGCACGAAATTTTGCTTGACATATACGACACCTAAGTTGAAAGACATGATGTTTTTGTCAAGACTTGTTAGGAAACATAGTACTTTTTTTTAAGGGAATTTTGTGTCAAATCCTTCTTCGATAGGTAGAAGGATTATCGCAAAATTGAAAAGCAGAAAAACGTACCTATAAATGAAATGAGGCCAAAGGACTTCTGCTCAAAAGGAGATAAATAAAACCCAAACCCGTTCACCAAACATAACCTAAAAAGCGGAGGAATTCCCTCGAATTGGACCTTTGGTAAATAATTCTCGAATGACGCAACACACCGTTAGGTTTGAAAAATGATGACCTAAAGCACTCAATTTTGGTTTTCCGAAAATCTGTCACAGCACAGTAAGAGAATAATTTGTTATTATTATAAGTAATACACTTGTGCAATAAATGTGTCAGCTTTAGCCCGATATTAGCACTTCCATACAAACTACAATAAAGTACCTTTTTTGTATTTTCAAATTGCAATAAGTAGGTAATTACTTAACTTACCTACACACTAATCACTCATAAAAGTAGTTTTCTTAGAACTTACTTGCAGGCTAGCGCGTACGTATAGAATTAAATTGCTCTCAAAAAGCGCATCTAGAAAAACAGCTCTATCACTGCTTGAGATCTCAAAATGGCGCTCGTATTTTATCAGGTCCCACAAAGCGCCAAGCCTGAAGACATCTTGAATCTCGAACTAATGAAGTCGTCTAAAGATGACCTAGCAGTGTTACTGCTTGAAATAGATGTCAAGGACAGAATGAACCGCTCTTATTAAGCTGAGCCTTGTGATCTTCTTGCCATGTGAAGGTCAGAGGTTTTACGTGCTAAACACAAACAAAGGTTTTATACCTTTGCAAGGGTTTATACGTTATACATTAAACTCTAAAAAATAGAAATATGATGGAGCTGAGATTATGATATTTATGACATTATGACAGTGAGTTTTTGCACCTTGTGCACTTTTTTTTTATCTAAGCAATTAAAAATAGCATATGAAATTATATAGGTGGTAAGTACCTAATATACTTCCTGATTCCCGCATTGCTGAATAAATAACTACGAGAACCTTTCTTCAGGAATATTCTTTTTTAGAACACGTATCTGCACTACAGCGCCAGTGAAAATATTAGGTATTCTGCACAATCTTAGTGTTCATCACAGAATCAGGTCAACTTGTATGAGAAATGGCACGTGATTCTTTTAGTGGAAGGGACAAAAATGAAAATTGCTCTTGTGACAAGGAATAAGTAAGGAAAATATTTAAAGCAGAACTTCATAAAATGCGGGGAAATAAATAGGCGGTGAAATTACGGATGCACCCTGCTTCTAATCGGACAAGATGGAAATCTTTAGGGGACGCTTATGTTCAACAGTGGACGTTTTATTGCTGAGATGATGATGATGATGAGGTAGATGCTAAGTACAATACTGATATGGATGACATATCAAAAGTTCTTAGTGAACACACATACATGATTCAAAATAAGGTGATTCAGTTGAGATTACACCAATGAATACAAAGTATTATGAAGAAATAACGTTAATACACTATACTAGTGGTTAGTGGTCTAACACGTTACACCCGGCAAGTCAACAAAGACGTGAGTTAGAATCCCATCGGCGGCGTGAGTTTTTTCCACTTGCTTCGTTCGTATTAACTTTGTAACATAAAGTTAACATAGATAGTTGTTTTATGTTTTAGTATTCTGATCCTCTCAGAATTCTTAATTTAGGCTGTAAAACGGAAAGACAATCTCTTTGTCTGATAGATAGGTAACAATGCAACATTTCTGCAGGGGCATGTTTTTTATGAAGTTCATACCCGGTAGGAACCCATTTAACCCGGGCAAAGCTCTGTAGGTAGATCAATAAGTACACGAGTTTTTCATTACGAAGGAACACACAAAGATAAATACCTAAATCGTACAAAAAAACTCACGCAGTCGCAAAGAAATTCCGAGATAAAAGAAGTAACTCAATAAACTTGCAGGAACATTCCAACCAATACATTTCAGAAAGCTTTGATACGAAAATTCCTTACTTTACGAGCTTGTACAAAATGTACACTCAAACTTATTATACCGGTACATATTTTGTCATGAATCTTGACTTGACTTAGAATTTCGATTAAGGGATAACATATTTATTTCTTCTTTGATCTTGCTTTGAGTTGATTCAAAAATAAAAGCAGAACAAGCTTTGATGCCTAATTTAAGTCTTCATACCGAAACATAAAACTTAGGTAAGTAATAAAATTTACTTGGCATGGAATGTACCTGCATATAATTCTGATCAGATTGGTTGTTTGGGATATGACCGCTTACGACGAAAATCTTTTTGAATTTTTGAATGAAAATGGAAAACTTTGGTTACGACTTTCAATATAAATAATTTCATTAGATTCTCCGCAATGCGGTTGGACAAAACATAGAAATACGAATAGATATATTATATTATTTGAATTCTGTATTTTAAGTTGAAAAGAAAGTAGATAAGCTAGCTACCGGTATAAATTTCTGCCCTGAACCTGGTTTTGAGGCGCTGATCAAAACCCTTTCAATCAAACTATAAGAAAACATTGTATGTATCTTGGTAGGTTACATAACATCATCAACGTAACTATTGCTAATGAAACATTTCGGTAATAATATATTCCCACCCACCTTGCTGAAGATAAAGCCCTTATACACGCACGCCAAAACACAAGATGAAACGCTTTTTGCAATATACCCAAAAACAAAAGAACATCACAAAGTAATCCCACTTCTGGAACAGCAATTCATCATCGGAGATAAAAAGAAAACATTAGTATTCCGATATAAAATTCACTTTAGGACACAGATAAACAGCAATCGAATTATGTCCTTCGTTAGGAGAAATTATGAGAACATTCCCTTAATTAATTTCAATGCTTTTCTTATTTGAATTTACCCTTATCGAAACGTGTAGTTTGATTTTGAATATATTTCGATGTTGAATATGTTTCGTGCTTTGAAAACTAGCTTCAGTACAATGACTAACTCAACTCAAGAAGTTAACGATGGTTTTAATCGGAGCAGCATATCTAAACCGGTTTTGAACAATTTCACATAATAATGTGAGAAAAATATTTTATGAATCAAAAGAATTCGTCTGCTGTTTATGATTACCTAGACGGCGAGGCGGTCGATTTAAAAACATGTCAGAACCCTGCTCCTTGTTCGTAAAATTCTGCAAAAAGTCCCGTCGTGTAAATATTCAGGAAAAAAATTATGCTTATTTCTAACAGACTTCAAAATAATCTTTAAAAATTTTTACTACAAATGTGTTCATTACGTAACTGCTGCGACAATTCTGACTCGATTTATTTTATATATACATACATACATATAATCACGCCTCTTTCCCGAAGGGGTAGGCAGAGACTACATCCTTTCACTTGCTACGATCCTGACACACGTCTTTCGCTTCCTCAACATTCATCAGCCTTTTCATACATGCTCGTCGGTTCAGGTTATCTATTTTATATATTTATACTTATATCTATTATATATATTAAATTGTATAATAGGTAGTTATTCTACCAAAAGGTGGTTATATGCTTATATGTGACAAAGAGATCCTAAAGAAACGCTAGCGAAAATGTCGCATCACTTTAATTTCTTTTGCAAAACTCTATGACATAAAAGTCTCCTACGGACGTGTAGTCTAAGATATTTTTCAACATCAATTCTAAACGATTCCCTACATTTATCACCTGTCCTACAGGAGATTTATTAACGAAAATATTGCAGACCGTTATGTTGAATCGCCGTAACAATCTTATCTCATTCACCCACATACCTCGTTCATTTGCTGAGATAGCCCTTTTATAATAAAAGTTACTTAGGTAATACGTACATATAACACGCCTTTATCCCTTGCGGGGTAGGCAGAGCGTTAACGGCCGTAAGAATACGGCCACTATCGCCACGTCTGACATTTTAGAGGATTGTTTTCTAAGGTTGTTTCAGAAAACGTGTATCACTATAGTGACAGGTTGTCAGCCTGTCGCCTAAAAGTTGTAATACACCAACACTCTCGAGTCCCTTAGTCGCCTCTTACGACACCCGCGGGAAGGATGTGGGGTGATGCTATTCTAAGCCGGCATCACACGGTAATACGTATTCTTTCGTAATACTCGATTTTCAGCTTGTGTTATTTTCTGAAAATCCGATGTATTCTTTTCTGACACGTTTAAAACTTAGACATCATAAAAATCTAACATGGACCCGTAAATCGTCACAATTATTATTTCTCTGTAGATAAGTGTCTTCCGGTAAACTACGAAGATTTATTGATGAATTATTTTGTAGCCGTGGAATTTTATGGCTGTTAAGTTTGTTTGTTGTATTGGTTGTAAAAGTTCTCACGACACACTATCCAACTACCTGAATCAACTATTGTGGGATACCTAATGCCCAAATATTTCCTAACGATGTTCCAAATTCAAATAGGTAAAAATATTAAACTCTTCCTCCTTCCATTATAAAGCTTAATTACAATATATTTACTGTCCTACAGAAAGCTCGCAGTTGTAGGCAGTTCTACAAAATTCAAGTTAAAAATTCAGAGCTCCGATAGCATCGCTTTCAATACCCTTAACCGTGAAATCCAAAAATTCGGCTCTCACGTAAGCTTGAGGTCATTGAATCGCAGGCGGGCGGATCCGCGCAGCTTCTATTGCGCCCGCGCAGACGCAGGACCCACTATAAATACGCAAGGATGACCCTGATGGTCACAGTTACGATTGGATCCTCGAAAAGGAAGGACCTCAAACATGAAGCTGGTGAGTCCTTGGACTTGTGCAGTGAAGTGATTAAAAAAACAAATTTTGTGCAAGTTTGGAAATAATAATGAATTCGTGCGAATATATTGTTGTGACAATTAAGTGTTGAAATTTTTCAATCATAGTGCTATCAATGGCAAGAAAAATAAATTAATATAAAAACTTCCTTTCTAAAATAACATAATGTTGAACATTAATATTTTAGCAATGTCAGAATTTTCCATATCGACCTTTTAATCATAACTTATTAAATTGAAATTAAACTAATTTAAAAATATTCGGAAACTAATTACTTACCTACTACTGAACTCTGGGCGTAAAAACTAATTGAATTCCATTTCATTACAGCAAATCGTATTCGCGGCTATTCTGGCTGTTTCGCTAGCCAGAGAAATTGGAAGCACACATGAAGAGGAGGAAGACTTAGATTCCCATGATTTGGGCATGAACATAGAACTAATGAAAATAAATGACGAGAAGCCTTTGGAAACATCGCCTTCGGAAAATACGGAAGTCGAAATTGCACCTGAAAAAGTCGTCAAAGAAGAAGTTGTCGAACCTAACACGGACTTAGGTAGTGCTTTGGTGAGGAAGAGCAGAGAGAACAACGACTTGCAATCAGAAGCTGCAACTTACAACAACAACTACATCCCACCCAGCCAGAGACCGCCCAGGCCTTGGAACAGTTGGAACAAGCCGCAAAATAACATTCCACCTCAAAACCAGAACTACATTCCTAACACCCCTGTCCAGAACCCTTGGAACAACCAAGTGAACGTGCCTCAGAACAACTACATCCCCGCACCTATCCCTCCCCCTCAGAACAACTATGTACCAAACCAGCCAATCAACCCGGGTGTCCAAAGTGATCAGCAACAGGCTGTGCCACCTTCAAACTACTACCCATCGGTTCCTCAGAACAATTACCCACAGAACAACGTCCCCCAGAATACTTATCCCCAGAATAATTACCCCCAGCCCACTGTTCCTCAGAACACTTATCCCCAGAACAACGTCCCCCAAAACAACGTCCCCCAGAACAACGTCCCCCAAAACAATGTCCCCCAAAACAACGTCCCCCAAAACAACGTCCCCCAGAACACTTACTACCCCCAGACCCCTCAAAACGAACAGCAAAAACCTCAAAGCGATTGGTACTACCCGGCCGTGATCAAGAACGAACAGTACTTTGGTGACAACGGCAACTACAACTACGAGTGAGTACTTTTTTTGTTTTTTTTTTGTTTTTATTGGGATTTTTTTAACAAGAACTACCTATAAATTAATTGTGAATGATACTGAACGTCCAAATTGCGGTGCAGTGGCCGACTCCCATTAGTCAACTAACGATATTTGAGATATGTTATGGGTATGCCATCAACTCGATAGAAGTAGTGGATTCGTATTACTTAATACTGTGAAAAACTGAAAGTCTTTTGATCTGATTTTAATGTATGTCTATTTATTTGATTCACAGTGATTCTAAATTAACCTGAGTCGATCCAAAACTATAATCTTTATTTTTATTCATTTAAATACAAAAAAACATCTCAAAATATAAAATTTTTAGTTAAACAGTCGAAACAGAAAAAGGTAGCTAAATAAAATAACTAATTCAAACTAATTTAAATGTAAAATCATTACATCAAAAACTATAATTATATAGTTTCAATTACATGCCGTGCTACAATTTCACCATTTATAATAGATACTAGCACCTATTTAATGAAATTAGGCACTATTACATGGCGTACGGTCCATCCCACATATTAATTTTACAAACTCTCTTTAGAGTTATGTTGTAATATATGTATTAGAATACCTGCCTGTTCTAATTATGTCGATAAATACCGCAACTAATAGAGGTGACTGACTCAATAATGTTTTTCCTAATAATAAATCTATAACTTCCGTAAGATGCAGAAAAAAAGCAATTTCGTATGCAAATGTTCATGGAACGCAAATTTTTGTGCGAGTCCCTAACGGTTCCATTGTATAAGTTTGACATAAAATGACGACAAATCCGGTTATTTTATTGCCGTTTAACAGTTTTCGGATGGTTTTAAAATGTTATTATGACCCAGTCTTATAACGGCACTGCAGTTTAGTCTATCTTTAGTAATTCTTTATTATGCACCTGTTATATTTTCAAATTTGTGATCAATACTTCATGAAAGTCTACTTTTACTTTATAAAAGTAAATCAGTATACCATATGCATAAATTCAATTTTCTAGAATTAATCAGGCCATTAGCATTAAGCATTTTGTGCAGTGTATTTTTCCTTTATCAGAAATCATGTCAAAATCAATATGTATGTGACATATGTTAATATCTGAATTAATTAGGACCGATGCGGCTGTATCTCAGTACCGACCACAATACTTTTAAAACACGATTAATCTCTGATCGCTGAGTTATATTGGGTCGGACCCAAAGGTACAGACAGATTAATGATAATGTGGGTTTTAGTGCTAAGAAATTTATATTAATGATTTCGATGACCGTTGAAAACGTTCAAATGTAAAACTCTCTTTTGGATACTCATTACAAATCAAATCCATGTGGGCGTCACTTATTGTAATTCTTCTTTTAAACGATTTGCTCAGCCGTGACCGTTCAAGTAGTTATTGTTTCTTTAGCCTTATTGTCCGCCCATTCACTTACAGATACCAGATAGCCGATGGCACCCACGTCGGTGAGCAAGGATGGCTGGTGAACCCAAACACTGACAACGAAAGCGTGGTCAAGAAAGGGTGGTACTCGTACCCTGGAGCTGATGGAAGAATCTACACCGTGACCTGGTGGGCGGATGAGTCTGGCTACCACGCGTTTGGGGACCACCTGCCTACTCCCCCGCCCGTACCTGCGGCCATCCAAGCGTAAGTCAACTTATTTTCCTTTTGAACATTGGAATCCCACATACAGCTGAGCATACACAACAAGAAAATTCAAATACAAACTGAGATATCCTTATACCGTGATGATACGAAAGGGATAATAGATACAAGCGTGAAAAGGGTACAATGGATATCGTAACCATGACGGAAAGTCGACGTGATTTGGCGAATTGTCCTTTAGCAATAAGGAAAAATCTTTGAAATAGATCTGGTGGCAGTGAAAGTGATACCTCTGTATTATGATGATTCTTTCTAAGACATCTTTGCGTTAATGATGTGGAGTTGTTTACATTGTTTCATCAAAACTCGAATGTTCTTGCGTCATGAAATGCATGCCATTCGCACTTTTAGTGTTTGAAATAACTGACTCTTACTTTTATTGATTGTTGTTGGAATTATTTATAAATAATTATGTGGGCTTCTCTCATCTAAATCACTCTGTAAATAGAGATGCACCATCTCTCGTTTTGCGGAAAATATGGTGTACCATTAGTTTATTATTCTTTTCCCCATTTTCCCAAGTGGCGGGGCGTGTGTTAGTGAGTGAATTATGGCAGTTGTTTGTATTACATGTGTGTCTTTGTACACAACATAGCTATAGCTATGTGTGTAGTAAATGGGGGTCACCAGTCATAACATATAAACTTCTTAGAAACTTCTGATTTTTTCAAATTTCGTACAGATCCGTCCAGTGAGGTCGTCCAGAGGTTTCACCCGTTGTTATGTTTTAAAGTCTTGCGGCTACATTATTCTTATTCATATTTCTAAAATTATATCGTCCATTTAACCTAGCGAAAGTATTTATTTTGTATATGAACTAGGTGGATAATTTAAAACAATAAACCTAATTTTAAATTTTCGACTGCTAAGCTTGTTACCTACTGGAAGCTATACGTTCGGTCCGACAGGTCATTACCATACTTCGTAAGAGGGTCAAAGAAGCTATGCATAATCAACCAAAGGAAACACAAAAACTCGTTTCCCTCCTTTTGTAAACAGTACGATGTTTAAGAACCCAAAAAAGGTTGATCAGTAATTGGGACGAAAATGTTAAGGAAGCCGAATAACGGATGAGAATTTTATTCGTATTTATTTTAAATAATGTTCTGACCTTGCACTACACTTACTAAAATTTTTAAACACAATGCAGAGTCCTATAGTCTTTTGCGTATTTATTTGACTTTGACAAGAGAGCCTATGCTTAGACGCACTATCCATGATATAAACCTATAGCACGAATCTAAATACACAGTATGTCAATTATTCAAATAATCAACTCGGGATCTTGAGATTTATAGCTTTAAATGTTGATGTTCAGTACTAATATTACCAATTTATTATTTACAGTGCACTGGATCAGGCCGCGAAGGATGAAGCCGAAAAGAACAAGCCGGTATCATCGACTCCCGTGTACTACCCTTCATCAACACAAGCCCCAGTATACTACCCCCCTGTGACGCAGGCTCCGTACTACCCGCCACAGACTTACCCTCAGCAGACTTACCCTCAACAGACTTACCCCCAACAGACTTACCCCCAACAGCAATACCCTCACCAGCAGTACCCTCAACAACAGCAGATCAAACCTGGTCACTACGGCAAATAGATTATAGTTCTTAATTGTAAGAGGATCAGAAACTCGAACCAAGATAGCTTGCCTTTAAAACTAGCCAATTCAAATTTTTCTCGACCAAAACGGTTCAAGCTTCAGATAAATTTTACTGCGTACTTTTGCAACTTCGTGTTCGAATAATCTGAAACAATTGTTCCATATCTCAACCGATATTCTTTTAAACAATAATAATTATAGTATACGAACGATGTTACCTTCGGATTGTAATGTAATGTCACCAATGGTGGTGAGAATGAAAGACAATGATCAGATCACGATATGGTATTGTGAGCTCGATCATTGTACGCTATGTGATAATTGAGTTAAACTTGAAAATCGATTTGAGATTAACGATGTAATAAAAAATATCAAAATAATTATTGTTTTTTTATTTACCCAGGACTTACCTTTTTAACATTAATAGAATAGTGTATTCTAATTAGGAATCAGACAGTAACATTAAGGAATGCTTGCAGTCATCATAAAACACGTACCTGGAAAGAAACAGAAGAATTCATATAAATACAATAAAAAACAAGTAAAAGTATTAATAATCAATATTAAGTACAGTCTAGAGAGGCTAAGTAGGTGTAATAGTACTATAACTGTTAAAACCACAATTGCAAATGTAAACTACGTATATTATGTTAATAATAATAATATAATAATATATTTTATTTATTCAGACAACATAGGTCCATAAATGTTACTATACAAAAAACATCTTAAAACTAGGTTAGTAAAACAGAAACAGCAACAAAACAGGCATCTCTATTTTTGTAGAATAGATAAATAACCTTGCCTAGCAGGATTGATACCAAGTCGTTAATATTCATTTAGTATTTCAACAGGAAATCACAAAGTGATTAGCATCTTTCTTTTGGCAAAGCGGCAAGTAGAAAAGCAATTAATTGGCTAGTATACAGAAGGCAATATATTGCCGGATTCATTAAGCAGAACGGTCAGTAAGGGTGGTTGTAATCGTGGGCAAAAAAACCGGTCTAAGGGCAATGACACTTCGTTACATCATTCGACCGCAAATTCTTGCGAACAAAATGTACAATTTATCGCTCATATATCGAACGCTGCCCCTTAAAAGCCCGACAACGTTGTATCTCCAAAATTAATTAAGATTCGTTCGGCGTAAAATTAAATAAATCATTCTACAATTTTTTATTTTTTTCTCATGAACAACGAGGATAAACCAATATATTGTTTCAAAAGGACTTTTAATTAATTCCTTGTAGTTCAAACAAAATAACATTTTCATTTTACGTCAAACGGCATAGACGGATGCTGCTTAAAAGCAAATATGAATAAGAATTTGGCTTTTACTTAGAACTAACCATTACAACAGTTTTACGAGACATACATAATTATTATCGAGCCGCAACAAAAACACTGTAAAAAGCGTGTTGTGAAGAGAGAAACCCACTTTAAACGGAGCGATATCTTTTCACGAATGCCTGGCCACGAACATCTCGCGTGCGTATAAATATATGCGGAATTCAGTTTCATTATCAGTGTATTTTCTACTAGTGTTAAAGAGTGACGTGTAACAATAGCTTATAGAGAAGAAAACAAAATCAGCTTCAGGCAAAATGAAGCTGGTAAGTGAGAAAGTGATAAAGTGCTTCCATTAAATGGATTTGACTATTGGAAATCAAACCGTGAGTTAACAGTGATCCCTTATTTTTCAGATACCGTGGATAATTTTGTTGACATATCTACCAGATATACGAGCACAAAAATTTAGACAAGAACAGTTTCCTTTCCCACCACAATTGCAATCGCCAAATGCTGGCATGTATACATCAGACAGTTCCCTATACTTGCCCCCCGAATCTCATAATCCTATCCCATATTTTCCAATTAATAAATTAAATGGTCTCCAGTACCCATTGCTTCCACCGACAGGAACAAAAGCACCTGCCATATACCCTCCGCACTTCCCCTTGATGATATCAACTACCTTAGTTCCACACTTCGAAGATGATGATGACGATGAAGATCATGGAAGAATTAGATTCTCATCAACATCTCAACCTATGCCTCAGAGACATAACCAAACTGAGAAGAAACCAGAGGCGCCAAAAGAAAAAAGAGAAATGAGGCCCGTGCCTAGACCGAATTTTCAACAACCTATACAAAACAGAAATGACATAAAGTTTCCCTTTAATCCACAAGTTCCCACTCCACCTAATGTGACATCGCCACCTACGGCCAATCAGCCACAACAACAAAATAATCATCAACATCAACAATTAGCCAATGCCACTCCAGCGACAAGACGAATGATAATCGAAGCACAAAAACCTGAACCGGGATACGATCAAGTTAGAGCAGCATCGTTTCAAGGTCCTCAATTCTTGCCAGCCGGAGGAGGACTGTACGTATCTTCCACTACCGAACCAGCGATCCCCATTCTACGTTTGTCTAATGAAATGGATTTAGACGGAAGCTTCAGCTACGAGTACGTAAATATGGCCCTGTTGATTCTAATCTCACGGTTGTGTTGAGTAACAATGTACAAAAATAATTACATTTTCAGGGCACTAGGCGCTGATCAGACTCATTACGTTCAACACAGTCGTATGGAGAACATGGGTCCTGATAAGACTGAACAAGTGGTAGAAGGATCTTATTCGTACGTCGGCGATAACGGACAGACGTACACTGTCCACTATATCGCTGATGCGAATGGATTCAGAGCCAGCGGAGATCATTTACCAGTAGCACCTGCAGTGCCAGAAATTATTCAAAGGTAAGTCATCATTTCAAAACATTATATAAAAACTGAATTCATAGAGGAATTCAAGTGGCTATACATCATAATTTTATTTTTATTTTAGGGCTGTGCAATACAACATAGCCGAAGAATCAAAAAAGCCACCGCATTTGAGAGACAATGGTCAATGGCAACCCGAAAATGAAAATTGGCAACAAAATACTTTACGGGATAATGCAATTAGCGACAACACCAAAGCTCAACAATTTGCGCCGCCACCACCACGTAATTTATTTACCGGGCGAACACCAGAAGCCTTTTCGTACAGCTACTCGCAAGGATCAAACACAGGAAACAACTTAGTAGCCGCAGCAAGTAACCAGGCGCCGATCAAAACCGTCGATTATACAACTGAACAGCCAAAACCTAAACCACAACAACAACAACAGCACAACAACAATGGTGCAATTTCCCCGCAAATAACTTTTCTGGCTTCACAAGGCGCGCATGTACCTTCTTTGAATCCAGTTCCAGATTCAATATCGCGAATGTATACAACTGAGAAGTTAGCAATGCCTCAATTAATAAATTACGAGGCCGGTCTCAAAGAAGCCGAACAAGATCCAAACAAAGGACTGTGGAGGTGGCAGTACGGTTACAATGCGAACAATTTAAACCAGAATCCAAACAAGGACACAATTTCACGTTCATTTGGAGAAGGCGATGACATCATGATCAATTTCGGCGATATGACGCCTGAACAGTATACTAAAATGATACGTTCTCAGTTCGAATATAGTCCTGAAAACAATGAAGCAAATCAACAGAAACAAAATTTCCAACCAAATGAAAACCAGAATAATCACTTAGCAACACACTTCAACTCCAACCAGCGCCGCAATGAAGAAAAGCAATATCAAAACTTTATGAGTCAAGATGCGGAGAAACAGGCTAATAAACAAAAACAATACCAAAATTACATCCAGAATGAACAAGCTAAGCAGCAGCAGTCACATTTTGTAACAAATTATAATCAAAACCAAAGGGTAACTGAAGAAAACCAATATCAAAATTATAACAAAGTACAGCAGGCACAACCTGTATACCAAGATAATCTCAGCTACGAGCAATCCTCTCAAAAGGAGAACACACAACAATCTCCGTCAACAGTGACTCCGCCACAGTCAGAAAACTGGTACAAACAGAGTGATAAGGTTTTTGATGAACAGCAAAGTCCGTCAACAGCTCTGCCGACCGTAGAAAGTCGCAAACTTATTTCAGATACTCCGAAAATAATAACGCACAAAGACTTTGTTTACCCTAGTCAGACTATAACACAATCTTATGATTTTAATGAAGATACGTTTTACGAGCCAAGAAAAATCAAAGCATTAAATACGGAACCCGTAACTAAAGCAACAACGAATAATGCAAATAACATTCAACAAAATTTTCAAAAAGCTATTGAAGTTACTGAAGGCGCTTGGAACAAAGTTGAAAGTGAAGTCAAAGAATCAACAACCCCTGAACCTTACATCAGTTCTATTAGCAATTTTAAATTTTCTGATTTTATTTTTCAAGAGGACAAGAGCGATTTTAAACCTATTATCACTTCTACTACAGAGGTACCGCGACTAACAGAAACAACGACAGAAAACATCATAGAAGACATTTTAGAAAATAATATTTTCTTGAAAAACTTGTTTAATGTTGAGAAGACTGAAATGATACCCCCGCAAAGTAGTGAACTACAGACTGAAAAGAATGTTGAGGCGCCTCAAAAAGTACTTCACATAAGAATTGAAGCCGAACCCAAGGCAGATAAGATTCCTAAATTTGTTTCTTATCATGGAAAGCCTGCAAATGAAGTTAAAATATTTAAAAAGAAACCGATGGACTTCGCTGAAATAATGAACTATGTGTCAATGAAAAATCACTTTGAGTCCAATAAAATGAAAATCAATAAGAACAAATCGTTGGGGGAATTTGACACTAGGAATGAATCAAAATTTATTCCCATCCAGCACGAGAGAGAAGAGACTGAAAAACTTGTACCTGAACAAAAACCTAACTATAGACCAGAGCATCAAGATGAATTAAGAGGTATTATCAAGAACTATAAAGTCCTACAGAGGAACAACAATGTTAATAAGTACGATAATAGCCCATTGAAAAGAGAATTATCGCCACCACCTCTAAAATCTCCAAATTTGCCTCCCTTAGGGCGAGCCGGCCCTTCTATGAAAAGTTATTTACCACCAATATTTGTATAAAAATCTGTGATCAATTTAAGTAATGCTTTGGACTTTGTAAATAATGATATCTTTTCGGAAGACTGCATTTATTAGTGTAAGTATTGACATTGAAATAAACGTGTGAGACTTAGTTTTTAATGTTGTTTCAACAAGAGTACCTAATATTGTAACTGAGAACCTCGTTCTACACTAATTATTATTGTTGTCTTATAGTCAATGCAAAAAATGTTTTGGACATGAACATTAACACACCTACGATTTCGAAGCACATCCATAATAGGCATCGTCTCACTTACTTAAGGTACATGAATTTTATTTTACACTACCTACCTGTTTCATGGGCAAGATGTAACAAAATGGTATTGATAAACTTGTATCTTTCACCAAGTTATTCTGTTAGGTAGGGAGGTCCAAATTTTCTTTACTTTTCCACAAGTTTCTTGAGAAAAGTTATTCAATTTCATAAATATCTTGACTTCCTTCCGGGATGGAGTCCTTCATTTCATAAACACACACATATCACGCCTTTATCCCTCGCGGGGTAGGCAGATCTTTAACGTTCATAAAAATACAAATATTTGAGGGCCAATTTCAGAAAACCCCTTTTATTATGCGACGTATACGACTCTTCAATAAATATGACACACAATGGGCATTAATGACAAGTGATACTCTATGACATTGAAAGCACAAGTTGTGATCGCGTGCGCATCGCCTGTGCATCATCTAAGAGCACCGAAAGCGTAACGGGAGAAAATTTCCGAAGAATCTCAGTATGCATCTTTGCAAGTGTACATTTTATGATCTTATACTGAGTCTGTAAAATGGGTTTGCTAATTAACATTTATCTGTTCATCGGTCAGTAATAGTTAAGTTTGATTTGTAGTTTGAGTAATGATGATATGAAAATAATTTAGAATTAACAGTTCTATGTTAGCGAATAGAATAATTTAATGGACGCCACATAATAGGACACAAAATATATACGTAGTACTAGCTGTTACCCGCGGCTTTGCTCGCGTACTTTTAGGGTACCTACTGTCTCGAGTGATTTGTTGCACATAAATACAAAGATCTATGCTACTTCTTACATCTTTTAAGGGATGAATATTGAAAACACTGGAACACGTTAAACTTCCTTCCCCGCTTCATCTCTCACTCCCTCTCCTGCTCCATCTCCCTCTCCTACTCCATCTCCTGCTCCCGCACTTTCTCCTGCCCTCGCTCGCTCTCCCGATCCCGCTCTATCTGCGTCTCCCTCTCCTGGTCCCACTAATGCCACCCCTCCCGCTCCTTCTCTCTTCCGTTCGCTCTCCCGCTCTCGCTACCGCTCCATCTCCCTGTTCCGTTTCATCTCCCGCTGTTGGTCCATCACCCACTCCCGTTCCTGCCTTCACTACTGCTACCGCTCTATCTCCCGCTCTCTCCCCTGGTCTATCTGCCGCTCTTGGTCTATCTCCCGCTCCCGCTCCATCTCTCGCTCCCACTCCCACTCCCACTGCCGCTCCATCTCCCGCTCTCGCTCCATCTCCTGCTCCCACTCCATCTCCTGCACCCACTCCATTTCCATTACTGTTAAATATTTTTCCTACGCAAATTGTGCCACCCCCGTTAACCCCCATAGGGGATAATTTTCAAAAAACGCTTAGATATGTATCTCATAATTTGTATTGCAGAGCATTATTTCAGTGTCACGCAAAATATATATTTCAATAGAATTAAATTTCCTATACAAACTTAGCCACCCTCTTTAACCCCCAATGGGGGTGAATTTCGAAAAACCCTGAAATACGAGTTTCATCATTTGTAATAAAAAGCATTAATTCAAAGTTTTATGCAAAAATATGCAATAAAAATATTTTACTCATACAAACTTTGCCACCCCTTTTAACCCTTTTAGGGGTTGAATTTCCAAAAAATAATGTGCCTATGTCCTTCTCATGAATGCAAACTATCTACATACCAAATTTCAGCATAATCAATTGGGTGGTTTAGGCGTGAAAAGGTAACAGACAGACAGACAGACAAAGTTACTTTCGCATTTATAATATTAGTGTGGATTGTTGCACAATAATATTTTAAAAGCAGATTGAACTGTAACTCAAAATAATATCTAGTTAGGTACTACATATTTTCATCAACTGTCAAAAAACTAAGTACAAGTATATCGCGGAATTCCAAAATAGGTAGGTATTTAAATATTGTATCAAAGAATTTCCACCAAACTAAAATTTCAGTCTCCACTGAATTTATATTCCAAACTTAATTTCCACTAAACTTATGAGAACATACATTTTCCGAAAATTCTTTGTTTGTTTATGTTTAAATATTCCCGATTTCCGGTAAATACTTTTTAATGGTTAAAAAATGTACTTATTAATATTATCTAAGTTGCTACCGTAAGCATTTCAAATTTTTAATACCTACCTTACCTACACAAAATTCATTGAAGCAAAATCTGAAATTTTCAATTTAGTTCTAGCCCGTCACGACACGACACTAGCACAAAATTGTATCTGATCGTCGGGCGTCGGTCGGGGAGAGAGAGCGTTTATTGAATTTTCATACACATAAATTGAAGGTAACGATCGGGCGACGCATATAATGGCACATACACATCTGGCAACACTGCCGACAGTGCTATCCGCACATTATGAATACCGGAGGTGAACACTATATCGACTCTACAGGGTGAAATGACATAAAATAAAAGGTATAACAAACTTTCCGTCTTTATTTCCGGCTAAATTATTATAATTATTATTTCTACCTGTTTGGCTGAATAAGTTTTATACATTTGCGTATAACGTCACTTGAAGGTAAGTAGGTATCATCTTATAGAAAAAGCTTATCATTTAGGTAACCCTACATTTCATTCATTCGTTTAGCGTTATTCTGTTCCGAAACAGACAAAAAACGCGAAAGCGAATGAACTATCCGGTCATATCTGCGATTCTAACACATCATGTTTGCGGTGCTTTACTAAATAGCACCTATCCTATCACCTTTTAGAGATGATCGGATAAATAATCCAGTTTGGCTTTGAGAGTTCATGTTGAACGGTAATTGATAAACCTACTTTGGATAGGTATAATAAGGGTTGGGTAAGGATGAATATCTGGCTATTTTGGGACGTCGGACACCCACACCTGCGCATAACTGCGTAATCTACATTACATTAATACATAGTTTGTAGGTGTCTAAAACGTAAGATCTTGGAACCGTAAGTCAACAGATATGATATGATAGATAGATATGTAAAACAAGACTACTGTGCTTGGTAGGCTGCAATTAGAATTGTCCAGCCTAGCGAGTATTATTCTCATTGCAATACTTAAAAATCAAGATGCAATACTTGTCGAAGATGTCGTTGGACGACCCGGAGTTCCACACGAAAACAGAGAGTGAGTACCTTTCGTGGCTGGATTTATTTGATTTATTTTCACGCAACAAGGAGTCAAGGAATAGAATATAAAGTTCCTGAATAAACAACGTCATGAAGCATGTCTACACTACAGTGATTGCCAGTCGTCTCATACAAACAAGGTTTGCTCTACATAGTACGAAGGATATGTAATTTGCCTAGACGACCGTCGCGACGCAATCAGGCCCGGGTATTGTGCCATTAGGTAAACCGTATGTAAGTATACTGTGGCTTCATAGGGTTTAGTCGAGCTAAGGTCACATTAAAAAATTTTTTGGGTTATATGCATTTTAACTTGAAAAAACATAAACAAATAAACTGAAGGGAATATTTCCACGCTCCATATATATGGAGCACGCACACAATCAACAAATTTTATTCAATGAGACATTTCGTACTTTCTATAAAATTTCGATCCTCAGTAAAGATTAAAATATGAAAAATATGGATCTTCGATCTGAGCTTTTTGTGATAGACTCTATAATTTTGGCCCTGGGGCCTGATACAAACAATCACAAAAAATCTCAGATCGAAGATCCATTTTTTTCATATTTCAATCTTTCTTGAGGAAACTCACTTATTTAATGGGATAGTTCTTTAGAGACTTTTATCTTTCTATTTTCAGGACTATTTTAGTCCTAAGTATAAAAACTACTGCAATTCGCAAGAGCCTGGTTAAAATTGGAATCATAAAAGTAAAAGCTTTCTTTTTTACCTTTTCGCTTCCCTCTCACTTTGTTTTCATTATTTTCTTAAATCCCATTAACGCTAGTTTCAAGCTGGGTTAAGCCGAAGTAAATAGCTTCACGGTTGCAACAGATGTAAGCAACTGGCTTGCAGCTTAAATACCAACTTGTATACGGTTCTGCATACAAAAGCACCGAAATTAAACTTCCTTACAGATACCGCTACCGCTTCCGCTTTTGCGTATAGTCGCATGATTTTAGATAGTACAAGCGACTGGGACCGCTGCAACTCATTTTCCCGTAGGATTAAGATGTTTTCCCGGAAAGTATTTTATATAAAAACCTTTCTCTTGAATCTCTCTATCTATTAAAAAACAAAATCCGTTGTGTATCCGTTGATTTAAGCAAACATACATATATACGGACGGGAGAAGCGGCTTTGCTTTATACTGTTGTGTAGTGATGGGATATTATGACAGCTCAGGCACGAATTATATTACGTATAATAGGCAAACAATCCGAAACTCCATGCCAGAAATATACGCCGCCGCAAAATAGGAGCTGATGCACAAAACTCCAACCACAGAAATAAAAGTTAGTTTATGACATCGTTTTTTTTTTACATAGGTACTTGCTCAAGCAGCAAGCAAGGTAGGAGAATATCCTGCAGAATCGATCAAAAAACAATTATTTTAAAATAATAGAATTATAACAATATCAGAGCTATTTATAAGCCAAACCAGATATACATATACAGATCGATTCGAAAGCCGCATTGGAAAGGACATCAAAGTAGGAAATCAAATAGAAATGGCATTGAACTGAGATAGTCTGAAGGAGTGCTCTGAAGAAATACAAATCGGTTTTAGTTATCTTAATAAATAATATAATTTAAACGTATCTACTTTGGGTAACAATGAACATAACGTTCCGTCTCAATCACTTTCGTGCGGCACAAAAAAATTCCAACGATCCTTGCAATGAACCCTGGTGTCAGAGTTTAACGTAACATATCATTTGGTTTAAGTTACATTCAACTCATAAAATTATCATGTCATGTCTTCATATACTGAGAGAAGTTTTCGTAGAAATTAATCAACTAATCTACTGTATAATACAATGTATCACCTGTACCAAAGACCTGTACGTTAACAGAAATAAAATCAAAATATTTTACTTTTCGAATTCAAAAACACTAATGAAAATCATGGGACATGCACGGTTAGTCTCATACATACATACATACATATATCACGCCTTTATCCCTTGCGGGGTAGGCAGAGCGTTAACGGCCGTAAGAATACGGCCGGTATCGCCACGTCTGACATTTTTGAGTATTGTTTTCCCAGGTTGTGTCAGAAAACATGTGTATCACTATATAGTGACAGGTTGTCAGCCTGCCGCCTGAAAATTGTAATACACCATTACTCTCGAGTCCCTTAGTCTCACTTAGCTATTTTCAAACTACAGCTAGCAGTGAGAAAATATGTAAATTTTAATGCCTCAGACCCGGAGATCAAAGCCTATGGAAGCCGACTGATTTTTACCATCAGCCCCTTTATTCTTGTTTCCATTTCTATTGTGACTGCACTGTATTTACTTTGTTTTGCTAATGTTTTTGTAGTTTTTCGAACACTACTTTTTATTTCTGCAAACAGTATGTTGGTTTTTACACCTATACTGTGTAAAGTGTTAGCAAATATGGAGAAGGGCAACACTTATCCTTTCTTTTGAAATCGATTAAAAATATAAAAGTACGTACCTATAAACGAAGTGAGAAGTTTCTCATAACAGCCTACTGATACTCAAAGTTGAATGATTATCAGGAAACCTAATAACAAACTTCTAGCCTCAACTTTAAACTTTAAATTGAACTAAACGCTAGAAGAGCAAAACTTAGTTCATTGTGCGACTAAATTAACAAACACCACACGCGACACCTTATGAAAGCAAGTAAATTATTCACATGATTTTGGTCAAATATTAAACGCAAGCAGTCGCTAGTGACTTCGAGAAAACGCCGTCTAGACTCTATACATTCTATAGACTATGTTTGCAATGACAGAGCTTCACCAAAATGCAGTGGAGTATAAAATACTTATTTGAAATTGAAAGTAGAAAGTTCATTCGTTCCAGATAGGTAAATAAGTTCAATCCAAAATACCAGGCTCAGATCGGACTCAAGACAAAAATTAATCTTTTTAGTTGACAAAGTAAAAGTATCGACAAGAACATGAAATGATTTTTAGAAAAAAATCTATACTAGAAAGAATTACTCTACTGCTGGCCAGTACTAGCCAGAGACATAGATGAGCTTAATTTCTAAAAGTATGATGTCTAATATCGTGCAGGGAAGTCCGAACCAACTGTCATCTTGTAGTTCTGTCTCTAGTGCTTTATTTTACTAAGAAGTTGTAGGCAGATTTCAAACAAGTTTATGTGTTACAAGTTGTGAAATACGAACCCTGAGTTGACAAACACCCGGGTAAGACATGGGTTTCCGTGGCTTCAACCCCGGGCCGGATAACCCGGGCTACGGGGTGACTATACGGCCCTAGTGATGCCCATACCCAGGTATATCGATAAATGAGAATGGTGTGACAGCATTGGTCAACTTTAATACCAAAAGGGCAAAGCGGGTTCCTTAAAAATGCAAATGCGCAGTATTTGATTTCTCTTTTTGTTTTAATGTCATAATAAGACTCAAAATCATCACCTTAAGGTCATTGTTCATGACCTATTGTATCTCAACCCTCAATGTTTTAATTTAGTTTTAACTGACATTCAAATGGCATTATTCTAACTACATTTCAAATATCACAGTCATCATAAATAACATTAACAATGTAACAAGCCAGTCGCGAAAACCTTCTTGTTGTTTAATAAAAAAAAGACATGAATATCGATAACAGTTCCTCTTTTGCACATCACTATGTCGCGTTTCCCTGAGTTAACCGGATTTACAGCAGGCAACTTTACCAATATCGGCAAGAATCAATTTGCAGGCGATGTTTAAACAAATGGAAAGAACATTGAGACGATTTATGTTAAAGGATAAATAGGAATATCCCGATGATATGTGTATTCTCTACTGTAGAGTTTCGCGTGCTTCGAAAGACACGGCACTTTTAACGCAAAATCCCTGTCTAGATGATGTTATAGACATATACTTTTTAATTCGAATCAGATAGGTACTCTTATAATCAACAAGCCGTTTTTATAAAAAAATATTGAAAAATGCCGGCTTAGAATAGCATCACCCCACATCCTTCCCGCGGGTGTCGTAAGAGGCGACTAAAGGACTCAAGAGTGTTGGCGTATTACAATTTTTAGGCGACAGGCTGACAACCTGTCACTATAGTGATACACATGTTTTCTGAAACAACCTTGGAAAACAATCCTCATAAAAATGTCAGACGTGGCGATAGCGACCGTATTTATACGGCCGTTAATGCTCTGCCTACCCCGCAAGGGATAAAAGCGTGATATATGTATGTATTGAAAAACGATTACGAATGGAATCTATCGAATCCAATACGATTATGAAATAAAAGCAAGTTGTTTAAAAAAAATCTAGGTAAATCTTGATCAGATAAAGAAACACGTTCTCGAATTGGCAACATTGTTGTTTGTCTCTCCATCAAAATATATAAGCGGGATGTCAACAAATGTTGCCCTTTCAAAATATTAATATATAGATTCATTCATTCATTTTTCTGTGTTTATTCGTGCTGCTAGTGGTTTTAATTTGAATGAAACTGCTTAGCAACTGACTTTTTGCGACAAGATCATCATAAACATCATTTATAGTTCAGTAATAAACAAAAATAAGTGTAAAATGTAGCTTTGGTGTAACAAGCTCTTTCTGTAGCTCGACATCTGACTTTACGATAAGCTTTTACGATCTCTTAATCATAAAATTTTCATTAACACAGCAAGAGTTTAACTCGAATTGTTTTGAGAAAAGTGTTATATCTTTTTAGGGTAGTTAATGGCCTGAGTTATGTTTATGACGTCTTAAAAACATTTTGAATACTCAGCCGTCTTATGGGCGATAAAGGTACTTCATAGGTAAGTACTGCTGAAAATTTTGCTGTGTGATGCCGGCTTAGAATAGAATCACCCCATTTCCTTCTCGCGGGAGACATCCCGAGGCAATTAATGGGCTCGATAGCTTCACTCATGTGTTAGTAGTTAACAGTCTGGTAACCTGTCACTATCGTGATACATATTTTTTCTGAAATTGCTCTCAAATATTTTTAGGCGCGACTGTAGCCTGAATGCGCTCTACCTACCCCGCAAGGGATAAAGGTGTGACATGTGTATGTATGTTTGTAATGAGATTTAACTTATTCGTTTTACTACACCGTTAAAATTTTAATTTTTCTTCTGCATAATGAATGCAAAATTTTCGTCAGAAGTAGGTAATCAAAATATTTATATAAGCTAACTTAGGTACGTTAACTTTGCATTAGTATTTTACGCGTTAAATAAAAGTTACTCAGTTAAAACTTTGACAAAAAACTTAATTTATTTAGTTTGTGACCGAGATGGCTATCTTAACTGCTTTATGGTGTTTTCGCATATAACAGGTTTCTGGTTAAAAGTAACTTTAAAATGAGTCATAATATATCTAACGACGAATTAGTATTTTTATTCAACTTCTTGTGAATGCTTTACGGACCAATGTTAACTGGGTAGTTTTGAGAACTGTGTGAAAGACCACTATAAGTTAATCTCTGAGTTGAAATTGAGGTGCAACAGTTTCAATGCAAAGAGGTATTTTCAGGATCCATTTTCCTGTCTCATAGGTAGGTAGATAGGTATTGAAAACCAGGCCTGTTTCAATCAACCCGCAGGCACTACTAAATACACTATTGATTGATCAACACCCCAAACTGTAATTAAAATCTCAACTGATTGAACGGAGCTGCACCCTCCAAAACAATTTGCTTATCTATAAAGACCTGTCTAGCTCTGGGGGCACGGTCGTGCCCTCGCCAAGACGAGCCAAGCAAAGCGATCTACTTACTTTCTTTTTCACAGTGTTGCGACTTTTTTCAGCATCGTTACTTTGGTTTCAACTTATGACATTTTCGTAGCAAAACTCCCAAGGCGTTTATTTTCACAAATGTAGAATTTGTGAAATTTGGTTTGATGGAGTTGGGCGTGTGGATGTAAGATTTTGAGTCGATATATGATCTCTTTTCAAGGGGGTCTCGTATTGGTAACATTTTACAGGAAAATGTTTATGGTGGTATTGGTATTTCTGTACAGGATCATATCACAAAAAAGATTATACGCATTCCTGGATACTCTGTTAAAACAGTTTCAAGTCAAAGTAGGTACCAAAAAAATACCTAGTGTGTCCAAGAATGCACTATATGATAATCTTTGCAAATAGTCTATAGGAGTTAATTAAACATCTTTTTATCGTCTAAGTTTTCAAGAAGTGTGTTGTGTTATAGGATAGTCTTTTCAGTAGGAGTCTTAAGCTTTTCGTAGGTCTTATAGAAGACTGATATGTCTTGAGGACTTTGATTTAGCACAGTATATATCATCACAAATGTTAGTGCTAGAAAAAAACTTACTGCTTGCCTTGCAAAAAGCTACAGGTACCTACTATACTTAAAAATTAACGCTATGAACAAAACATTTTCTACTCTGTGCAGTGGGCATGCCATGCAGTAATTATTTTCACATACTCTCACATGTTAACAGTAAGTGAAACTGTCACACGCTGTATTTAAATATCCTCAGTGAAACTGTAATAACAATACTCGTCTAGGGACGCAGGGCGATACCACACCGTGATAGTTTGATAGTGATGTCATCACGGCGATTAATTAGTGGAAAATGAACACCGCGCTATCGACATTTTCAATTTCGGCCAGCTCGACCGGAATTCGATTACGGACTGGCCGAAGGGACAGATCTGCTTTAATTCGCCGGTAATCCGGTTATGCGGTGTTCCGGTGGTAAGTTTTAGATACATTTTATCGGTCGCGAATGGCGATGAGGTCATTAAACGGCCAGGGCGTTTTCACAGGGCTCCTAATGTTTAGCAATAATAGACAGAGGTAGATACTGTGTGTATGTAAATTGTAAATGTCTTGGCGTCAGCGCGCGAATTAATTATTAATTAATGCATCTGAACTTCATTCATAGAAAGAGTTTTCGAAATAACTGTATCAAAAAACGAGAAACTACTTCAAAGTTAGGTAGTGTCCTCGTGCTTCGCGTAGCTCGTCTTAGTGTGTGCGTGACCGTGCCCCCAGATAAGAAATAATAATTCTATCCAATACTCCTAATCTAGCTAACCTCATCATTTGCGCATCAGATATAACTAGTTAAGACTTTTCCCCTTCAAAAATGCTTAGCTAAGTTTTACTCGAGTAGTCAAAAATTCAAGCTCGATTTCGTTCTTACCAAAACTAGAGTTCAAAGTTAGGTAGAGTTTAGAAGTTTTTAAATCAAACTTGGCCAATTCAGACTTGAACAAGCAAAGAATCAGGTCGGGTTTGAATCTTCTTTATTGCCTAGGTAATTTTAAATTAATTACTGCAATGAAAAACAGTTTCGATAATAGAAAAAAATACCTACTCGTTTAGGTAACGGATCTATCCGCGTATCACGAATTTCCTCAAAAAAATCAACAGAGTCTTGAGCTTAGGACCAATTTCAAAGTATTAAGTAGTTATGTAGGTTAGGTTTGGTAGGCTATTTTTAAATGTTCCTAAATGTCACTATCGATTTCGTAGAAGTCTTTCGTGGGGCAAATTGAATAGGCAGTGTTTTTTTCTTTTCCTGTAGCCAGTAACAAGACGTCTGCCCTGCAGCAGACTTTCATAAGGGCGGGAACAGCTGTGCCTCCACATTAGTATGTTGATGAGGCAATCGCGATCACAGCCGGGATAACGTGATTTATATTGGCACCAGGGTTGCCAGGGCAAAAAAAGGAAAGTCGAGAAGGGAATTTGATGTGTTGTCGTCTAGGTTTTTATCTGAAGCGTGGGTTGGACTGTCGTTTCTTTCAAGAAGTCATACTAAGAGTTTTTGCCACTTGTGGGACACCTTCAATTCAATACTATAGTCTGTAATTAGGTACTTATCTTTTTGTAAACACACTTTGTATGAAAGTGACACTTCAGAACTGTCAGTTTAATACAAAGTTTGCTTACAAAAAGATAAGTACCTAAAATTACAGACTATAATACGTTTATATTCATCTACAATACAACAAACCAATGTCACGAACCTAAGTAAGTGTCGTAATTCAATCGTCTCTATCCTAAATATCCTATGTAGCTATGTAGAGATCCGAAATCGCAATTTTCAGTCACTTCTATCGATACTGTCCAGATTTTTAGCTACTTTCTCGACAGGCTATTCACCAAACTATCCAGGTAGATGTCACAAAATTAAATATCGAAAACGTCACGACACGTTCAATCCAGGCAATGTTTTTGTCAATATCATGCGATTTGTATATCTATTAATAACTTCTTAATATATTTATCAATCGCCCGCCACCATCCCTAGACACTGGATGGATAAATTTAGGGTCGTATGTCAAATTTTTCACGTATTTTCCGTCGATAGGTTGTCGGCGCAGCGGTGACCACGTCGTTGTAATTGATAGGACAGATGATATTAATGTCCCACCCTCGGTTACAACGTGTGCTCACAATTTATGTTGCAATACCGCATGCCTCCCCTCAGCGCCAAAATTTTCTTTCGATGCAATTTAGAGGAAATTCGATGAAATAGCCTTACTAGGTGCACAAAGATATTTCGCAAATAAATATTTTTTCATAGGGGTAGGTAGGTACAATTTATAAATGGCAAGTACATCTTAACAATAGGTTTTTTTATTTAATAAGCATTAATTTATTGTTGTAAGTAGACGTAAGCTTTAATTCATAAATTATCATAATATAAAGTGTAAAAATATTAGCTGCAAATATTTGAAGGGGGGTTTTCAAACGTATGCCGATGGGTGCCGGCCGACTGCCGACTACGCGAGAAGACATGGAACATGCATGGAACTATCTTTCACTATAAATCGGAGAGCTAGCTCAGTCACATTTCGTAATGTATTATTAATAAACTTTCTGGTCTTCCTTTAGGAATCTAACCAGGGACATAGAAACTAAAAATTATAAGACACCGAAAGCGCCATCTATGATATTTTTTACTTACTACTTAAACACAACGCCATCTAGTAACTTTTCTTAAAAACTAACATGAGCCGAGGAAAAACAGAGAACCAAGATGAGAGGAAATATTTGACAACTACCACAGATGGCGTTAATCAGTAAACAGTTCTAATGTCTCACTATAGATGGCGGTCATATTTAGGTAGTTTTATTTCGGTAACAAGAGGGCGCTACGTGACAAAAAATCTAAGTATGTATTTTTATTTCCAGTCTGCCTCAGAACTCAGAAAAAGGTTATATTTTTCATGTAATTATAAATGTATATTTTTACTAGTGGCCCGCCCGCAGCGGTTGTGCCCGCTGTGACTCATTTTGTTGTGGAAATAAGTTGTTTTCTTATTTCCTTTTTAATCTTTGATTGAAATCTATCTATTTAAAAAAAATGCATCAAAAGTTATAAAGATTTATGCATTGATAGATACATACAGACATAGGGACAGACACGAACAGCGACTGTGCTTTATTCTATGTAGTGATTACAATGAAAATGCCTTTTCTCTTGTTATAATTTATAGGCAGTCCATTCCACATTGTTTGCTAACTCAATTTTCATCAAAGGCGACATTTTCCCTCAGAGCGGCTCAATAACAAGTTCCTTTTACGGATATCCTTACAACCTTTGAAGGGTTTCTTTGTGAGGCAGATAGCTCATCTAGATAAGTGGAAGCCTTTCACACCACCGACGCCGGCGTCTGCATGATAGATAACACGAGAGTTCACGAGACGAGATTCTATGCTTTATGGAACTCGATTTTGCGAGGCGATAGTTCGGAAAAATAATTTGGTGCTTCAGGGGCGCTGTGACGCCAGCGGTTTTATAGGTATTTTTATGATTGATCCTTTAACTTCTCGTGGAGCCTCAACAAATTTCCTCCAGATATTTCGATTTTGGGCTTTTTCTTTAGCTTCTGCCGAAGTTTCCGCAGATTTTAACTCGGACAGGATAGATATATAGGTATTTTACTAGTCAATATTCGGCAGTCTTGAGAGCTTACACAGCATAGGGAGTAATTTCGGAAACGTCGTAATTCGATTCCGCGCACGGGTACCCGCAAAAAGTAGTCGTCATACCACACGTTTTTAAATTTCTACTACCCGATGTATGTGTGAATTTATTAGTAGGGTATGTGGAAATTGATAAGTAAATAAGAACGTGTGAATTGTGAATTTTATTTTAATTTTATTAAACCTTAATTTTATTAGGAAAAGTATAGTGGCAACCAGTGGTAAGGTATACGTATAAAACTTGCTGACTATACATCCTAGCGAACGTAAAACCTAAAGGACACATAAAAGCGAACAACTTATTTGATTACGTTAAAAGGCTAGTTATTTATTATACAGGGCTGTGGCCTGTGATACAGGGTGTTTCGTACAGGTCCCGTAAGTACTCACTTGGATTGGATCATTTAGATTTTAGACTATTTTTTCTTTGATATATATTATTACTCTCGATTAGGGTTTCGTTCCCGTGTCCCGGATATCGGGAATTCCCGGGAAATACCTCATTCCCGGGAAAGTTTTCATGCTTTGTAATTATTATTTTTATTATTTATTCACAAAATACACTGTATTTGAATATAAAGTACATAGTTAATAGAAAAAAACAGATAAGTAATCTTGATTATCATAAACTTTGTTGTGATTCTGAATGTATCAATCTAAGATACTAGTCTAAGAGTAAGTAGTCATCATAACTCATCCAACATGGTAGGTAAATAAGTGAAGTTTAAGCGCGTATGTTTGCTCTCACATGGTTCTCACATAAGTATATAAAAAAATATTGATGTTGAATCGGTTATGAAATTTACATGAGTTTTGATGGATGCATTTTTCGCATTTATAGCGCTATTATCCTATCAAAGACTTAATTGCATAGTGTTATCTATCAGCGGGTAACACCCTGGCTAGGATACGTCCTACAAAATATGGTACAGATTTAGACTGCATAATCTCAGGACTGAACTCGGACTCCGGTGGTGGAATTTTGCGAGCAGCGGGCGACATCGGCAGCGGTGCGGGCAACGCAGATCCGTTCACGAAAATTCGAGCCCTAGGACTCACCTGAGATCCAGAAGCGAAGTCATCCGCCGGTGGTTCCCTGGCGAATCTCTCGAATTTGAAGCTGTTTGAGCGGTACAACTCGTTGTCCTCCCGGTTGCGGCGGCCGCGACAGAAGCGACGAGCTATTGACGTGTGCCTGAAAAAAAATATCATTTGGGTACCCAACCGAATTGATGTTTAAATGATAAAATGTCTTATAATTTGAAAGTTATATAGAAGCATCATTGCAATTTAAAAAAAACACAGTTTTAATATCAAATCTTTAATAATCTGTGTTCATTTGTTCTTATATTTGTGGTGTAGGTAGATGCGCGTATAACAAAAAATAATGAAATAGCAAATCATATTTAAAATATTCATCGGATAATTAATCACATCCATCAAACTATTAATGACAAAACAGGAAATGCGCCCCAAAAATAAATATTACATTTTTAACCCACATTTCTTGTGGACGCCACCAAATTCAAACTCAAAATATTAATAAAGCGACTCTTAAAACTAGCACCAATAACCCACTGCAGTCATTTTAATTCACCCCACAGTAATTGTGTCAACTGGTCAAAGAAAATAGGCGCATTGTGGCTAGTAAATTCACATTTAAAATTGTCCGATAATAATATACAATTTATGCCCTAGGCCGAAATATTTGCACGGTTTTAAAACAACTAAAATTAAGCTCTATTCTATATGTAGAAACGTAGCTTATGCAGCTCTCTACCGGAGTTTAGAAGCATGTGATTCGACAATGAACATAAACACTAAATGCAAATTTTGCATATGTAAATACGAGTAGGTAAATTAAGTTTAGGTATAATGACGTCATACTAGCGTACTGCAAAATCGGCTAGCTGAAAGAATAAAACTTATAGAGATGGAATCAATGTTTATACTTTCCTCAGGAATTTATGTAGGTAATAATAATGCCTAATATCTCGAAAGCATTCCACAACTCTACTACACTCCAAAAGTGCTTAGGTAATAAAAAACTTCTTCCACTTCGTTAACTTTACGAATTTCATTCGGCTGAGTCTCGTTAAATTTGCCTCAAGGGATTTAGTGCTTGAAACTCAGTAAAAGAGAGCTTTTTGCTGGTTTATAATTTGAAGTAGGTAATGGCCTGGTATCAAAAGCATCTTCGCATTTCCAATAAATTAAGTATAGTAAAAACAATAGCTTTATCGGTTGAAAATATTTTGAATTTACCTACCTAGAATCGCTAGAGTGCAACGGCCATTGTATTCCAAAGATCTTCAAGCGAGCAGGTGGTCGGCGTTTCTGCTCCGTTCGCGCTGTAGTGGCTTCTTCAACGGGAGGCGTGTGGTGCCTTCCTCCCGACGAAGCCCTGGTACCACTCCTACGCCTTCTGCGCCTTCTCCTCTCCACTAAAATAAAGTTGTCTCCATTCCTAATGATATAGGACGAGCGTAATGTACCCTTCTCTTCTCCTTGGCGTTGCCTTATCAAGTCAGCTGTTCGCAAAGTATGTATGTTCTGATACTCAGCTTCTAAGGGCGGTGGCACGTGAGTCACTACTTCTCGGCTAGTTCCGCTTCCATCCCTCTTCTTCCGAGAGGAATGGAGACCCACACGACGCCAAACCTTTTCCATGAATCTTTATTCAGTGTCATCCCATTTTTATTTCATCTTTTGGTGAAAATATATTCCTTGAATCGCGCATCGCGGAACAACTGCGCACATACAACAGAAGTTGTAATAAAAGCACATCAATCACAACCAATTATATTCAAAGCAAGAGTACGAGTTTCATTATTCCGATGAAGATATCCGCTGATCGCACTGATAAAAAACTGTTCACGAATGAATCACGAGCCGATCAGACGTTCTGTCATTGTCCGTAAGATCACACTGTTCAATGTACCACTTAGTCTAAGCTTTAGCGGTTTAATGGTGAGTCAGAAAGCTGGCGGCGTTTATTAATAATTTCTTTTTATTAAGACGTACTAGGTTAGTGGTATAAGGGGAAAGAATAACGTGTTTTTTGACATCGCTCGCGAGGTCCCGGCCCATCATCGGGGTGCGGGTCTGCGTTACGCATGCGCGGTCCCCCTCACCTCAGCTCTTACCACCGCCGGTCTGAAGCGCCAAAATGGCGGACCTCCGACCCCCTTCCCGTTATTGAATATCTAATTTTATCCGTGTATTGCATTGTTAAGCTTGTGAAGCACATGCTCTATTCTTGCTGTCCATTTATGATTCGGGTCAAATTGGCGCAATTTTATATTGACAATGCAAGACCTTGGAGACGTCTTGTTTTTTCATCGACAGCCGCTACGTATCTCATAATTAGATAGCTAGTCATTTAATCAGCGTGAATAAGTAACTACCTGCTTATTTTTCTGCCCTTTGCCGTATGGTGCCGACTTGGGCGTCACCCCATTTCTATCTGTAGGTCAGGTAAAAGGTGACCAAAGTATGAATCTAGGGAATAGGCAGCAGCATTCCCTGTGATATTTACAACACCTTGCACTGCGCTCGCATTTCCGCTTACCAAGGGTGGTGAGGTTGGCATAATAGTACATACATACATATATCACGCCTTTATCCCTTGCGGGGTAGGCAGAGCGTTAACAGCCGTAAGAATACGGTCGCTATCGCCACGTCTGACATTTTTGAGTATTGTTTTCTAAGGTTGTTTCGGAAAACATGTGTATCACTATAGTGACAGGTTGTCAGCCTGTCGCCTAAAAATTGTAATACACCAATACTCTCGAGTCCCTTAGTCGCCTCTTACGACACCCACGGGAAGGATGTGGGGTGATGCTATTCTAAGCCGGCATCACACGGCATAATACCATAATACCTACCCCTAAAAATGATCCGTGCCCAGCAATGAACTGTTTTGTATGGCTATTGTGGTTAGTAAGCTAATTTACAGGCGTAATACATAATCTTGTAACTACTACATTTATTGCGGTTTACCTACCCAAAACCCAAGTTATCTATTATTTTTTTACCTACCTACTTCATTATAATTATTCTGTTAACATTCTTTTCGAATTTGAAATTATTATGAAGTAAAATGAAATAAAGTTTATCGCAATACCTTTTTGCACAACCTGTAAACTGTAAACAATTGCTGTATGTATTTTTACTTTGTGGCGGTTGCATCTGCTCTCTGCTATTCGTTTTCGATGTGTGTGTTATCCTATCCCGGAAAGTATTGTATCACACGTTCTACTTTACATGCTAATGGATTCCCAGTCCCACATATACCCTTGATTATAAAAACATCGGTTAGCGTAGTTTTTTCGAGCTTCCGTGCACGGAAACAAATTATAACATTTCAGAAATTGACTCCCAGGATAATGATGCAAAACTGCCTAATATTTTTTTTCATCTTATTTTTAATGACATCTAGTATTTATTTGATTAACTAATAAGGACCCTGACTGAACCTCAACCTTGTTACTAGCGACATCTGATATAAAAATAAATTACCGAATTAATACTACATGTAAAACTAGATGCCGCTACCATATAGTTTTTGAATGGAATTGTTTTTTTTTCGGAATACGCAGCTAGCTTCACTACAGTACGGCTAAATTATTTTCACGTTTTGGAACCTTGCATTTTGAGCTAAAGTTAAAACCTTTTTAATTCAAATTTATTTATTACACCACGGAAATTAATCCCGCCAAACGTCAAAATCAGAAGAACTACAAAATAAATACTGGCTCGCGTCAGAACCGCCTTGGTTTAGTATTTTATAGTTGGGTCTCACTCATCTCATCCGTCCGTCTGTTAGTAAATTTACAGGGTGTGCAGGTTTGCCGTGTGATGCCAGCTTAGAATAGCATCACCTGATTTCTTTTCCCTGGGTGTCGTAGAAACCGACTAAGGGACGAGGGTTTTATGTGTACTGCAATTTTAGGCGATAGGCTGACAGCCTGTCACTATAATAATGCACGGCTTATCTGAAACGACCCTCAAACATTTGTCAGACGTGGCGATAACGAACGTAATTTTACGGTTGTTGACGCTCTGCCTACCCCGCTAGGGATATAGGCGCGATATGTGTATGTGTATGTACAGGGTGTAAGGGACGGTTTTAACGAAAACTTTGCAGGCGTGCTCAGACCATGAAACTGAACAACTTTTTCTATGGGGGCTTTGTTGGGAAACGTAATTTTTTTCGACCTTCCATACCTTGTATACCATATCATATTGTATGTGAACCCAAAAAAAAGTTGTTTAGTTTCATGGTCTGAGCACGCCTGCAAAGTTTTCGTTACCCTGTGTAAGTATCTCATAGAAATTTAAACCAACTGAGCTGAAAAATTGGTCTTGATTCCCATCATTCATCTAATTTAAACATTGCTATCAGTTATGATTATTCATTTATTATCTATCATCATTACATTGAACCATATGAAAATAGGTTCCTGCACGCAAGCTCGCACGGCACTGCGGTCTCATTACCCTATCCAACAGCAGACCCCAAGATCTAACCAAGACCCTGTTTGCTGTAAACCCCCTAACATTCTTCACTCATTTCAGTAATCAGGATTATGTAACAATTTGATGTCTTCAAAAAACAGTTTGAACAATAAAAAAGCACTTTATTTAGCAAATAAATTATTGTGTATGATACCCTGAAATCATACTGAACAATCAGTAAATGAATCTCTTAAAAGTATGAAAGCATAAATAAATCATCAATATTTTATAAAAATGCAGTATCAGAAGGAAATAAACTTCATGTTTGCTTAAAATTAAGTTTTAAAATGTTCTATGAAAATAAAATATTACGCTTTTCACTTAATTGGTGCATTTTTCATTGATTTTGTTTTAACTGGCTGTCCATTTACTTTGCTAATCAATTTGCTTCCTTGCCATACTGCCAGCAGATTGTCATTAGTTTTTAAATCAACTTGTAGCTTTTCCCAAACTTTTTTCTTGGGGTTCAAAACTTCATCTGGTTCTCCAGTTTCATACCCTTCAATTACAATTCTATCTCCAGGCTTGCTTCCTTCTGGCGCAAGCAAGGGTTCAACCTGTTTAGGTTCATCCACTGATGCACATAACACCATCCCCTTTGATTCTACTCCACGCATTTTGGCTGGTTTCAAATTGCATAACACTACAACATCCCTGTTACGCATCTCTTCTTCAGGCACAAAGTTTACTAAACCTGATACTACAGTTCTAGGTTCTTCTTCGCCTAAATCAATCTTTTCTACATACAGAGCATCAGCATCAGGATGTCTCGAAACTTCTACTATTTTGCCAACCCTGATATCTAATTTAGCTGGGGTAATCTCATCAGCAGCATTAGCATTAGCACCTTTTTTTGATGGTGGAGGGTAAGCTTTTTTAGTCAGCTCCTGAAGTTTGGGATCTTTGAAAATTTCTTGAACTGGTGCCAATAGTCTATTTATGGCAGCTTCAACAGAAGCTTTCAAATCTCCTGGATGGATTTCTTGTTTAGCATAAGCCGCTTCAAGATCTTCAAAGTTGTTGTAGTCAACATTGCCACCATGCTCAGGTGCTCTACAAATCTGGAATGTTTCTCCTGGTTTCATGAGGGGAAATACAACAAACTTTGTGAAAGACAGTACACCATTATCAGCAATGTTACCAGGTTCACAGAAAGCTTTTTTCAGCTTCTTTTTAACATTAGCTGGGTTGTCCAAAAGGTCAATCTTGCTGTCTTCTTCTGAAGCGGACATTTTGGCTCCTGTAAGACCTGGAACCATAGGGTTCATAAGATGAACTCTCTTAGCATAGCCAAGTGCAGGAAGGTACTTTTCAGCCAAAGTGAAGATCTTTCTCTGATCAACTCCACCAAATTGTGCATCTACTTTTAAATATTCTTCATCCAAGGCCTGCAACCCTGGGTACAATAGGCCACTAAGAAGGGGATGTTCAACTTGTTTAACAACTTCAGCCCCAGCTTTCTTAGCATCATGCTCAGTTATCACTGAAGACATTCGGTACACATCCAAAGTGTATTCTTTACTTAACTGGTAGTCTGTGCCTTTCACAAACTTAAGTTTGTCCAGCGGTACACCAATTGAAGTAAGAATAGCTTTGATAGCAGCTTCGTAGTACTGGGTACGGAGGGCTAACAGCTCCCAGGGTGCTTTCATGTTGTCCAAATAAGCATGCAAGTCCGCAAACAGAATAGTCACCTCACAGCCGGCATTTAGGAAGTCTGCTATCTTGGACATGGGTACAAAATAGGCTACATGAGGACGGCCAGTCGTGGCAGTGCCCCAGTAAATTTTAAGATCCCTTTGCTTTATTATCTCTGTAAGTCTATCATCACCAAGAACTTCTTGCAAATTGCGGGTGATAAGTTGCTTTTTCTCTTCCAATGTGGCCATTGTTGTGGTAATTAGATACGCTGTAAAAGATGAAATAGGTTAGATTTCATGAATACTTTCAAGTGGGCAAGCATACCTACTGCAAATGTTTCCTAAAAAGCACAGAAGACAAACAATCTGAATGAAAGAATAAGGCTTACCTCTTTTAGCTTTTAAATTAAGTTGCAATAATTCTGATTTTATGAAAGCGAAGCACTTCACTTGATAAACGATTTTAGAGAAATTACCACGTAAGTAATTGTAAAACCAGCTTACGAAATTGGGTGAAACATAACCTCACTTATGTCTAGAAACTTACGTTACTCGTCAATAGTGCCATAAATTGTTGCAACGCTGTTTATATAACTAGATATCAACTGACTAAAGCTGAAAAATGTGTTGTTTCTGTGATTTTCTTTCTGCAAAGCTAGAAATTCACTAAAATATTGTAATTTGAAATAGTGTGAAGTTAGCTACAAGACAAAAAATACTTGTTGCCAACTGTAAACGGCGCTAGTGTCGCAGTGAATGCTCGCGTTTCCTGTCAAAAGCGCCATTGCGCATGACAGTCAGTGCGGCCTTGCGGACTGAAGAGTGCTGCCAACAAAGGCCGAGTCGATGGGGTTACAAAAAGAATAATTTGGACTAGTAAAACCCTTTTGTTGTTGTAATTATAATTTATATAGGTTGTGAATCTGTGATTACGGTTAAGAAAATGTGTGAATGATATGAAACGTGACGACTAGCAAAGGAGTCAGCTGGTCCACAGTGCGAATAGTGAATAAAGAAATGGCGGCCTTGCCAGCAGGTGTTCAGTATGGGTTATCATCAGAGTCTAGTTATAAAGAAAACAAGGAACTAGTGTTTGTGAAATTAACGGATTCAGCGTTGAAAGCTATAGAAGACTTCATTAGAAATAATAGGGTAAGTACGATCGCCATATTGTTATGACAAAAATAAAGAGAGGCCAACAATGTCAGAGGCGCCATACTTACGTTACAGTAATCAAAATGAAACTGCAAATTAGTTATTTTATTCCTGTTGAAATCATTTTTGTGTAGCTGTAATGTGTAGCGAAAGAAGTATAAGTAGGGTGCCTCGCGAGATTGGGTTCTCTACGATATCTCGCCACGTCAACATGTAGAAAATTTCCTCTGTTGTTTTCACAGATTTGTATTTCAAACGGCTATAATTAGAGAATTCGCGTCTTATTGTCGCGGATTTCGACGGTTCATTTGCTGGGGAGTTACGTTACAATATAAGTGTCTCGAGGCGTCACTACCCAAAGTTGGACAGTAATTATCTTGCAAACAAACTTCTTTATTCCACAACCATCCAGAAGCTTACCAAACATTACTTTCACGCTTTATTCCTGATATGACACATCAGCAGGCTTCTTCAAAAACTTTACCTGGAGATACCTAGTACCTACTGACTCTTTGTAGATAGGATAAGCCAGAAAGATAAGCCAAAAACAGTAATGCAATCTATAAACCGAGAAAAACATTATTAGAAGGTTTTTGGTACAATTTGAATCTAGATATTCTTTTCCAAAATCCCAATCAAACATTTTGCAATAAATTTTTAACTATTTCCAGTAAATATGTTTAATTGCAGTCTGTAAAGTTAAATAGATAATTAAGGCCACATTAATGTTTTATCTTTATTTTTAAGCATCTGTAATTAGCATGCCTTTTAATGGTGGTTTTATTCATACATTGTAAAAAATGAGTCATTTAACAAATTACATTGCTTAAACAGTAGCTTGTTAAAATGACTTCCAAAAGATATATATTACTAAAAGAAAGGATTGTAAACCTTTCTTAAAGTATTATAATCCTATATTTCCATTGTCCCTTTTTTTTGTCATCCAATGCTAAACTTAAAAAGACAATGAATATTCCATGGTCTTTTATGAAGGACTTTAGTAGCCATAAGGCCCAGTCTAATCTTTAGGGAACACTTTATCATTAGGGAAATAATTCTGCATGTGTGGTTTTTAGCAGATGAAGTAAATAGCAACCCTGCCATTTCATCTTGTACCTATAGAATTAATTTTCATATCAAAATTTGGGATTTAATATCTGATCCAGATATATTTGGGATTTGGCAACCTGTGCCCAATCATGCACGAAATAATACACTGACACAATACTAATACACCTATATTCATTTACATAAGTATAACTAAGGATTGGGCTCCTATTGGGTAGAACAGTTCCGAAGAAAGGAGTTGATCACCCGGGCCTGCTAACACCGAACTTGTAGCATGTAATGATAGTCATCTATGTATCTTGCAATAGTCTATTTCAAAAGCTATGTGAAGTAGAGTATGGAATACTTATAAGAAATACTAGTAAAATATAAATAAAAGCATTGTTGAACATATCATACTTGATATTTGCTTTCTTGATAGTACAAGGTGATTTACAATGCAATCTACAAGCAAGCAGAATAGGTCATCTGTCAGTAATGTATTAATACCACAATAGATGGCGCTACTTGTACTCAAGAGCTATGTATCTTTGAAATTCTTTTCTTTATCAGAGCTGTAAAAAACAGATTGGGCTACTTTCATAGAGCTCTAACTCACAATATTGCTGTATATTGCTTTTAGACATTTATCTCGAAAGCCCTAAAACAATATGGAGTTAAACGGTGATCAAACATTTTTCATCTATGTGCCAAGATGTAAAATTGTATAAACTGCCCTTTATCTTGTACTAGAAACAACATCTATGCAGGAAGAGTTATATTAATTATTACTTTCCAAAAATACTCTTGAGCCTTCAATTTTGCTTTTGCACCTCTTGAAAATATTCAAACTTTAAAGACTAATGCATGATGTAATGGCTGATTGTGTGCTATCAGAATTCAGATGTACAAATAGTCTTACATAATACTCAATACAATTTAGTGTATTTTAGATCAAATTGAAAGGCAAGTGCAAATAATATGTTCTAGTTTGCAAAAACATTCCATAAACTATTAGTAAAATATTAAGAGTTTTTATTTAGGAAACAACCTGTCAATTATGTGCCATTTTTATCTTGCTTGATATAATGTAAACAAGTTAGATAAGAAGGGACAGCATTATACACTGCAAAAAATAAAGACAAAAATTTCTTACCATATAGTAAAATAGTTTACATTATTTGAAAATAAAAATATATCTAAAAGTATATTGATTGCTAAAATGTACCTAACCTAATGGTTTGCCTCTAAAAATAGAAATAGAGGCTTATGTTTTTAAGTCTGAATTCAGTCTATTTAAGTGGTTTTTCTTTGTTTTTTTTTTTAATTTTACTTTTGTATTGTTGTTTCAAATTTAATTTATTCCTTGTTTTGTACAGAAATATTATATTTATAAGTAAACCTACACATAAAAAGCAGTCCTGAGTAGTGGGTAATAAAATAGAGTAATAAACTTATTAAATCAAGACAGAAACAAGTAAACATTAAATTGATTTAAAAGCAAAGCAATAAGGAAAGAACAGGTGTTCAAGGTCTTAAGTAATTGAGTCAGATTCTTAGTAAAATACTTTAAATTCAATGGGGAATATGTCTTGTTGTCATTTCAGTCACCCTGGGTATTTCAATACCTTGGAGTACTAACAATACTTTATTAGAGTTAATAGAATTCAGCCTTGTATTGTATCCTATTCTATTGTGCATATGTAATTAAATTCAAACATCAAATTAGATTCATTTTTGCTAGGCTAGAAAAAAATAAAATTTGTCTGCCCAGTTAGCAGAGAATGTTCATCTTAGCAATATCTTTGCTAGTATCAATTTATCTCTGTAGATAATAGGCCTAACCCTACTTGCAACTGTCATATCTTGCAAACAATGCCAGACTTCTTGCAGTCATTGCCCTAGTACCTGCAACTTGTCCAACTTGTCTAAAGCTACTGACAGTGCTGAATCTCAGGTAGAAATATATTTGAGAATTTGAGTAATCAAAATGAAACAATAGTTACAAAAGTCTGTAGGTATTAATTATGTATTCATGTGTTTCATTTATATTTTTAATGTGAAATCTTCCACAACATTTTATCTTTCAAGACATCTTGAGATTTTAATTTAAAAATATTATGAATAAACAACTTTATCAGGTAATGCCTAGAAAACAAATAAGCCCTACATTTGTTTGCGAAATACAGACTTTGTTCGCATTACAATGTCTATCAGGTGGGTCTATGTGTGGAATAAGTACCTAGTTAAATAAAAATTTAGATTTCGAGATAGCCCTGCTTTATTTTGGTAAGAGGTGGCAGTTCTCAGAACAACATAAATAATTATTAGTTTTGAAACAGTTCAAAACCTTATCTTCCTCATTTATTTTTCTAGGAATGCTTGTCACAGCTTAACAATAGCTAAGCTAGCATTCACAAAGAACAATGCCCAATCCTAGTTCAATAACGACTTATCATTATACCCTAACTTAATTTTAGCGCTCGCGCATTTGGTCGTATTTCGCAAACAGCATGTTAGGTAAGCGAATCCGGCGTACTCAGGTCGCAATGACAATGTCTCTTCGCTGCGGTGAAAGTACCTACCGATCTGCCGGGTGCCTCGTGAATTACTTAAACCACATAAAAATGCAAATTAATTTTTCTTCTCGTACGTGTGGGAGTATGCGCGACAGTGTAATAATGTTTATGAGAGTTTCGAAATTACGTTTTTAGGTGGTTAAAGTTTGGCGTCAGTCTAGTGGCGCCCTCAAACAAGTAATAATCCCTGGCTGAACTTGCTGTTCACCTAGAAACTAGGGTATCAATAAAAGACAATAATGAAGACAAACTATATATTAGTTTTAAAATTGATAAGAATTGGTATTCTTCAGACGTAAGCAGACAATTTTAACATTTTTGGCATACCAAGTACACAGTTATACAAGGTTTTATCTATTCGTAGTGATTGTCGTTAATTCATAGTTTGGTTGCCCAACCAATTGCGTACTCTTCAGTCAGTGATTTTTTCTCACTGAACGGCGCTAGTATCGCTCACGCAGCCCCTTTAGGAAAAGATATTACAGCAATTCGTGCTCAGTGTAACCAGTTTACTTACATAATTTGCTTTATGTAGACTCTAAAACCCAAAGGGTCTGCAATACTGTTGCAGGCTAACAAAGTGACCTATTAAAGTTTATGAACATTACCTTCCTAGTGAAATTCCCACCAACGAAACTATAAACTCAAACTTTTCGCCTCAAACAAAATGGCCCCCTTAATAACTTATATTCAGAATTCATTCACTTTGCAATACGCTACCATACAATTTTATTGTTGACTGCTGGCTGCTGCTATTACCAAATTCTCGGCCATGTTTTAGGAAATAAGTGACCACAAATTACACTTTGTTGGTAAAAATACACAGATAAAATATTTCCTCGCTTGTCGAATTCGTTTTATTACAGTTTTGCATTATTGCGATAACATAATGAATGAAAGATATACATAAAGCCCTCTGGATTATTAGTTTGATTATAGACTAGAAGTAGGTACATAAGTTGCAAAGTTAATGTAATGAGAAAGAAACCAATCTAATCTATTTTTGATTAAATTTTAAAGGAGATATAGTGACAGGATGTATTACCATGGTATTACTAAGATATGATCGGTTTTTAGAGACTTTTATTATAGTTCTAAGTCACGATAAGACCAGCGTTACTGTCATTAGCCGCTCGTACAATTCGTACATGCTTGTATTGAGCATTCACGTCAAGTTACGCTGGTCGCGACATTATCTAAGCAAATGAGGTATAATTTGGGATGTAATCACAAATCATAACATGACTCAATTTAATTCACTTTTGTTTGTATCATTTTATCTGTAATTTCTCTTAATACACCTATAGAAAACATAAACAATATCAGAATTAAATAAAAGTAGATAGGTACATAATACAATAATGTAATGTAACTAAGGACTTTGATATCACTACATACATAGCATGAGTATAAGGCAAAGTCCCCATGTCTGAATGCTTAGATCTTTAAAAGTAGACAGCGGATTTCGATGCAGTTTTTTTAATAGATAGTGATTGAAGAGTAAGGTTTATTAATTATTATGTTACCTGCTTTCGTATGTATTTTGAGAATTACTACACTAAAATCAAATTCTTTAGTGTTTTAGTCCACTCTATCAAGTGCCGAATAACTTAAAGATCTCCTGGATATTATATTACAATAAGTGTAAAGTAAATACATTTAAGTAGTATATCATAATCCATGGAAAATTTAAACTATTTACCTACATAATCAAAACAGCATAGAAACCGAGTAAAACTGGCGTGTCCAAAGAAACCATGAGTATATTGTTGTGAAGTTGTGAACATAAGTCTAAGCTATATTGTAGGTAGGTACTTGTTGCTTGAGTATTTACCTACAAACCAAGTAGGTAGTAAATTATAATGATAGATACCATAGAATAAATGATGACACTTGTAGGTAGGTATCTGTAATACCTACATTTCGATGAGTACGTACGTTTATACATTCGGTTTGTTACAAAGTCACATTTGCCTACACCTAGGTATATATAGAACGGTATATTATAGAATTCCAACACTTGTATATCCAGAAATAAATTATATTGTAACTTTGGATAGCCTCGGTAAACCAACCAATTAGTAAACGAGACCTATAATAGATACTTAGTTAACCTTATATTTACTTAAAAGTCATTAAAGGTTTGTATGATAAGACAAACTTCACTTCTTTAGATAGTGTTCAGTCTATTATTATTGGGGAGAATTTATTTTCATTTTCCGAACATGTTAAATCTCAATAGCTAATTTATCTGAAATTTTCTAATCGTTATTTTGATGAAAAAATAGCAAATCTGCCAACACGTGCGTTACCAGAAAGGTTTTGACTGTTTATACGGTAATAATTTGTTATTGTTTCTGCATCGGAAACGGTTTAGTTCCACACCAAACCGCTACTATTAGGGATAAGAATAAATAACGTGCGATACTCTTTCCAAGTGATTCAAAAGCACCTGGCTCAGCAGATGTTGTAATGCCAAAAATGAGACTACTACAGAGCCAAAGCAAACAATTTATTTTTTAACGTATCGTAAGGTAGCCAAAGCCAGCGCCCACCTGATTGTGATTCCCTAGTCTATGCACGTGTTTAACAGCGATGCGTATCTTTTGTGGCTGCTCACGGATCACGACAACGTGTTACAGTTTCTGCTGAGCAATAATCGACGTTCCTTTTCAACTATAGACACGATATTCCCGTAAACGATCCCGACCTACGTCAGGTCTGCCAGCTTTTTGTTAGCGTTTGCGAGCGTGGCACCTGGGCTTTTTTCCTGGCCATAGAATCTCCATTGAAAAGAATGAATCACTTTTGTAACGCCGGCGTGAGTGTGTCCAGCTTTGGCCTCATAGAATGCATTTTATTTTATGAATCACGGTCTCCTTTAGTTTCACTACAATTCTTCATAATTAGCCTTCGCATGACAACGCAAACTATGCAATTAATTGCATCGAATAGACAGTCCTCAAATAGTTAATACGACTCAAGTGAATGGTCTACAAAAGTTATCGTTAAGCATTTTATAGGTTGTTAACAAGATACTTTTTAACAACCTACTTAAGCGGAAATGACGACTCTAATAAACAACCGGAAACACTGCAACAGGATCGTATTACTTGCAAAAAGGTAACCTATGACTACGGTCTTTTATGTTTCATTATCGCTGCTTTGATAACAACCTCGGAGCAATACGTCTAGAGAATTTCAATAATTTATGGCAGCTCATTCCTCGAAGGTAGGTAGCTAATCAGGTTGAGGCTTCGGTATGTTTGAAAATGATCTTTAGTATAATCGGGGGAGGGTACAATCCGGGGGCATACATGTCGACTAGCACGCGCGATAGGGTCTCGTCCCGGCTGGGGTCGATGCTCTCGATCTATGGGCCCCCAACTTGGCACCTGGCTTTGTGTTGCCAGATTGTCCTTTTCTAGTAGTGTTTTCTAGATTTGATATTTACATAAGTGTGCGTCTGGTATTTAGCCAGCCAGTGCATATTGCTCATTCGTTGATGTCGATATCCTTCGTATTCGATGAGATGACATCGATTATCTCTTCCAACTTATCCTTTTAGCTTGGATATAAAACTGCACCCGCAACTTCTACAGAATGATACATAAACACTATATAGTATGCATAGGACGATAAAATTATGTTAAAGGAAAGGAAGTGCAAGTATAAGAAGTGAATATTGGTGCATCTGGCAATTGATTGTCCCTTCCCTACACTCGTGAACAGATGTTTGCATTTCAAGAAATCCTCTCGACCATAGTTCTATTTTGTTAAACTGGTTTTCTTTAAAGTTAGGGTATTTATGCTAGTCAAGATCAAATTTTAGGTATAAATAATTATGCTGTTCATTTTTAATTGCTTATGTTGGTCGAGGTGTCGAATCTAATCAACTTTTTCATATTCTCCGATTAAAACGATTCGTATGGCAAAGTCGGTAAAGTAAACTCAAGTCTGTTATATTAATATTTTGGAACCTTTTTAAAAAAACTCGTTTAGCTACTTTTAATTCACTGTTCTCAAGAAAGTTTTGCAGTTTAACGCAATGTAGGTATAAATAAACACGTTCTTAGTCTCAGGTAGAGTTACAATTCCGCATCAATTCTTCAATACTTGTTGCAAATCATACAGCCTTCTGTTTTAGCAAAATACTTTACCTTTTACGACACCTGAGCTTTAGCTCAGGTCTGGAATAGTTAGCGAAACCAGTTTGCGAAATGTCAGCTCAACCTGCCCCAGACACTACCGCCTAGCTTTACGTAATGTTGCTGGATTTAAAAGGGCTTTAATTGTTAGCAAACATACAACTGCGTGTACTATAATACTAATAAACTGGAGAAATGGTCCGTGATGCGGTGTTTTATGAAGGTGCCTATCGTTTACGACCGACAGGAATGCCGCCGCCCTAGAGAAATGGGAGCGCGAAAGAGACAGCATATTAAAATGGATTCATTGTGCCTTCTGTCGATGGGACACTGACAAAGATTTAAAACAAAATATCATGTAGAAGAAAAACTCACATATTTATATAGAGCAGCTAAGTTGTCACTTTGTGATAGACACCAGTTATTATGTGCATAAATATACGCGATAATGAGATCGGTGATGTGATGGAACACAGGCAACACAGCTGCGCTAATCCGTATACAATATTTCCAATTTAACATGTTTCAGCGTTGGTTTTAGTCATTGTCAACTCTATACAAATATTTTAAGTCCAACAAATCCGTCTCTACGTAGAATGATGAATCTAGAGAAGTCTAGGTAGCGAATTTGCATGGAAATGAAATGTAAGCATCAAGGTTGCTTGTCTTTATGAACTACTCGAAATGAATACAAACATAACCATCTGTTTTGACGTACAAAAAATGTTGAGAGAATAATACTTGTCCCAGGCTGACCAAAGATAAAAACAAAATTTCGGATGGCAGGTAGGCGCGGTATCGTTTAAAGTTTTAAAAACTGAATGGCTCTTTTTCTGGCTTCCAATTCATGCTTGTTCGTTGTCCTCAAATAAACTATGCAGTTATATTTAGGACTATTCTATCGGTATGCTAAGTGCTACCGCTAAATAAGGGCGTATCAGACGAACGGCAAAAAGCGGCTTATGCGCAGTTATCAGAAATGCCGTCGGAGGCAAAGAAATGTGTGTCGCGTGGTCAAAATTTTGTCGAGCAACGGTGCGGGGCCCGGCGATTTGACGCTTTCTTATCTCGTCAAACCACTCGCGCACTTTACCATCTTTACTTAGCGGCTTACTTTCCAATATTTAAACAATCCAACTAAACTATTTGTTTGTTACTAAACTAGCTAAACATCTTAATTAGCGATTTCTGATGATGTAAATTAGACCTCGTAAAATTTTGGTACCTACGTGATTCTATGTCACTAGCGTCACTACATTTTGTAACGGAATCGTTTGAAGATTACATATAAAAATGTTTGCAATGCACCTACCTAACCGATCTCACCCACGCTCTTTGACATGTCATATGTTGCGTATAGAGAATTTGTCAAGATTTTTAATTTCTGTATTTAAATACCCACTTATAACATACATACATGACAAATATACATACATACTTTTAGTCCAATGACCTGATAAAATCATTGTTTTTGTCTATGATTAATAGGATGAACTTTTTATGAGTCAACTAACGCTATTTTAAGGTTAGGTAGAATAACTGACCATGAAATATGTTATAATAACAATGTTCTACGCTTTATTTGTGAAGCTGGACTCAAAACGATTATCAATATCACGTTTTCATTATTATGTTATGATGATTATGGACAGGACACTGTTCGACACTCGTAACTTTAGTACTCCAATGTACACACTTTTGTTAGGTAGTTGCATTACAATAACTCCACAACAGCCCACCTTTGGACACGGTAGGTAGTTGTAATTGAAAATGTCAAAGTATTTCCAGGTCTACTTTAAGTTAAGTATCATGTCTTCAATTGCTACAATTAGTTGGACACATCAGTACTGCTTGTATGCAAAAAGCTGTCTCGGATGAAGTCTCAAACTCGTAAAAGCTTTTTTTTTACCTCAGCAAAGGTCGATCGAAGCAGTATTCCGCCAAGGTTACTATGCAGAATTTTATTGCCACACTACATACAGATTCAACACAAGGCCGATATTAATATATTTTTTAAACTTTGAACAAACGCAAACAATGCTTCTCCTAACATAATTTTAGGACGGGCTTACCCATTTATCGGTTAATTTTGTGTTTCTTTAATCTTCCTTATATTATGTACTATTTTATCAATTTCCTTTAATCGATATGGATTTTCCTAAAAAGATAATAAATATTTATTCGTATACTTAGACGGGCCATTGAAATAATATACGTAGTTAGGTACATATGCACACTGTCGATCAAACTATGTTCAGTTTTTTTTATTACTACCTATTGAAATATAATTAATACAACAGCGACCTTGCTGTGTTGGAAAACAGGTTTTGGCATTCGCAAAACGTCTGATTTCAATCCTAATCAATTTCGACTAAACATCACACTACAGGTGATTAACTGGACGTATCAAAATATATTTTATTTATACTTATATACAACACAAAGTTCGGGAATTCTGTAAAATCAATGTACCTAAGTAAAGAAGACATCATTTCATATTTTTTTGTTTGACATTTATTGTTTCAACCTAAAATCACCAACTCCAAACACAACCTATCCAAGTTATAAAGATCGTGTTATTTTTATAGTAGATCGTCAAGGGACAACTTTTAAATAAAATAAGCTTCGTCCAAGTAAGCAAGATATTCTAGTTGAAGTAACGTAATACTCTCATATGTATGCACGTAATACGCATGTTTTCTGAAACAACCTTGGAAAACAATCCTCAAAAATGTCAGACGTGGCAATAGCGACCGTATTTTAACGGCCGTTATTTCTCTGCCTACCCCGCAAGGGATAAAGGCGTGATATGTGTGTGTGTGTGTATGCACATCCCACGTGAAGCTATTTCTTTAGTTATACTTCTTTTCAAAACAAGAACATCGATTGTATATAAATGTCATATCATTGATACGTCTCCAATATATCGCGGTCTTCGTATCCGATGTTCTTCACATGAGATGCGAACTGACTCGAATGCGTCGTCGCGGCTTCCGATCTCGCAGCCCTTAAAGTCACGGCCACGGACGCCTCGCTTCCGGGTCAGCCCCCGCCCCTCTGAGTCTAGACGGCAATGCAATACGAATTTCACATCATGTTAAGTAAGTAAAGCAATTTTTGAGTTTACGTCATAGCTCTGCTGCCCAGCCTAGTTATGTTTCTCGCGTTCGCCGTTCGGCCGTCGAAGTTGCACAACAGCCCACCGACACTTACTTATTGTGGCCAAACAGACTCGTTGCCTAACTAGTTTTGCTTCTTGTCGTCTAATTACGACTTTTGATTAGGTTACGCCGAGTAATTATGTGGAAATTTTAAGTAGTCGAATGAATTGTTACATTACGTAGTCGGTCCCAAAGTTCTGTCATATATGAAAATACTGATAAAATAAAAAGTACCAATCCGTTTTTAAAAATTTATATATCAATTAAAAATACAATCATCGAAGAATCAAAATAACATAAAACTATTCGAAATGACCTCCCTTGCTTTTAACAACGGCCTTCAACCGCGGCGGCCAGTCGTCTATCGCAGCACGCACCATATCCATGTCGATTTCAGCGACTGCTTTAACTATGGCTGACTTCAGACTCTCCAAATTTTTATGGGGCTTAGCACAGACCTTGCTCTCTAAGACCTGCCAAATTTTATAGTCCAGAGGATTAAGGTCCGGACTGGAGGAAGGCCAATCTTCGTGTCTTATAAACTCAATGTTTTGACGTTCAAACCAGGCTTGAATGGTCCTGGCTTTGTGAGCGGGCGCAGAATCCTGCTGGAATACAAAGTGATGTCCTGAAAATAGTGTGTTGGGCAGGTCTTTGACGTACCGATCCAAAACCGTCTCTTGGTACACTTTTGCGCTGGTTTTGACCCCCTTTTCGCAAAAATGAACCTCAGTTGGCCCATAGTAGGAGACTCCTAACCAGACCATGACTGAAGAGGGATGATGCCCATGTTGCACCCGCGGAACTTTGTTTCCTGCTTCTTCAGAGCTGGTAGCGTACACTCTATCGTTTTGTTTATTATACTTTTCTTCTATATCAAAAATTTTTTCGTCTGTAAAAAGTATATCGCGGTGCCGGTTTTTCGCGTACCGTTTTAACAACACCCGAGATCTTTTGAGTCTAATTTCTTTTTAACGGGCATTAAGTAAGTGCCCACTCTTTTTTTGTATGCTCGCAGCTTAAGGTCTTCGTTTAAAACATTTTTCACTGTTTTTCTACTAACCTTCATCTGCAAAGCCATAAGTTTCTGTTTTCGGACAGGATTTCTTCGTATGCGCTCCTTGATCGCTTTGATCACTGCTGGTGTTCTGGCGGAGCGAGGCCGGCCACTTCTTTTCTTGTCCTCAACTCTAGAGACTTCAGTGTACCTAGTTATAGTACGATACCCAAACCTAAGCGTTATTTTCAATTTTTTGAGCAACTTGAAAATGGTACTCGGCGAGTGCCCACAGCGACGCAACGCCAAAACTGCTATTCGGTTTTCTTTCAAAGTCCACTCCATCGTGAAAAATCGCGCCAAATGATTATTTATTGTTTTAAAATAATTGTTAAACATTCAAAAACGGAATGCAATAAAACTTTTCCAAATCCGTGTTCTAAATTCAAAAATAATATGCCAGTGACAGAACTTTGGGACCGACTACGTAGTCCCGAGTGAGTCGTGAAATGAGCTCGCTTTCTTTGGGCATATGTATGACATAATGCAATTTCACTGGGTCTGGTTTAGTGACGCATTGAAGCGTATTCTACAACATAACTGCTGATCAAATACTGCTTTGTTACCAATCGTTCCGCTATCCGGCAAACTGATTGAGACAATCCATTTTAAAACCTTGCCTCACGGTTTGTAACATTTGTTGCTGTCTAATTAAACCCTAGAGATATATAAGGTGTTATATATAGATTAACTGTTTCTGCATGATTACACCAAGCAGACCTTCTACCTGCTGGCAACTGCGTGGTGTTAAAAAGACAAAGTAATCCTTTTTAAAATTACCTTGTGTTTTTATTATATTGTGTAGCAGCTACGGCCACAATAATCCACTGCTGGACATGGTCTTTTATATTATAGGCCTATTAGGGGATATTGCCATATTCACCACGCTTAACAGGCGGACTGGGGAGCGCAGTTCTACCTGTGGGTGTTCTGAAGAGACCTAAGAATTATCATCCAGGGAATGGGCAGCAGCGTCCCCTGTGAAGTATGAATGCCGCATCTTGTACTATAGTGTTACCTACTTGACATTAATTTCAATTCAATCTAATTTCCATACATAGTTTTCAATGTAACCCTCATTGCAACATGATTCATAGTTCGACGTACCTTACTTCGTATTGTCTAACAAACAAATAGGTATGTGCGTTGTTTTTATGTCACATGTTATCCTCCTGTGTTTACCTTGTAAACCCCACACTGCAGTGTACTGTGCAGTATGACATCAACGTTTTTTCCTTTGACGTAGACATTTACAACTAAAAATCAAATGTATTAGCCAAGTTACTGTAACATTGCTAACAAATTATTAATGAGTAATTTTCTTTTGTTTCAGGACAAATTGGCAAAACCTAAAATACAGTTCCTACCCGGAAATGAAGGGGTGAGTTTCAACTTGTTTCAACAATTTGTACATAGAATTGTTTAAAATTTTGTTTTAATTTGTTTGAGTTATCACCACGTCCAAAAAGTATGTATAAAATGGATCTTTATATACAAGATATGTATGGAGACGGTGTAACGAAAACTCTTACAACCCGTATAGACAATGAGCCCAGTCAATGCCATGACTTAAATTGCATAAAATAGTGGTCTTGCATCAGATAATATCCACCTGTCAACGTGTCAAAACTAAATGCTGAGGCAGAGTACCTTTTTTAGTAACTACCTACACGTTTATTACTTTCGCCTTTACCTCTACGGAATAAGATCTATTTATTCTCTAAATTATCAATTGAAGTGTTGCGGTTCGCTGTACGACATGCGTATTTACCTTCAGATTTCTCAAGATGGATGATATAATAACAAGCTCTAATGCACGTACTTATCTATACTCTGTACGGTTTACATAATTCCATGACCTTATCATATCACATTAGAAATAACGGTTGAGAAACTATTAATTAAATTCCGCTTTATAATTTGAAATTCGTGTTGGTCGTTTGGCATGGCATCGCACTTGATTGATACACCTTTATGCCAATTTCAAAGTCGTATGGCATTAAAAAGTAGGCAAGCAACCGACTGCCTATATTATCGGTTGCTGATAAACAAAGTATGCGCGTAAACATCGTTATTGCATTTTGCAATTATCTACCGCACCATATTACCTTGACTATGAAACCTTGTTAGGTTTTCTTTGAGCTCCGTTATCCACTACTTGTTCTAAGACTCAGAACTTTCGTTGCGAAAAACTATTTCAAGTGCACTTTAATAAAATTGTGTCAGCCATGTTTGAAAAACTTTACTTACAAAAGTAAATACGATTATCCGAATCGAATCTTAACCGCAATCAGAGCGAAAAGTTTGAAATGACAATTTTATGCTCGAAGATTCGAAGTCGTTGCATACAAGCGCACAAGTACTCTAACGTTTGTATTGTAGGTATCTAAATTGTAAACAAGTTAGGGTTGGTTCTTACGAGTATCTAAAGGTCTAGTAGTTGTCTGTGGGGCGCTATCGGCTGGATACTGGCGTTCATGCTAAGTGAGCAAACTAGTACATAAATCGGGCTATCAAGAATAAAGGATATGAAGACTCGTGTCGCGATGCCACCGGCACCAGCGCAGCAGGAGCGGGCCTTGACTCGCCTCTAGCGGCTCGAGCCACTCGAGTCTCAGCGTACCACTTAACGCTTGCGGCACTCGATACGCTTGCGAAATTATATGATGACCCACTTAGTCGATTTCGTCTTACTTGCATCTTGCACTTCACTCTTTAAGTTTTTATCCTAAAACGTTTCAAAAAGCAACCATTCTGCACCCACAGGTACAGAGTACCTTCACGCACTCGTGACGGCCTTGCCATTTAGAGGCTCGCTGCGAACTCGTTCGGTTTATAACTGACAGCCAGTGTCATTGTTTTTGATGGCTTTCTTGATTTAAACGTGTATTATAAGATGTACGCTTGACAGCGATCGCTCGCATATCGCCTTGAATCCTTTTCCTCGAGGCGGTGGCAATGTCCTCTGCGATGGCGACCCGAATCCGTACCGGTTCGTTGTGTTCTTAGCATCTTGTTCGATCAGTCAAACTTATGACCGCATTCGAGTACTGCAAAAAAAAGCAAATGCAATATTGTTTACAAGGTGATAATCCTCGGTGGATCCAGGCGACGGGCGGCGCCGTCGACCGGTTTGGCTGCAGCCACCGCGCGACGCTGACGCCTGGCCGACGCCTGCTCCACACCGCTGCCCGTTTTACATACTCTTGTTGCTCGTTGCTCACTTACCCAACCCACATCACAAGTAAACGACCCCCACAACAACCTTATACAAATTAAAAAGAAAACAACTTGCTATCATGCAATTTGTCGTGGTTTAAAACGATTGCAATCTACGAGTCGCTACTCTTTGTTGTCGTTCAGAGATTTGGATCGAAGACTTTATGAATATTTGAACTGAAATAAATCAACCTATGAGTAGACTGCTTGCATAGTTTTAGCCTTGGCATTGCGGTAAAAAATTTGATGCTGGGGATAAACTGTTCTCCCGTGAACCGTCCCGCTGTCGAATAATTCTTCGAATATCTGGCGATCAGTGCGTTAAGTCCCAGTGCTGGCACATATCCAACTTGCACATAATAACCACAATTCAATGAGTCGCGGACCAGAATAGTAAATAAGATAGAGTGGTGTAAAAATAGCTGCCGCTCCAGTGGCTATGAGCATGCAAATGCACCTTCCAGGTGTGCGACCGACGACCGACGACCGAAACCAACCACTTTTACACACATTTCAACTATTAAGTACCAAGCGATTGCCCATTCTCTTTCTCTCTTCTGATACTCGTATCCAAGTTACAATCTTTGCTTATTTCTATAACGAGGAAAGTTACAGAATTGCCAACAATACTCCAATTTCGTAGACGGTTAATGTCCTCGAGACCTACGTCGAGACAATGAACTTTGATTTTAGTTTCAACGCCTGTTGTTCCACAGGTATTGTGAAACGATTACAGTATAGTACTCACCCTTATTGCTAAAGAATGAACGTTAATGATTCATAAAACCAAATAGACTTTTGAGTACCATAGTAAAGGTGAACGGATTTATCAGTCAATCGCGAAACGTATAATTCATATCAATTGTTAACAGTGTTATCATGGCATCGCAGGAGTGTCACCCTAGACGGATTGTGTCCGTTGAACCCGAATCTCTTTATAAAGTTAAATGTATCTACATCATGCATAAGTTGGGTACGTTTCGAGCCAGGCGGGTCGACGTCCTCCGGCGCGGCCTCCACGCAATTATTCGCGAACGTAGTGCACTCCTGAAAAAATGGGACACTTTTTATATGGACTATCTCCTGTTTTTTACATGTGTGGTGCTACATATTTCCTTGTTTTTGTAGTTTCAATATGCAATAATTTTACTTACTTACATATTTGCTACGCCTCAAAGGATTTATTTCCAAGCCGGCTGATATTAAAAAAAAAACTTCTCGGGTTTTCTCCTTTATGCATGATCCCCTTTGCTCGTATTACTCGATGTAGAGAGATACATATTTTTATTATTATTGGAAAATAAAACGATTTTGATCTCCTCTGTAGACACCACAATTGAAATTCGAAAGTCTAGCTTCGCTGCAGAATTTTGGTATAGGTATAATTAAATCTAGATAATTTTATGTCTCCGGAAGTTGAGGTATTAATAGCTGCAAGAAATTACTCGAAACTGTTGCATTCCGTATACGCACTTTTAATAAAATTCTCAACATCCGCTTAAGACTCTAGCTATTATATATCTTCTGTTGTCCTCTAGAAGTTACCAGAAACTTCCTAATAGAAAAGAATGGCTTTAGTATCGAGGTTACGGAATCTAGAAAGCAAAACAACAATGTCTATCGTTCTACGTAAACAGATTGAACAAAATGGGCCACGTTTTCTGCAACGACCAGCGTGGACATAGAACAAAGGTGCGCTATGGTGACGAGGACCCCTTTATCAGATCATAATGGGCGTCGCCACGTGATCAAACAATAGTGTTTACACTCGCCACAAGGACGACCTGTTGTACCTAAGCACAGCATATAATGACAGTCCAGTACTTGAAGATCTCTAACATTTTGCTATTGTTTACTACGATGAACTTGGCTCACACAGAATGGACCTTGTCCGAAAATTGCGATGAATTGCTGAAGTTGTTTCTTATGTGGCAAGCTGAAGTGTGTCGCGAAGTTTGTCTATGGCATGCTTGTCCCCTGACTTTTTCTTCTTCTACTAGTCAACTTAAAATGGCTACTAGTCTGTGCTACTAGCTGGCTTATGCATTTCTTTTGACCATTTAAAAAACTGTTCTTTTAAATTATATTTGATTCTGTAGCATAGTTTCCTGAATATTTGCTATAATTAATATTTGCCATTTGTCGATGTTTTAGAGTGTGTGACGTGAATCTTTTGTGGTTGGTTATTGACATCCACATTTACTGACGTCATATTATGGCTGCTCAGAACAAAACACTCGTCAATTTCGATACGCTTCCCAATGTCATGGGTATTTTACTTTACTGACATAATACGCAATAGTCATATCGTGAAACTAATTTATGTAAAAGTAAATTATAGGTAAGGGCAATCGGGAATGGAACGATAGTTTTTTGCGGAATGCAAACAAGCTAACAAAAAGTATCGAAACTTTTTAATTTTAATTACGTTGTAGCGAATTTTTGAAATATCTAACACAATTGGAAGATAACATCGTTCAATTATATTGTAGTATCGGCACGATCTCATACAAACCGGAACAAATCTCGAAGAGACGTAAGGCCGGCGGGTTGCTCGGTGGCCATGGGTCAGGTGTTAGAGCAGACATTCATTCTACGTCCCTTGAAGGTGATGTCGAATGTGGTCGGCCTACAATCCTACATGCTAAAAGGCCAACGCATACGAGGCACTTTCGTCTTCGGCCGTATATCGACCTCTCTTTCACTCGAGAGGTGAAAGATAGGGAAAGCAATATAGCTACATAGTCTTGCTAAAATGATGCAAAGTTACTTAAATGCAAGTATTACACAATAGCACTAATATTGTAGTTTCTAATAAACCAGAAAAGCATAATTAACAACAAAGTCAAGATTGCAAAAACATTGTAAATCGTATGTCACGCTACTACATAGAATCGGAAACGCATTATTATACACACACGCAAAGACACATCATACATCACGATGATTTTAAAGTTCATACACACCCATACATACGTAAATACCTACTCTACTTAAGACAGTAATTGCAACTTAACAACATTATGTACAGCATGCTAGTTAATTTTCTACTTAACTGATATTTAGTTTCAGTCACTGCTCATTATGTATTTTATTCACAAAAGCAGTTTTGTCTCAACTGTTTCATCGGATCTACATAATATGTCAGCTTCCTTTAGTATGGATCATCCATTTTAATTAGAACTCGATAGCTGTATCAAGGCCTCGATCAATCAAAGGAGATGTAGGTACCTATTTTTTACTTATTTGTTTACGAACAATGTTTTTGCATCCATGTTGACATACTACGTTTAGTTGTTTTTGCACAGCGCGCGACTACGCTAGCCAAATGTGTATTGCGTGATATTTCAAAAACATTTTTGATAATGGCCAAATAAACACACTGTTTGTTTAAAATTCTAATAATTGTTGCGTAAAAGGAATAAAACTAATACCAGACATAACTCAATTATGTAGAATTTCACATTATGACTATTAAAAGTAGCCATCCTGCCTGTAGAGGGAGAAAATCCTGATACATTTATTTAAAAAATAGATAAGATATAATTCATAGATTATTATCAATCAATTCAAAACCTTATAAGGCCATGTATAAATATGCAATCTTCTATACAATACAATAACATGAAAGAAGAATGGAAATAAACTAGAAGGTCCAATATCGTATTAAATGGCGAGGACGGCGTGATTTCGAAATGCATTCCGTTGAAAAGCATTCCAGGTAATATTCGTTATTATCTTTGACCACTTACGCTTACGCATATTTTCAAAGTATACTTGAGCACTTTACCTAATGAACCATTGTCAAACCTATACGCAAAAAATACGTATATTGGTAACACGCCTATTGTCCTTGCTTCATAATGAGATAAGCAGTACCTAAAAATATTACCGATATAGTAGTACTTGTAATCTAGATTCTAGATCACCTACGGTGTGACCTATAAGCTCTTGTTTAGTTTTGAGGTTCACGGGCGTATTTCATCACGCAGTCTTGAGTAAATCTTGCAAATTATCTTTTTATGCCACCAATGGCCACCTAAGTGATGTATAAATGTTTAGGACACTTGTTTGTTACTGCTGCCTGCCCTACGATCATAGCTGCTTGTGTCGTTCTCATTTCTGTCTGTCCTATGACCTAGTCTCTTCAAGAGCAAACTCGGTATCCAACACGGTAGCAAACCACCTAATCGCCAAGTAGCAAGTCCACTCTCAGGCTGGATGCAGCGCGGAACGCCTCAGCGCACCAGCGGTGATTTCCTCGTGTTATAATTGCACAAGTATGCGGACGGCGGTGTCGTCTTATTGGGGCTGGGCGTACGTGCGAGCTATTCACTTTCACTTTGCGCGCCACAAGCCACTACTGGACCCGAATGGACTGATGGCCGACGGCGAATCGTAAATCCGATGAAAACTTTACGTTTGATAATAAACTATCTAACGATAAATAGAAAACGATTGAGCTATTTCCCTGATTTGGATTTAGACCAGTTTGATGATTTCTATCACATAACGAAAAGTTACATCAAAGTCTATTCGTACTCTTTAGCTACATGAGAATTTTGAATCTATTGTGACACTCTGTAGACTGAGCATCAATTTAACAGCATCACAACGACCAAAATAATAGACAACTGTGATGATTATCGATTTCCATTCCCAAGCTTTCACTTTCCGACTTTTTAGTGGTATTCGGTAATTTCTTACCTAGCCGTTACCATTCATTAAGACTACGTACGGCAAAATTCGCCTTAAATAAAACGTTGATGTCGATTTGGACAAACGACCTTTGCGCAAGCTCCATTCGACCATTAAGGACACGGAGAGACCGTTACAACAGAAGCGATTCAATCGCTGCGTATTTTGATAAAGACTTTCGAGTTTTCGACCGTCTAGCTCGATACAGCTTTATTTCTGTTGCAAGTTCGTGGAAGTGATAGAAGGTCTGCGTGAGCGCCACTCAGGCTATAATGCAAATACAAATGCACCTATGAAATTTCGTGATTTAACATAGGCATTACCTTCTCGGCGTTGCAATCGAATCTATTTTGAATACAAATGGACTTTGGCGTTTGCTTTGCTGAATATCAAAGAATGAGTATTACCACTTTTCGTGACAAAAAACTCCTTTCCATTGAAGAAACGAAATAGTCAATAGAATCATGAAAATTGACACCACCTTGCGTAGTTTTGTGGTCAAGCCAGTATACCACGCGCGACGCGAGTGCCTTGCGAGTTTCATCCGTATGCCTCAGGCAATAATGTAGTTTTTCCATTAAAGCAGGGAAAGTTGTCGTGTCCGAGCGCCCCGCGTGTCCATCATACATAGCTAATACCGCTTTCGAAGCCCAACGAGGAAGTACATACTTGGTATATTCAAAAAATCTGCATTCCTCTTTGCTCGTGATAATTATGTTATCTGTCACGAAATCGTTGGCACTCTTGATGTAACTATCTATTCGTTTTTCGCTACTTGTATGTTTCAACTTAGAACACTGCTAATTTGTTGTTTCATTAGTGCCTCCTTCGCGATTATGGTGGTTGTAAGTATATTAACACGTACATGTAGGTAGATAATATAAACATGTACGTAATGTATCCCATTTGTACCCGCGCGTGTAAAATGCGACTAAAGGATGAAACTAGGTAATGGGCAGGGCAGGTAGCGTTCCCTGTAAAATATCTTCAACACCTAGGAATCGCTAATCCACCTGCCAAACGTGGCAATACTGTCCGATTGGGAGAGGCCCTTGTCCAGCGCTGGACTGTTGTAGCTATAGTGGTACAAAATGTATTCTTGTCATCAATAATCTTCCCAATGCAACACGCAGGATGCAATCGCGTGTTGAATGCAGTATGGTAAATTATGTTCCTGTAGCCATATTTTAAGATTTTTCTCGCGCCGCCTGGAGAGAGATTTCTCTTTAGAGTTTATCATTCGCATGTTTAAATTCGTCGATTTGTACAGGAGAAATTATTGAAAAGATATTATAAATGCATTTTATCTCATGCATTTTAAATCTGAAATTCTCAATATAATAAGAATTAATACTTTGTCATAATCCAAAACGACCACAACCACTCATATTTACATTTAATACCTATTAACTCTGTTTACCCCGCAAGAGATAAAGACGTGATGTGTTTGTATGTATGTGTATGTAACTCGCTAAGACTAAGCTTGAATAGTTAATAAGATATTTGTACCTCAGCTCCTTATAAACAACTGACTTTAAAGTAATTTCCTTTGTAATTTTTTTTATTTCGATATTTTGAATAGTTCGTGATCCTTACCTACATATTGAAACTACTGCGGCGCGATTTCATTCGGTCAGTCAAATGTGTGAATTTTCTACTACAACACTAGCGTCATCTACATTTATATAAGAACAATGCTATCTGTCTTGCTGTTTGTCTCTTAGCTCCAGGCTTGTTGTATAATCTGTGGTTACTATCATTTTTATACTTTTGTACCCAAGTGTAGATTTTACCTGCAAAGAATTGGGCAACAAATGAGATCACAACATGCAGTGGAGCGTGCAATGTGACTTTGTTCACGACAGCGTGCGAGCCGATTCCATTACCATTGACCCGTTTAACATTTTATACTTTAGTATATAAAAAACGACCCTTGCAAAACTTTCGATAAACTCTAAACATATACCTTGGATATAGTCAGTAAAGATCTTACCGGAATGTATTAAAAAGCCTTTTGCAGCAAATAAACATTATTCAAATAACGAAGAACAGAGATTACGGATATTCAATTTTGGGTATGGTGGGTGGTTCCTGTTTATTGCGAATTTCGCAACACCTGTGAAAACGCTGTTGATGGAGTAAGAATCGTGTACGTGCGATTGGTTTATCTAGGGTTACACGGTGTCAAGAAAACGCAATTGCATGTAAAATTGCATTTATACACCGCTCTTACTACACCAGCTCTAGTGAACAAAGATACACGTATACTTCGGTTAAAAAGCGGAATTTTTCTTTCCATTGTTTCAAGTATTTTGGCGATAATTATGGGACGCAAAAGGAAGTGACATTGAATAATTATTTTTACAATATCCGGATAGCAAAACAAAATTTTCATGGGCAATCTTATTCTGTCAGTGGCTATTCATTTGTACTAACTAATGTTCCCAGCAAAAAGGTCAAGAGATCAGCGTATGGGTATGTGTAGGTCTTCGTTCACGTGCTACAGACTAATGCTTCTGTTTGTATCGAATTAAATATGTATGAGCGGATGTTTGCCTGCTAGGGCCCTCGAATCGACACTACTTCGAAAATGAACAATAAGACCAAACGATAGACTGCATGTTAGGGCAACATGGACCGTCCAGGAGATAAAATCTCGACTAAAAGGTTGCGTAAGGCAAAAAAGCAAAAGTGTGATTGCACAACGATCACTCACCGTCTCAGTAAAATATTCTAACGGTATACCTATCGACTTACAAAAAAACACTGGACGTCATTTCGTCATGACTATCAGCTTTCACTTGAACCCAGCAGTTTTTACCGACAAAATCGGGATTACAACCGGAAAACCTCGCAAAAACCATCGTCGTATTAATGTAAATGCCCACCGATTATTTAAAAAAACGAGTACATATTTATTCTATGTATAGTATAAAGAAATCTAGTTCAGTGCTCGCGACGACATGGCATCTGATCAAGGCTTCCCACATCCGGGTCTATGAAAGAGGACAAGACTAGTAAACGCCAAGTGCGGTGCATAAGCAGACCTGGCTTACATTACGAAAGCTTGCAATGGGCCGATAATAAATTGTACCTGGCTGTTGCGTAACCCAGGTAAAAGTTACCGCTCGCTCGCGGCACTATTCTGACTGAACTTCAGCACCATTTGCACCGGACAATCGAATCTATTGAAGACGACCAGCTACCAAATATCTATCACACGACGGAGAAATCTCAATTTAGGTACTTCCATAGTTACAGAAAATCGGATGATCGCCACCCAAAATCGTTGTAGATGGTAAATTAAATATCGCCCTACAATGAAGTGTGATTAAATTCGTGACCGAATCAAAATGTTTGTGCCCCAATAAACGAGTAAAACATTATAATGCATGTTAGCATTGCAATACGGTTCGACCTTCGCCTAGAAACCTATTTCGGTTTGAAAGAGACTTGTCCACCGAATGTGAGTAATCCAAAATGTGTTACCCAAGTCTATTAATTGCGGGGCTATTTGAGTGTTTTTGTTTCAAAATTCCGTGTTTGTGGAAAACACACGGAATAGACGTGCCATATCTATTATTATTACCTTCTGTACATAAAAATACACTTCTCAAGGCGTGTCATTGGTATTCAAAGTTCACGGAATGGTAATCTTATTGCTTTATGTTGAGAATGGTAGTGTGAAGCCAGTAGGCTCAATGCTGCATGATGGAAAAGGGGAATTCCCTCCGAGCAAGGTGTTCAGCTCGGGGACCGCGGCCCAACTGGTAGGTCGTGGATTTTGTATTTATGCTAAGTCTTCGACAAACTTCGTAATCGCGTTTCAGGCCTTGGCTTCTGATTGGCTAATCTTCTATGACGAGTATGACGTGTCGTGTTTACATTGTGCAGGCAGCGTCGTCGTCTTCGCCTCGTCAGCAGTAGATGCGTCCAGCGAAGTCAGCATTCTGTGTGCGACGCGCGCTTCATATTTCTTTGCAGTCCGCGCCGCTACACTTTACAAATAAAAGCAGTCAGCTTTGAGGAAACGCTGTAGGTAGGTATGAGTATGTCATGTTGTTATTATTATACACAAACGTTTACTCTACCTGATCTATGTTAGTATGAAATACGGGTTATTGAACTTGTTCCAATGTTGCAATGCTTTATCGATACTATTCTAAATTTACTCTGCTCATACAACAATAGAATAGATTTTCTGATACATACAAAGCTGGCAGCTCCTTGAATTATTTCTGTAAGCAGATTCTTCTCGTGTTTACCGTTGAGATGTACTTTTTGTCTCCTGGTCACGAAGCTGAGTATGGAACAGGTTTGGTCCACAATTGTTTTCGATCGGCCCCGCTCGTATAATGCCCGTTATACAACAAATCTTATTAGTTCGAACGCTCACCGTTACGCGGCACCTATACGCAAGTAAATTTCCTTCATATTTAATTATACAAGACTGTATTATTTTTCTTTTGTCTAACTGGCTGACATGATTGCGGCCTTGCATATGAAAATGAGTTTCTTTTCGTATCTGTTTCTATCGTTATCAACCAGTACTCGGAAATATTTCCCCACTACTTATTATAGATGACAGTACAAACAACAATATGAACTTCCTTACTTACGAAAGGGATCAACCAGTGCTGGATATTCTCTGCAGTATATAGAAAACCAGTGTAATGCAGATCCCACAAATAGTAACACGGGCCTCCGTCGATTGTACAATGAAATGAAGTTGTTCTCACTTGTTGACCGCAACTGCTCCTATTTCCACGAAACAATGATCAAGCACAACATCTATTGCATATGTATTAAAACTACCTGTTTCTAAGCCGCCATGTTGTCTTAGATAATTTAGATAAATATCTAACTCGAAAACCATCCTTAAAAAGTTGGTATACAAACTAATTTTGAAAGTATATCTGCTAATCTACCGCAATTCACCGTAAATATATTCAGTCACCGGAGTGAACGTTCATATTTGTAGAGAGTGAAATTTTTACAGCTTGGCGCAAATTAGGTACCTACGGTTATATACTTGTTTATTTAATACCCATCCTACTGACAAATTGAAACCGTCGAAGACGTCTTTGAATATTTATAGTTCGCGGTAGCCCTCGTCGCTGTAATGAAAGAATAATATAATAGCTAGTGCCATAAATATTGCCCTTGATTTTAGCTGAAATGCATTGACACAGTTTTCACCTTGCGACTTATCTCCAACGAGGCGAACTACATTATTACAGTATCGATGTTTTACAAATACCACCTTGGAATTAAAAATGAACTCATTGCAGAGAGTTGCTCCAAGAAATTATCCAGTATAAAAAAATAAATTTCTCGGTTTTAGTGCCGCCTACTTCTTCGTGAAGATCTTAAATTATCTGTTCTATTCTAGACTAGTCTAGTGATTCATAAGTACTATCATGAGTTCCTCCTAAAGATATGTTAATTAGACTTTTCCGTATTGAAACCAAACATCTAAATCATGTCTATCATGTTCTTTGAACTGCACATTGGTATCAAATCTCACTTATCTTTATGTTTATCGGAGCTCATATTTCTTCTCCTATAATTTGAGACAACAAGGTCTATTAACCAGGTAAAATAGTCTGTAATTTAGTTTGGGAACTCATATCCGCCTGGAAACAATGCCGGGCACGCCTGCAGCCGGTATATTGAATACCCACTATTTCGCTAGGGCTTCCAATCCAATACTCCATGTAGATAAAATTCCAGTATTACCGTGATTGAAAATTTTCCGGATAGAAAATGTTGAGAGTGTAAAATCAGCCTCATCTTCACTATGACAAAAAAAGGTATGTTCCATCTCGTGAATATAAAGATATATGAATATGAATATATGCAAAAGCTTGGACATGTCATGATATTTGCAAAACTTTTATTTTCGGAGTATTTCCCCATTAAAAACTGTTCGTATCCAATTGATAGTAATACGTTAGCCTTCATTGCAAATACCTCTATACCTATGCTCAATAAAGGGACAACAAACTTGCGGGTCAGAAAAACACCAGTAAATAAAGGCAGACCAGACCATCAGCACGCTGGTCCGACTATATAATACCTGCTGAAAGGACCTGTTGGATAAGTGAGTCCCAAGGTCATAGAAAATGGCACATTAAAGAAGATATCTAGTCCAGCAGTGTAGTAGTGTGGGCTAAATAGATAGATAGAACCTTGCGGGTTACCCGGCCGCGATTGGAAACCCTAATATTTAATACTACCGAGTACCGCGCGGTTTCTCAGTCAATTTGTCTGGTATATTGTGTGTGTTGAGCGCTGTTGTTTGCCTTTGCCAGACGAACATTCGCTCCACTATCACTGACGGCGAACTTACCTATTTACCAACTTCACCCATTGACGTAGCCACGAGTGCTAAACTAGAGATGTTAAATTTATCCAACTATCGATATACTGATTTATTTTTTATTTTTCTTATGATGATTACCATTAATCCTGTCACCCCTTTTCGGCTTGACGGGTTCTGGGACACCATGTATTATCAATAATTTTAATATCTAAATAAATAATTTAAAATATTAAAAAACATATAAATTTATGATTAATTACTCAAAAGACTCCCAGCCAACGCACTGTTGCCCGTAACATCATTTAATCCACTTTTGTGGACCTTTTGGGGGTCTTTTGATTCGATATGTTATTTTTTTTTTATCGTATGTATGACTTTTCGATATATCGATATTTTTGGGCGTTGCTATATCGACAAGTCGTTGCATCCCTAGCTCACACTCAGATATGAAACCTTTGCGTGATTTGTATTGAGCGTATGCGACTCACGGAGTCCTCATTGTCTTGTAACGTGTTTCATTTCAATATGAAATTATAGCAATTAAATGATAAGGCTTCCACTGAAAGAATTATAGTTATTTATTGTCGCTTAATTCAATTACTTGAACAACTCTTGTCGGTATTTGAACTAACTATAACCCTTGAAACAATTTCGTTGACTGAATGTAATAACCTATAATAATAGTTCTATTCTAAATATCAAACGCTTGTATTTCAATGCAATATTATATTACTGTTTTACTGAGCTATTGTCAGCGCTATCGAACTTAGCAGCTGTGGTATACTATTAAGATCCTTTGTGATTCGGGTTGCGAAATGTGCGCGACTTGTAAGGGTTTATCTTCCCTATCGTGACCTGAATCATGGTGGCTTAGTATTACAGACTTGTGGGGCGGAGGCGTGGTCGTCACGGCGGCGCCAGTCAACCAGACTGGATTATTATTCTAGACCTAAATTAGACGAGTGTCTCATCTGGAAAAGTTTCCTTCGTTGGAGATATTACTTGCGTGGCCATTTTCTTTGGCAACTCAAAACAGAGAATTACTTTCATAGTATTCGAAATCTGTAGATGACGTTGTGAGTACGAGTTATGCTTTTAATATTGCAATTCTAGTACCTAAATAAGAGCTACGTGCATTGAAATAAGTCAAAACATTCTGATTTACTTATCGTAAAAGTAAGTGTGGTGCATTGGTGATTGTAATTATTTCTCTTTCTATACGATTATGTTTTATCATTACATGACCTTTTTAAGTTATCATGACATGTAGGTAGGTACAGTACTGGGTGTATCTGGTTGCTATAATTGCTTACATTTTAATTACTAGCCAGACCAAATTCTCTTAAGATAGAAACATTTCGGTGTTTTTATTTTGAAGTAAAAAACACTATCAAATGCCTTATCGGTACCCAGCTTTAGATAAACGAAACGTTATTTGAATATCTTGAAATACCCCAATCATCGTACGTAGACCGACCCTGTATCTAATCTATAACGTGACAAAAGATTTCATTATCGCTGTAAAAACATTTTATTCCCTATATTTAGTTTCCCTTGGGGTGAATATTTTTGAGTTAGGCACTTTATATTGCTTGTTGTCTGACCGCCGCATATGACACATGTTATGACTAGATAGGTACTATACAAATCTATTCACTCACACATACCCTACTCCATGCGTACCGTTGATATGAATAGATTGATGTGGTTACTTTTTGTTATTTCACGTACGACACGCATACGATCACAGTCATTTCTGAAACATTTCTACTGTTTCAGAAATATGACTCCCAATTGTAGCCATATTCGTGTGCGGATTTCTATTGAAATGCAATAATTTCTCATGTCGGGTCCGCTTCGATTTCATAATGAATTTATGCGCCTCTCTAGCATGAGCGCGAGCGTGATCCTCGGCAAAAATTCCACCGTTCCGATCTCAACTCTCGAACGCGCGTTTCGCACCTTGATCTAAATACTTGCGACATTGTCTAGAGCCGTCGTCTAGCGAGCTAGCTAGCGATGCCATCCACTATACTCCTCACCTGTCTATCATTACCCAAGCCAGAAGTGAACATTTTGATGCGAACCGGCTAATTACCGTGCAAATAGACTGAAACTAAAAAAAATACTTCTGAGTAATGAAACTGAAGCAACGGAAACGTACGAAGAAACTTCAACTAATTAACCCGTCACCTATATTGCTTTGCGTAATACTGGTAGTACTTAGATAATGAGGGTTTTCCTAGCTCATAGCGAGGCGGTTTTATTTCCCGCTTAACCCTGGAGCCTCTAGGGAAATAACCGCGGTCGATCCCCTTTCACGTCTCCACGCCACCTTGATGGAGGTTGTGAATCCCCGTCAGCTTCTCGCCAACATAAAACATGCATTATATACGGATACGCCTTTTGTAAGTTATTTTCTAAGGCTGGTTTTATATTCGGTCACCATTTGTTCATCATCATATTTAAGGTCTACCTAATTCTTGTAGGATCTTGACTCTTCAGATTTGCACTGTGTGTCTCAACTTAAACATTCTTATTTGTTTAATATAGTTTCCAAGTTTTATAGTATTGATTTTGTCTTTGGAAATAATATGTTTCATAGTTTATTTTTAATCATAATACAGGGTGTTAGGAAAAACAGTTTCAAAGTGGATCATTCTGCGAAACCGAAGAACTTTTCACGTGGAAAATATGTAGTTTATAAAATGGAATTTGAGTCACATACATTTTTTTATATTAGTAATTTTGTATGGAAGTACGGATATTTACCATTGAAAGTAACTCAAAACTTTCATCTTTCCTAACACCCGGTATGTTCATTCGCCTATGTATGTATGGTTGTATGAAATGTAACAATGGATTTGTTATTTTTTTCTTCGTTCGTAAAAGTATATTTTGGTGGATGACAATAGCTGAGTTTGTCGCATACTGGGAACGTTCATTCTCTTGCTTACCATTGTTTTAGAAGATATCACCAAAAAGCATCACATCTTGCATGCCTCTTGCATTCATTTGTATACTTACGTGTTTATTTTTCGAGCATCCAAAATAATATTAGATCGGTATTGTAATTCATACATTTTGAAGCTAACAACAACATACTTCAAAGTCCATCCCCCTATAATAAAGTGACATATAGGGGATGTTTTTTTTATTTACTCAACTCAGTAATATAAATTTTATCACTGAACATTCTCAAACCTTTACCATATTTATGGCCCAACACCAGATAAAAATATTTTTATCAACACAAACACTTTAATTAAACAGGTTTTCGCAATTTTTCTGACTAATTATTATGTACATTTAAAATTTACATCATATAGAATGATTTCACCACTATATTTATCATGTCTTAATAGTGAAAGATTCCTAAGTATTTCGCTTTGTATCCAAAAGGTGCGCCAGCAATATTACTTACGCAAGGAGATCACGTGATTTGTTAGTGGTGTGGTTATGCTGAAGCGAGGCGAGTGGGTACACTTTATGCACTTATCGAATGTACCTAGGGCTGTCATGTCCTGGGACGAAAAGTCAAACTTGCCAGTTGATCTACCTAATAAAGAAACAGAAAGCCAAACGTGTCTGCGCAATTTTTGCAAGTTGGACAGAGCACACGTCCTTTGTGGGTGTTCGTGGCAACCCTAGACGGAACTCCTATCGGGCATTGGGTAACCGGTGGAAAGAGCTTCGTTACGTAGAGGTTTCGATACAGCCTCGCTCGGCGCGTCGTAAGGCCGCGGTTGCAGTCACGTCGGCGGTGAGAGGCGCCCCTCCTATGAGGAAGGTCGCCAGAGCCCGCCCAGCGAGAGAACGGCACGATCCTTGCTGGCTGCTGGCTGCCAGACTAATCGCTGTTTCACAAAGAAACCAATATGTACAAACTTTTACAATATTTTTTACAAAGGTCGCAAAAGCCTGCTTCGCAAACGGACTATCCATGATTTATAATAGATAGGTCGGTTCTACTAACACGTTGTGAACAAGTTCATTGTAATCCTTATCATGAGTAGCTGAGCTAACAATTAACAATGCAATGAACTATCCAAAAGATGGCAAATATCTTCTCGAAATCTTTGCGAATAGAAACATTGCGTAAGATTTATTTTGGCAATGTTTACGGTTTTCACGAATTGATCAAGTCAAAAAGTTAACGTATTTTTGTTACACCCTGTATAAACAACCTTGCCTCTACTTTTTTTATCTAGTATCACTGTCGAACATATCCTACCTCGCATTGAAACGGGAACGTGCTAAAATTTCAGGGGCCTGACGTATCCGTCCGCCGCTATCATAGGAAGTCACGATAACGAATCGCACGTTTAAGTAGGGGCTATAATCTAATCAGTAAACAAGCTCAAAACAACGTAGAACAATAGTTCAATAACCGCCTTGCCAGTGGAAACTTTACATAAGACAATGAATGTTATTTGATTAGACATTTCATTATTGATGGAAGTTTTCGCAAGCTCAAGCCGACTAGTTACTGCAACGCCTAATACCAGACAAAGACGCCTGTAAAAATTTAATCGCCGAAGAAATTTGTGGCTCAATTCTGATTGGTTAGAATTTATATAAGATTTGTATCGACCAATCAGATGCCAGCAAATGAAAAAGCCAAAGACGGGCACGCGAGAACGTTGGCTACAAACAATGCACGTCACAAGACTCGAACACAATTTTTTCCACATATCTAATTAAATGAGTTACCTCACTACTATTGCGACAAAAGCGGCCGCATCGCCCATTAGAAAGTCGGCGAATATGCAAATAGTATCGTAGAAATCTCACGAATAACTGGCCACTCACTTCGCCTTTAAATGTGTCTGCGATGAAAGTGACTACTACCGTTAGTAAATTGTGTTAGAACAATTTCCTACGCGAATACTATGTTGTCAAATTCAACGTTGCGCGGTCGCGATTACAAGTTCTGAACCTTTCCAACTTTTTGATCAGAAGTGTCTTGTTGTATCCTTACGTGGAAAACATCTTGTATAAACAGAACTGAGTTTATCAACATGTCAGCTACTTGCACGCTTACGATATTTTTATCTATAAATCATACTAGATCTTCACACAATTTTTCGAGTAAGGTGATTTAAGGACTAGTTGTTTTCGCGTTTAGATCTGATTTATTGTGACTTTTTACGTAATTTTAGGTTTAGCAATGTCCCTATTATTTTTGCTATCGCGTACGTAGATAACATTTTATGGTAATAATCAAAAGTGGCAACCGATAGCCTGATTAGCAATTACGTAAGCAACGATAGGTATTTGGACTTCTTCATTACTATTTACGTTATGATTTCTAATTATTAAAATGACATCTAGTTCATTATCGTCATTATCAACTAATTGCCGAGCAATTACAGATAAGACAATGAAATATTAATGTTCAAAACGACCGTTCATGACCGACGGGCGTTGATATTCTTTGTTCTAGAACTTGTTTTCATTTTCTGCGATGACCGCGCCCTTCTACACTGTTGAAAGTTGAAACTGTAAACAACACGAATAAATTATTGACAACAAATAACATAAAAGTAAGAAAATAAACCGGTAAGCAATTAACAAGGTAGCGATCACTACCCGGCTGCGTGGATTTCCCGCTACGATTCGTGTTGAGGTGAACCATTTATTATCGTCGACTGCTGGCTTGTGCGGCTATCAGAAAAAGATAATAATGTTCAAAGCCACCTATGTTTAAAGTCGAATTTGCATTGTACGGACCGTTCCACCTCCGCGGAGTTACGTCAATGCGATACAACGTTAACTCGAGGCTGGGGCGCTCGCCGATTTGCGTCCGGGTCTGTCCCACAGAAACTGAGTACATATGATATTTTAATGTACACGGAAAGGCTTCTCGGAATCGAAACGGAACTTATCGAAGGTGCTTGCGTATTTATTTATTGGAGGCTCGAGGCAACAACCCAAGCCTGCGACGTAGATATGTTGGTTGTTATATCTGTCGGACAAGTCAGCCAAACGAACCGGTTGCGGCCGCCTCTCACTTCGCAAGTCCGTGTACCGCTCGCCGCTTGCCGAGAAATTAGGTAACCAACAACAGCCATAAATGCAGCACACGAAGAACTATACGCAATCAAGAAAGCCAGCAAAAATGTACTGAAACTAAAAGAAAATTCCTTGTCCAATGACGCAACAAATACACAAATCACTCGACGTTTGAATAACACGCGTGCGTCAGTTTGATAAGACTATGAACTTATCGAATCGGATAGGCTTGCACATGCCTTGAAGAAATCCTTCGAAAAACGGATGATGGATTTCCTCGTATTTTCCGGCCCAACTGCGGCGCGCAGTCGAACGGCCTTCGCAACAAGACAAACAATGAAACTAACGACCTTGACATAATACAATCTGCAGATGCATCGGACTCATTACCTATTTATAGATGTCAAATCATGTGTGTTATTGTATTAGTGTCAAATCCGAAAGAAGTTGGTCAGTATGAAGCAAACCAGACAATGGAAGAAGCCATGAGTGCGCAGGTGATGCGGGCGAGACGGCTGTTCACCGAATGCCGAAGTATTCCACCGCGAGGCGCTCTTTATATCGTTCTGTAGCACCACAGAGAAAGCCGCGCCTCCCGCTCCCCCGCGCTTCGCCGCCGCGCTCGTTCGTAGCGGGTTTTTTCCTCATTAACTCCATAATTCCACATACTAAACCACCACTATACCTACTGCGTGTTTATCAGTCGCGACGCGACTCGCGTCTCAACTTCTAGACGTCATAACTCTGTTTGAACATTAACATTTTTTATAGATCATTTACAAACATATTGCGCGTAACAAGATTTGTTTACAGAATATTCAGTATTCGATTCAATGCAAATTGATCCATTCTTTAGTAAGACTTCTAGATACTTCTAGACCTAGTATGATTGAGGACTACAGGAAGGTAGTAGGTGGGGTTGCGTAACCAGCGATGTGATTTGAGTATCAGTTAACACGTTAGCGGCGGGACATGTCGGGTTATTGCTCGGTCCCGCGGCGCTCTCTTTAATAGGTTAATTGCCTGGCATTGTGGTGCTGGCATACATCGTCAGCCGCGACCTTAAAGCGACTCGCGGCCACGCTCATAGTCGTAGGTGTGGGAGCACGTCATCGTCGACGACCGACGCACGCCTGGATACTTCACCCTTTACCCGCCTTTCATCTCTATACTATCTTTGACGGTCCATAAACAATCTTCAGCTTCAAATGACATCAAGCCCTACTCAATGAACACTTGACAAGTTTCACCTGAGCCCAAGTCACCGATTTCTCCACCTAAGGAGTACCTCTACTAAGCAAAAGTGGAAACGGAAGTGGAAACTTGTCAAATAAAAAGAGCAACAATTTTTTCTGGCATTACCGAGCGAACCATGAAGTTTCCCTGGTGGCCTCAATAAACAAATCCAAGAATTCGTGTTTCTTATGTCGACGACATTCTTGTCCCAGATACAAATTTGGAAATTTGTGCCGGATCCCTGCTACCTATGTCAATCAAAGATCACGTGTGTATGAGTAAGTTGGTGAAACGGCTGAGCGATGCGCTCGGCTGGTGCAGCGACGTTGCCATTCTATGCGATGAAAGTCATGCTCACCACTGAATTGTACGCGCACGGTTGCAACTTCGAATCGCAGCTTATTAGCCCAGTCGACCCTTATTTGGATCTGCAACAAGACCCGTGGGTTTCTCGTGGGAGACCGCGGATGTTTTATCACCATCAACATTAAATGCAGGTGGATCGCCAATCATTGCCATATTCATATCAATGTCATGGCTAATGGCGGCCGGGAGTCCTCATAACAATTTTGTTCGAGTGATTCATATAGAAATCGTGCCAGGTTCCCGGCTATCTCCCACTCCACACGCGTCTGAGATTTCTCATACATTATTCACTAGTTAGAGCTTTGCCGTTTGGTTTGAAGACAAATTGAAGACTATAGATGTTTCCGCTATTTCCTCTCTACGAATAAAAATTGTAGACGTTTTTGTATTCATGTTGTATAACGGATCTGTGACGTCAAACGTTTTATGTCCTGATTCAGTAAACGTGTATGTTTAACATGCATGATATGATAATAAATATGAGGGAACAATTTGTTTGCCACACTTTTTATGTAAACACTATAAGTATTGCGCCACTCTAAATCTTGATTCTGGTTATCAGAACGAATCATTACGTAAGTATGTGAGCTGTCCTATCTTTATCCACAAAAAACAAAGTAAAATGTCTTATAAAGTTCATGAGGCTTTTGCCTGCAGCTATATTTAACTTTCTCTATACGGCAATCACCATGATGTATAGTTGTATCCATCTTGAGAGTCTAAACAGTAATTATATGTATCGAAACGTTTTTATGATTTCGAAATATACTTACCATAATAGTACGTATGAAAATCCCTGTAGGTATGTTATTTTCTATTATATTATTATATTCTTCTTCATCGAGTCGACGGTAACAAATTATATTTATTTATACGATAGTAGAGTGTTCAGAATGTTGCCACGTCGATAACGTGAAAGGAATAATACTTTAGCTCTGATGATAATTACTTGGCTCGTGTGCCTTCTGTTGCCCACTTAATATTTTGTTTCTCATGTTTCATGATACTAAGGAAAAAGGGTATCAATTTAATGCTCACTATATCATATTAATGAGCGTGTGGCGTAATGCGATACTAGATAAATAGACCAATGAAAAACATATTTCACACCCGCACGCGATTTGATTGGGTAAACAAATATCGTACGTTCTAGTGAGCCCTAAAATGTCTAACCGAATTACTCGACTTTTTTAAAGATTTTCAAGATTTCAATTGTTCATTTCGAAGTAGATTCCCAATGAATGCTTTTAGAAGTTACAATACAATACTGTAACTGCATAAATGAATTAGTCATTGTAAAAAAGAGAAAATTGTCGGACACATTTTTCTCTTTTTTATAACAATTTTATGTTCCTAGTCGTAACGCGGCACGAGTGGGATAAAAAAAAACACTTTTCTAAAGCTTTTTTTTTGTTGTTTTTTTCCAGAAAATCTCCATTCCGGCTCCGGCGAGTGGAAATGGTGCGGCGGGAGAGGCTACGTTTCATTTCAGCATCAATAGCAATGCGGAAATGGAGGGTCCACAGGTACGTCATCGTCATCAGGTTCAATACCCCCCAATGTTATGTACCCACAGTGCAGGTTTTTTTATGCCTCAGCATATAAAGCGTAGAAGAATCAAGTGCATATATTTTGAGGAGTAGACTAGTTTTAATAGATGAATTTTGTGTAGAAGGTCCAAAACTTTTTTCATATTTCGACCTTTTAGAAAGTTATTGAGTAAAACCAGCCGATCGAACTGGAAGAAGAAGTCAAGACATTGTTTTTATTCACATTTGCAGTTGATTTACATCCTGTATTTGTTTTATTTACCTACATAAAATTATCCACATGTACACTAAATGCACAAAATTAACGATACAACGTCAGTAGGTTGAGGTGCTGCCGATTTGCGTCATTATCTGCTCATTGGAAATCTTATGTTTGAGGAAAATCACAAATAGGTACACTGGGAAATAACTTCATTATAGAATATAGGGTGTTAAGAAAAGTACTAACTTCCTTTCAAGGTATGAACCAGCCCATGACTCTGAGGAACATAGGTCCAAAAATTTAAAAAAAATTTGGACTTCCCATACAAAATGTACCAACCGACGACTGAGTCAGTTTGTATGTAAGGTCCAAAATTGTTTTTTTATATGTCGGCCAATGTTTCTTGGAGAAAGTTGTACAGTTTCATGGTCTGATTCTTCAATTGAAGAATCCCTTGTACTTTTCATCCTGTATTATAGTAATAGATAATTGTAACTTTACATTCAGTGCAAGTTTCGGGATATGTTCTACTCAAGAAATTGAACGACTTTCTGAGTAACATTTTTACCAAACAAAAAAAAATTGACTTCATTTCATATACAAAGTAACATTTTTTAACAATGTAAAATTAGCTTATTTAACAATGTATATTTGCACACCATCATAATCAAATCATCTACTTAAATAGGAAGCGAATAGTTTGATAACAATTCCAAAACTTGATTCTGCATTAAAAATTGATATTCATGCATTTCTGTTCTACAATTTATCTAAACGAAAAGGTCAGCAAGTTTATCTGGAGATAGCTCGTGTGGTTATTTAAGTTTATATTTTTCTACAAACTTGTAAGTTTTAATCAGAAATGCACGGTCTAAATAGTCAAGTCACCTTGGGCGAACTGTCTTGCATCATGCGGGCGCTATCTAAGTTAATAACTACGGAGTCTAACCTATTTCACGTTATAAAACGATACCTTATGTTTTAAAAGCATGGTCATGTAATTATATATTATTAGTTAATTATATTTATTCATATTTTATATAATAATTTTTCAAACGCATACGTAGGTAAAAATTTGCAACTTGAATTTAAAATTTTGATTATTCAACTTTGATATTTGACAAAATATTTAATAATACATATCGGATCTTAAGTTTAGTGTTTCGTCTCTTATTACAACCAGTATTAGAGTATTGGCCGTATGATGCCGGCTTAGAATAGCACCAACCCATTTCTTTCCCGCGGGTATAAGAGGCGACTGTGGGACTTGAGGGTTTCATGTGTATTACAACTTCAGACGACAGGCTGACAACCTGTATCTATAGCGATACACGAATTACCTGCAAGGCCTTCAATAATTGTCAGTCGTGGCGATAGCGAGTGTATTTTTACGGCCGTTAATGCTCGGCCTACCCCGCAAGGGATAAGGGCGGGATGTTATATGTATGTATTCGGGTAGAATCAAGCGTTGAGTTGCTCTGTACTAATATAGTCTAATTTTTTTTAAAGACCACTAGATATTCGAATCATTACATTCATATACGATATCACGATAATTTAATTAAATGAAAGAAAATATTGAAACAGCTTCCAAGGCTAAATAGCAAGCGACAAAGCACTAACCCAACTGGCAGGAGTGGCAGGTAATATTTTACCAAAAACCAATAAAACATATAATTTTTTATTTTAATTAAATAACTACCTTAATACGTGACTTGTAATCCATTATTAACATTATTTATAGCTTCACGTTGTTAATCGTAAAAGTTAGTAAAATAAAAATAAAAATACGAATTGATGACGTCATATCTCTCTAGTTTTGATGGCGTCAAAACTTTTCTGGTTATTAATTCAGACTTTGAATGTTTCTAAAAATTATAAATGGAGTATGTAGTATATATATTTTTTTACTCTTAAGCGTAAAACTTTTGGTATTTTATTACCCAGTCATCTAGGGGAAGTAAACCAGCTACTTGCGCTTTCCATTATTTTTTTTTAGTATGTAGAGAACTTTTAATGCTTAAAACCCACTTTTTTTAACTTACGAAAAGTAAGAAATAACTTTTACTATTTGAACACTTTTGCTATGATAAATAAAGTGTTTGAACAGCTGATGATTCGATGGAAGTCATTGTCATTACCAAACCTCTATTTGCGTAAAGCTGCCGTCAGTTCATATTGTATAGAGTGTAATCAAATAAGCATTACAAAAGAAAATATTCGTAGATTTTATACGATATCAATATCATATTTCGACAATGCGACGAAATATTTCAGTTCAACAAAAAATTGACAATAATTTGCCATCATCATCACATCAGCCTATAGCTGTCCGCTGCTGTACGTAAGCCTCCCTCAGGGTACGCCACCAGGCACGATCAAAGTCCAACTAAAAAAATATTATAATGTTTCTATTACCCTTTGAGTAGATAAGTGATACTAAGTATTAAATAAATAAGTGAGTGAAGTAGTACAGTATTCAAAAATACATTAATGTGCTGTGTTATCCATTTCCTTATGGTGTAAGTCTAACCTACCTAGTCCAAGTATACTAAGCCACGTATGTTTATATAACTCGATTTCCCAGCGTAGAAAACCGTTGGATGTTCCCGCGTGCTCGCTCAGCTGATCAGGCAAGATGCTGATAAATACTTCAGATTAATATTCTCTATGGCTCCCCCTTGTAATACGCGCGCTGGGTTTGTGGGTCGAGTTACGGTAGCCGATAATAAGTAGTGGTGCCCCACAAATTCGTCAGAGTAGCTTACGTATGGATACCTGACCGGGACCATGGCCTGAATACTTACATCTGTAAATGGCCTGACCACTCCTAAATAATTTGACGAGTCCTTGTATGACTCAGACAACCTTTCTTGAACTATTAACGCCACGGAATATTTATAAACTATTTATGTAAACTTATCTAAAGTAAATCATTTATTTAGAGCGTGCTTGGTACTGTTGTTACTTGTATAATTTATGCTTATTGCTCTATTTGTAAACTCCTGTCGAGTTTGTCGCGATATGAGACATTTAATTGATTTTTTCTCGAGCCTGACATTAAAGTAGTTTCCGGGTTGTCCTTTTCTGACGACTTTTATAAACAGTGTTGAATTTTTCTTGCATTACTGATTTATACTAGCCGTAATAGCAAAAATGTAAATAATTTGAATTCGGAATGCGGCGAGGCGGCTCGCGTACTGCAAACGTTACTCAACAGCCGTTAGAAAGTGCGATTTCAGGCACAAAGTGTTCGTGTTGCATTTCAAAGAGCTAGACGGTCTTAAAACGTCGGTATCGCGTATGCAATGAAATAATTTGGTCCATTTGTAATGTCTATAAAGAGCGTTGCGTGGGTGTGGCCTTTTCACCCTCCCACGGTTCTACGCAATAACGTTCGGGGTTGTTGTAGATTTCACGCCGATTCCCACAAGGGTCGTTTCGCTATGATCTCGCCCGGCTCGCCCCCGCTAGCTTTATAATACAAAAGTTTGAAGCCTCATAAACGAGAACTTCCGTGAAACTTCATAATTTGATTATTTAGCTATTCAAGTCAAGTTATCGCGGAAATGAACAAGTCATTTTCCTTTTTAAAATTCCTTGAAATTTATAAAGTTTTTACGGCGTACCGTCTGAGATACAGTTTCCCGATAATAGGTCTCATCTGTTTCTCTTTGAAAGCTTTTATTAGCAATCATTATATTGCTGACTAAGTCTACTTGTCGTGAAAGGTTTATCTGCAACATTCGTCCTGTTGTGAGTCAAATTGATTTTGCCATAACGAAATACGAGAGACGTTAATATTGTGTCCAGAAAAAGTTTCAAAAGACGCTTTAAGGAGATCACTTTTATAAAGAGAGTGTTGGTGTATAACAATTTTTAGGCGACAGGCTGACAACCTGTCACTAATAGTGATACCTACACATGCTTTGTGAAACTACCTTGGAAAACAATGCTCAAAAATGTCAGACGTGGCGATATCAAGCGTATTCTTACGACCGTTAACGCTCTGCCTACCCCGCAAGGGATAAAAGCGTGATATATGTATGTATGTATGTGTTACATAAAGTAACCACGAAGACGAACGCTAACTTTGGTCTCGCGTCCATCAATTCCTAGGTATATGAAGCTTCAAACAAATATATTGATTGCAATAATTTGTGTTTCAGGGTTCGTTTGAGTGCGTTCGGGGCGGGGGCGCGCGGCGGCTGGAGACGTGCGGGCCGCTGCCGCGACGGATGCGCGTACAGGCCAACGACGACTCGTACGAGGCGACCAAAGACCGCATGGCGCGGACTATTGCCACCGAGCAGAGTAAATGGTATGTCACAGCTGTTGGTAGTACGAGGTGATCAAAGACCTGTGATGGAGCAGAGTAAATGGTATGTCACAGCTGTTGGTAGTACGAGGTGATCAAAGACCTGTGATGGAGCAGAGTAAATGGTATGTCACAGCTGTTGGTAGTACGAGGGGGGACCAACCTGCCACGGAGCAGAGTAAATTGTATGTCACAGCTGTTAGTAGTACGAGGGGACCAACCTGCCACGGAGCAGAGTAAATGGTATGTCACAGCTGTTGGTAGTACGAGGGGGGACCAACCTGCCACGGGGCAGAGTAAATGGTATGTCACAGCTGTTGGTAGTCGAGGCGACCAAAGACCTGCCACGGAGCAGAGTAAATGGTATGTCACAGCTGTTGGTAGTCGAGGCGACCAAAGACCTGCCACGGAGCAGAGTAAATGGTATGTCACAGAGTAAAGCTATTTTTGATTTAGTTTTGATGCTGGGTAAAGCATGATTATTAGATAGGCTGTACCGGGCGTTCTTGGGATTGGTGTTCCCCATTTCATGATAATGTCAGAAGAATACAAGAGTTTTGGAATACTTAATTTTGTTCAGTCTTCGAATAATAATATTACATAGAAGTTACAGTGTATTGCACAATATTGTACACAATACCTGCAGTGTTTTCCCCATTATTTTCATAAATGATTACGACGAAACCAAGGATAATATCAATTCTATGAATCTTTGATTTCATAATCCCAATCAATTTTTATTTCTGATGATGATTCACCCGTTTCACTTTCGATTGCAAGAAATTTAAATTATTGTAAAAATATCTAGAGCAAATAAACACAATATTTCATTGTCCTATAATAAAATTCTGTCAAATACCTAGAATAATGTCGAGACACTTTTGGTGGAAAAAGTATTTTTAAATTTTGATTATAGCCTCCTTTTCGACAACAATGACTCGTACTGAAATATTCCAAAGTGTTAATTCGTTGAGTAACCCGACCGCAAACCAACACTCATACAAATGTCATCCAAATACGAAATTCCATCTAAAAGGCGTCCTACATTATCATTCATTCAAGTCGTGAAATAGTTCAAACAAAATGAACTGGTATTGACTGAACGCAGGTGTCGCGTATTATTGAACTGTGTCACCCGCTGATCTTTATTAGAGGTCCTTCTTTCTATTCGTGTGGTACACCGAATTGAATCTGAGAGCTCTAGATTGTGACCAACGTTATCAACGCTAGGCCACTGAGGTAGTTGTAGAACGTTGTAGAGTGAATGAATGAGAATAATAAACCATGAGTTAACGTTTTTAATGGTTTTAAATTATTTACAAATCTAATCAAAAACCTACATTGTTCCAGCACCCGCGTGATAAAACCTAACCAGACGGACATCGGTCGTCGCGTGAAAGTGCGAACTTCGCACAACCCACTATTCTCCTTATCTTCCGGCCCGAACACCGCTCTAGACCGCATTGCGGAACGAGTGGAGCGGGCCGAGCGAGCCGAGCGGCCCGAGCGACCTGAGCGACCTGAGCGGCCTGAGCGACCCGAGCGGCCTGAGCGACCTGAGCGGAACGAGCGGCAAGAGCGAGTCGAGCGACCGGTGCCGGCGCCCCGGCCGCAGCCGCAGCCGCACCTGCCGCCGCAGCAGCAGTCTCAGCCGCAGCGGCCGCCTCCTAACCCGGACCTCACTAGGCGGTCCATAAAGTGAGTATTCCCCTCATATCAAAACTTGTGCTGTCTGTGGAGTATTTTGCTAAACGATCTATTGTTCTGATTGAGTTACACAAAGCAGGCCGCTTCTAATCGGACAAGGTGGAAATCTTTAGAAGAGGCCTATGTTCAGCAGTGGACGTTATGGCTGAAATGATGATCAGGATGATAAATTACACAAGGCAGGCTACCACCCTCTCATGGAAGGCGGCAAACGTCGTCGTAGTGTCGGTACTCCAGTTTCTTTCTTCTGAAGCTCGCCTCACCTTCGACTCTGTCTAGAATCTGGATCTGAACATGGATCTGGATCGACTGTCCCGATGGCGTAGCGGATAGTACACCTGCCTTCTACGCCGAGGGTCGTGGGTTCGATCCCCACCGGACACAAATATTTGTTAAGTCAATTTTCAAATATTTGTGTCGAGTCTGGGTGTTTTCTATATATAATATGTATATATTCACAAAAAAAAGTATATAAGTATTAGTATAAGCTATCTAGTTCCCATACTACAAGCTTTGCTTAGTTTGGGACTTGTTGGCGCTGTGTGAATTGTCCAGGATATTTACATTGAACAAGACATTAGAAGGTAGAGTTGTTAAGTAGGTATATAATACCCAAGCAAAAAATACCAATCACAATGCTTGAAATTGCTTGGAGCGATGATTTCAATATAATTGGTGAATTACCGCGGGACTTCCCTAAATACGATTCGAACGAAATAATTGCTGTTTAGCATACTTTACACATCAGTGGAAGTATATTATGAAATAATATCGAAAACTCTTTGTAAATATAAAATTTTTCAAAATCTGAAAATACTTGATTAGCACTGAAGCACTCATACCAAAAAAGATCAAATCTTCCATAAAAGATTCCCAAATCATATCTTAAGATTATGTAAAACATTGGTTATTTTTTTATCTACTGCACAAGATAATATTTTCACGTGTCGTGTCGTTTTATCTTTATGAACAATATCATTGCATGGATATTTTTATTGATTGACCAACTAAACAGATAAACTAGATCATGCAATATGATCATGCATGCATAATATTATACCGTGAGTGTGCTAAATTACTGTTTACTTGCAACCTTTCAAAATGACTACGATAAGAATACAAGTGTAGGCTGTTATCAAAAACCTGAACGATAATTTATGCAGATAATTATGCCTGAATGTTACATAGGCAGGAACTTACGTGGTTTGGTGGTAACCGCGTTCTTACAACGGCGTTTGAATATGTTGCAATGTACACAATGACAGAGAATTTGCTCTATAACTACATAATTCCACAAAACATATATCATTCTTTTGTTTTCCTCTTATCCATCCCTAAGTATTTATAATTAGTCGTTTCTTGTTAAGATCAGCAAATCACATGCCAATACATAATCAAAGAAGAATTGGATTGCATTGCAACAGAAAAAAATCGATGATCCACGAATTGCATTTTGCGGAAACAAGTTTTCCTGCTCGATACTTCACTGCAAAACAGTGTTATTCATCCCAAATCCGTAAATAATCCAATAAACAGCGATTTGCCGTACCAAGTGACCAAGGTTGTGGATTAGCCGCAAACAAAGAAATACTCAAGGTAGTTGTATGCGACTGAGGCGGGGACGACCGTGATTATTGCAACCAGCAAAAAATATTGCAATCATTTTGTTTTAAACGTACTTCAAAATGGAGGAGATTCAGAATTCCTTGAGACTTGGTTTTTTTGGGTGTTTTGTTTACTGATTACTTAAAGACTCTATAGACCTTTCTGTTTAAAAGGTATTGTCCCTAGTGAGTCAGATACTAATGATGGGATCCTAGAGAAATCGAGGGATTCATATTACATAGACACAGTTCTAAGTTCAAAACATACAATAATTTGATAATGTTCGTATGGTCGTTTTATTGTCTCAAGTGATATGCAGTTGAGTTTTATCAGTATTACCTTTCCTACCGCAGTACATAAATTATCCACAGAGCAACTCAGTAAAATTTACACTTTTGTCTTTGAAATATTTCCTTTGCAAATACAGATATTTGCACAGTTTGTATTATCAATACAATAGAAGTCTTTTCATGCCTTTGGAAAGTGATATTTATGAAATAAACTCATAGAAACTTGATCAATAGACTCATTACCAAATACCGCACTGAAATTGCAACTATTATATTCTTAATTGAATTACGTGGTCTCTTTAGTAATTACAATATGAAACAAATATTTTATTACTTGCAAAACAAGGTAATCATTATTTATGTGAGGTGCTAATTATAGCTTCAAGTCTTTATTAATAATATGTTCATAGTGATATTATTTCTGTTCCTCTTTATTATTACAAGTCAATGTTGTTGGAATATCCAATAAACATTTTCACCATAATTTTTCAAATATTTACCTAACATATTGTCACTTAGGCCTTTAGCAGTCCACTGTTGGACGTAGGCAGCTTCTAGAGTACGCCTAAAGGCACGATCTCACGTCTACACCATTCAGTCACTACCTTACACCTCTGTCGAAGTTAGCGTTGGTTTCATCCCAGGCCTCAGCGCATAATGTCCAATTCTCACCATTTTCAATTCGCAAAATGTCCAATTCCTCTTGTCATACCTTTGTAAGTTGTTTGTACGACAAGTATTAATATTTGTATGTTTTCTGTTATTTCCAGAGAAAGACTTATACAGTTATTAGCATTGAAGCCGTTCAAGAAGCCCGAATTGTATGCGAGGCTAAATAGTGGTAAGTCATGTTTCTTTAATCTATATTTGACTCTTAGAATCTCGATTAAGTTATGTAAATATTTACAACAACAAGCCATACAGGCTTTGGATATATTAGGGGTCAATTCCAGGAAGCGAAATCGTCGCCATACTGACGTTAAACTTACTGGCCAACGACCAAACCTGAGTGTTTTCCCTCAAGCAAGATATTCTTGCATAATTTCGCAGGCTGAGCCGCGGTAGCGCAGGCAGATGGTAGAAGCGTCCCTACTACTAATAGCGAAAGTCACAGGTTCAAATCCTGCCTGGGGTAGACCATATAGGAAGTTTAAGAAAAAAGTTGTTGTTTTTCATGGAAAATAGAAACTAAACCCGAGTTTCTTTCTTACAGAGGGTGTGAAAGAGAAGGAAAGGAGTGTCGTGAACAAGATCCTGCCACAGATAGGCACGCTCAAGGACAACTGTTATCACTTACGTAGGCATATGTGGAATGACGTCAACGAGGACTGGCCGTTCTACTCTGAAGAGGAGAAACGTATGCTCAAGAGGTCCGTGTAACTAATCTTTTTAGGGGACGTATTTTTGATGTCGCAGTCCAAACGTTTTTTTGGGATTTCGCGTGTGGAACTTGCAGTTTTATGCGATGAATTCTGAAGTCAGAAATACGTCTCCTACGTTATGTTTGACCACCGTAACTGGACTTCCACTTGCTTATCGCAACAGTGCGTAGTTATCTGAAGTAAGTTGATCGATGTGATGGTTGCTTTCATATATGCTGTCTATAGCAGTCCACTGCTGGACATTGGCCTCCTCCAGGGTTAATACCTTTGGCCATCCAGTCATTGTTTTTCTTTAAGTAATAGCTCCAAAATTAGCTTTATAATCACTGTAGTCTGAACTACTTAGTATCGCGGGCTTGACCTTGCGGACGTTCCGAACAAATTTGCATTTATAAAAGCGTGGGTATTGGGTGTGATGACAATAGCACAGATACCTGATACCAATAAATGTCATTCGAATCATTAATCACCAAGGACCTTTCCAACGTGTCAGATGTTCTAAACAATTGCGTGTTTAAACACATCTCATTCGTATTTTCAATGAAGCAGCCATTCTTAGAGCGATATGAACTTCTGGCTTGATGGTGATATCTTTAAAAAAGGTTGCCTAACTCTGTTTATCAAGTATTGCAGCTCAAATAATGCTGGTCATTAAGATATATGCTGTAAAACAAGCGTAAGCTGAGCCTCTGATTACCCTTTGTAAGACGCAATTGAAGTCCAAATTTCGACTGTAATAATTATTATTGCACTAATCAGATTATCAATATTTATAAGTCTTGTTATCAAGTGGTATCTACCAAATAAAATATATTTGTTTTTAGAATATGAACTCTAAAAACTTGTGTTACTATGTATATTTTTCTGTTAAAGATTTGTTTGTACTTTGCTACAAGTTTGAATCTAAATAACTTCAAGTGAAGTCTAAAAAAATACCTATTTGTAATACCGCGTGACGTATATCAAGCCCTTTCTAATACGGTTACGTTTTAATCATGCATGCAACCTCAAATCTTGGCCAGTAACCTGTTGACTTGTAGATGCATGTGAGACGTTTCAAAGTTGTTTATTTTAAGCAAGTACAGGTACTGAGAAACTTCTAGAGCCTTGACGCGTTGAAAAAGGATTCACTGTTTTTCTTTTCCCAATCAATGTTCAAGCAAGTATTTGCACTGTAGTTTTTTTTCCCTCTAGTGAATCACGGCCAGTGTTATGCAAATGTTTGGCCGTGACGCAGGTCCACTAAAATGGACAATTGGATAATGGGTCGTACTTAAAACTTATTAATCCTGACCCCTCAAACGCAACGTGACTTTGAAACACGTGAATCTGTTTACACTGAAGCATATTCGCTTTGCCGATATTTTCTTTTTTATTAGTATGGGAAATGTTATCTTTTAGTTCGTGAACTGCAAATGCAGATGTACACCGGTTGTTTAAAAACATTCAAACTTGTTACTGATAAAAGTTATAAACGTTATCTTGTTTGCTCTTTCTTCGCCATTATTTTACAGCTCACATATCTGCATCATTTGAGTTTACTTTGTAGAATGTTTATAATGATTATTTATGATCAGACAGAATACAAAAAAGCGAAGCAGTTTGAAATGTTACGAAAGAGTATTGATCTCGTAGTTTTTACAGCTATTTCTTAACCGTAACCGAATCTATCTATCTAACTTACTTAGTCTGTAAGTACTAGCTCACTGCAGAACATGGGCCTTTTCTTACCATAAAAATGAAGCAATACTAATGAAAAACTCAATTCTTTCCCTCCCCAGGCGGAAACCTCAAAATCTAACACCCCCGCTAAGTTCGGACTCCGCGAACTCGCTTTCCCCCCGCGCGTCTCCGAGCGGGAGCAAGCGAGCGAGCGGCGCGGGCAACGCGAGCGCCGACGAGCTGCCAGCCAAGAAGCAGCGCATCAGCCACTACCGCAGGCCCTCGCCCCCGTCCTCCGGCTACGCGACCACCTCCTCCGGCGAGCGACACGCTTCAGACAATGAGGATGATCGCACCAACGGTTAGTGGCTTTCTCTTGTTACTTTTGGTATCTTTGAGATGGTCCTTTGAGGAAGCAGACCTTCGCCTAACGCTTCAGACAATGAGTATGATCGCACCAATGGTTAGTTCATGGTTTCTTGGTACTTTGGGTATCTTTAAGATGGTCTTTTGAAGAAGCAGATCTCGCCCCAATCCTCCGGCGAGCGACACGCTTCAGACAATGAGGATGATCGCACCAACGGTTAGTTTATATTCTCCTGGTACTGTAGCTAAAGATCCTCCTTAAAATCACTATCGCAGGCCTTTGCCCCAGTTTTTCGACGAGCTTCACGATTCAGCCGGTAAATTAATGGACTCCTGGTACTTTCGGTAGCTACAAGATGTTCAGTGCATCAGACGGTCTCTACACACGCTTTCGATGAAGAAGACGCTCTTACCACCGGCTAGTATATTATGCGCTCCGGCTACTAGTAGCTATAAAATGGTCTATCTATAGAACACTGAAACATTTGCTGTTTGTGGGCAATGCCACCTTTAGTACAACGAATTCCTACGAGCGGAATGCTGTAAAAATTAAAACCTTAGATACATAGAGAGTTATGCAAAAAGTGATTAATTTATCACACAGTATCATACGTAGGTAACAATGCGGAAAAAGTAAAATAGGAAATTTTGTTGCGCGTCGCATACTTCCGGTAACAATAGGTAGGAGTATTTATAAACACTGGAAGACTAATCGTATAACCGGAAGTTGTGACCAAGCTCTCATTCACTTGCGTGGAAAGTTTTGACTTGAATGTTATCTCGAAATCTTTGAATTCACACCTGCTATTCACAATCCTTTTTTGAGGTGTTTTTTGACAAAGGCTATGTTGGCAATCAATTTCAAGAACATTTTAGGTTGAGACAGTTTATTTGATAACGCCTTGGCCCTGATCTTTTAGGTCCAGGTTTCAATTTCAGCTCACTGATTCTTTTGTCTGGTGTATTCCATGAAAGACTAATTTACAACCTGTTGACTGCAATACTTCGAATACTTGTTCCGATTTGACATCGAGCCAAAACGGTCACATTCTGAAAAATAATGTGGGCGAAATAAAACTGCTTTTTTATTGGCAATGAATATAACAGTAAAATGAACTAGACCGCAAGCTTGGTTAATTATTAAGACCGGTGGTGCCGCTCAACTAACGCCATTTTACTAAAAAACATATCTCTTCATGCAGACAATACGCCAGAATGTTTTTGGCCAAATTCAACTCAAATCTACAAACTCGACAAATTATTCGCGGTAATTTAAGTTGTATTATTAACAAAATTTGTACCAAACGTGACCGTTTTTGCACTTAATTCACAATTTTAGTGACAGCTTGATATTTTATTGCGTTTGGTAGCAGGTTTTAAAATTAAAATAACGTTATTAGCGCGGTTTATAGCTGTCTTTAGCGTTAAAATTACACCTGAAATATGAGCAAAGAACATACTACTGTAATGTAGAGATATGTTTTGTTTTTTTTTTTTTTTTTGCGAAATGGGGCTAGTTCTCTGGCACCACTCGCCTAAAACTTACATACCTACACTAGTTAACCCACTTACTTCAAATGTTCTATTTACGATCTTCGACTAGTATTTTATAGGCCACCAAATCATCTTTTAGTCGTTAAAAAACTATTAACGTAAAACCGCCTAAGTGTTTCGAATAATGATTATGATTACCATTACTTGTACGAAATTATTATGCTTTACTTAGTAACTTGATCTGGTTCCAAAGGTCAGATAGACCTCGAGAGAACGGGTTTGAGTTTGTGATATGATAATGTACTTCTTTCGCCCGAGACGTGAATATATTGTGATTTTACATTTCAATGGCAACTTCATCGCAAAAGAGATTGAGAGTATTACCTATATTTCAAATATACATTAAACAATCCAAAGCATTTGCTTTGTATATACGAAACGAGCGGATTTCTTAACATGTATTCTTGGTATCATAGTTCAAAATAAAATTGACCAAAACATAACTGAATATGTATTATCTTCTCAATTTGGAGTCGATACACAATGCATACTTTCATACCTTCTTTCTAATATATTATGTTAATTTAAAATTTAAATTAAAGGCATATCTAAGTTTAATTCCGTAAGTTTTTATTTTTAAAACTAAATAGAACATGTTTTGAATTTGCAGTGAAAAAGGACAACGGCTACACCCTCAACTTCACGACTGTCAAAGATCTCTGTCCCAGTCCTGTGAAAACGAACGGTTTTAGAAGTAGTCCACCCGTAGAGCAAAGTAGTATCACAGGTATGCTTTCGCATTTACACGGATTACCTTTTCGTTATAATGCTATGAAGAAAATACATGTGTAGGGTGTGTACTAGTGACCGATACCGAACCCTCGCGGGGACTGGTGATAATAAAGCAGCAACTTTTCCTAAGGAAAGTAGGTCGAAATACGGAGAGAAATGTGTGCCAAAATGCACCAGAGTTAATTTGTATAGAAGGTCCAAAAATTTGTTCCTATTTTTACCCATGTTCCTTGGAGAAAGTCGTTCAGGATCACGGACTGGTTCACCCCTTAAAATATTTGCAGTTTTTTTCTAACCTTGTCAAGAGTCGTGGAACATTTGGCAAGTAAATATTGTTTTAGTTCTTAATTGGACATGTAGATAAACCTCATTTTATCCAATAAGATTGCGTCATACGCATAAATCAACGTGCATTTTAGTATGCAAGTGTTACTTGTTTTCAAGAAAGTTGTGTTTAATTTCACTGAGTGCAGTCACCCCTTGCGACTCACGCATTATTTCTTACGTGTTTATACACAATGTATTCCTTATCTCAAAAGGTCGACAATTCGAGATAGCACAGACGTAATTGGCATTTTCAATGTCAAATGTAAAATTTCCGTCAGAATTATCACATTAAACTATAGCAATCCACTGCTGGTCTTTGGCCTCCTCCAGGGTACACTCAATCTATGGCATGATCTCCCGTTTTCGCCAACCAGTCACTACCAGCCGCCCTCTTTAAGTCATCGGTCCATCTGGCCGGAGGGCGTCTAACGCTACTGCATAATGTAAATTTTAAATTGTTTTTGTCTGTTTACAGAAAAAGACATCACAAATACTGAACCCCTAGTAGAAAATACAGAATTAACGTCTGTGCCCGAAGAGAACATGACTGATTTGGAAGAGATTGAGCGGTGAGTACTAAAGTATATCAACGTAAGCAATAAATTATCCTGTGACCTCTATTACCTTGACCATAGCTTTCGATCTTGCAGTTTATTATGACCTGAAGAAAAAAGGATTATAATGTTTGATAACTGTAATATAGCAACTTGATTCGACCTTTTATTGGCTGCTAATAATGTATGGATAACAAAAAGTCGGATTTTTTTTCGTCTTGACCCAATAGTGCGCACTGAATATGTGTCACTAAGCAAAAAAAGATTATCTCTCTTTCTCCTTGGTAAAGATAAACTTCATGGCTTCAAAACTCAACTTCGTGGCTGAAACATATTGAAATATCTGTCCATATGCTCATAAATCGTGTCGAATTCCAGGCAATACCCGCCTATAACGTCGTCGTCGACGCGGCGCGCGTACAAGAACGAGTTCGCGGAACTGTACCAAGAGTACCGGACGCTGTACGCGCGGGTGGCGCGCGTCGCCGCCACCTTCACGCAGCTCGAGCACCAGCTGAAGCGCGCGCAGCCGCACTCGCCGCACCACCAGGTAGGAAAGCGCAATGAAACACCATTCTGATTGTCTAATTCTCATCAGCATCGGCATGAGCAAGTTTTAATAGGAAATTTGTCTTACAGTGCCACCAACTTATCTGTTCAGTAGTCAGGGGCGCTAGTGTCTTAAGTAAAAACTGACAGCGAATGACATCTCACAAAGCGGCGGTTGTAGTATCAATTTTGTCTACTGAACAGATAAATTGGTAGCACTATAAAAAGGGCAACAACTGTCAAAAATGTATCAAAATGGCTTCGCTATGGACTTCAACTATCAAATGAAGCTGATGACGATTACGATGAAAGTTAGACAATCAGACCGCTGGTTTGAAAAGTTCTTCAGAAGATTTTAAAAGCCTTCCTAATATGCTGAAAACTCTTGGAGTTATGCCTAGAACAGTGTATGCTCAAGTGGCCCGCGTCGCTGCAACGTCAACACAATAAGCACCACCAACCAAAACCTACCCACTTTGCGTGAAATCTGCTAGATTTCTACGAGAACTGTTTGTTTTACAGTCGATAGAGCAACGCATCGTGGAGGAGTACCGGCGCGTGCGCAACGACGCCGTGTACCAGCAACAGCGGCGCCGCGTCAACTACCTACACCGCAAACTCACACACATAAAGCGGATGGTGCACCAGTACGATCAGCTGGTGAGTTCTGCCGCCCTGGTACTTTTGCACGGCTTTCAAAGGTCGTAAAGCTGTAATACGACATCTCTTTAAATTTCTGCCGCCCTGGTACTTTTGCTCGTGCTCCGAAGCTTATTGACTTTCCCTTACATTTCTACTGTCCAGGAACCTCAATGGCAAGACTTAGATTTCTTCTGTCCTGGCACTTTTGTCATCAGCATGACTTCTCCCTCAATTTCTGCAGTCCTGGTCCTTTTGCTGGAATTTAAGTTATTAGCACTACCTCCTGTCCTGTCCTCTACTATTCCTGCAGTCCTGGTACTTTTGCACATAAGAAGGTCATTCCTACGATTTCTCTCTAGATTTCTGCAGCCCTGGTACTTTTGCTGGACCTTAAAAGGTCATAAGCATATCTTGTCCTTACATTTCTATTGTCCTGATACTTTTGTTCGTACTGAGAAAGTCATAGGCAAGACTTATCATAATCTGCTACCCTCGTATACTTTGATCGATAATAACATTAATAACGTTATTGGTGATGAAGATGGAGATGATCTCTCCGACATATTTCTGTCATGGTGACCACTTCGACTACTAATCAAATGAACGCTGATGTAAATGGCCAGTCTTGCTAATTTAAAACTGTAAATTTGCGTTAATAACTTCCCTGGCCAGACTCACCTGTTTTTACTGATGTTCTAGTACTTTCGGTATACAGGAAGATCGCTAGCGAAAGTTTTCTCACACCTACTGCCCTAAAACTTTTATTAGAGCTTAAACTGCGTGGCGACTCGTCTACTTACATTTCTGCATCCTTAGTACGTTTTTCGGGATTTATAGGGCACTCATGACACTTCGTTTCATCTCTCTGATGCCTTAGTACTTTTAGTTGTAGAAAGTGAGATCAATTTTCTTACATTCCTACATAATAAGTTTCCCTTTTAAGCTATAGCTATGTTGGTATTCTAAACTAGCCATAAAAGCGGCAGTTAACCGCATAACAAAATAACACCGAAAGTTCTCATTGAAGTAAGACTTTATTGGCCATTGTCACTTCTTATTACATGTGTTCTTGAAAGTTAAATTATGAACTCATTGTAAGCCAAGTTAGTAAACAGTATTTTAGACATTGTTTTACGCAATAGGGATATTGTAGTAATTCTCTTGGCTCTTGGAGAAATTCGACTAATATTTTATTCTATTACTGCTATTACATAAGTCTTTTGATTTTATTTTTCAAGTCTGTAACGCATATAAAGGACCTACCAGTAAGTATAAGACTTGAATGCTAATGAACTCGTACAAAGGTTTCTTACAAGTATAACCGATTTCGTAACCTGTTAATTATTTATTTGTCGAATTAGTGTAAATGTACGATTATGTGATGTGTGTATTATGTAAGAAATAGGTATAGATTATAGAACGAAGTGAATGTGTAGGTATATATATTGATATGTAGGTATGTCTGAATTTAAAAAGTTTGGTAACGATCAAATTTACTGAGGTTTTTAGTGAACTCTCGTTCTAGATTGGGGCCATTTTTCAACGGCCTGTTCGTTGAATCCGTGTCCCACGCAATAGAAGAGACCTCTCGAAACCGGTTACATTGGCCACATCAAATCAGCGTATAGCAGTCTACTGGCCACTGCTGGACCTAGGCTTCCTCCAGACCGTAAAGACCGTATTCATTTCATTCGTCAACATTTGCATCGCAACAATTTCTCGAATGATTCACGGCAACAAATGATCCTGAGATATATCCTAATGAATAATGTGCTATAGGGCACGATCAAAAGTTACAGTCATATGCTTTATCAAAGGCTTATAGTTAATTATTTTGTTTGCAGCGTAACCTGAAGCCGGAGCGCGTGGCCGCGGCGAGCACGACGCAAGCGTACTGACACTCGCGCACCAGCCCGCCCGCGCCCGCGTTCGTGCACGCGCCCGCCCGCTGCCTCTAGCACCCACTACTAACCGACAGTTCACATGTAAGTGCCTGACGCCCGACTACCGCCGCAACCACACTCAACATGCAGCTCCTGTGAAGATATATCTTCCATATTTATAAATATAGACTATTTTTGTAAGCAACGAGTGTCTAAGAAGATTATCGTGCTCGACTCGTACTTGAAAACGAAGCCTTTCGTGCGCAAGAATCGCCTACGCGAGGGAATGACCAATGAATACGCGGTGTTACGTAGTGGCGTGATAACCGACCAATGATAAATCCGCTCTCATTTTTAACGCGCTGTGATTGGCCGGTTATCGCGTCACGTTTCACCTCGCTGTTAGATTTGTAGGTTATATTTACATTTACCTTCATATTTGTGAAAGTTAATTACCAATGTCGTTTTTGTTTAAATAGTTTTAAAATACATCACCTTGTCATTGAACTTGAAATTATTACAAACTGGGATCAATATAACTCTCGTAGGCATTCTGCCAATTTGGCATTAAGTGCACCGTTTGGTACTAATTGGTTAAGATATTATTAGGTTGTTTGGGCAATGAAATAGGATATTGAATGGAATATCTAATTATCAGATTGATGCGACAGGAAAAAACACATTGCCTTGTTTTTGTCTTCTTATATCAGTCGGGTATTAGATTTAGAATCAATTTTCAATCGTTCGTAATGACCGATTCGTTTGACCATAACATGCAAGGATTTAGATAGAGTTCTCTGCAAACTGGATGTGAGACCCATACTGAACTGAATATAACTTTCATATTTTTCAACATTAGGGTATTATAATGTATTTATATTCATGCATCTCTTCCGCCCGCTTATTTCTTTCAGCTTTTAATTCGTTAACGTTTTTATCATAATTATCATAATATTAATGTCATAAATTTATTAGAATTTGGGTTATCTATCACGCTATCTGAGTGTGAATGTAAGCTCGCGGCCTTTCCAAAAGAAACGGTTTTAATCTGCGATTCGGAAAGAAATATGCGAGGCCACATTTTATAGTCATTACTATTTTCTCAGTACGCTATATTCATAAACGCGTTTTGTGACTACGGCATGCAGCTATACTACAGAAACAATATCAGAAGCACAAGTAGACGAAACTAAAAAACACTCATAATTTTTACTTTGAAATAAAGTATTTTCTTTATACAGAAATGGCTTCGATTCTAGAAGACACTCACGATTACACTTGTCACTTATTTCGGTATAAAATCTTAATCTTTAGTGGGTTGACTTGGATGGCGTTGACAGAATAAGTACGCATTTTAGAAAGTATTTGCCGTATGCCTTACCTATATGTTATATGAACTGTATTCTTAAAATTACGCCTTAGCAACAGTCTGCCTAAAAAATCAGATTATAAATCTTCTGACTCTCTCTCTCTCAATAAGCTGATGAAAGTGATAGTTGTAATTGCATTATGTATTATGTTTTCTAGAAACGAACCGAAATTATCTTACTCTTGGTATTTTAGTGACCAGTAACTTAAAAGTAAAGTTGTCAACTTGTGGTTGTGGTATCAAGCGATTAATGGCGTTTGTTTTTAACCCCCGACGAACAAACCAGCGGGGTGTTGTACTGTAAATAAATATGTATAATAAATTTTAAATTTTTATAATAGTCCAAATAGTAGATATTCGTTCGTCCACTTTTAATTCCATTCGAAAAGTATTGCCGTCTAACGTTATTGTTGTCCAATGGAATTTGCTTATAAATAACAAATGTGGTTATTTTTTTAATTCTATTTCTCAATTCTACTTTGTATATAAATCTGACCTCCATACACTAATAATATTAATCCGAAAGACCACAATTTAAAAAGTGCGACTGTTTCTCAAGATCGTCAATTTTATTTGCATGATATATATTTTTTTAATTATAAAACATTAAATAGTCTTGTGTATAGTACGCAGCAGGTCACCCTGGTCACTTCCAGTGCCAATAAAAATAAGAATCTTTAGAACTATGAGTGCCGTGACAGGAACTGACTGACAGGTACACCGTAATGAATGTCCAATTCTGGTGACGAATAGTGACCTGCGGCCGATGGTACTACTAGGCTACAATTTCGAAACAACAATTCAAAAGTCAATTGAATGACTATGCCTTGAGAAGTAAATAAGTCACATCTATCTATGTCATCCAGTTTCGTCCCTCTTGCTTCCGAATGCCATCCATTTTAATGTTGGACGCACACTTCGATTTGAACTTGCCCATTTTGCATGTTGTAAATAGTAGCACCTTATAGTAAAAAGATATTTATCGATTTCTCGTTAAATTTTGTTATCGGTAGTCTAAATATTCTCATATTTTTCTCATCTTATATAATATTGTTTGTTTATATCTGATTATTATGATCCAGGGTTTGGCTTACCGTGCTATCACCATGAAAAGATCTTGTAATTGGCTTTAAAAAAACACTCATTAGCGTCACAAAGATAACAACTCTCCGCAGAGATTGACAACTTAGTAGTTAGAAATGGCGGTGATTTCACGGTGAAGCCTGAACAGTGGTCATTGTTTCCTGAACATAATATTACAATTTTCATTGAAAACGTCTTGAATCGTAGCGACAACCGGCCAGTTTTAAACATCCACTAGAATTAAGTTCTGGTCCTCTTCGGAAAACCCTCCAAAACACAATAAATTGTAGTAATTTTAGTCTTCATTTGGGCATTCGGCGTATATTCTTAAAGGCCTAATGATATAAATTACAGTTCTAAAATATGCATATTTTAAGCGTCCATGCACTCTACGCTCTCTTCATCCCACAGCGTGAAAATAGGGAATTCAAATCGCCTCAATTTGAAGCGGCGTATCATATGACCAGTAATAAAGTCCATTGCCGCAAAATCAAAAGGGACTTTTCAAGAAGTCCACGGTCCTAAGCCCAAATGTAAGGAAAACCGTCTTGCGTAATTGGTCCTGAAGATTAACGTCCATATTTTGAAAATGATTTAGCGTTAAGTAATTCTGTTTTATCTATAAAGTTATTTCGTGCAAGTCCAATTTATTCCAAAAAAAAAAGCAAAATGCGTCCCTAAAATTTTGCCATTTCACCCCATTAATGTATATATTAACTTCCCTTTATGAAACGCGTGTAAAATTACGTAGGTTTACGAAACCTTGTTAAATGTTATTTCGGTTAATTTCGTCAATTTTTCATTAAAACGGTCAATTGTTTTTCGGTAGTTTGTACAGAAACCGTAAAATGTCAAGTTATTTGGTCAATTTAAGCGTAAGTGCCCTTTTGTTGCTCATTGGTAACGGTAAAATCGCTTTTTACTCATTGTAATGCTCAATGTGGTCACATGTAGGCTGTATGTAACTGCATAATTGTCTCTTCAGCTACATAATCATTATTTATTTTTCTATTTTCGAAAAGTACTCGAAAGTCACGCATAATATAATTTTATTTCATACATTCGTATTTCTCTTATAAATAAATTGGTTCTTATTTTATTTAGTTTTATATGAATGACGTACAGGATGTTTCTGCAATTGCTAATATCTTACAAACTATGGTGTGTCCTCATGATAATTTCCCACACGGAATAAAGATCGATTTAAGAAAAGGTACATTCTTTACAAAATTTGGGGTGTTAGACGACTACACGAAAAGAGAGAGCTGTTTAATTCACTGTGAAGGTATGGAATGTCCCATTTTTTCATATGGACATTGAGCTGCCCTACTCTTTCCACATGCCCGAACATAGACTGGGAGATAACGCCTTCTACATCTGTGCATAAAGTTTAATAAATATATAAACTGATTCTAAGGAAAAATGTACGTTATCTGTCATATGGACACTCAATGGTTTTCATGATTGTTCTAACCTTTGCAGAAGCACCCTGTATGAATATGCCTTTCTTGCACAGTGTTGAGTGTAGCCCCACATTGACTAAATTTGTTCTCTAGAACCGTTATAATGTTATTGTTACCACTAGTTTAAGCACTATCGATTGTTTTATTATGATATGTAATGATTGAATATTTGTTTTTCATGAGGATATAATTTCTTATGTTAATATTTTTCAAGATGGTTGTTGATGATGAAAGTGGATTATTGTGAATGAAGCATTCCATTTGCCAGAACTGTTGGTTAAGCACTGTTCAACGACGCACTTAGTACGTGGATAGTGTTAATAAATAAAGCCATATTTTTACAGGCATTGTATAATATCGAATATCCTTGTGTAGGAAAGCGTTAGACTACTCAAAGCGTAAATCGATACTTACTATACTTTATTTTCCACAATACTTGTAAACATCAATTTCGTAATCAACTAAGATATCCCTTTACAACGTAATTATATCGATATGGAAATAAAATGATACTGTCACAAAGGGAGTAATAAAATGTCAAATGTTGCTCGATTGTTACCGATTAAAGTTATAGGAAGTTGCGACAGATTTGTATTTTGTCATGTTTATACAAGGAAAATATCTCAATGAAAATATCATAGTCCATTGTACAGAGTAGACGATATTTAGTATCTAAGAATGTCATCTTTTTCTTATTTCCTAGTTAGTGATAAATTAGGAGTACTAATTCCCAAATATGTATCGATATTTGCGCCATGACAAACGGGCCACGACTCCCCGACGCTTCCTCGAACCGGATAACGTACGAAGAACTCTAAATATAATCCATCAGGTTGTGTTAACCCCATACTTTAGTCATTACAATGAATTTGGCCTATTTTTAATTTAAATTAGTATTCGTTATCGAGTGGCATTTTTGTCATGTGCAAACTTAACATGTTATATTACTTAATATAGCTGATATTATAGCGGCTTAAGGCGGGCGTTACATAGATGAACCTTACCTTATTTTAATTTAGATATAGATGTTTGAGTTTGCGTATTCTGATCAAATGTTATTGTAAATTTGCTGTACATATACAGTAACGAGAGGGCCCTTGCCGCGCGTGCGTCCGTGGCGCGCCACGACTGTCCGTACCGAACAATCTGAATTATACTACGTCAATGTAAATAGAGTACGAATTAGAAATTTAGACACGTTAAGATATTAATCGTAGCGTTTTATTTTTTACTGATTTCTATAAAATGTGTATGACAGTAAACGTGAACGTGTTGAAAAAAAACTGTATGAAAAGGCGTGCGGGCGAGCGGACGCGCGGCGCCGGCCGAACAATGCTGCGATATTCCTTGTGCCCCTCGAAATATCAGTGCATTATATGAGTCAAGATGTATAGACGATGTAGTGTTAATGTGTATAGATGCGTTTATACCAGCTCGGGTCAGGCGGACGGCTAGTGGCGTGCGGTGCGGTGCCGGACCGCAGCCCGCAGCGACCGCAGCCGGCCGGTTCGAGCGAACGACGACTAGCTATGAATCCTGACATCGGCTCACGTTAATTAGCTTTTAAATATTTCATCAAAATATAAAATACACAAAAAAATGGATATAAATTTCTCGACCAAGTACTGGTTGTTTTTAAATTATTAAAATGTAAAAAAAATTAGAATATAATAAACAAAGTGTAGGTACAATTTATGAATTATACTTTTCTTTTCGGCATTTCATGTAACAGTGGAAGGGACAGGCTTTGCTACTCAACTCGAAGCTATGAAGCGACCTTGCACGGTGTCCGATGTTTATATATTTTGTGATTTCTTTTTGCTCACGTCCCTCTACCATTGTTTTTATTTCGTTTTGTCATCTGTCTTATTGTATAATATAATTTTGTTAAGGCAGGGTAATGCAGAAATGAGAAGAGGTACTTTTTAATTTGAATCGATGACGATTTATTTGAATGTTTTAAATTGAGTTGATGTTGACCATTCAATGGAATTTGTATTGTTATGAAAGGAGCCAGAGTTTGTTGTTTTTTTTTTAATTAAGTCAATTTAATTTCGATGATTAACGATTGAGGCAGCATATTAGTTAATTAACTGACAAGTTACCGCAGAAACAATAGTCAGAGTTAGGCTCTCTTTGGCGTTACCCTTTTTTGTTTTGTAACTTTGTTTGGGCGCGGGCCGAGTGACCCGAGTGAGGACTGGGCCCGCGCAGAGGGACGCTACAGTCAGTATTACATCGGCAATAAACTCGAGCTGAAGAGAGGATGTCTTGTATCGTTATAAAAGGTACCTATTCAAAATCTGGATGAACAGACTAACTTATAGTGTTGCTGCAATGTGCATTTAAGCCATCTTCATTGAATTATGGGATCAGTGCCAAACTTTCTCCTTGTTTAGCTCAAAACGATGCAATTGTTAGCATGCTTGATAAAACAGCTAAGTAATTGTTTAGTTAGTCTGCCATTTTGTGAATATTATTTTGTTTTGATAGTAATATGTAAATCTTTTATAATATATTTGTTTACAATAAATAAATGACAACATTATAAATAAATGAAAATTGTATTTTCCATTTAAACTGATGAAAAAAATATAAAAAGAATAATATGCAATGATTTTGATGTTTCATTTTGATAGTGCATAGGTCAAACTAGTGTACTAATATTTAAGATGCTTGTCTGTATATCTTTAATAATTTGTTTATTTACTTAAACATTACAATAGTAACTTCTAGAATCTTTGTGTTCATCTTACAACGAACAGACAAGAACTATAATTATCCAACTTTCTTTATTTATTTATTTCACTTTCGATGAGTTATGATTTAATCAATTCATTATACATAGCTACCAACTTGCAGGATATTGGGGAAATAGCGATCTCCCACATATTTAGAAACCCGAATTAAAATTCAAAGTTGTAAACTTGTTCAGTTTTTGAACAATTTCGCTAATAATTGATAAGACGACTTTTGTATTTGATTTGAACAGAACACGTATTGTGTTCACATATTTATTACACACACACCACACCTCTAATAACCATACGATAATTTACTAAAAAGTCGAATATTACGTTTTTTACAAGGCTGCCCCCACATTGGGCGTTGGCCGAGCGTACTGCCAGCGTCGGCGCGGCGCGGACGTCGCGTCAGCGCACCGTCTGCGGGGCGCGGGCTTCGCGTTGTCCAGCGCCGCGCGGGCGCTGCGTGAACGCCGCGCAGACGCCGCGCTTACGTCGCGTTCCACGGGCGTTCGGCCGCAACTGGGATGCTAGCGGGCGCGGGGGGGAATGTGTGCGTAGGACACGGGCGGCCGAACGCCCGTGGAACGCGACGTAAGCGCAGCGTCTGCGCGGCGTTCGCGCAGCGCCCGCGCGGCGCTGGACAACGCGAAGCCCGCGCCCCGCAGACGGTGCGCTGACGCGACGTCCGCGCCGCGCCGACGCCGGCAGTACGCTCAGGAAACGCGTACGCTCGGCCAACGCCCAATGTGGGGGCAGCCTAAGTGTCGCGTCGTGATAAAATTCCTTGCAGCCATTACAAATCCATCCACTTGAAAACTTGACGACGTCCATCAAAAACGCAGGCGTAAGTAAAAAAAAAAACATTTAATACCTACATGGTTCATAATCGATGTAAGTATATCCAAATAAGGCCTTAGTCTACGATACAAAGGTTCCGGGTTCGATTCTCGGTGGGGCACTCACAATAGACCACCTGATTTTCCGAGATGAAAAATGGTTCCAGCCTGTTACTTATATGTAGTAGGCGGTTGAATAACTCTGAAACAGGGTTCATCGGATCCATGCACAAATTGACTTCCTATTCAGCTTCTTTTGTTTCTATCGTGCGGGACACCGAGTCTACGAAGAACTTACTTCTATTGATTGAAAGTACTGAAGTATTTTTTATAATTTATTGATTGATATTTTAACTTGTGTAGGCACAAATTTTAACTCATATTTATGAATAAATAATACTTACATTACACTAAAATGATCAATAAATAAAATGCAAACAACTGTTCCTAACTAAAACTATGGAAAATGTAATTATAAACTCCAATTTTCATTAATTCTTATTCCAATATTGCACAGCAATGAACCATAAATATCTAATCAATAGAAAATAGGTATAAAATACATTTCCTCTATTCTTATTTACCAAGGGGGTACCCATCCATGGGATTCCCAAATTCGAAATCTCAAAGGATCATCAAAATCACGTGACATACCTTTACCATACCATAAACTAATAGGTACCCCCCAAATTGTAAATTATACCTACACCAAACACAAATATGCACAAAGAGATTCGTGACTTAAACACTGATTCCTAATATCATAATGCTACATGACGAAAATTTCAAAAATCATGTCTAGAAGGGACAGCAGCTTCAAAAACCTAGGTTTGTTCTCTTCTTCCTGTTTGCGGGAAACTACATTGTCTCGATTGCGTTTTGTGTCTCCATCTGAAAGAAAGAAAACTATAAAATGGAATATCTTATATACCAGTACAAGTAACAGCACAGAATCTACTAATACAAAAAGCTGCATTCACTTAATAAATTTTCTGTGCATTTTAACCATTAACAATTCAGTTACACAATAAACATTTACAGAAACAGGATAGATAGAACCTATTGGCCACCACAGTCGTCCAATCAGTTTCACTTTCTATGATTTTTTTGTTTATTACAGTGTATCTGCTAAATTATGATTTCCATCACAAGCATGACCAAATGACTATGGTGGTCAAAAAGTAGAAAGCGGCACCTTGAAGGTGTAGTCTTTCTCGAGGCTTCAAATCATTAAGCTTCAATGAGTTTCCAATTTTGTTTATGTTTGCGATCTACAAATGTATATTCCATTAACATGAAACTGATATCCTTGGGTCCTTAAAAATAAAACACAGTTATCAATATATATGTACATGGAAGTAATCCCGTATTTTTTTCTATAAATCTATTTACCAGATCCTGATAGTTCATTCCTGGAGTCAAAAATGTTTTGTTCGTTGGCAGCTGCTCTGTCTAGAAATATCTGAATGGAATATTCAGACTGTTCATGGGACCAGTGGCCAAAGACACCAATTCCTGAAATACAAAACAAAAAATAATATAACTATTTATTTTATTTTAAACTGAACTAATCAGTACCTGTTGCACCATTTCTTTTGATCTGTGTTAATAAATTTTCTTATCTACAACAAATTAAATTGTTAAATAAATAAACTATGAAAAGTAAATAAGGTGGTATATTAGGTGGATATTTTTGAATAAATTATCCTGTCCTTTTTATTTGCCTCGACTCAACATTATGATCAACAAAACAGCCACATAAAGTCTACTGCAAGACATGGGTCTCCCCCTATTGGGAGCTATTTGACATACAGTCCAGGGTTGGCAGGTGGATTGGCAAGTTATGTGCATTGTGTTATATTATTCTCAGGGAGTGCTGCTATTTTAATTTTTAAGGGCTAGACATTTTCCTACCCAAAGGCCTTGGGAAATCTGCTGGTATGTTGACTAGGTCTTCTCCACAGGTTGCAGAGCTGAAGTTATTTCTGTCCACTTCATATCCAGGCCTGAAAACAAGATGTGGCTAGCTAATAAAAAAAATCCTTATAGAAAGAAAATACTAATGCTTATTGATTGAATAGATGCCAAGCTCAGAGATTCTGTAAGTCTAGAACATGGTAATTTTGGTCAGAGTACACCATCGGTACGGAAATCAATAAAATTAACCTGAAACTGATACCCTACCAAAGTAAGTAACCGCCATTTACAAACCAAATAATTGCAAAGAAATCCAAATAATTGCTATACGAACCTGATGTTTTCGGAAATGTAGAGATCCGCATCACCTGACAAAGAAGTCAATTCAACTAACAGGGGTCCTGTATGTCCTAGTTGCCAATATGAAAAGTTGCCCGCACCCACGACACCAGCAACTGTGTCTAATAGAACCTTATCCGGGACGATTTGTACATATCCCGACAGAAAAGACGTCAGGAATGATGTACTTATTACACCTAATAAGACTAGTATTAATTCCCTGCGCATTTCCCCATACAATTTTATAATTTCCAATAACAATAATCAATCACACAATAGCAAATAGCCAATATTTTTGTCAATCAAAATAAATATAAAACTGAAGTCTATTACTCTTCCTAAATTAGATCTAATTTAGCACACATTGCTGGGTATACATCAGCGTCATTACAATAACCTAGAGATAATCAGCGATGTATGCCATACCTATGCTATATCCAAGGCCGACAATGCGTAATAACCTCTTATCGGGATCTGACAGCTGACAGTCTGTTCGTTTCATTCTGTTATTATGTTATGCTGATTAACCTTAGGGATGGAATACCAATAGAAATAAATAAATACTTGTAACAAATACAACAGTCAGGGGACTCAAGATTACTGATGGGCGGTTCCCGGGAATATTCCCCAAGTGGGAATATTTCCAAAGGAAACTTTCCGGTGCCCGGGAACATTCCCAATCGCTGGGAACGTGTCGGCGAAACAACATAAAATAAAAATTATTATTAAACAATTTATTTAATTAGTAAGAGTATAATGTATAATAAAGTAAATAATTTATTTCATAAATAAGCCATGTCAAAATACAATTTAGTCAAAATAAATAAACAAAATGGCTAAAGGGCTATGAGTAAAATTGATGCCTTTCATTTGGAACAATTTTTTTAATTGTCAAATAACGCCGTCTTGATAAATGTGTAGAGTACTTCCATACAAACAATATTTTGTGTGACCGCTCAGCTGCCAAGTGTAATCATTACGAGATATACGCTTCAAAACACTACGACAGTTTTATATGAAAAACTTCTTTTTTTAAATTTTCAACGAACACCACCCCATTAGTTGTGTAGAGTACTTTCATACAAACAATATTTTGTATGACAGCTCACCTGTTAAGTGTAACCATTACGAGATATAACGCTTCAAAACATTACGACAGTTTTATATGAAAAAAACTTCTTTTTTTTTAACTGTCAACGAACTCCACCCCATTAGTTGTGTAGAGTACTTCTATACAAACAATATTTTGTATGACAACTCAACTGTCAATTGTAACCATTGCGAGATATACGCTTCAAAACGTTACAACGGTTTTATGTGGAATATATTTTAAAGCGTATATCTCGTAATAGTTACACTTGACAGTTGAGCTGTCATACAAAATATTGTTTGTATGGAAGTACTCTACACAACTAATAGGGTGTTGTTCGTTGCAAGTTTCAAAAAAAGAAGTTTTTCATATAAAACAGTTGTAATGTTTTGAAGCGTATATCTCGTAATGGTTACACTTGACAGTTGAGCTATCATACAAAATTTTGTTTGTATGGAAGTACTTTACACAACTAATAGGGTGTTGTTCGTTGACAGTTAAAAAAAGAAGTTTTTCATATAAAACAGTTGTAATGTTTTGAAGCGTATATCTCGTGCTGGTTACATTTGACAGCTGAGCAGTCATACAAAATATTGTTTGTATGGAAGTATTCTACACGTTTAATGGGCTGGCGTTAGCTGAAAGTCATAAGCAAAGAAGTTTTTCATATAAAACAATTGGAACGTTATTTGGTAGTACTTTACACGTGTAACAGGCTGGCGTTCGATGACCGTCAATAATTGGCATGAAAAAAAAGGCATCAATGCTCCATACATTTCCCGCAAAGCCCTTTAGCTTCAGTCAAAAAGGCAGCTCCAAATGGTATCCGGAGCTAATGTGTCCATAACGCTGGTTGCGTTTCCACGCTGTATTGCCAGTGATATGCGCTGCACCAAAAACCATTCGTCACGGGGATCTGAACCCTGGTTTCTCAGGCGCTGTCTCAACCTATGGACAAAGTCCTTTGCCTCTGCACACCATGATCCACTCACCTCTACCGCAAAGGGTACAAAATGGTAGGCACTCCGCAGTGATGCATACTTTTGATGCTTCTGAGCTGCTGCGCATTCCGCAGTTGTACCCGGAGCTCGAATTGTGCGTACGTGCTTACACACGCCGCGTCCCACACCAAAGAGAACCCTTTCTCCCACGGGATCATTGTGAGCCTATCCGGGCTCTTGAACGCAGGGTACACCAGCGGACACCAGGGCACGGCGGATAATCTCGTTGAGCATGTGGTGCGGAGGAAAACGACCAGCTGATTTGGCACATCTCAAGCCGTAGTGACCCCTGGCATCCACCTTTACGCCACAAACATGCGGCTCACAAACCCTGCATCCAAGCCTCAGCGCTACAGCCACCCTGAGAGGGTCATCATAAATCGCCGTACCCATGTGGGGTGACGGGAGGGCGTAAAGCCAAGCCCCTGACTCTGGTCTAAGAGCCGCCTTAAGGCGAGCAGAGCCCGACCCTGATGACGCCTCAAGCAATTCCATCGCTCTGGCCTTACACAGCTGCTCATCTCATTGTCGCTGCACGTCTGGTTTAGTCGGGCGATCCGCATCAGGGCAAACCAAGTCCAAAGCACTCAAAGCCTCCCCATAAATGGAATGTTAAGACTGTCACCATGTATTTTGAGTATATTAGTGACGAGTGACTTCTCCGTGGGAAGAGGCCAAGAAAGCCGAAACGTTGGTGTCCTGCACACGCCTCACGCCCAAACCTCCATGTCGGATCGGCAACGACGCTTGCAGCCACTGCGTCTCCTCTAACTGTACATTGAGGATCATCTCCAACGTGAGTTTAATGTCTTGATCCAACCGAGAAATTTCATCTGGAAAAAGCCACTTCGGACACGTTTTCAAGAGGTACATGAGCTTGGGTACTGAGAGACAGCTGCGGAAGAGAGTGAGGGCAGCATGGCCCGGCAGTTGCTGCAGGTGCTCTCGAACGCTTAGAAGCGTCTCACGCTTTGCAGCCAAACTAGCCTCTACTACATCCCTGAAGATCGGCGCCCCCAGCAGCTCAAATGACTCTATTAAGGATTTTCACTCCCGGAAGAATATCCTGGAATTGAGCTATACAACAACTGGAGACATCGCCGCACGGATATAGCTCGCATTTGTCGCTGTTGACGATCAAATCTATCTCCGCCAGTTTTGGAATGAGCGTACTTATATCGCATGGTGACAGTCTTAACATTCCATTTATGGTGCACCACCCACCAATCGTGCCGTCGTCGAGGTACCACTTACTTCATTCATTTCAGTCACTTGATTCTTTTTAAAGTTATTTTTAACGTTCTCAGGACACTTATCACACTTATTTGCCAAATGACGAGCAAATTTTGTCGCATTTCGACATGTGTATGTTTTGTTGCAAAATGAACACTTGAATTTTGTCTTTTCATTAAGACGGCTTCGTCGAAGTGACTATAAACTTTGTTTTTAGGCTTCATTTCGAATTTCAGTTGTTAAGTGGACGAGGGTTGCAACGAAACTGACACAGTTTTAAATTTAAATAAAATAAAAAAAACAATTCTGGGGTTATCCATTGTTTTGTTTTTTTTTGTCACGCCGACCAAGATAAGTTCCAGGCTAAACGATATAGCAGAGCTGTCTTGTCAGACTAAACTGCCGAATATATTACGTATAGGTATAAAAGATATTTCATTTACCTAATTCTTTTAGGCAGTAAGTAGTAATTTAAAGTTTTATAGGTTATGGATTCACTTGATGTTCTAAATCAATTTACTTTCAATTTACATGGAAATGAAAATAATTAAAGTTTAAAGATTTATTTATTTGTTATATATAATCATTTCAAAGGTACATAAATAAGGTTACCTTATGATAAAGAAACCTAAAATATGCCTTAAACTTCAAGAAAACTAAACTTATATATCAAAATGTTAATGTTCCCAGTAACTGGGAACGTTCCCGGGCACGTGGGAATATTGCCGGGAACATTTCCATTGGGAAGTTTCCGGAAACGGGAATGTTCCCGCGGCCCATCACTACTCAAGATTATTCAACGTCTGTCCAAAACGAAGCTGACACACGCACGCACGCACGCACGCACGCACGCTAGTATATTCTATGTCTATGCTAGTGATAAGATAAGAAATGCTTGTAGAAATGAGGCGCCATCAAAAACATATAAAATGAAAATAATTTTTTCATTCGTCGTTACAGATTTAACGTTAAATGAGAGTGTTAATGTAGACGCTAAAATATTTTGCGCAACAATTTTGTCACCGACAATTTTTATGGGACTCAGTCATGGTTTTTTGACGACTATAAAGTTTTATTAAACGCATTTACAATAGCGACAAGTTGTCGCAACTTTGCCTGATGAATTTGAACATAATTGTAAACTTCTTAAAACTGGTTTACCATGTCAATGCGACATATTTGTACGTATTTGACAATTTTGTAACATTGTCAGTTTTATTAAACTGGGCCCTGGTTTATGTCCATTTGTTCCCTAGGTCTAGTATAGCTTGAAATGCGGTTTTGTAAGATTGGAACATGGTCCACACGAAATAACGTTAAATAATGTAGATGCTCAGATACCTAAACAGAACTGCCGTCCACATTTCAAACTAGGGCCTATATATGGAAGAAATGTACATGCTAGTTTGGGCAGCGTTATTCTACATCTAGGGTCCCTTAGGTACCCATGAGTAAAAACGGGAACCCTATAAGGTGATGTTTGCCTGTCTGTCCATATCTCACCAGCACCTCACCAGGCTACCGTTTCTGTATTTCACCGTTAATTTGAGTTGAAATTTTCACACATGCTGTATTTCTATTGCCGCTATAATAATTACTAACCTAATCTAACCTAACCCCAAACAAATTAAAATTAAGAAGGGCTACCAGCTACCACACTCAAAAAAAGAAATTAATTATGCTGAATTGTATCTGTAATGCTTTGGAGGAGGCTGCTTTTCGAGTGAGCCGAAGGATAATGAATTAAAGTTAGATAGTTGATCACAGAATAACAACAAATACTAATAAGCGGCATATAATTTGTAAAAATTAAACTAAGGGTCAATTCACACCGAGACGCGACGCGACGCGACGATACTCAAAGAGGCCAATGATTTCGCGCTACGCCGCGCGTCGGCGCGCGACGCATCGCAACGCCGCGAGGCGCATCTTAAAATCGTAGCAGGACGACTCGGTCGATCGGATGCGCCGCTGCGTCACGATACGTCGCGCTACGCCGCGAGGCACCTCGAGGCGCAGCGCTGCGCGGCGCAACGTTATCTGAATTCTCACAATGTAATGTGTATCTTTTCGTGTAGTGAATAAAGTATATTCTGAGTCGCGCTATGAAAAATGTGCGCGCAGCGTCGCGTCGCGTCTCGGTGTGAACTGACCCTAACCCTAAGGAAAAAATAAACGCGTTATAAAATAAGTAAATTTTATTTATTATTTTGTTTACAGAATGCTTCTCATAAGCCAGTCTTGGTATGCGCTCACTCGGACAAACACGTCGGGAGCATCGTGTGCGCATGGCACTCCCCATGACACAACACCAACTTGCATTCCATTGTCCACACTAACTAAAGCACTGCCAGAGTCTCCCTGCAAGAAAAAAATACAAATGTAGTTTTTAAAATGAATGTGGATGTAAATGTGGATGGATGCAGGAGGAGAGGAAGGCCCAAAAAGATTTGGATAAATGGTGTAAAAGACGACATGAACCAAACGGGCATAAATGAGGATAGAGATGAATGGAAGAAGAAAACATGTTGCGCCGACCCCAAATGAATAAGGATACGGGCAGGCAGATGATGATGAGAAATATAATCACGAACGTCCGACACCGCCGTGAATATTTAGCGCACAGACGTAAACCACGTCTGGAATAATATTTTCAGAATGGCACGGCGCCCTCTTTCTTTTCCGTGGGTGTCGTAAGAGATGACTAAGGAAGTCGAGGGTTTCATTGGTATTGAAATTTTAGGCGACACGCTAACCAACTGCGATTCAAGACTTATCTAAAAAACCCTAAAATATTTGACAGACGTGGTTATAACGACAATAATATTACAATTATTATTAGAGCTTTGCCCACCCTGGAAAATATTGAAGGTTAGACGTGTGTAGTTCACTTGCCACTGTATTTCTGGGACCAATCTAAAAACTATGCAGGTAATAATTTTACTGGCAGGCTACTTACATGACAAGTGCCGTGGCCTAGCGACGGCGCGTGATTGACACAAATTTCGACTTCAGGGTCCACAGTAGGCAATGTCAAATTGTGATTGATAGCTGCCTCAGCCATCATTTGAACGCACCAGTCTTCTCGGATCGTAAAGAAGTTTAGCTCCAGAAGATCTTCGGAAACGAAGCCACCATTCTGTAAAATAATGTTTTGTAGAAACAATTAAATGATACTTAACACTATTAAAACAGTATTAAACACAAAAATTTTTAGTTGTGACTTTTCACATACAGGAGAATTGAAAAGAACTTAAAATTTAAAACTACCTACCTTTAGTGTCAGAGGAAATTCCAACAACATAATATTTCCTCGTCGATCGACGAACCCACAATGTAATAGCCTACACCCTAATGATTGTAACTACACCCTAATAATGGTGTAATGCTTATGATTATATTAAATCCTATTTAAAATAGGCCTATAATATTGCGCACGAGATTGAAATATAATGCAACTTTACATTTGAATTACAAGGTGCGTGGTGTTTGTCTAACGAGGATGCACGTGTTTTAGATGGGTCCATATTCGAATGCATAAAATTTAATGACCTGCTTATTATAAAAACGCATCACCGAATTTGGCATACTCATCTTTTCACATAATTGTAATTCAGCATAAATTAATTAATAATTAATAAATAACCATATAGTTAAGAAGCATATTAATAAAATACGCATTCGAATATGGGCCAGTTTTACATATATTTTCCTTGACTTACAGATGATGAGTAACTCGTGAAACCCCATCCAGCAGCGCGAACGAGGTTACCAGCCCCCACCAAGTCCCAGTTTGGTCTAATTGGCTGCACACGTGCAGAAAATATGATGTTGGTTTGGGTGATGAGAAGACCGATGTCATTCTTGACAATGGACCGGTCCCAGCCAGGATGTGTGACGTTGCGCAAGAAATCATACGACTGTCCTTCAGTGCGTGGTCGCCATCGGTTTGTGCCAACAACGGCACTAGCAGCTCTGTAAATGCATCAAAATAATAAGAAAATACAAACTGCAGATGCTTTCAGACCCGAAATTTAAGTTAAGACTATTCCAGTTCAAGTAATGTATTGTAATGAAATAAAGTACTGTATTACGGAACCTTCATAGGGAGAGTCCGACTCGCACTTGACCAGTTCCCATTCATAATAATTTTTGATTCGCCGTAGTCACATTCACATTTGGTATTATTTTGTTTCTATCACGTCCTGTACCATAAATGCTCATATGTCTCAAATAGGAATTATCTACTCACCGTGATATAGAACCAAAGCTGTAGATTCCATCGATGCAATGGGCAGCCGTTAAAATGGTCCTCTGGGTAATAACGGAACCTCCGCAGAAGAATTCACGCCAGAGTCCACCAGTTACCAAAGCGGCCATGTGAGGGTGGCTGCCATCAGCCGCCACAGAGCCACCAACGATACGCGATACATCGTTGGGAAGTGGGACCGCTACAAGATAGACGTCTATGTTTGTATGTGCCTAAATTAATGTTTGTATAAAGCTAGAGTTGCTTACTGTAGTGGAATCATTCACTAAACTAAGCCGTCTCAGTATAATTTTGACAATGGTTTGGTTTCTTTATAACTCACCAAAGCACCCAGCAAAGCTGATTATAAAAAATAGCCCCAATTTAAATCCCATTGCAGCAGGTAATGATTGAAATACTACTGTCTGATTGCTTGTGACTAAATCTTATATGTTACATTGACTTCATTAATTTCCTTAAATTTATCTAATCTTATCGTTCTAATTACCATTCCTTACAAAAATACGTTACACAGCAACCTCATATCGTTTGCTAGATCTGAAAAATCTTTCATAATATACTTAGTTTCCTGTTTTTAGAGATGTATGATAAGATTAGGTCAGTATGATAACCACCAATAAATACTGCGGTAATTTTTTTTTTAAGATAAATACTGTTATACTGAAATATTAATTCGTCGGTTAATAGAAAGTTCGCAAACAATTGAGAATGTGGTCCTTTTATTCTGCTTTTCTTTAAGTTCTTGGAAAGATTATAAACGGTTACATTAATTTAGGATCAAATATTTTAAGGGTGTGTTCTACTCATAAAACTGACCTTACTTTATATATGATTACATTCAATTAAGTACAAATAGTTGAAGGGTGTTTTCTACTCTTAAAACCTAGCTTAACTCTAACTTTTATCTGAAACATATTTTTTTTTATATGAAAAATGTAGGTACCTACCAGCCGTGGAGTTACCTATTATGGGAGGCCAATTTGTTTTTTCTTATTTTGGAAAATTGTTACGTTTTATGAGCATTTCAAATAACTTTGCCGTAATCTACAATATGTTCCAATTTAATGGAAATATTTGTTCTTTTGGAAAAAATAAAGAAATAAAATAATGAAGGGGAACCCTTTGTATGCCAATCCGACACGCACATGGCTGGTTTTGTTCTTATTTGGAGCATGCTCGTTTCATCGGACAAATATCGTTAGTATCGCATAAAACGTTACTTGGAACCACTTCTTGGAACACTTTCACCGAGTTTTACAACACTACAAAACCGGACCCGGAACTAAACATGAATGAATGATAGAACGAATAAATGAATGAATGAATTTTATAAAAAAGAAACTGTCGTCATGTCATGTCATGGACGGCCGCTTGCTTGATTTGATTGTCATTTTCGATTTTGTGAAGATTTTGTGGCAAAAAATTATCAAATTATACTAATGCAATCATGATTCACTTTAAAGATACTAAAAATAAATCGGCACTGAGCACAAGATGGGCTCAGATGACGAAGCAAGAGCAGATTATCGAGAAGAAGAAGATGGAAATTCAAGCCAAATTGGAGGCTCAGAAACAGGCAGCAGCCCTTGCAGCGCAGGCTAAACTAGCTAAGTATGTGACCTTTAAAATTCTAGTTATTCATATAGTACGTCACCATGCTTCTTTTGCGAGTTTGACTATGACCTAACCTATCTATATCTCTCTCTTACAATACCTTCAGATTTGGGCTTGAGTTTAGTCTCAAGGTTGAAATGAACTCTTAGTGTCGCTAAGAGAAGTCTATCAATGCCGCAGGATACTAAAGAGACCTCCCTACCTCCATATTGGGTCAGCAATAGGGGGTTTGGTTGTCTAACTTGTAAACTCTCTTTTCTGACTTTAAATAGTATTTGCATTTAGTAAGTAAAAACTATGTTGCAACTATTAAGCAAGAAGTCTGCATTTTATTTAAACTAACTAACTCCACTGACTCAGCGACCTAAAGAGGATCTTGGCCTCCGAAACAAGCTCTCCCCACTGATCCCTGTCCTGCGCAATCTCCTGCCAATTGCTGACACAAAGTTTGCGCAGGTCGGTCTCTCCCAAGTCTCTCCAGGGGTACCTGGGGCACTGGACGGACACTGTCCTGCATTTTATTTATACTTATGTTATTTCCAGCATTCGTAATAAGGATGAGAAGAACACATCCAACATCTTTTCCAATGACGGCAGCTTCATGAGCCAGTTCAAGGCTCTTCTGGAAAAACAAAAACAGGAAAAGAGAGAGAAGGAAGAACTTGAACAGCAAAAGCGGGAAGAGGAAGAGAGGAAGGCCAAAGAGGCTAAGCAGAAAGCAGAAGCGGTGTTTGAGAGGGCAGAAAGAGAGGGTAGAGAGAGAGAGCATGGCCAAGATAGTCATCATCATGATCAAGGAGATCATCATGAGTCTCATCATCATCATTCTGGGGAAAGATCCAGGTTAGTATCTAAAAGTACCTAAGTAGCACAAACTAAATCTCGAGAAAAGAAATTGTTACAGTCTCCTGTTTACAACCATTATGTTTTTTTTACAGAAGGGACAGACATCATAGATGGAGTGACGATAGAGGCAGGAACCATCCTCATAGTCCAATGACCCCAGCTGTGGAAGATCACAACAATCAAGACCCCAATCCCCTCATGCAACTTCCTATGAGACCTCCTGGTGAAACTCAAGAAGAAAGCTCTGAGCCAAACACTCATAATCCTTGGAACACCTTCCCACCACCACCTCCAGCTCCTGCCAATAATGATGACTCTAACGACCATGATGACAGCAGCCAAGAAGGCCAAGGCTCATTCCAACAAAACCAGGGGCCTAGACCTTGGGGCCCGGGCCCTGACATGGGTATGGGCCCTAACATGGGCCCTGGCATGGGGCCAGGTCCCAACATGCCCCCTTTGCCGAACATGCAAGGACCAGGGCCTAACATGGGGCCTGGACCAATTATGGGACCTAGGCCACCCATGGGTCCAGGGCCTAACATGGGGCATCCAATGATGAGACCAGGTGGACCCAACATGCCTCCAATGCCACCTGGTCCACCAGGTGGTCCAATGCCTCCTTTCATGGGTGGACCTCGTAATTTCCCTATGCCCCCTAATTTCATGGGCCCAAATGGTCCATGTGGACCTGGCCCGATGCCTCCTAACATGTGTGGGCCTAACATGCGTGGCCCCGGCCCGAACGGCCCGATGCCTCCCTTCTGTGGTCCTCCATTTCCCAATGGCCCCTTCATGGGCCCTAATGGTCCACCAAATATGCCTCCAAACTCCAACAATGGTAATATGCCGTTTATGGGACCTCGCCCGCCTTTTGGTCCAAATGGTCCTAATTTTGGTCCTAATGGACCTAACTTTGGTCCAAATGGGCCAAACTTCGGTCCAAATGGGCCTAATTTCGGTCCAAATGGGCCTCCGAATATGCCATTTATGCCACCCAACTCAATGCAGTCAGAAAATAACATGGCTGATCAGAAACCCTTGGATAACATACCTCCTCCAGAACCAATGAAGCTTCAGAACATCCCACCACCAATGCCACTATTGCTCAATCACATTCCAAAACCCAAAGATCTTGATCTAGGAAATATTCCAGCACCACCTAGTTCTTCGCAAGGTAAATCTATAAAAATAGACCCATTGATATGCCTCTGCATTATTATTTCGCAAATAATATTGCAAAGGCTGTTTTAGACAGTTTTCAAGTTCGTTGGTAAATACGATATACATTCATTACATAGCTTACAAGAAAGATCAAAGGACTTGAAATTGTAATAGTGGTGGTTAATCACCATAGAATGAATGAGAAAGTACAATAATTGAATAATCACAAAATTTTGCATCAGTTTATACATAAAATGTTTTATGTCAATTATTGTATTTTGTACTGCAAATTGCACCCTATGCCTGATTCACAGTTCTTGGAAAATATTTGGTTTAAGAAGTTTATAGTATTGTGAAGCTTTTCAAACCAAACTATTGTTGGGCAGCCTTCAATGTGATATATTATTACTATCAAAAGCTCATGATGATGATTAAAAGCTTATCGTAAAACTTACACGAAAGACAGATTTCAATAGCAGAATAAACTTTGCCTTCATACTTAATGCAACTTAAACACAATTACACTCATATTTAAGAGTAAATTTTATTTTGAGTCAAGCCCGTAAAACACAACTGATCTTTGAATTTTCATTTAAAGAATTATATGTGAGTTATATTTTATGTATTTTTATGTGTACAGTGATGCATTTCAAGAAAAATATCACCTCTTATTTTACATTTAGAGCATTGTATGTGTAGGTGCAACATTTGAAGAAATTGTCTCAATTTAAGACATTTTTGCAGATGCCATACAAAAATGAATTAGTCTGCTCCTAATATAGTAGCCTTAGCATTGAGGGTTGTTCCACAAACCTGTGAATATTGAGGCAGGTGCTTCGTGGTGGCGAGCAAGACCCCTTGTTGACCCGTGGTACACAGTTCTCTCTCCAGATACGTTCCCGCCTTCAGTCCGCCGCGCGGCCTCCGAGGTCGCCGCCAATGGGGACCACTGGGAAAATGTCCTGAAAGCCATACACTCACAAGACCAAAATATGTGGTAATGCCACTGTACCCATTGTCCCGTCGGAGGATACGTGATCTTTTATATTTACTTATTTTTACGACATAGAATGCGAGTGGGGCAGTGTTGTGAAACAGATATCAAATTAAAATGCTCGGATCTAATTTTATGACTTGATAGTCTCTAAGATATGAATATCCTAGTTATTTCTGTACATTATTTTTTGAAGATTCTTTCAATGCTGAGAAATAGTTCAAAATGTTCATAACTTACTAGCACAAGATAAAACTTAAAGTACTAATGTAAATAATTCCACAACACGGTCCCAAGAGGTTTCAGGATACAGAAAAGATCTTACAATTCGCCCTTTATTCTTTAGACTATACATGCATTTATATTATTTCAGGTTTCTTCACAATACGAATAGCGGTGAATATAAGGCGTTCCGGGAGCTAGTGAACAAACTCCGGGCTGAAAGTCAGCCAGAGGTTAAACCTGAGGATAAGTATGAGCCTGAGTTCTGCTTGGATGACGATAGCAATGACAGCAAGACCAATGTCAAGGAAGAAAGCCGGGAAAGGTAACAAATATGCAGAAACTGAAGGCTTTTATATGCATTGTAATTTTTTGACCAACAGCATCTTCAAGAAAACTTTGAATAATTTTCACCAAACATAAAGTAATCTGTCATAGGTTTTCTTTCACAAGGTGCCTTTTTAATTTAGTAAGAAAATGCAAATGACTTCTTAGTTCTCAAGAAGTACAATGGCGTTTACTCGGTAAAATTATCTTAACTTTGCTTCACTTTCTGTCAAGTTTTTAAGAAGAGAGTAGTAGATATCTCAGTCATATTTTCATGTTTAAAAGATTTAATGGTTTCTTTGCCATTTTTGGTAGTAATTTAGTCGCAATCTTTTTAATCGTCGCTCGATAACGCGCATTTATCGTCAAAATACAAGACAATATTAGTCGCGGTCATCTCATCCTTTTCTAAACCTTATTGACGAAAAATAATAGTTATTGAATTATATTCAATTCAGCGTCGACCTATCTCCATGCCTGCATTACAACGTCTTACTCTTACAGTTACAATGACTCGAACTCGCAACCGATGTGGAATATAAACCAGCGCAGTTCGTACATAAAGCGGGAACAGGCGAGCTCGCAAAGCGACGAGGAGCCTGAAGTCAAGCGCGAGAGACGCAAGAGGAAGAAATCTAGGTAATCAAATAAGGGTTTTGAAACACATAAGGTATAATATACCTAAGCAACGGCGGCCGTGAGCGAGACACTTAGCTCGTTGAACGGACAACGGAATAAGATTTAAAGTTTATAAACTGACGATTAGACTACTATTACTACATTGTTGAACAGCCTTGAATAGTAGACTTGCTTTTTCTTCTATTTGCTCGAAAATGGCGCCATTATTTCTAAAAAGAATACATCATTTAAGTCGTCAGATTTGTAGAGGCACTCAAACACGAGAATAATGAAATTCCATACTATTTTTCGGTTCTGACTCCTTCGCCCCTTTGCCCAGCACGTTATATGAAACTGACAGTTACCATTTTGTATGTGGTTTGCTTGTCAATCGTAAAATTATCATTGTGTGCTGTACGTGTTTACCTCTCCCGCAAAGTGTCAGAAAACTTTATTCGCTAATTGACTGATTACCACCTCCATAGGGTGAATGCTCTAAGGCCTGCGGTAGTTTTTTTTTACTACTGAGATTGTTTTCAAGCCTACATCTACTGTAAAATTGTTGTATTTGACTGTATTGTATAAATAATAATGTGTCCATCTATCCAGATGGGGCGACGACCCCCCAGCGGCCGATATCAAGCCACCGGGCGTAGTAGCGCCGTTGCCCCCCGGTATGGGCCCCATGTCAGGCATGCCAGGGTTGCCAGGGATACCGGGGATGCAGGGAATACCCATGCCAGGTAAGCTTTTCTCTCTTTGTGTATGGGACACCGAGCCGATACGGCTTAACGTGCCATCCGAAACACGCAACCATCCACGTCCTAACCAGACTCTCTCTTTCCGTGTGGGACACCAAGTCGTCCAATGACCCGATGAACCTTAGTGTCAGGATTTTTCAACCACCTTCTACATGTAGCTGGCTTCTGACATGGTTCTGTGACGACCGCCGTCTAAGTTATCATAGACAACAACCGAGACCTACGGCTTAACGTGCCATCCGTAACGCGGAACCATCTTTCTTACGGACAATCGGATGGTTCAGCCTGCTATGTCCTTACCAGACTGGGAACAAATTCACGAAGTGATAAATAACAACTTTGTGAGTGACCTACCCACCGAGAATCGAACCCGGGACCTTCTGCGTCAAAGGCATTCGCACTACCACTGACTGCGCCACATCGGTCGTCAAATTATTATGGGGTGATTTCACGAGTATAATATGCTACATATCTCGTCTTCCAGGCATGCAGTTGGCCAAAGCGGAAGACGAGGGCATGAAGCTGTCCACCGTGAACCGGAACAACCCCGCACTGATGCAGTACGCCATGATGAACTACGGAACCACCAACCTTAGTGCCGAGGACTGGGCCAAGTGCGAGGACAACTTCAAACTTAACCTGCTGTATCAGGTAGCTAGATAACATTATATCATTTAAACTCCCACAAGAAGAAACCTATAGTACTCTACTAGGCCATTAGGCACGATCTGCCGTTATCGCTATTTAAAGCAACAACATCATCATTTTCCTTGCCTTATCTCGTTCTCTGTCGGGGTCGGCTACCTTACCTAGGGGATTTGACGTGGAATCAAGTTTTTGCACAGAGCGACTGTTATCTGACCTCTGCAACCCGAAGGCTAACCTGGCCCGAATTCTATTTAAATGTGATTATCATCACGATATTTTCACCGTAAGAGCAGTAAGTGTACGGTAATAAATTTAGTGCATACAAAAACACATTGGTACATGGTGGGAATCGCAGTCGGGTCTCAGGATTGTAAGACCGGTGTCCTAATCACTTGGCCAGTGTAATAAATCTATTTTCATGTACATATTATATAGCCGAATTATAAACCAACCAATTATAAATTGTAGGACATGATGAAGAAGCGTCAAGAGGTGGAGCGTCTGGCCGCAATGGGCAAGCACAAGTACGAGTACGACAGCGATGAGGACACTTCCGAGGGAACCTGGGAACACAGGTACTCACTTTTTGGTTGACTACTAAAACAAGACATAGACCCTGGTGCCAAAGTATTGACATCCCGTGACCACTTGAAACCGTTTTTGGAGGAAATGTCCGTAAGAAAGATGGTCCCGTGTTTCAGATAGCACGTTAAGCCGTAGGTCCCACCCTATATGCCCTAAACAGCGTGTCCAATACATTTCAACTGGAACTCAGTGTTTTGCGCTTTTTGAAACACAGAATAGGTATATGGATTGGCAGGTCAAATAAGCTACTTTTTAAAACGATCTAAAACGGTATTTGTATAAAAAACTGAAAGCATAACGTTTTACCCCAAGTATTTGAATGGCGTTAAAACACTTACTTTTAAATAATTTTTCTGTTTATTAATTCCCCACTTACCACCAGGTGAGATGGCAGACAAATGCGGGCCATATAAAAAAAAAAACAAAAAAAAACTTTGAATATTTCGAAAAATTATGAATAAAGTCCGTAGTATTTTTGGACAATAGTTTTAAGCGTACAACTTTTATATTTTACTAATGACCCAGTCCAAAACCGAATTGTCGTCAGCTTGTTGACCGTCTTCATTGTTGTGTTTTTTTCAGACTGCGCGCTAAAGAAATGACGGCAACCGAGAGATGGGCCACGGAGCTGACCAAGCAGGCGGCCGGGAAACATCACATCGGCGACTTTCTACCGCCTGAGGAGCTAAAGAAGTAAGATTCCGTATCTATTTTGAAAAAAATATTCTATTAAATCAGATTTCTTATAAACTATGGAGGCACATGTCCTGCAGTGCACTATCGTGGCTGGAAAGGTAATGTAAACCATATTGTAATTTTACTGTGACATCATTTAAATAAGACCTACTTTTAAGCTATAAATTAATGTATCGGAGAAAAATCGCGTATTATCCCTTTTTTTGTAAAGAAAGGATCTGTGCATGGCGGCCGGATGTCATTCTCTCCTGCTCTAACATACATTTTGTCTATACCATCGCACACCGCGGTACTGTTAGGAAAATAGAACAATTTGCTGTGGTTGGTTTGTTGTTTGTTGGAAGTGCCGCGTTGATATTTCAATGAATAAAACTGTTGTTTGATGAAACTGGAAGAAATACATGACTTCTAGTAATTAGGGCAAAGTTCTGCGAAGTGTTTACATTTGAAAATGTATTTTAGTGCCACTACCGGTAGTAGCGGCTGCCATTTACAGATCCTTTCTTCAAAAATCGTCTACAGTACCGACTTGTAGTGAAATATCTCACTCCGTGAGTCCACCTAAGTATTACTGCTAAGCTTATAGCCATTTCTTATATATTGGGACATTATAAAAGGGACTACTTCGTGAAAACGGTGATTTAGCAAATATAACACCATGGATATAATGTTAATAGTTACAATTTCATATCAGGTTCATGGAAAAATATTCAGCGGCCAAAGGTGGCAAGGAGCCAGACCTGAGTGACTACAAAGAATTCAAACTGAAGGAAGATAACCTCGGTAAGTGGACACTCATTATCACTTCATTCGCTTACATAGTGTCACGACCAGCGTAACTGTCAGTACGCGCCCGTACGTGCATGTGTGGAGCATTGAGGTCAAGTTACGCTGGTCGCGACAATATCTAAGCGAATGAGCTATATTCACTACTACGACTATGACAATAGAATACTGTTTTGTTCTTCTGTGTGTTGTTGAATTTTTGGCAAATGAGCAGTCTTGTCAAAAAAAAAAACATTTGTTATTTTGGTTATTTACGTATTTCTATGAATGGCTGAGTTAGTTCCACGCCCCGCGCGACTGCGTCTCTATAACTAGTGTTTGTATCTTATGCAGTGCGTGCTGTAGCGTAATGCTAATGAGAATATATCCCTTTAGGAAATGGAATAGAATGAAAGGCCTTATTGCCGCCTAAATAAGCAAGATTAATTTTGTTAATATTATATTTCTTATGGCCGTTAACGCTCTGCCTACCCCGCAAGGGATAAAGGCGTGATATGTGTGTGTGTGTGTGTGTAGATTTCTCATTGAACTCACCTTGACCATAACGAGACCAAAACACAACACAATAATAAATCAAGTAACAAAAGAACAGTTAATAAATTAGTTATGTCGTGTATGAATGAGTTCATTCAGTAAAGGCGTTTGGCACCGAAACCTGTTGTGTCTAGAGTTCTAACTGCGTATTTGTTCCCTTATACAATACGACAAAATGGTTTCACCCGCTCCTAGTCTTTTCTCGTGAGAATAAGGCGTTTTCCAATAAATTTTTCCATCTACAAGAAAAACCGCATCGAATACCGTTAGTATTTTTTTCAAATATGATGTATTATTATTATTTATTATCAGCCTACGCTGTCCCACTGCTGGGCAAAGGCCTCCCCACACTTCTTCCACTTATCTCGATCCCTACCAACCTCCCACCAGTTTTTGTCGTAAGCATCCAGATCGTCTCGCCATCTTTTGCGCGGTCTACCCCGTCGGCGTTGTCCATGAGGGGGGACCCATTGGGTGACAAGGTGTGCCCATCGCTCCGGGTGCATACGACTAACGTGTCCGGCCCAGTTCCACTTCAATTTAGCAGATGTTTTGCCCACGTCAGCAATACCAGTCTTGGCACGGAGCGTGGTGTTTCTCACTCGGTCTATCCGCTTGAAACCCAGTATGCTGCGCTCCATTGCTCTCTGGCATACCTTGAGTCTGGACTTTTGACTCTCAGTGAGAGACCAAGTTTGTGCACCGTAGGTTAGGATAGGCAGGATACACATGTCGATCAGTTTTCGTTTTAGTGAAAGGGGAAGATCCCCTTTCATAAATTGCTTCATGGACCAGAAGCTCTTCCAGGCGTTCTCGATGCGGCGATCGATTTCTTTTTCTTGCCTATTTTCGAAGGAGACTAGCTGGCCCAAGTAAATGTACTCGTCGACATAATGTATTTCCTGCCCATCAACCACTACCCTACGTCTTGTGCTATTGGTCATGGTCTGTGTCTTGGTCATGTTCATTTTGAGTCCAACCTCAAGGCTTGCCGTGCTCAGGTCTTGGAGCATTTGTTGGAGTTCTGCTGACGTGGACGCAAAGAGAACGATATCATCAGCAAATCGCAAATTTGATAATCTCTTGCTTCCAACTACTATCCCTTTAGTAGTCCAAGGAAGCGCTAACTTCTTAAATACTTCTTCCAAGGTACAGGTGAATAGGTTAGGGGAAAGGGGATCACCCTGTTTCACGCCCTTTTCTATATAAAATGCTGGACCTGGAGATAGAAGGTTAATTGAAGCTGTACTGACCCTGTAGACCGATTCCAAAAGCTTTATGTATGTATTATCTATATTTTGAGAGCGTAAAGATGAAAAAATCGCTTCATGATGGAGACTGTCAAAGGCTTTGGAATAATCCACAAAGGCCAGGTACAGGGGCGTATTGTACTCGTTATACTTTTCTATTACTTGGTTGAGTGTGTGCAAGTGGTCTGTTGTGGAAAAGGAAGGGCGAAACCCGGCTTGTTCGACTGGTTGGTGCTGATCTAATTGACCTCTAATGCGATTGTGTATTACTTTTATAAACAATTTGTATAGATGTGAGATCAGACTTATAGGTCTATAGTTGTTTATGTCGGATTTGTCGCCCTTCTTGTGGAGGAGTATAATGTTTGAGTGGGTGAACTGCTGAGGCATTTGCCCTGTACGTAGCATAGAGTTAAAGAATGTGGTGAGGTGAGGAATGAGGGTGTTTTTGAATAGTTTCAGTATTTCCGTGCTGATACCATCCTCCCCTGGGCTTTTGTTGTATTTCATGCTTTTTAAGGCAATATCAACTTCATGCTCGGTAATAGCAGGGATAGCGTCAGAACAGAAATACTCAACCGGTGCAACGGGTCGAGATGGGTCAGAGTATAAGGTCTTGTAAAAGTCGGTACAGATGTTGGCTACCTTTTCCCTGTCGTTCTGTTTTAATCCGTTTGCATCACGCATGCACGTAATCCACGTTTTGCTTTTTGTTATGCCGTCTTTCGCAGCTCGTAAAGACCCACCACGCTCTAGTGCAACTCTAATAAGACTTGTGTTGTGGTTTCTGAGATCTCTTCTGATACTCCTTTTAACCCTTCGGTCCAAATTTTGAAATTCGTCTGTTTGTCGTTGAACGTTTGTTCTTTGCTCGATCAATTTCAGAGTGTCGCTTGTCAGTTTGTCTGTCTTGGTCCTATTCTGTTTTATCTTTTGCGATGCTGTTTTAATGCTAAGTTTAATTTTGTCATAATGTACTTGTGTGTCATGAGTGAATGTGTCCAATAAACTGAAGCTATTTTTTAGTTCTAAATCGAATAGATTTGAGTTGCCAATGAGAGTTTGCTTATCAAGCTTTTTAATGTGACCTCTAATTAATTGGTGTCTATGAATTTTGAAATCGAAGGCTAATTTTGTCCGAAGGGGTCGGTGATCGGAATGAAATTTTATTCTATTAATGATACCTACATCTTTGAGAATGTGTTTGCATGAGGAAAGAACGAAATCAATCTCGTTTTTGGTGTAGCCGTTAGGTGACATCCAGGTCCATCGACGCTGTGGCTTTTTGAAAAAGAAACTGTTACCGATGCTCAACATTTGTCCGAAAGCGAACTGTAGGAGACGACTTCCCCTTTCGTTGCGAGTACCAAGACCGTGGGGGCCGATAATTTTTTCGTCATCTAAATTTTGCCGAACACCAATTTTGGCGTTATAGTCGCCTAGGACGATGTTGAATGTGCCTCTGTTCTCATCGTAAGCTTTGTTTAACAGGTCGTAAAATTCTTCAACTTCGTCATCAGGATACGCAGATGTTGGGGCGTATGCCTGGACAACAGTGAGTACTTTGTTGTTGGACAGTCTGAACCTGAGAACGGCGATCCTCTCCGAGTATCCCCTAAATTCGATTATGCTGTTCTTCCATTTCTTAGCAACTAGGAAGCCCACTCCGTGCGCTCCACTAGTGATCCCATAATGATAGAATATATTTTCTGCTCTTTCCTCAGTCAATTCACCTTCTCTTCTTTCTCTTCTAAAATATGATGTATAAGGTGTAAAAATATTCGCAGCAAATATTTTAAGGGGTGGACCAGCCCATGAAACTGAACAACTTTCCCCAAGAAACATAGGTCCAAATATAAGAAAAATTTTTTGGACCTCCCATACAAGTTGACTCGGTTGGTAACTTTGCATGGGAGGACCAAAATTTTTTTTCACATTTCGACTTATGTTCCTTGGGGAAAATTGTTCAGTTTCATGGGCTGGTTCACCCCTCAAAATATTTGCAGCAATTTTTTTTATACCCTGTATCTTTCAACTTGAAGTTCATTTCAACTCCAGTAACAAATCAAAATTAAAATTATTTATCCAATGTAGGAAAAATTGACACGTTATTGATAGGCAATGATATAGCTTATTCCATCGCTATCTCCGCTCCGCTTTATTTTGTGTACGCGCCCTTATAAACTCAGGTTCAACATTTAAACACTTGTTTCAGGGTTCAAAATGCTACAGAAACTCGGCTGGACGGAAGGCCAGGGTCTTGGCGCCGAGGGATCTGGCATCGTTGACCCGATCAACAAGTAAGTCAACAGAATATATCCCCGTTATATTCATATTCTGACTTCTAAAGATGATTAAGTATTTAGGACACCGGTCTTACAATCGTGAGACCCGAGTTCGATCCCCGCCATGTACCAATGTGTTTTTACTCACGTAAATTTACCGACTGCTCTTACGGTGAAGGAAAAACATCCTGATGAAACCGACATTCAAATAAAGTTTGAATGTGACTTTATCTAGGATTCGGGCCAGGTTAGCCTTGAAGTTGCAAAGGTCAGATCTCAGTGGCTCTGTGTAAAAACTTGTTTCCACGTCAAATCCCCTAGGTTTGGAAGCCGACCCCGACAGGGAACGGGATAAGACAAGGAGAATGATGAGGCAATCAAAAAAATATAAAATTGTCTTTTTTTCCTTATTGTTGGAATGAGTCCTGAGTGTAATATTTTGTCACGTAGGAACAGCCAGCCAGTAGCGGGCATGGGTCTCGGCGCGGCGGTGGCGGATGTAGTGTCGCCCGATGACGACGAGTTCGACGCTTACAGGAAACGCATGATGCTCGCCTACCGGTTCCGACCCAACCCTTTGGTAAGTTTGACCCAACCCTTAGGTTTGTTTAGTCTCAGGCCTATGGAAAGCTTAGACCATGGACCAATACATGCTTAGACTCAACCCTTTGGTAGGTTTGACCCAAGCTTTTAGGTTAGTTCGTTTTTTGAACGAAACCTTTTTAATCATGACGAGTTATAGGGGCAGATCACGAATAAAATATATTATTCTGTAACTTTTTTATATTTAACTGTTAGTTTTCCCTACAAAATTAAATAAAATTACGTAATATTTCTAAACCCGGCTTTTTTTTTATTTACAGAACAATCCGCGAAGACCATACTACTAAGAGAATGAAGTCTACATTGAATTATTTACTTAAATTTTAAGTTTCTTGATAGGTTACTTCGTATTGCACTTATATGCACGTTTATTATTGTAAAATGTTGTTACAATGATATTAAAAATTGTGAAAAAAAAAATACGATAACACAAAGTCCGAAATATTTTACTAGATAATGAAATTACTCGTATAAGATTCGTTTTCGTTATAAAATAATCTACAATCAACTGAAAGAGTCTCTAGTTCTGTAATTTACCAGTGTAGTAGCGGAGGGAAAAACTCGTTACTCGTACCAACATTGGGTCGTTCGTCAACTCGGCGGTCCACAAGATATGTTGACGATATCACTGTAAACGTTCAGCAATATGTATATTCGGATTTTTCTCTAGTTAGGCTTTTATAATCTATAATTATTATAGCGGCCCGCTCAGTCGTTGTATCCGCTGTTAATTGTTTTCCCATGGAAATAAAATATTTCCCCGATATGTATGTTATACTTAATACACTACTTAATACATTATAAACCTTCCTCTTGAATTACTCTATTTATTAGAAAAACTGTATCAAAATACATTGTATAGGTTAGTAGATCTAAGCATACATTTAGACAGACGTGGGAAACGACTTTGCTTTATACTATTTAGTGATAAACATATTTATATATAAATTACACAAAATTTAGACTGTTTAAATAAATCGTATTTAATGAAATTTGCACTGCCTTCGCGAACCTACTGTACCTATGAATTTTACCTCAATAATGTGCTAAATTGTTGCAAAATAAACTGAGTTTTAAAATTATGTAAGTTTAAAATTAAAATTAGGAAATTATGAGGTGTAAACTTACTTCCATACTGTTATTGTACGTGGATGACCTTATTGTTAAGTCTGCTAAATAAATATTTGTGAAAAAGAATTTCCTTGTTTAATATTGCACGAAAAAAAAGCAGTCTTGATTCTGATATGATACCTTAGCAAATTCTATTATTTTTACATATGGTAGGTATCTTTATCGGAAGCCTTAAAAAATATTTTTTATTATTATTATTATTAGCCACTGTCGTCCCACTGCAGGGCAATCGCCTCCCTCCCTTTCTTCCAATGTGGTACAATGAAGCTATACACATTACAACCGAAGAAAAAATATTAATGTATTAAAAAACTGAAATATCGGGACTACTACTATTCCAAAGCTGAACATAGGGGTATTGCCTGGTAAGCGGATTGGCGAGCACAAGCAAGGGTATTTACCAGGAACGCTGCAGCCCATTCCCTGCATTCATCCCTTCATCGCCTTTTACCTCTCTAATCAAATCAAACTGTGAAAAAGGAACAACCCGTTAATATAGTATAATCATTGATTTCGTAAATTGTAGCAGGCATAAAATTCTCTTTTAGACTAAAGATCTTGTTGAATCTTTTCTTCAAGGATTCCCATAGTGATCTAATTGTTGTGTTACGATTCAAGCAGGGTGTCGATTCTTGAAAGCCGCTTGGTGACAAATGAGTAACAGACACAATAAAACACTTGGCCTATTTTATTTTTCATGTATATTTTGACGCCTGCAGCTTATTACCTATGAAAGATGGTACCAGTAAAAACCCGAAAGGAAGTCAAATTAAACTGAACAATTGAAAATAATAATAATGACGACTTTCCATAAAAAACGATATAATGGTGTTTTTACTAGTTCATCGGGTTTCTGAACGACTTGGTGTCCCACACGAAGAGAAGTATGTTTTTCCAAAAAGTTGTTCTGTTTCATAAAGGCTAAACGTGCATACATACACACTTAAAAGTTATCACCGTATCCCTATCGGGGTTGGCAGAGCGTTAGGCTAGACTAAACAGCGTAATTTTTATAACTGAAAAGCTTTACTAGCGCTACCTACTACGTCAAAGAGCATAACTAGGTAGGTTACGTATATAGCAAAACTAATGTTTTCAACCTACATCTTACGAGCAGCTGCCAAAGATTGGATCTCTGGCCGAAATCTCGACCGAGTCGCGTGCGCCGCGTCTATTCTCAATATCTCAGCTTATATTTAGCGTCCAGTGACAACTTGAAAGTACTGAACAAAAGTACTGTCGATACGTTCGGCGTTTTATTACTGTGACCTTCCGCTATTTCGGTACAACTAGTACCAAATAATAAATAATAGTACTACAGTTCATTTTCAGTGCCATAATAGTGTCATCTGTTTTAATTTAGTGGTTAGTGTGTGTGATATGACGATGATTCGTAAAAGTGCCAGTTTTAATGTGTACGGGCGCCATCAACAGGTGTGTTCTAGTAGCAGCGACACTTCTGGATCCAGTTCGTCATGGGAGAACTCGGATACACCCTTAAAACGGTAAGACCCTTGGACATAAAGGTATTAGTAGTGATCTGTGAGTAGAACATAGGTATTAATTTTTTGTAGGTATTGTCGCGAATTGGTAGTAGTATACTTAGGGTAGTAAATTTATAGGGTGTGAAGAAAGGAGAAAACCTACTGGTACTGAAAATCGAAAACACGCGTGCTAGTGATAAGGAGTAACTTTCTTAGAAATCATTTAAGTGGTGATAGGTCACCTAAGTGACTTTAGATAGGTAGTTACTACTGGTAGTGGTGCAAAATCCCTTAGGTTGAAAAAAAAATCCTTTAGATATCTAACTATATTGAGACAGTTACTACTTGTACCTAATGAGATTTTCAGTAAGTAACAGAAAGTTTTCAGTAAGTACTTATGTTACCAGCACGTCCACGCCTCAGTATCTATCGGCCGGCTATGGTATAAATAAGGTCACCCAATCTCATTAAGTTCTTAAAAAGAAAAAAATATAGAAGAGCACATAACCGGGCAATTTTATTTTATAGACTTTTATAAACATGTATCTATTCTATTCTTCTACTCTTTTCTATTTAGTCAAAGTGAGTAGGTATGTAAGTGTTCTGAACCACATAGTTTGCGGGAATAGGTGGACGCAAGTAAACTTCCTATAATAACCATGAATTAGGGTTAAGGTGAATAATATAGGGCAAGGCCCTATTTGTTTACTGAGGGCTCCTCTGGCCTCGTTATCTTATAATGGTTAATAGTATGTGAGATCATGCAAACTGTGATTAGACTGAAAATAGACTTTGATTTCATAGTAAGGTGTAAGTAGCAGGTAAGATCCTTAATCGGGGACACGGTCGTCTCCCTGCCAAGGTGAGCCAAGTGAAGCGCGAAAACTCATTTTTTTTCGTAGTGCTTCGTCCTTTTTTGAAACCTTATAGCTTTGGTAGTTACTTCATTGTACTTGCATTGCAGTTATCTTATTTACCATATTGGTAGGATTCTTGGTGAGCACAGTAAGTATAGGATGTCATAATGACAGCGAACCCAGCTGCCGATTCTCTGGGCTTGTCCCCTAGTCCACAGGTAGATATGCGTATGCGTTGATACTCCTCACACCAAAAAATCCCTATGTATGGCCGGTTCTAGCACATTACATAACATAAGGTACCAGGGGTACCTACTTTAAAAGAACTAAATTGTCTTTGCCATAGTACTTTTTTTTTTGACTGTATGGCTTTTCATTTTTATTATACTTTAACTTCTATACTCCTCCGAGACTTGGTGTGTGTATCGTCACTACATACGCACTCTGGATCGCTTCCACCTAAAATGCCTTCGCACCATCATGAAGATCAGATGGTCCGACCGAGTGCGCAATACCGAAGTTCTGAGACGAGCCAATGTTGGTGGCATTGAGGCCTATCTAATGCGTCGTCAGCTACGGTGGTGCGGTCATGTATCCCGGATGTCGGAGGAGAGAGTGGCGAAGCGCATCTTTTATTCTGAGCTAGAGGAGGGCAAGCGAAAGCATGGCGGACAACTCCTCAGATATAAAGATGTTCAGAAACGACACATGAAAAGATGCAACATTGAGCCCACTCAATGGGAGGGTCTGGCAGCACAGCGTCCCGAATGGCGCGGGATAGTTAAGAGGCAAGTCCGCGAGTTTGAGGAACAGCGTAAAGCAGACCTCGACGCTAAGCGCGATGAGCTGAAGGCCCGTCCACCCGTCGCCATTAACTATAATTATGTAAATGGCAAACTCACGTGTCCACTCTGTGCACGGGAGTTTACTGCCAAAATTGGCTACAATAGCCATCTCCGGGCGCATCAGCGCCGATCTGATTAGGAGTCAAAGTGGTCGCCATGGCCGAAATCGGTCGGAGAGATCATCATCATCATACTTTAACTGGGGACATGAATAACTCAGTCCTTTGGAAGTACCGCGCTAGCACGACTTAAGCGCTACAACAGACTGTATTAAATGCTGAATTTACACATCAATTGGTTATGCTAGTTAAGTTTCTTACACGTGTATAGAGGTACATAATGAATTGCAAATCGGTCTTTACAAATCTCGCATAGCATTTTACAAAGCAAGATAGTTTTATTTTATTTGAACTCTACATTAGCTGGTTTAGACGAATAAACCAACCAAGATTAGCAGACATTGATCAGTTTAGTTCCTCAAATAAGGTGGCTCAGTTAACCATTTATTTAAGTATTGTTTCATGGGTTTACAAAATGTTACTCAAAAGATTGTCCCGTACATGAACCCAGACAGGGCGCTACAATATTTCTTAAGTATAACTAGGTACTACACTACACATACCTACATACATATACGCAAATCACGCCAATATACAGGGCCGGGTAGGCAGAGTGTTAATGACCATAAAATTGCGGTCGTTTTCGCTACGCCTGACAAATGTTTGAGGATCATTTCAGATAAGTCGTGTATCACTACAGTGACATATTGTGAGTCTGTCGCCTAAAATTGCAACTATTATATTTGTAAAGCTTGAAATATTGTATAGCATGAACCGGTTAATATTAATAATTGTTTTCTCTGAATGTTTTTGCCAACTTGGCACGGAATGAGTTCGTAATAAAATAACATTGCGTTCGCTGTCTAGACTTTTACATTAGACATTTACACGAAAGTAAAAATAACTGTAAACATGGCTACCTACACTTCAATCCTGAGCCAAGTTCACCAGGTGATGGTATTTAACCAAATTTGTATGGGGAAGGTTGTTCAGTTTTATGGACTGGTTCACCGCTTAAGATATTGGCAGTAAATTTTTTTTACGCCTTCTATTTAGACCTAGTATACTATGGGGAAATACTCACTCTAATGTGGAAATACCATGTAATTTACTCTTTTTCGGGCACATCCTCTAAATTACCCAGTGTCCGTTCAAATATCAACAAGAAAAACATAAAAGACAGTTGAACTTTCCCACACACACACACATACACACACACACACACATCACGCTTTTATCCCTTGCGGGGTAGGCAGAACGTTAACGGTCGTAAAAATAGCATCGATATTTCAGGTTTAAAAAAGTAGCCTCGTAATCGAAGTCAGCGATTTTCTTACGTCTCGTGTTGAGCTGCCTTGAATAAGTAAAACAATTTATCTGAGTCTTGCTTTTGAATTGATAAATTCTTTTCTACAAAAATAGGAATGTATCGCATCTACTGTGCTGCCTAACTGTTCTAATCCCTGCCCATACACACTGAAGGATATGCATGAATCAATCTGCAAGAGGCGAATGACAAGGACATCGCCGTAGCAACACATTGATCCAAATTATTGTCATCCTGTTGCCATTGAATCGACGAAGTAGAACAGGAAAGTATGCGATGCCCAAAATTTTGATCGTGATACCTAGATACAATAGTTATATTATAGCTCATTTGAAAAGCATTGTATTGTACAGTGTTTCTTGTGTCGTATCTATTTGTAATCATTTGTGAATAATAGATTGGATAATTTTATACATAATCAAAACGTACTTGTGAAGATTTCAGACGAGATTCTCGTTCGCAGGTTCAACCGTATTCTGCGGTCGTCCATGGCACGCCATTGGGCCTACTTCCGCAAGGACCGGGCCAACCTCAGGCTCAGGGGGCGGTCAGTCTCCGACGCTGGACTCTGCTCCATAGTTGATACTGGTGAGTTATAAAACAGTGTTGATTTCTTTTGACCTATTAATTTACACTGAAAAACTAAACATGACATTTCAGTAATAAAGAACCAAATGTAGAAATAAGTAAAGTTAACGAAATAATGACGGTTGGCTCTGTATTGACTGAAGTAACATTTTAATAAACTTCTTAAAGTTTTGTTTTTTCGAAACTAACAACAAGGTCCATTGGGTCATTGGACAACTCAGTGTCCCATAAGAAAAGAAGAAGACAGTCTTAGGTTGCGGCTAAGAATACAGTCATGCCAAAACTGCTCAGGGTGCTCCGTCAAAAAGATGCTTTTGTTGGCTAAATATTTGATCTTGAACCATGATCAACCAACTACTTCCCAAAGAGCGTTGACGCTGGCGCTCGGTATAACTGGGCCAAACTATATTGCTACAATGCTGTTGCAACACGAAAATCATAACAAAACATGTTGTACGGACTGAAAATAGGATAATAGGAGGAATTCCAAGACCCTACATAATAAAGTTTTCTTGTTTAGATCCGGAGCTAGCATACTTGGACACAGCCACTGTGGTGCAGCGGCGATCGTTTCAAGCTTACGGACGTCGCCCGAACAGGGTCACCATCCCTGAGCTTTCTATCACGTAAGCTTTATTATTATTCTTTATTTTAGCTTAAACCAGCTCTATAGTATAAGGTGTAACTTGCAATTTCACTGGCAATTAATTTAATTAAGCTTAGGCGGATGGCACACTTAACGCAAGACGGAGGGCTAAAACGTCGCAGCGGTCTGTTAGTTCCATACTAGTAATGTCAATTCTTATACTAAAACCGCTCAACCGCTGTCGACGCAGCGCTATCGCAGCGTCGTCCGTCGAGTGCGGTTTTAGTATTGGGAGTGACATTTCTAGTATGTATCTGATAGACCGGTGCGATGTTTTAGCGCTCTGTCGTGCCGTCGTGCGTTAAGTGTGCGATCCGCCTTATTCAACACATCCTGTAGATAGTTTAACAAATTATGCTACGGCGTAGCAGACCGTAGCGGGCTTTTACTTTTTATTAAGTATACTGTGGCGTTGCAATACTTAACTTGGATTTGCTTTGCTTTGCTTAGCTACTAAAGTATTTTCTGGACATAATATAGAATTACACCAATTATGAAAGTTAAGTTTACCATAACTTCATGCTCAAAAAGTCATCTTAATATTAGAGAAATATTACAAAAAAAAATGATTAAGTCGGATATTTTTGGTTTAGTTGATGTTGTTTTCAAAATCTGATATTATGAATAGAAAGAAACTATCAATGTTGTACCACATGCGCTCTCTCTACCACAGGCGCTCTCACTCTAATGTGTGGTTTTATCCAATAATATGTAGTGCCAAATAGTTTATTAGGATGTCTGTCTACATTTTAGCAACAAGTTTTCTCTAACAGATACAGACAGAAACGAGTAAGGAGAAAGCGCAAATATTATAGAAAACGTCGGTAAGTAGATTGATGTCGACTTTAATCTTGTAAATGTTTACTGTACTGTACTTACATATCGAATATATCACCTATGTGTTAATTATATCCCTCCGAATGAAAGTAATTATCGTGAATAATCAAATCTCGCAGTGAATAAGGGACTTTTGATTTGTATAATAATATTCCATATAAATATATTCCCCTAGAAAAAGTAAAGAGCACTACAGACACACACAGCAGAGTTTTACTTAAGCGAGACATATCAACTTACATATCTCTCATTAATCATTATGATAGTATTAATCGTAAGCAATGTTCATTAAATTAAATTTATTAACCCAGACAGCTATTGCTGCGATTAACTTAAATTACTACAGACCTAGTTACAAAAAAAAACCTTCCCATTAAAACAGACTCAGTCGGCCGGTACTTTTTGTATGAGAGTTCTAATTTTTTACTATTTCGACCTATCGGGAAAGTTGTTCAGTTTCATGGGTGACTGCACCCTGTAAATGTTTCCCCTGTTGTAGGTCACATTCTAGGTTGTAAAAAAAAAATGCTGCGAATATTTAGAGGGGTGGACCAGCCCATGAAACTGAACAACTATCCCCAGGAAACATAGGTCGAAATACGTAAAAAAATATGGGCCGCTCATGTAGTTGACTCGCTCGGCTGCTACATTTCGTATGGGAGGTCCAAAAATTATTTTCATATTTCGACTTACGTACCTTGGAAAAAGTTCTCCAGTTTTGTGGACTGGTTCACCCCTTAGAATTAGAACATTTGCAGCTAATATCTTTACACCTTATATTCTGTTGTAGAGATGTGGACACGAGATTCTATCGATCTCGACGCCCTTGGCCTTTTCTCTGAACTGAGGTTAACTGGTGCTAAAGAGCTTTTATATAATGCCCCGATAGTTGCTTAGCAACGCGCAGAAATTATGGCACGAGTGAGTTTAATCCAAGCTTAATCTGGCTAAGTCTGTCGGCCGGCAGAGCTTGCAAAACAAATGAGTTAATTTAGCAAAATTTTCTTTTTTTTTATTTGGTGTCCTCATAACTCTCCGTAGGTATCGAAAAAGATTTCAGGCATACCAAATGCATTACCTATGTTACACTTATTATTACGTAAGAATAATAGATAAATATTTTTGCGTTATTTTTTTGAGATTGCGGTTTATTGAAGCGCCATATGCGATGGGCTTATTAATTTCTAGGATGCAAACAATGATTTTTTGGTAAAGATACGAATTTAGCAAATCCACCCATTTATTGACTCAATATGTACCTGCCGATTTTTAGTTTAGTACATGTTTTTGTCACATGACCCTGTTCAAATCTGAGTGAAATGTTTATAATGTTTGGTATGAAAGAAAAAACAAAACTGTGCCAAGACGTCATTTAATTTAAACAAATAATTACTGAAGCAAATAAGTAGACGTAGAAGTAGTAGTAATAAAGCATTAATTTTTTTATGTAATATATTATTTATATTAACATCAGCTATATATTGAGAACACCTATTAATGATTAAAGTAATATATAAAAAATATTAAAAAAAACAATCTGCCTAGAAATGTAGAAAAGGAGAAAGTAGGTGAATGTACTCTTCTTTTGAAGGTAAGACGTTTCTATTGAAAAGCGTTCTATAGAACGGCTACAAATCCCTCTTGTGTCGATTAAATCCAGTAAAGTGGGACTCAAATCAAATTCCCGCCACTTTCACCGTCATACATATGATTGCAATCAATATCTTGCGCACTGCACCACTGCGCATGTATCCTTACAACACACTCGCCACGAACAAAAACCAACTCTACATGCCTTTTAAATAAGGGTGATATTCGTTTCTTTACATTCGTAGCCCAGATGACAGCCGTACATTTGTAAAACGACAGTATGCACAAGAATGGTATAGTGACCGCGGAATTATCTAATATTATAACATACAATCAGTCGTAAACCTACCTCAGACACTTCCATTTTAATTTTGTAATGTTTTTCAACAAGTTATTGATCAAATTGGCTTCCTAGTGACAGAATACTGTTAAAAGTGTTGTGTTATTTACGTTCCAACCGTATGCATTCGCGTTATTTTTCATAATATTGTTGTTTTGTTGCATTATAACAATCTGGTTTTCAGTGTAAAGTGATATAAGTGAGTTAAGCCTGTTAGTCTGTTATGGTAAAGCAATTAATTTAAGTATTTTAGTAAGAGAGTCAAGGTCTGTTGACCGGTTTTGCCTGCGTACGCATTACTCAACTTGTTTAACCAATATAAAAGCGATACTAAATGTTATTATGTTTAAACATCATAACATTTTTAAAATAGTTTCAATAATGATTAAATACATTAATATGTGCCAAAAAATGCTCTGAGAACAATGCGCGCACATACACACACACAAATCACGCCTCAGAATAACGTTTGCTAAAATTTAATTATTATACACTAACTTGTTCTGTATCTAACTTTATTTCTATTTTTTTTAATAATCACATACCTAATAAAGATAAAGATGTTGGTGTCGAATTAATTAAAGTTCTTCATGTTTTGCCTTCTGTCATACAAATTACAAATTAAGAGGTAAATTTTAACAACGTCAAGTCTTAAATCAAAATTAACCTAATTTAAAGTAAATAACTAATTTAGTAACCTAGTTTAAATTAATGATTTTAATTTGTCATTAAAAATTAATCAAGTTATAATCGCATATTAGTGTATAAAACATTCCCGCAATAAAATGCTTATTTAAATCAAAAAGTATACATAAACCATATCTACGTCAATAAAATTCTTTCTTGGTACCTATTTTTTTATAAACCTGTATAACTACTTGGTTATTTGTTACTGTAAAGAATGAGGAAATAAATACCGACTTTAAGTTCCTATAGTGTAACGTTTAACTTATTTTATGAAACTCCTCATTCTTACCAACTGGATGGACTGAAATTCTTTTGCAAAACAAAACACCTTGTAGTCACAAGTGCTAATCTAATTAAATAAAAAGTCGACTTGTTTAATAAAAAAGATAATTCAAAATATAAAAGCTAAAGTAAAAAAAGGTTTTAATTTATTTATTAAAACTATTTTATTTTAATTATGAACTCGTTTTTTGAAAAAATATAAACTGCTTTAAACCTAGTGCAATTTTACGTAGCATGAAGATCCCAAGACCGCTGGAAACATTTTTCCAACTCGTAATGGAAAGTCGTGAAATATTGAAGGAGAAAAATTCCAAAAAGTGATATTTATACTCAAATAGTTCGATACACTTTGGAATATCATCGATTGTTCGTTGTAATCCAATGAACTTCTATGTCATCGCGGAACTAGTGTTGTAACTGAGGCACTGTATTGGCTATTGCATTGCATTCCCTTACGTAATAAAATTATCTTTTAATAATGTTGTGTATGAGTCATACATATATAAGCCATTTCCTTTATGTTATAGGTATGTAGAGATGAGTTATGCGACTAATGTCTTAAATGAAAAATAACGGATTATAATAACGTCTAAAATAAAAAAAGGAAAATGACAACTTGAGAATATGGCTATTGATTAGCGGCTTTTTCCTCATGACGTTAACGTTTTATATTTTGATTTAAAGGCAGTTAAATGAATTCATTCAGAAAACGGGTTACTGTTTAAATTAATTTAACAAAATGCGCCAAAAAATTACGTAGTGAAGCCACGTATAGTGAGAAACGAGTCCAAGAAAATCAAATTAACCCCGATCCTATTCCCAAGAGCTGTACCGTCGTGTTCAGTTGAAAGTGCATTGCAGCTGTAGGTATAGTCTGTGAAATATAGGGTGATCCCTGTGACGTTTGTGACCTTGGAGCAAATGCTATGACCTAAAGTTCCATTTTCCTAGTAAACAAAGGAAAGTGGACCTTATGTCATAGCATTTGCATTTTATTTTCCTAGTAAACAAAAGAAAGTGGACCTTATGTTTTAGTATTTGCTCCGAAGTCACAAACGTCACAGGGATCATCCTATATTTTACAGACTATAGGTATGAAAAATTTACTAGATTTTTCTGTAAGTCTTATACTATGTAATTACCTTGTTTATGACGAGAATCAAGTTAGGAAAAAATCAGGTTTTCTATTTGTGAATCATTGTCACAAATATTTTGACTCTTTACTAAAATACTTGTTAGTTCTTTGAAACAATTTCTTTGTATATGTGGTGTAAAATATCCTTCATTCATGTTTAATATGAAATAATTCACAGTTTGTCAAGATTTGTGTACATGGTAGAGTGTAAAATGCCAGTTGACTTAAAAGTATTTACATAAACTAAAAGGTGTTTATAAGAAGTGAAATAAACCATTAGCCGGTTGAAGAGAATTTTTCGGTAAGTTTTATTCTTATTTACTAAGTAATTTGATTTAGATTGATTATTTTACGTTAAGTCTAATTTTAAGGGTCCGTTATTAGTTTCTTGTAGTAAATTCTACTTATCTCGACATTACGAGTATGTTATTAATTAATTAGTTGAGGGATATTAAGGACCTATTTTTAACCTCATAATTATTTATGACTTTGTGTCCATAATAGGTAGTGTTCATTACGGAGGACTTTCAAATAGCAGAATAAATAATTGAAATACAAATAAAACTCATTTTTATTTTTATAAGCCACAGAAAATAAACTTAAAACTAAATTTAGGAACCCGTCTGGGAGTTCCAGAGCATATATATGTGTTAAAATTTCTACACTTAAAACCCCCTTTGTGTAGCCACCTTTGCTTTATGACGTATATTCATAACTATAATCTGTAAAATATAGGATGCCCTATATTGATGATCTTATTACATAAGGTCCATTTTCCTAGTAAACAAAGGAAAATGGACCTTACGTCATAGCTTTTGCTCCAAGGTCACAAACGTCACAGGGAGCATCCTATATTTTCCAGACTATTGATGAAAACGTTTGTCGGAAGGGCGTCTAATTGACATAAATCGGTCAGCATTACTGAACTATCTAACTAGTATTTTCCAATATCTGTTGAGTGTAAATTGTCCGTTAATGGTCTTCAAATGCGTAAACAATAGACTGCCTTGTTAGGTATCGATGTCAAACTTAATGGGTTCATTCATTCGTATAATTATTGCCTTTCTTTGTAAAACAGAACTATCTACAGTTTAGTCGCTTTTAGCTAAGGTTCGATTACCTAGACAGATACGAGTGAAATTTAACAAAAAAAACGTTCTTGTTTATTTTTATAGTTAGCTAGATAAAAGACAGACTTTTTAATCACTATTCAGAAAGGTTGAATATAATGGAAATATAAGGAAATTCAACCAAATATTTTTTTATAATTAGCCTAAATGGATATATCTGGGGTAGTATTTTACTATTTTCTTGCTGAAAAATATTTTTGTTGATGTAATTTAAAGCCATCATCATCATTTAGTGTTTATTTGGTAAACAATTGTTTAGATTTAAATTTTAAACCAGGTTATCCATTCTATTCTAGTCCAATTTTCCGGAAACTTGCTACGGTGGCGTAGCGAGGCGTAGCCATAGCCATATACTAGGTTATTTTTTAGTAAGTACACACATTTTGTACGGTCTGATTCTCAGCAATTCGCAGCTCTTACTATGGGGCCATCGGCGAAATAGCAAAAAAGAATTTTGGATGTTCAATAAATTTTTGTCGAGTGGGTGTGAATTTTTCTATGACCCAATTTTTTATGCGATATCGCTGATGGCCCCATAGTAAAAGTAGTTCAGAATCATGAGTAGAATCACCCTACAAAGTGTGTGAACGAATTAAAAAATAACCCCGTATGTTAAATTATTTGAGCTTTGTTTGAAACAGATGTAGGTTGATATATAATAAATGCTATTTATTTATTTTATTTGAAGAAAACTTACAGAGCTTGGCATTTTCTAGGTGTGGGCATGGCGCATACAAATAAATAACTCAAGGGTCGCTTCGGGCTTTTTAACAGCTTAACATGCGAAGGTACTAACTATAATAATAAATATTATATTATTTACCTTTCTTTATTCTTAGATGCTTGATTTAGTTATGGATAGTAGAAAATATCAACTTGCAGTTTCACCGTACATCATCACTAAGGAACATAAAAATCAGAAACCTTTTTTTTGAAGTTTGTAGAAGAACATATGAAATGAAAATATTTAAGTTCGCACGCGTATATTTTATTTCTTACACTACAGTTTTTTCTAATAGCCCTTCTGCATGATTTTACATTTATTTTCGTGCTATAATTAATTACCTATGTACATAGAAGTAACCTTGTGCATGTAGATGTTATATTTTTTTTTCTAAGCTTTAACATAATAGTACGTATTTATGTATGTGTGCTATAATAATATTGAACTACTTACACAATTTTTCTGTCTGACTTTAATTATTTTTTGTAGAATTCTTATTCCACTGCACTTTTTAACTTTGTTAGAAAGTTCTTGCTATTTAAACTACTTTTGAAAATCATGATTTCCTTTAATAACAATACTGTACAATGTGGTTTTATGTCCCATTTTTCAATCGAAAAAACTAAAGGAAAGTTATAACTTGAAAACTATGTAAGTAAAAAATTGTCATATATTCACAGGCTCAACTGAAAGCAGTAAATTCCGGGTTATCCCTAAAATCATAATCGTAATCCTTTAGTCGCAGTATAACCAGGGTCTCAAAATGTCAACTATCTCAAAATGACCACTGTATCAAACTACCCACACTGAGAAGTCCACTGTACTCACCTGATTTGTTCTTGATATAGGTCGGCAGGCGGCACTGTACCCGCGAGCGTAGAAGAGGCAAGCGACAGTGACGCGGAGAAGCCTCGTCGCGGGCACCACCTGCGCGTGCCCACGCCCGTTGTCCCTCAGTGAGTACACCACTTGATATAGGCGGGCACTGTACTAGCGTAGAAGAGGCAAGCGACAGTGACGCGGAGAAGCCTCGTCGCGGGCACCACCTGCGCGTGCCCACGCATTTGTCCCTCAGTGAGTACACCACTTGATATAGGCGGGCACTGTACTAGCGTAGAAGAGGCGAGCGACAGTGACGCGGAGAAGCCTCGTCGCGGGCACCACCTGCGCGTGCCCACGCCTGTTGTCCCTCAGTGAGTACACCACTTGATATAGGCGGGCACTGTACTAGCGTAGAAGAGGCGAGCGACAGTGACGCGGAGAAGCCTCGTCGCGGGCACCACCTGCGCGTGCCCACGCCCGTTGTCCCTCAGTGAGTACACCACTTGATATAGGCGGGCACTGTACTAGCGTAGAAGAGGCGAGCGACAGTGACGCGGAGAAGCCTCGTCGCGGGCACCACCTGCGCGTGCCCACGCCCGTTGTCCCTCAGTGAGTACACCACTTGATATAGGCGGGCACTGTACTAGCGTAGAAGAGGCAAGCGACAGTGACGCGGAGAAGCCTCGTCGCGGGCACCACCTGCGCGTGCCCACGCCCGTTGTACCTCAGTGAGTACAGCACTTGATATAGCTCGGGCTCTGTCCTAGCGTAGAAGAGGCGAGCGACAGTGACGCGGAGAAGACTCGTCGCGGGCACCACCTGCGCGTGCCCACGCCCGTTGTCCCTCAGTGAGTACAGCACTTGATTTAGGTCGGGCACTGTACCCGCGAGCGTAGAAGAGGCGAGCGACAGTGACGCGGAGAAGCCTCGTCGCGGGCACCACCTGCGCGTGCCCACGCCCGTTGTCCCTCAGTGAGTACAGCACTTGATATAGCTCGGGCACTGTCCTAGCGTAGAAGAGGCGAGCGACAGTGACGCGGAGAAGCCTCGTCGCGGGCACCACCTGCGCGTGCCCACGCCCGTTGTCCCTCAGTGAGTACACCACTTGATATAGGCGGGCACTGTACTAGCGTAGAAGAGGCGAGCGACAGTGACGCGGAGAAGCCTCGTCGCGGGCACCACCTGCGCGTGCCCACGCCCGTTGTCCCTCAGTGAGTACAGCACTTGATATAGGTTGGGCACTGTACTAGCGTAGAAGAGGCGAGCGACAGTGAAGCGGAGAAGCCTCGCCGCGGGCACCACCTGCGCGTGCCCACGCCCGTTGTCCCTCAGTGAGTACTGCACTTGATATAGGTCGGGCACTGTACTAGCGTAGAAGAGGCGAGCGACAGTGAAGCGGAGAAGCCTCGCCGCGGGCACCACCTGCGCGTGCCCACGCCCGTTGTCCCTCAGTGAGTACTACACTTCATATACCCACAAGCATAGAAAAGGCCTACTAAAATATAGGTACCTACATTTTTGTGCTAGTTCTACAGAGGAATAGGTTCAACCTTTGGTCAGGTCTAACCTCAGCAAACTCTCGGAACAATGAAGAAGAACTTACTCAGCCGTCCTCAAGTTTACAATTTTACAAGCAACTTTTCCCAAAGATTCTGGGTGGGGCCCCCACAAAATTGCCAGTATTTTTATCTTATCAAAATTGTATAAAAGACCCAGTAAATACATTTATCATACAACCAACTGGATGGTTGTTAAACGTACTAGTCTTCTGTGAAAAAGGGTTAAACTCGCTACATAACAAACAATAAACTTCCGTATCAGCCGTATTGACATCTGCCACTACTATTAGGATAGGATAGGACAGCAAAGTTTGTTATTTACAGACAGGTAGGTTAACTTTTGTGCTAGGTGCCAATCACGTAATATTAAGTGAATGAGGGTCAAAGTGTAATACATAAATGATGTTGGAATTTTATGTTGTTATTCGGGACCTTTTTACAGAATTTATAGCATTTTCTATAAGGCTTTCTATACTGCCTTATACAAAATGTCGTAATAATAACTCGAGCAATATGTACTTCATCTGGTATTATTAGAAAACCATGAACGCGTTTTTTGAAATTAGTTCTCCTTGAGAAACACCAATCAACATTTCTCAGTCTTATCGTATCAGTCAGTGCATAACTTGATATGACTATTTGCTAGATTTTATACCTTGCCCGTCTATCTGGGTGTAAATAAAAGGAAATCTCCGTGTGATAAGACGTTGTAGATTCAATGAGGCTCGTAAACTAATGAAAATCATGTCTCGGTAGAGAATACAACGTAGTGGCGTCGATATTTGTGCAAAGATATTTTAAAATGGTGGTGCTAAGTGCCGTGCGATGAAAATTTGTTTCGCTGAAGTTTCTTCTTAATTTCTTTTTATGGCATCTGCTAATATTCACCCAGTGTCCAACAAATCGGAGAATGAGTGATTTCGAACCGCCGGTTGATAGAAAACGATCATTTTCTGTGAGTGCGCCGAAGCTACGAGTCCATTGGCCGCTCCGGAGGGACAGCCTTCCCTTAACCAGCTTGAAAGAGGCTTGGCTAAAAAGAAAACGCAGCCTTTCGCCTACATCAACTTTAGCGCTATTCCCAGAAGAAGAGTAAGATTAATTTATTTTTCTAAATCCTACGTAGGTACCTACATAACATAACATATCGAGCTAAAGTTTTCAGGGAGTCAACTTCAGAAATAAAAAAGAGTGATGTGTGTCTGGATGGACCGTGATGTACGCTATGTAGTGACTGGATGGTGAAAACGGGAGATCGTACCTTATATGTTGTCCTCTAGGAGAGGCCTAAGGCCTTTCTCACATTTAACGCCCATTGCAGCGCTAAAATAACGCATTAGTAACGTAGTGGTCTGTCAGATCCACACTAGAAACTTCAATCCCCATACTAAAACCGCTCAACCGTTGTTGCGGCAGATGCGTTATGGATTATTTTAGCGCTGCGTTGTGCATTATTATGTGTGAGAAAAGCCTAAGTCAGAGTGGGCTGTAACAGTCGGATAAGATGTGATGAGAAGTGATCTCTTTTCGTGTAACCGACTGGTCTTATGATCCGATCATCATTTTTGATATTGGAAATAGCAAATACATACACTGGCACCTATAATGAAGGTGATGTAACTATCAATTTAGCATTGAAAATTATCTTGTTAAAAAAATAATTAAAAGATAACGCCACATTGTTAGTAAAGTAGGTAGGTATCTGCATCAGAAAATTCAAAAATAATTATAACAAACCGTATCATCACAGAAAGGTCAAAGTATATCCAGGTTATTTTTTAATCACTGTTACTTTATATTTTATTGATGTAGGTCTACTGCGTACTCGTATTATGGTTGCCACCAGATATTATCATGTTTAGATTATTTCCGACCTCATGAGAGTAGGTACTCTCGGAAAATATTAGGATAAAATATACTGTAATGTTAGATATAAATATTGAATGAACATAACTTAACTTACATTTAGGTAACTGGCTACTTAGTTGACGATACCCATGGTGTCCCAAATAGCTCGTGCATTAAGGTTGGCTGATAAGATGACCTGCGCATTGGGGCCACGTTTCCTGCACTATGAACGATTGAAGTTGTAGAGTAGAGCCGGTCGGAAACCCACCTTTTATCGGCCTCGGAAATGGCGATTGATAGAAAAAATACTTATTCAATTCCAATATACACTTTCAGTTTCTTTTTTGTAAATATGACAGGAAACCCCAATGAAACGTAGATTTCAACATGAAAATCAATAGCTAGTTATAAATTCTTGCGTTTTTGGAGACTGTCTCTTAGTAAAAGTCGTTCACAATGATGAGAGGAGTTACCCTTTCAGGGCCCTAAGTCTGGTAAATAAAAATCGTTTCAGTTGGATGTCGATTCGATCTCAGTTGGAAGTATAAAAAATCACAGTGGGAATGGAATGACAGTTGAGTTTAAAATCTCTTTATCTTTTACCTTACCTACTTAGTAGGTATCTATCTACATAAATGGGTATCGTTTTTACGAACCTTACCTTCATAGTAGGTAGAGGTAGGTACACTCGAACACACCTATCGATTAGATTACATGCTCTATTGGCAAGGGTCCATATCCCCTTATATCAAACTGGATACTATATATGTTTTTGTAGTTATGACTTCCATTATAAAAAACTATAAGTTGTCATCACTACTATTCAAATTCGTTATCATAAAACTGAGAAGGATTTTAAGTAGGCTGTACAGCGCACACGCTGAAAACCATTTTCCCGTTGGAAGAAGACTTTCCCGGCATGTTCCTATTATAGGTGCATACAAACCTTACTTCTCGTAATCCCTTTATTTTAGAAACTGTCATTATCTGCCTGCCTTTAGCCTAATTTAATTCGGATATGCAATGTCCTTTTCTTTCATTCATTCTATCAGCCGTCAAATCTTTACATTGCATCCGGTGGGTCTGTTAAACTCAGATAGGAAGAGTATCTAAATACCGACGTCAAAATATGAAAAAAAAATAGTAATATATATATATATATATATATATATATATATATATATATATATATATATATATATATAGTAAAGATAGAGTAAGCAGTTCAGTTTATTTAGAAGATGATAGTGATAGATAATCTTTTCGATAACCACACAATAGTGGGTAATAGTCAAATCAAAACCACGACAAAAAAGTTTCCTATAATGCTTTCCCACCTGCAGTAATTATTGCCACGAAAGAACTCTACATTCGCGCAATAAAATAAAACTAATACGACCACAAATAGTCTGCTATTCATTGCGTGGGTCTAGTGACGTCATTTTAGCACTTGACAAAAATGTCGCGTAAAGAGTGACGTAATCACCACACCTACTCCGCTTTCGTGCCAAAAACTTGGAAGTAAGTTTGTAGTCCAATGATTTTCCTCGTATTTTACCTACGTCATTTGCTGTGTTATTCCGCTTTAGAATAGCATCACCCCATTCCGGTGACATGGGTGAGTTATATTTTCAGGAGGAAGTTTTGGCGGAAAACGTAACACCTTGTTAGAAAAAAATTAAAACCCCTTTATTTAAATGTGTAATCATATCCGTCAAGATGTGGTTAGGTAAAGCATTCATATAAATACAAACAGTTATATTTTAGGGTACCACAAGAAAGGCTAATAGGCAAAATATCTAGCTGCCAAAATTACTTATATGCAAAGTTTTATCGGTTATAGGAATTATCGTTTTCTTATACATACGCAGAGTATCTAAGGAAAAATACTATGTAAAATAAAATGTCCTTTCATTGAAGGTAACATCATGTGAGCAATTCCGAATAACTAGCTCACTCCAACATACAGGAAAATTCGCAGAATTTTTATCGTCAAGCAGAATAGCCTCGAATTTGATCGGTGAATGTCATGGCGGACAATTCTATTGGGAAAATCCAACATTAAGTCCTAAAGGCGAATCTCACAGGACTCTGATCTGAGGTGCGTTGGGCCGGTTTTAAACTTTGGGCGTGACATGATACACACACACACACACAAACAATTCACGCCTTTATCCCTTTAGGGGTAGGCAGAGTGTTAACAATCGCAAAATAAGGGAAGAAATGGGATGATGCTATTCCAATCCAGCATCACACGGCATGATAAACCACATAGTCTCCGTACACAGAGAGCACGTGACAGATCCTGACCTCCGGACTGAGGTACATAGCGCTCCGCTGAGTAGGTATGACAAGGTCCTATCTTTGTATTCCTGTTGTCTTCAGTATTTGTATCCCAGTTAAAAGTATTTTGGCAGGGTTGATCAAGGTGTGACAAGGTGGGACAGGTGGAGCAGGTGGGTTAAGTTGTGGAAGAGGGCGGGGCAATGCCTTACTATATGCTACACCTTGCCCGCCCAACCCTGGTAAACCTTGCCTCACTTTTATCGGCGACTACGGGAACTAATCAAAATTGCTTGATGATGATGATGAAGTCCTTTTATTCCACATCGGGGACATAGGGCTCGAAGAAAAGATTTCCTCTCTGGATACCGGACACTCCTCTCTGGATACAGGAGCGGTGTCCGATGCCAGTGTGAGTTCCGCCTGATACTGAAATGATTCATTCTGAAAGTAACTCTCCATCTCGTCAGTCAATGTCAGCGTAAATTATCTTTAAATCATGTAAACATAAACACTTGCAAGTGATAAATAAAGCTTTTCCATCGTTTTAAACATACACGGATGATATCACCTCTTATTCCTAAATATCCTGAATGCCAATCTTCGGCGGTTTCCTCACTTGACGTCCGTTGATAAACATTTTCAACGCATGCTTCTGTCAGATGCAAGGACATATTCGCCATACTCAAAACCGACGATGCCATAGGAGCTAACGCAAAAATTGGCGTTGGCATCTGCTGGTCAACTATCATGGAGTAGGTTCCTATTTCTTTTGCCGCAATGGACGTCAGGGTCGTCAGGTGTGGAATTCGTCTTCTTGATCAAACCAGGGAACGCTCTTGTAAACACACCACGACACTGCCTTTCCAGGAACTCTTTAATCTTTGATGTAGAGCATGAGGAAGGAACGTGAAAAATATCCTGCTTTTTAACATAATGTTTACGTTTCTGAGATTGATACCGTTTCTAAACAATCCGGTTTTTGCATCTGTGATCAAATATGAATGTGAAAGTGAGAAACTGCCCTTGAAGGAGACCAAAAACTCATCAGGATTTCGCTACTTACAAAAATATGATCTAATAACTGTAAACCTGAGCTTTGGTTGTGTGTGTCAGACAGAATCATTTGTAAAGTTATCAATTTGTTAAGTTTTGCGCATATACAGGGTGACTGGTAAATTGATGCATTCCTTTCAAGGGATGAACCAGCTCATGAAACTAAACAACTTTCCCCATGGAACATAGGTATAAAATGAAAAAAAAAAAATTGGCCCAAAACTACACTACACAAATACAAAATTACCGACCGACTAAGTCAATTTTTATGGGAGGACCAAAATTTTTTTCATATTTCGACCTATGTTCCATGGGGAAAGTTGTTCAGTTTCATGAGCTGGTTCATCCCTTGAAAGGAATGCATCAATTTTCCAGTCACCCTGTATAAAAATGTGGATTTGCAAAAAAAATATGAATGTTATTTGTCGTACAGAAACAGAAAAATTACGTCAATTTGCCTGCATTCCACATAATTAAATAATGTAATATAAAATGAAGTCGCTTACTTCGTTTCTGTTTATCTTTCTATTCAATGGACACCGCAAACTCCTTGTAAATAAAACGTATCGGATCTTTTGTTTGAGAGTGATTCTAGAGTGGGAAGGTTTATATGTATAGTACAAATATATGCCGGGAAACCCCTTTTCCGCGGTAAAACTACATATTAGCAGCAGGGGCAGCTGTAGGTATGTACAATATATATTATAATTATTCGTCTGTCAAAGATGTATGAGGCCAATGATGATTATAAAATATATTAACGTCACTACAAGTAGTTTTATTTACTTAGCTGCCGCTAGTTTCAATTTGAGTAACAATTTTCCGCTCGCTGGTGCGGGCTGTGTTTATCAGTGCAAGAAAAATACCTCCATAATTACCTACATAAGTAATACTCTTTGCTACATGCATAACTTACCTATTATGCTTACGACACAACAACGTTTGTTTCGAACTGTACATTATCTTTACTTACTATTTTTCTAATAGTATGTAATCACTATTTTTTGTGTTTATTATAAAATAAGTGTAAGGAGGCCTTTGCATAGCAGTTATAAGCTAATAATGGTATCGGTACCTAAGTATGCTTTGTGGCGATAACGAAAGGTTCTTGCGGTCATTCACGGCCTGTGCCTCGTTTTTCGAAACTACAGGGTACAATTCTACAGGTGAATTACGATGTACATTGCGTAGCGAGTCAAAAATCCTGGTTTGTTATGTCCTACTCCTACCGGCTACGCAAGGTACATTGAACTTCACCTGTAGAATTGTAGCCTGTAGTTTCGTTGCATAGGCCACTGCCCACACCGCAAGGGATAAAAGTCAAACCTTTTCCGTGTGTATATATAATGCATTTAAAGAATTGTTATTTATTTTCGTACCTACTTTAGTTGTATGTAGATTTTATTAACTATGCCACTGTCATTAAGGTCGTTTAATTTTTAATTTCATTTAATTTAATAGTCTTAAAAATCTCGTTCAGCCTGTACTTGTGTTTTAGTAGAGATAGATATTCAGATACCCTGCAATGCAACAATGCAGGTGGGTTTTGCTTTTTGGCTTCATTTGCATAAAAGCTGTTTGCTTCCTGGTTGCCTAGGCGATTCGGCCCTTCTTTTGCGATAGGTATGTAAGTAGGTACTTACACCGCAGTTTTAGTTCTTATCTAAGTAAGTACTAACAGTAGGTACTAATTACTTTTCATTCATCATCTTCATCATTGGCATCACACGTCTGAGATCGATTAGACGATTTAATCAGTGCCTGTGTCTGACGCAAGACTTTCATTTTCATTACCTACGTATAGATTTCTTCTAAGCCGCTTCAGTTTATAAGAGATTGACGCTAGCTTAATAAGTTCACTTATAGAAAAGGTGTGTGTCTCCCAAATAAACACAGTACCTATCTAACAAAATGTTTTCGCCAGATAGGTATCTATCTACACGTCTCTTCAGATTAATGAATAATGTATCCTTTGATTAATGACTGGTCTCCTTGAATTTATTGTTATTTGTTAGGTATATGTATGTACATTTTATTACTACACTTTGCCGTGTGATACCGGTTTAGAATAGCATCACCCCATTTCTTTCCCGTGGGTGTCGTAAGAGGCAATTGAGGGACACGAGGATTTTAAGTGTAAGTATTGCAATTTTACTTACGTTATCGCTTCTTGGCGGAAATATCACAAAAGTGAGATAGTCCGATTTCAAGTACCGGACTTAACTCAAAATACCTACCTACAAGAAGAAAATAATAAGAAGTAATAAGTAATTATTCCTTCATATTATCATATTAAGGGAATTGCCATTTTGCTTGCCTAAATTCTTGTCCTTGTTTTTCCGTCGTAATTTCTGAGATACAGTCTTGACATCCAAAGTTCAAACTCTTGAGTCGTCGACCGGATTAAGGGTTCAGAGTTCAGGGTTTATGGGTACCTAGTACTAAAATTAATATAGATCATTCACCCTAAATGTGTCTGTCTTCTAAAATACAGTCTGAGGAATTATTTTGCGAATATCTCAAGTCTAGACTCAGTGTCTACAAACGATGATATTGTTAACTCTACTGTTGGTAATATACTAAAACATTGCCTTGAGTAGGTAGTTACTACTCGCTAATATTTAGGAAATTCTCTCTTTTCGAATAGAATATCAATAAAATTAAATATGGAATCCATGTATAAGTAAACGTTATGCTGGATAGAGTCACAAGGAATAATAATTGACCATTTGTCGACATGTTTTTATTTGATACCTAACTGGATGGTTTTCACGAGTTTTTGATCACAGAAAACGGGCGGACATTTTTGATATCTCGACATCTAGAAGAAGACCGGTCAAATAGTAGGCACTGCCTACTAGACAGATACCTAACAAACACTCTACCAAATAAAGTCAAGAAGGTAGGTTACCTACCTACCTTCTTTCGTTTCAAAGTTTCGGGCAAGTTAAGGTGGAATTAATTGCAACTAGTAGATACCTATAGGTTGAGTTGCTAAGATAAACATAGTAGAGCAGTAGAGGGTGTTATTTACCAATACCTACTTTTTGTACCTACTTTGTACAACAAACAATGGGCTTATATCTCATACTACGCCTCTCCTTGTACATCGTGTAAATAGTTTCTAGTTAATTGTGGTGCAAAGTTTAGACGTTTTGGTTCTATCCCTGATCAATAATTGAAATGTTCGCTTTCGACGCCGTGCACGAAAATCCATAACGACTTGTCTGACCACACGTTTTTGGATTTTCGTGTACGGAACTGAAATTGAACATTTCAGAAAGTGAGCTCCTGTGTAACGGTAGCGATCCGAGCTTTGTTTGTTTCCCTACCGGTATAACATCGACCGAAATGTGTTCCGGCTTTCGGCGTAATTCACGCGATCGGTTGCTGCATTTTATCCAAGTTAGATTATATGCATTCATTAGAATCGAAGCTTGAACCAGGGAGTCCCTTACATTTTCTTATGCAAGACATTATATAAATATAAAAGGTAGGTATCAATTTACTTACCTAGTTACTTATGTTTACATTATAACAAGAAGCGCTTACAAAATTTCCATTCAAAGTAGTCGCACTGTTCGCGGGCGTGCGCGGGGCAGGCAATGCAAACCGGTCGGTCAGCCGTTCGCCGCTCCGTTCCGTCCGTCAGTCAGTATCGCAACAGCTGTGACCGTTTTCGAACGAGTGGCGAGTGCACGGGAAAATTACCGAACGGAACGTGAAAGAAACGTCATCTTACGATAAAATATTTTGGCGGAATTCGTTTTTGGATCGAAAAAACCCAAAACAGAGGAAAAACAACTTGTTCTAGGGTTTTATGTGGCTGTGAAACGTTGCTTGAACATTTATTTGAGTTCCGTTACTTATTTTAGACAGTGCACAAATGCATGCGTGAGTTAGTTCGGAGACCTTATCAAATTGTTAATTTGTGCAGCTCGTGCAGCCTACTTGATCGTTCTTTCGCAATTTTTCTGTCGAATATTAATTTCTTATATGAAAATGCTGAACTCGCTTTCCTTCGTAACATGAGTGTGTGAACCAGTGCAGTGCCAAGTGAGAAGTTTGTAAGCCTTCAAGTTTTGCGAATGAAACTAAGATTATGACCTCATAAATGAAGGAGTCATACACTGACGACATTATGCTGTGCTTTGTCCAAGGGTTCAGTGATGGCGAACGCAGTTACAAGCCCAGAGAGCTCACAGACGGGGAGGGACCCTCGGTTCCTTCTAGATTATCAAAGAAACGTCAACAGAAAAAGTTGTCTCTTCAAGTGGACAGTAATGAACAAGAGGTAGAATTAAGAAGACCAATAACAGCAGATGTGATTGAAGAATCTGTAGAGTTTAGAAGTAGGGGGACAGACTCTATAGTAGGCAAGTCACTTAGATTGTCCTCCGGAGACAAGTTATTGCATCGTCTGCCTGAAGTGAAGAGAAGTTTGAGCGACAGATTCTCTGTAGTCACCGACCCCAGTGGGAAGAAACCTTCCAAAGGGCTTTTGACCATCAGGAAAACTTGGTATGTTTACATTCCTATCTTTTATTTAAGTACATAGATTAGAAGAACCTAGTAAATTAGCCCTTTGACAGGTCATTTGCTTGGCTGCTTGGTTAGAGTTTACCGTTCAGGGCGCAATGGGCAGCACTTAGATAAATTTCAATGAATTTTTAAAAATGTTTTCTCTACATTTTATAGAGCCCCGAAGCGTATAACTCCAACTCCCCTTTACGACCCCGAAAAGTATACTCTGTGACTCTAGCCACTGTTTCCCTAAGTGCACTCCAACCCTCTTGAATCTGAACAGGATATGGCAGGCCAAAATACAAATTGCAAACTTGGTCAAATCCAAGGAGGTACAAAAAAATGGAGATGCAGCAATAGCCAACAACAGTGTAAGAAGGCACTACTGGTTTATGTGAGATAAATATGAGTCCACTGCAGTATGGCCTGACAGTCAGACCATCGCATCTGTAGTGGCAAACAGAATGAGATAAAGCTATAACTGATAACAAAAAAAATATCCATCTTATCTCTGCATCAAGAACTACTCGAGCACACTGACAGGGAAGCCCACTATGACAGGTTGTCTGCAATATGATGCAGCACATGCTCCGGTTCCAAATTCAGCTTCATGACTAGCCTGACTAGTTGTTTTGTCCTTGTCTTAAAAGGGTCAGCCACAACAGTGACTGTTGGGCTAACCAAACCAAATCTAACCCTTTGATCAAAAAGATAGACCTAGAAAATAATGCACTATTTAGTAACACAAGATATGCTTTGATCAGTTGTAATAAAAATCTAACTAAAACTAAACTTAGTAATTTAAATAATGAATTAAACTTTTTATGCTCTGTGTAGCTTCAAGTTGCAATTGAATATTTCCTTCCTAAAATTATACTAATAATAATACAATAACATGGAAGTAAATACGACTGCCAGCCTTCACTAGTTGGAATAGCACTACCAGAAGAAGATATTTTAGGATCCTATACCTAAAAGCTCAAAATTGGAAGCCATTATTGAGATGTCTGTTTGTTATGTCCATACCACCACCAAGCTGTCATATGGTGTGACTTGAGTTGTAGTGACGGATTTCTATTTCATTATTAAAATTAATAATTCTATGAGAAGACAGAAATTTTTGCCAAGAATTGAGAATAGAATTGCCACTTTACGCTACTGCTAATATTTAATTTAATTGAGCAAAATTTTTGTTTTAATTTACATGTACATTTCACGTAAGCCTTATAAACAGTTTTATTCTTTAATAATAATATCTATTTTCCTACATCCATCCTTGCTTTATATAAACTAAGTAGGTATGTACGTAGAATAGATATGCACAATACAAACATCATGTTTGTGAGTGATATAATGATATATAATAGATATCTTTTCAGGTGTTCATAAGTGTTTAATCATAATGAACACCTGTGCAGATACCTTATCATATTACTGATAGCGACATTATACGATAATATTCTGATAGGTACCAAACTGATAAACCTGTTATTTTTAATAAGTGAAAACTTGGGTATAGATTCTCTATGGTTGCACAGATTTTATGGAACTATGGGACACTACTCGACCAAACCTCAACGTGGTGGCGAGCTGGACAGTAAAAAAAAATGTTGAGTAATGATCGAAATAAAAAAAAAGTGATACAAATTTTACGAGAAGCAACAACTATATTAACCTATAGTCTGGCTGGCTCCTTCGAAGTTTGCTTCTCGGCCATTATATGCCTTTCACCACACATTTTCTTTTTGTGTGGTTTCTGCATGACAACATCTAATCTCAAAATCTGACAGTTTCAAAAAATTCACGTGTTCTGTCGCAACTGCATGATAGATTCTCTCCATACGCCGTCGACCTACATACGCGCAACGAAAATAACCGGTACCGTGTTGGAAGGCCAGCGTAGATTGACTCATGTGTGGTACTGTGGTAGATAAAGGAGAGTCGTGCTGCGGAACTGGGGCCATTACATTTTTTAAAATCTCTTGTGTGGTACAGTGGCAGATAAGGAGAGAAGTGGTGTTATGTTTTTCTGCAGATAATGTAGGATCACAATACAATCCTTAATTTTTGCAGTGTTATGTTTAAAATTCAAATTAAAACTTGATAATTGAGTTTAAAAAATACTAAATTTCCCTGAAACGACCGCTTTTAGTAGGTACTTTTTAATAAAAGTAACTTTACTGCAAATGTTTTATCAAGTTTGTAGAATTTAGCACAAAGATGAGACTAAAGTTGTTAGCAAAGGATTTATTCTGATGATGATAATGATAATCTTTGATTACTTACATTTTTTCAGTGAAGTGACGCTAGTTTCATTCACGGCAATACTCGCCTTAAGTAGGTACTACTGCGGTGCGGAGATCTCACTTGTTATGAACAATGAGATCTGGAGCTCAATTTCAGGAACGTTCGTTTTCGTTTCATGCGATAATATGCCACTTATTATGCTGCTTGTATCTCACGTTCTACTTTACTTATCGATTCCCACATACTTTCAAAAATTCACACATATTTTTGACTAAAAAATCTAGTAAAATAAATTTAAAAACGTGTGGTTAGACCAGTCGTTTTGGACTTCCGTGCACGGAACCGAAAACGAACATTTCCGAAGTTGAGCTCCAGGGCCCTGCGTGCAGACAGATCCGACTTGGAATGTAGGTACCTACTATCAGCAATGCTACTGTAGGTAAATACCTACTGCTGCAAGTAGTATTCAAAGCCTTTGTCTGTATCAATCATCTTTTTTTAGCTTAGAAAGCGCAGTGCGTAAGACGCAGGAGGCCCATGCCCAACAGTGGGATGTTGAAGTTTTCTATGAATTCAAAATATACCCAGCGAATGTGTCTTATGTAGTATTTATTAAAATAGTTTCGGTTTCGGTATGATGTCTAGGTTAGCTACGCAGAACAGTCCAGTTCCTTTTTATATTACTACTTGTCCTGTATCTGTTGTTGTGTACAATAAATGGCGAAATGGAAATAAATAAATAAATATTTTAATTTATATTACAAGTTAGCTGTGCATATCTAAAGTAATAAGGTACCTATACTTATCGTGGGTAGAGATTGCATTACATCTATACATACGCTCTTATCCAGGGTAGGTAGAGCGTCAAAAATACGGTCGCTATAGCCACTCTCACAAATTTGATATTTTGGCCGATTCCGACAAATCCTGTTTCAGTAACAGTCTGTCAGCCTGTCGCCTAAAATTGTAATATGTTCACGTAAAACTCTTAACTCCCTAAGTCGCCTCCAACGACACCCTCGGGAAAAATGGGGCGATGCTATTCTAAACCGGTATGAGACAGCAATACGCATAACGCTCATGAATTTGTGATGTTATAGGTGTAAGTTTGTAGTGCGTAATCGCTTACTATTTCTTTAACAAATATACGAGTATGCAACAAATTGTTTCAGTCAGCAGCGGTTCTAGTTTGCATATAACATACCTACGTAAAGTCTATTAGTAAGCATAATTTATGGTGCAAAATTTATATAATTCATTACGCATAGTAGACGTTATACGAATGGAATTGACTCTTAACTCTAATGTTTTCAAATACAATAAAAGAGTGAATATAGCCGGCGCGTGGCATCTGCATTAGGTATGTTATGAAAATCGCCACTTTATTGCCATATTGTCATTTATAGAGGCGTTAACAATAAGCCAATCTATAAAATTCTACAACAGTCCACTACTGCTAAACATGACCCTCGACCTCACCATGTTTGGCAGGCAAATTGGCAAGCGCAGGGTGTTTAATTCAAAGAGAAATTTAATGCCCGTTCCCTGGATAAATATCCTTTAGTCGCTTACTAGTAAAGTAAACGTGCTTACTGGAAAAATACTTTCAATTTGGAACAGTTCCTCACGTGTTTATAACACGATTATGGTAACAACGTTACTTATTCGTATTAGCGACCTTTATTGTACTAACAAGATTGAAGTATTACTTGTTTCGGGACTATTAATCTTAACCTGCGTCAGCAAAAAATTGCTATTTTATCGCCAAATGGCAGAAAGTCAAACAATCATACAATGGTGAACCACTATTACACATGAAAAGAGCAGAAGTAAATAAAACAATATCACATGATTATTCTAGGTAGAGTACCTACCGAAGATAAAGTTAAGTAGGTAGCTACCTACTTACCTAGTCTAGTGTGCCGTCATCAAAGAATAAAAATGGCATTAAATATGACAGGACATGAAACATTTTCCTTTTTACCCCACTGCCTGAGGGAGGGTTATGTTTTCGAAGAATATGCATGTATGTGAACAACAAGTGTTCTTCAGGAGCTACAGCCCAAACGGCCTAGCGGATGCTTAATTAATAAATGTCTCGTTCGTAAGATTAGTCTCGGCAGCGCTAGTGAAACTAGGTATATTTTTCTAAAATTCAAGGTGGATTTGAAACACAAAATTAACTATTTTTATCGTCGTAGTTGGGGTTTTACTTACTTACTCCTGTGCTCAGGGACCCAAAGTGGGTCTTGGCCTCCGACTCGAGTTTCCGCCACTTGTCCCGATAAAAGTCGGGGTTTTGCTTTTTAATAATTATGCGTGCCATAAGAGCTATTTTTTTCTTGTCGTCGGATGTTGTAAATTCCCATGTTTTATGGATGCTGAACTCAATTGATGGCTTGGGTCAGGGGCGAATGGAAGACATCTTATTCAGACGCATGAATGCCTGTACACGTGCAACCATACCTCTTTATTGTTGCAAAAATATCTTCTTTCCAGTATACTGGGTGTAAAGGACAGCGTCCTGAATACTGATAGGGTGCAAGCAGATTATGAAACTGAACAACTTTCCCCTAGGAACATATATCAGGAAATAAAATGTCACCGTCAAATAGTAAATGCAGTCAGCTGATCGCGATTTTATGTGGGAGGTCGAAATTTTTTTGTCGTTTCCTAACATATACAGGTTGACTCGCTCGGCTGCTACATTTCGTTTGGGAGGTCCAAAAATTTATTTCATATTTTGACCTATGTTTCTTGGGAAAAGTTGCTCAGTTTCATGGACTGGTTCACCTCTTCAAATATTTGCAGCTAATATTTTTACACCCTGTATTCCTAGGGGAAAGTTGTTCAGTTTCATGGTCTGCTTGCACCCTACCCGTATTCGGGACGCTGTCCCTAACACCCTGTACATTTGCAAACAGCTTGAAGATAAATAATAACTAGTATCGATACTACATTCCACATCTTTCTTACCAGTGTTATTGGCAACTTATCACAAATTTTATGAAAAAGCGACTTTTACAAGTGATTTTTACGCCGCCGAAATCCTACGTTTTTCATGGTAAAATTTTCTTGCTCCCAGAATTCGTCCGATTACATATTATCTTCTTTTTCCATTTTAAAGACAGTGAGCGCTATATGATAAACCCATGGTTTATACTATTAAAACAATGGGTGATGTCATGCCTCTGACCGACGGCCGGAAGATTGAGGTGGGCATCGTACATCAGTTGATATGTAAATATGAAATACATATTGATGATGAAATTGACTTCCGTTGCGAACTATTATGCTATGAAGAGACTCGATAGTTCGGACAGTGCTGTAAGTAGATCATTTGTAGAACCTAATTAGGTAGGTACGTATGTGTATTTTAAATTTTCTCGTATATTACTTAGAAGGGCTTGACTTGTCATTGTTAGGCGTTATGTGTATGAAGTGGTTTTCATATAATGTGATGATTTTTTTATGCGATTTGGTATACATATTTGCATTTAACATGAAATAAAGAAAATGAAACTATTTTGTATTGTATCCAATCATGCAATTTACGAATAAGTATGTAATATACATTGACAAATTCTGAGATCATTCCATCCATAATTATTGTGAAACTCTATTTATTCGTCACAAAGCGCTTAAATTTCTTAGTAACATAGAGTATTAGGCAGTTATCTTCCACTTAGTGATTCATCAGTCGGCCAGTGCCTCTGTAACGACAATTGTAACGTCTTTAACCGACTCTATCGTCAACATCAAAGCCATCAACAAATTTGGCTACGTGACTATTTTCCGAGAGTTCCATTCCAGCCAAGGACAACGCACTAACACCCTACTGAATTAAACATGATTTTGTCGCGACGCGTGTCCTACGAGATGGAGACTCTCCTAAATTGGACGGGTTGTTAGTTTTTTGTGTACTTCCAGTTATAGTTAAAGAGGACGATGTTGGGTTGGGCTTGGGATATTGCCAACTCTGAACGTTTTACGTCGACGACATTATCGTCACGTTGTTTAATTGACGCGTTGTTTAAACTTGAAACGCAACAGTTATCTATTGATGTCTGATCAGCTATTTAATTAGCAGATAAATGTTCTGTCGAAATTTCTTTAATCTTGACGCATTAGCAGCTTTTATCAAGGTTGAAAATGAGAATCTGTTTTTCGTTAGATTGTGTCTAACCTCCTTTGATCGGTAACTAGGCATCAATTATGTTGTTTTGCGTCTTAGATGTGTGAAATTAATGGTTTCGTAACTGTTGAGCCTAGACGAATACCACAAGTTGTGTAAAGCCTAAAATTGTGAACTTACGCAACAAAACGGTTTACAAAAAGTTGTGAATCGTATTGAGGAATATTGCCGCTGCTGATTCTTTAAGTCCACTAAATACAAACATTATTTATAACCTGAGATTATTGAGGGTTTCTACAATCAATATACTTACCCCTTTTCCTTACAAACAGACGTACATACATACATACACAAACTAATTAAGAAACAAAGTGATAACACTAGGCTGTCAAGGCACAATACTATAATTTAGTTTCAGAGTACCTATCCTAAAGAAACTTAAAATAACACAATAGTTAATAAAAAAGAGCACTATAACTAGATCTGAGCATTATAATATGTTTCCAGCCGATTTTTAAAAGTAAACTATCAGTCTGTCAGCCAAGGATCAGTCGAAATATGTAAACCCTAATAAAATAGCCCGGCCAAGGTCTTATTATTTTATTTTTCATAATTTGACTCTTTGATTCTTGGGGTAAGTTGTTCAATCATTAATTTGACACAAAATATTTATCGTGTTATTAATTCACTTGGCAGTATTATCCATTATATTATTTGCTCTGGACATCTAGATAGACAGTATACTATTATTTAGTCTGTAGTCTTGGCATGTCTTGGCAGTGCCATACTTGGCAAATCCAAGCCAGTTGTCCATGCAGCTTTATATTTTGGATATAGATGTGTTTGTTACAATGATCTTGTTTGTTACTTTCAGTTTCTTTACAATACCTCATAAAATTGAAAAATAAGACAAGACAATGGGGACAGGTTACCTAATAGTTACACAATGGTCATCTCATTTTTTCCTAAGATTAATTTGCTATTGTTCGCAGCTTTTCTTATTACTCTAGCTAATTTCTTACAATTATTACAATACTTATTATTTTCAATTCTGTGTTATTAGGAAAAACCTAAAAAAAATACATAGGTAGGTATTTTTTAACGTCTCCATTCCTGTGGTATAGGCGGTACTTCTTTGTAATACCTGAAAACATATGTACCATATTTACTTTGAAAAATGCTGTTATGTCCGCCGACTGATATGGATTATGCATATCTCAATATGCATCTCAGTTAGAAAAATCTGATTTTTAAAGTTTTAAAGACACTTATTATCTGAAACGGCCTTCAATATTTGTCAGACGTGGCGATAGCGGCCTTATTTTTACGCCTACCCCGCACGGGATAAGAGCATATAATATATTATTTATGTGATTCTTCTTCTTATGTCGTGTCGACGGCAAGCAATTTATTTTTAGATATCGTTCGCCCAGTATTTCGCCACCCAATAATGTTGCCATTTCGGGATCCTTTCTGAAGATTTTACCTGACAAATCCTCCACTGGATGAGAAAGCCCTGTCCTTCAAGGGTACTAGCAACTCAGTACCAGCGCCACCTTGCGGGAACTTGATGAAGTACTTGACGCTTCCTGGTATCAGGTCACCTATAATTGGTACCATGAAAAATTGTATCCGGTGGCAATAGCTCTCGAGGGCTAAGTTTCTCTTTGGGTCGCTGAGTCAGCGGAGTTAGTAAGTTAGTATTGCTCCCGTTTTTTTTTTGTTATTTTGGAAAATGAAACCTAGGTTAGATCGATGTAGGTATATCCCCGAAATCCCCCTCTTACGAAATTATGTGTAAATCGTTATAGCCGCTTCAAGATCTTACAAATAAAATTCTGACCCGTTTGTTTTATCAAAAAATCATATTTTATGAAAATTATAACCGATTTCTCATTAGAGAACCACTGGTTAGCCTAGAAATTTCAAAAAAATACATGTTTTTGGATCCCAAGTGATTACTGCTGGGGCATTCAGACCATGAATCTGAACAACTTTCTTCTTTGAATTCAGTAAACGTTCACCTGCTCGCTCATGTACCTACGCTGAAGGATCTGAAAGAGTCGAACGACAGGACCAGCGCCGTAGCAACACATTGGTCCAAGTTACTGTGATCCTGTTACCATTGACTTGACAAAGAAGGAGTAAACGTTCCCATACTAAAGACAGTCAGCTTATCGCGATTTTGTATGGGCGGTCCGAATTTTATGTCGTTTCCATGACGTTCCTACGCACAAATTGTTCTGTTCATGCATCAGTAGGTATTCGGACGGAGGCCCGTCCCTCAAAACCTGTATCACTACATAGTATAAAGCTAAGTCGCTTCACGCGTCTGTTCCTATGACTGTATCATGTATGTATGTATGCTTAGATCTTTAAAACTGGTTTTTGATGCAGGATTTTGTTATAGATAGAGTGATTGAAGATTGCCGGGAAAACAACTTATTCCCACGGGAAAATGAGTCGGGCGAGCCGCTAGTTATATACTTACCGGCTTGGTTGTATCTGTACTTGCGCAGTATTGATTGCTGGACGTCGTTGGGGTGGCCCTTATTTGAAAGTACTAAAATTGCACACTTCTGAAACTGATAAAATATGTAAATAAGTCATTTATCTACCCCACTTTACGCGACTTGTTTTTTGTTCATTTACTGTAAAATAAATTACGGCGATATTTATAATTGTTTCAAAGCAATTCTAGGTGTAACAAAGCAGTGGTTTTAATTTTTGTTTAATATCGCTGTGATTTATTTCGCTCGTCAGTCCACCTATCCCAAGCGTGGGTAGTATGGCGTTACCCCCTACTAAGTCTGAAGTTAGCAAGTAAGTAGTACTATTTCGAAGTAGTACAAAAGTTTCATTACTATTTTCAATCCTTACTTACTATTACTATGAGATGAGTGTCAATAATTTTACTAGTTTTCCTTTTCAAAAACTTTCCAAATTTTTATCCTACTTACCTCTTCAGGGCCGTAAATGTCTTCGTGCAAATAATCCTTATCATATTTATTTGTCTGAGGCGATGTATAGGTGTTCCATCCCAGTACTTTCTGTAAAGGCGTTGGTTCGCTTGATGTTGATGTGCGAGGCAGTACCAAATGGTATCCGTTCGGAATTGTTCTCTAGAAAATCAAACCTCTTATTCATTCATTTAATCAATTACAAGAGGATAACCCATATTACGAAATATGCAGGCTACAGATCATAGAACATCACAAAACATCTTATCCATAAATATTATTTAGATTGGAAAAAAGTTCCTATTATAAATACATTTTACAATTGTTATCTACCTAACAAACTATAAATTATCACAAAATGATAAACACTCTTTTTTTTACTTCTGATAGTACCGCTTCTCTGCGAAGAAATTCAGACATGAAGCTGTTTGCCGAAAAAATCTTAAAAATTGATTGGAACACGACTCTCAACATGTTTACCAATTATTTTTGACCTTCATTGATTTGAAATATTGAAATCAAAAGTACGCACTTACGCCATTGACCCAAAAGAACTTCAGAGAGAACGCGTAAACCCAACTAAGCCACTTACTTCCAGGCATAGTGACCGACCAATACAAATTCTAGTGACCGTTTGAAGCAGCAGCGCCCGTCTCCCTGTCCCCAAACATAGTTTGTAAATATTCGATCTGATTACTACTGTTTTGAGAAGTTCCTGATCAAACATTAATCATGTAATCATAACAGTATCGTTACCGCCACTTGAACCTTACTATTTGGTCGAATTGCAGTGCAAAACACCCACCATCAACCAACCCATTTGTTTCTTGTCATTAGAGAGAGGCGACTAAGGGACTCGAGAGTTTTCTAAAGTACAATTTTGTGACAGGCTGACATCCTGCGACTATAGTGAGTGATACAAGATTTTTCTAAAACGGCCTGCAGATATTTGTCAGATGTGGCGATAGTTAGCGACCGTATTTATATGGTTATTTACGCTTTGGCTAGCCTACCCCGCAAGAGATAAAGGCGTGATGTGTGTGTGAATTTGAGTGGACGAGTCGACGCTACCTTACTTTACTACACTGCACGTGAGTACTAATAATGTTTACATCTGGGTTCTAATTTTTCAAATGATACATTGACTCAACGTACGTACGTTGTCCTATCTTAAGATTTTACATTTTTTCGTCACATTTTTTGCTTAAACACAAATAGTTCGTTGTTTTCTTGATTTTCACTTCCGCATCGTCTACGTCTACTCTACGGTCACTTTCGGCGAAAATTATCATAAGTTATTCAGTGACTCAACCTCTATTGGTACTTCTTAGGCGTCAAGAATTTTGCATAAATACCACAAAAATTTATACGTCTGTTGTATAAAGAACGGTATATCTGAGATGAGATGTGGCTTCAATTTCTAGTTGAGAGTACGAATAACACATACCTAATAAGAAGTATGGATACAAGCAGTAGTGCTTGGTAGTACCTTAGTACAATAGTACCCTGTATAAACAATACAGGGTGTAAGATTCATGTCTCCGAATTCAGATCATGAAACTGAACAACTTTCGGTAATCATTTAGGAATCGTTCCGTGCACTCCCGTAAATGCATAATAATCAGATCGTGACTTTGTATTGGAGGTCGATTTTTTTGGCGTTTCCTGACATTATGTTCCTTCCTAGGGCAAAATTGTTCAGTTTAATGGTCTGCATGCATCCTATCCATATCCGAAAACTAGTTTCTTACAACCCGCATATTGTGTGGCTATATTGTGTAGCTGTGCGTACTTACCTACTGACACCGACTCGCACACGTGCGATCGCGACGTCGTCTCACATGGGAAAATTGCCATATGCTGAACTATAATAATCTGTCCAAGTCTAACACTACTTGCAATTTATGCTGTTATTAAGTTCTTCGTTATTTACTTACTGGCACTTCCTTATCCTGTTTTCTGATTTATATTGACAATAAATTAAATTACCCTTTATTTTCTTTTCAAATTACCTGTTTGGCTGTACGCAGGATTATTAAGAATTTGTAGTTATGTTAATTACTCATATCACATGCTTTTAAGTTCATACCTGCCAGCTGTACCAAATACTGTTGTGGATTTTCATCAGTTTCTTATATTTCTCTCGGACCAACCGAAAGTATCTCCAGACTTTCGCTATTTTCAGTTCTTTCTCTGAATTGGATGAGTTTCTAAATCACTTTTCTTTTTTCCTTTTAGTATCGTATAACAGTTACTTGATATTAGTATTACTTTTGCCCGGCACGAGGCAGACAGACTGTCGCCAAGTGATTTACGAGGGTTAATTTCAGCTTGAATTAAGTATCTTTTCGTTTCACCTTGTTATAAATAAACCTGGTTTACTTTTGCCTTTCTGTGTTTTATCAAGTTCTCAATTATGAAGTTATTTAAATATTTACCCAAGAGAACTTTTCTTCCTACATAAACGAGTTGAGATGTGTCCCTTGACGAAAGCAAAAGCATTTTTATAAGTAGTGAAGTAATTGATTGTAAAAATCATGGTAGTGAAGACCTACCTATCAGGGGTTCTTCTTCTTCAAATTTAAGAGTCAAAGTCTTGTCGGTAGAGTAACTTCCAATCTTCCCTCTTCTCTGCTAATGCCTTGACCTCCCGGTACGACAGGACATTGACTATTTCCTTTATCTAGGTAAAGTCAGTGAGTCTAGGTTTACATCTGTCTCTCTTTTCCTGAGCTTTCCATTCAATGATATTTGTTATCAAGTGGCCCTTCGTCATTTTGGCTCTTCGGTTTTCTTATATGGTCTTCAAAAGACAACGTTCCTCCGCAATTTAGCTCCTTTATAGAGCAATACGAACCTAACTTTACTATTTTATTAAAATTTAAATAATAAAATGTAAATGTAATGTTTATGTATTTGTATACAACTAATAAATAAATATCTAACAGTTCATCGTAAACACGAACCGGTTAAGTAACTCGGTCATCACAGTTTTGTTTTTATCGAGTTCTGATCGCGAATATTGTGTGTACAAAATTTATCTTCATCAAAATTATATTCAACATCAAACTGGTCTCTGTTGCTGTATATTATTTTTGCAAGTGTGATTTTCCGCCATAATAGTTTCGAACTGCGCATGCGATCATAGTGTTGTATAATAAAAAAATACAAAGGGATATAAAATACTTCAATCGCAAGCGTTGTGCTAGTTGGAGTTGGAAATTGTGTTTTAAATTGTGGTTATTTTTCTCTGTGATTTTAATGTACATCAGCAACTAAATAGTAGATTTTGGCATGCTGTAGTACCAAATAGAGATTGGTATAAAATGCCTAATACATTATCTCTGAAAGGAATAAAGAAAAAACGTACAAGATTGTCTTCTCAAAGTGCTAATCGCCGTAAAAGTTCTTCGCGGTATAGAAGGTCATCATCATCATCGTCATTGCAACAACTAAGAAGGAGGTACTTACTCGTATCATTATTTCACGATTTCCTCACATATTCGATTCGATACAATTCACAAAGACGCTACTAGTTTGACAGTTCTATCAAATCTAACTTTCATTTGTTTTCCGTACGGGAAAGGCAATGGCTATACTGCCAAGGAGTTTCTATTCAGCCACTAGTCTTTCGCCGACACGGCCATTCTGACAGTACCACACGTCCTCGTGTGGGGCGTTATTTATCTGAAACAAATTTGTCCGAGGTGAGATTGTTTAGACAGGTTAATCTCGCTACCACAAAACAAACAGTATTACTAAAACTCCAGGGTTTCATACGTCTAAATATTACTTAATAATGATACTCGTGCAGGGTATTTCAAAATCTCCCCTTAAATAATTGCCATAATGACCGTATTTTTCCGGCCGCTGTCGCTCTGCCTACCCCTCAAGGTATAAGCTCGTGATCAGCGTTTGTGTATTGTGTGATAAAAGAAATGTTGGCTTGCTGATGTTATTGATTTCTGCATATATGTTCGTTCCCACAGAAACATTGACAGAGACTGTAATTATTATACACGTACTTGACCTTCGTGTGTATCGATGATCGAATAAATTGTTGCAAGTTTCATGACGTCTACCATTAAACTTGCATTGATTTTCGTATGAATATTTTTTTTCTTTAAACTGAATTTTCTAATTTTATTTTATTAGGTTCTTATTTATAAATCGCACTAAACTCTGATATCGATCTCACAAACGATTTTGACAAATCTTAATAAACAAGTACTAACAGCATCTCAAAGTCACTCTCAAGATCGATCTCAGAGTTGAGTGCGGTTTATAAGTACGGGCCTTAGAGTATTTGCAATTTCTAAAGAGGTGGTTTCTAAGGAGGTTTTCTCAAACAAGAGGTGACAGTTTGTTTCCTTGTGAACGAAAGACAACTTACTTCTTTCGTCTATCTTACTTCCAAAACTACCTTAAAACTTAGGTATAGATAAGAATTCTTATAAGGTAGCTGGTATGTATACTATATTTGATGATATCTATCTATAAAAACGGGTAATTCTAAAGAAAACGACGGCGGTAGTATACTTCAAGATAGTATTTTAAAGATGGTGTTTTCCACAAGGAGATTAATTAAGGCATTTTCATTGCTCATCTTTGTTTATCTTATCGTTTTTAGCATAAAAAAATACCTACATCGATCATAGTATAAAATATTTTATGTAACACGTTTTGTCTACTCTCTGTCTATCTCTCTTTTCGTTTGGGACACCGAGACAGGGTGCAAAAAAAATGCTGCCAATATTTAATAGGGTGAATCAGTCCATGAAACTGAAAACTTTCCCTAAAGAACATAGGTCGAAATATGAAAAAAAATTTAGACCTCCCATACAACCAAGTCAAGTCAATTTGTACGGGAGGTCCAGAACATGTTTCTTGGGGAAAGTAGTTCAGTTACTTGGACTGATTCACCCCTTATAATATTTGCACCTAATATTTTTACACCTTATATAACAGAACGTGTTCTATCTCTAGCATCCTAGTTGTTTGATAACATCTCCATTCTCTCCTCTAGTCATTTTTCTTGAGCCTGGCCTTGCAGCCTTGACCGCCCCGCGGCAATTATCTCAAGCGCCTTTGCGTCATAGAGTGTGTAGACGTTTTATTTCAATGCTTTTGTTCCGACTGTCTGCTAATTCTACTTATTCATATACTGTCTACTATAGTCTGTAAAATATAGGTGATCCCTGTGACGTTTGTGACCTTGGAGAAAATGCTATGACATAAGGTCTATTTTCCTTTGTTTACTAGAAAAATGTTCCTAGGTCACAAACGTCACAGGGATCATCCTATATTTTACAGACTATAATTCTATAAAAAAAAAAGAATACATCGAGTTCCCTTCGTAAATTTAGCTAGAAGGGAAGGTTTTTCAGTCTCATGGACTGTATGCACCCTAGCAGTATTCGGAAGGCTGTCCCTTACGCCCTGTATTTCGAATGGAAGAATATATTCACACTTCTTACGAATACACACAAAGTCATATTATCATTGTTTGCTGTGCTGTGAAGTGATTTGTCCATGTGGTTGACATATCTAACATGGGCAGCCTCTGATAAGAAAACAAAACGAGACAAAATTGACATATTCTGATAAGAAGACAAAGAAGACAAAAATAACCGTAAAGCACGCTGAGCCTTACTCGGATCAACCTACTTAGTATTAGCACTAAATCAAACTCTACAATTCTTTAAAATATTTAAGGTGTAAAAATATAAGCTGCAAATATTTAATAATAGCCCATGAAACTGGACAAATTTCCCCTAGGATCATAGGTCAAAATATGAAAAAAAAATTAGCCCTCCCATACAGAGTTGACTAGCTCGGCTGCTACATTTTGTTTGGGAGATCCAAATTTTTTTATCATATTTCGACATATGTTCCTTACGGAAAGTTGTTCAGTTTCATGGGCTGGTTTACCCCTTAAAATATTTGCAGCTTATTTTTTTACACCCTGTATACTTGAAATTCAATAACACTGGATCGCTTTGAAATGACAAGGACTCAAATCCCGAGTGATTGCTTTAATATGGCCTTGTTTTTCCGGAGTGGAAGTTTCATTATTTTACTTCGGTATTTTCTTTCTTTTAAGTCAGTAGAAAATATAACTTGTTTAGGGAAAGGCTTATTTATTATTATAGTAATGGTACCACAACTTTAAATGATAAATCTATTTGATGGGGTGCAAGGGTTCACCTATCGTCGCTTCGAGACGGGCATCAAGAGATTCAAATTTGGCTAAAGTCACACGAGGCGTCGGTTATTTAGTAGCAGAGCAGTGGTAACTCACGTGTACCGGGTTAAATACCCGGCCCGGCTGACGCTATATTTTTTAACTTCTTATTTTATACCTATCTCCCTAGTCTAAGCATATTCTCCTTGTTGCAGGTCAACTGGGAACTTTGCTGCCAGCAGCGGCGGCGGTGGAGGGTGCGCGGCGCCCCGCTCCGCGCCCTCCACCCCGCTGCAGCTTGACGCCCATCCTCGCTCCAAGCACGACAAGTGAGTGTGTACTTTTAATAATATACCCCTAAGGCTAGAGGTAGGAAACAAAGAAGTACAGCGGCGCTGCGGCGGGCCAGCGCAGCGCCCGTGCATCCTCACACAATGCGTCTATATCTTTAAGTGCTAGCACGATCTACCCGCTCGGTTTGAGGAACGCTCTCGTACTATCTACTGCTACGAAGTACTTCGGAGGCCTGGCCTGAGAAATCTCTCTAGTTTAGGTCACGCATTTGTCTCCGTTATAGAGTAGGTCAAAGAATACTGAATGAATGAATGAATACAGTAAGACGTCCAATTTTGATTCACCCCAAGCAACACACCAAGGTGCTATTACTTACCAAGATTAATTACGTTAACTTTTTAAACACCAATGACCACAAATAGATATTTGGTTTTCGGTATCTAATCGTCTTCCTTCAAATCAGAAGTAACAAGTTATACATTGTGTCTAAGGAAATGTGTACAGACTAAAGTCCTTTTTAAAATAACTAGGTACGTGAATTAACTCGGAATCCTAGTGGCGTGCTTATGAATAAAGTGCTTGTTCGTGAATAGGCCGTGAACCTGTCAATATCAAGGGCTCGGTCTTTCGGTCTTGTAATATCGTTTAACCAATGCTTTAATAAATCAAAAGGGTTTACTTTCAAAAGCGAGGGTATTTTGCATCGACCTTTAGGCTTAGAAACGTTAAAAAACAAAAGCTTTTACATTAATTTCACACTCTCGATCAGAGAGGATCCTGAAATGGCAACATTATTGTTAACTTCGCGCTTATATTATGTCATATAATTTGACTAAAAGACAAACAATAATTGCAGGATCTTTTCCTTATCTGATCTAGTTAATAAATAACTATGTACACTATATAACTCTCTATTTTGCCGTAGCATCCGATTCGGCATAAACTTTTGGTTATCAGAGTTTGTCGTAATGACGCCCATAAAATTACCAGCAAAGTGTGCCAGCCAGATCAAAGTGAGCAGGGTATTGTAAAAGCAAAGAATGCTACCTAACCATAGTTGTAATAGTTACTATTCAGAGACAGAAACATGGAAAACCGTATGACTCATTGTTTACTATACAAAAAGTGTTGATTCACCACCCACAACCACATTTGATTGTATTTGTTATGTACATGTCACCAGACACTTTTTTGTATGAATCCAGGAATAACTTTATTTGGTAGATAATACGGTATCCTAGGTATAATAGTATTTAGGGAATAGCGTTACTCTGCGGTGGTTCAGTGAATAGTGATCCAAAGAAGATCTTAGGTTCCAACTCCGGAAATCGTCAGCTGTTTCGGTCTTCATCTGTCATTTGCTAGGCTGGGCTTCGAACGGACCCCATTTGGACTTCATCTTCGTCCGAAGCTTCAAGATTTTGTTGAGGTTCAGCCATTCTGTCCGTATGTTCCGGATGTTTACCCTTTGGTTTTCCCGCATTATGCCTCTCATCCTTTCTAGATATCATCAGTATTTGGGCAAAGTTCTTATGAAAGTTATTATGATTAGTCTCGTGACCGCAAAACCAGTACCAGTAACCACAACTTAAAACTGACTAATATACCTACTAGTGGCAAGGACCACAAGTAATTTACGGTGACCTAAAAGTAATTAAGTAGACATATTTTAAATTCAAATCAGACTAAATTGTTGCAAAACTAGTAAAGTACTTAATCAACAGTCATAACAGTCCACAGCTGGACATAGGCCTCCCCCATTGAGGGGTAATATGCCACATTCAACACGCATAGCATGAAGATCGGGTAGCGCAGTGCAAGCTATAATATATTCTTAGGAAACTAAGCTCCTTGGATGCATTTCTTAGTCGTTGTTCACGGTAGGAAATAGTAGAAATGGGGTGATGCTATTCTAAGCTGTACGTAAGCAAGGCCGCCAATGTAATATACTTAGGTATTAGCTATTATTACTCTAATTAGCCTATTGTGTTTCACTTGCCCATTATTTCACTAAAAGATTTACCTACATTGTTTTACATAACTCAACATTCATATCCTTGTTTAAAAAACATAAAAATTAGATAACATCTATTATTTCCATTTCATGAATCATTAATACATCTACCTACATAAACGGTTTATCTATTCATAGCATCGTTCATTACGTTTTTTCATAATTTCCTTTCATAATTTAGATTGCCCTATATTATCAAAATACAGGCTACAAATCTACAGGTATAATTTCTATGTACATTACGTGCCTCGTTTAATAAGGGTCATAACCGCTATCCAGCTACGCAATGTACATCGAATTTTGCCTGTAAACTTGTAACCTGTAGTTTGGTAACATTGGACACAGGTCTGATAGAGATCTCAGCAAATGGTTAATCAATATTGGTTTTTGATGTATAAATAAAGTACATACCTACATAGAGCTACACTTAGATCCGTATTTATAAATCGCACTCAACTCGGAGATCGATCTGAAAGAGCGATTTTGACAAATGTAAATCAATCTAACAGCATCTCAAAGTCGCACTCAGGATGGATCTCAGAATTGAGTGCGGTTTATTAATATGGGCTTTAGTAATTAAAGAATCGCAAATAACTTATGGAATATTTCTCTTAGCATTGTTTTGTTCTGGCTCTTTTTTGTCAAGAACGAGCAAGATTTACAATGATTGATATAAGTATTGTATAACTATGAATATATAGGTGTTATAAATAAGAATATTGATCGGGCCTTGTAACGAGTCAAGTAGATTTTATTGGTTTTTACTAGTTCAACCAGATGACCTTTAGCTTTAACATTATTGCCCGTGTGATGCCGGTTTAGAATAGCATTACCATACTTCTACTTGTAGGTGTCGTAAAAGGCGACTAAGGGATGAATCCAGGGAATGGGCAGCAGCGTTCCCTGTGAATATCACGGTATACTGCGCTCGTCAATCCGCCTACCAAACGTAGTGAGGATGGCAATATACCTCCATGTCCAGCAGTGGACTTTTGTGGCTATTGGAGTGGTCTAGCATTATACTGGCTAAGTACATTACATCATATCATCCTATCTACAGCGCGGTTCTTATGGCATCACCCCAATTCTTCCCGCGGGTGTTGTAAGAGGCAACTAAGGGACTAGAAGGTTTCATGTGTATTACCACGTATGACAACTTTAGGCGACAGGCTGACATCTTCTGGGATAGTCATTTTGACAGTTCTTATGGGATACTCATTCTGTGTCAAAAAATTATGTTGGTAAAGGCTTAAAAGTCATGACAGTCCACAGCTGGACATCGGGGCTTATTGCCCTACTCACTATGCTTGCCAGGCGGACTGGCAAGCGTAGTGGAAGATGCTGCATTTATAGGGAACGCTATTGCCCATTCCTTGGATTAATTATTTAACCCTTTATTCATTTTAAGACACCCACGGGTAGAACTGGTGTCATACTAAGCCGGCACCACACGGCATGGTAAAGGTAAAAGGGTTTACAAGTAAATCGACGCATACAGGGACACTGTCAAAGTTGTGTACACTTACCTTATCGTCAGCGATTATCACACAACGATTAGACTCAGCGACCCTTAGTATCAACTATCAGTTGTGTTTATGTCCCGAACTAGGCAAAACGTGTTTGCTTGCGCATTCAATTATACCTACAACACTCGCGTTTATGCCCAACTTTATTCCAATAAATACACTTCTGTTTATGTGGCTATACATTTTGTAAAGTTTTGAATGTGCTTAAACGTTCGAAAAAAGTTTAAATGAAACTCTTAAATGCCTCGAAGGAAGTGAATCATGGGAGCCTGGAAAATGTGAGTGAAAACGGTTGTTCTGAAAATGTGTCGATATCATCCGAATCAGCGGCTCTATTGCCTTCTGTTTCGAAAGGTACGGGAGAGCAGACTCCATGGAAGATTCTTAAGGCCCCTTTCAAGATTATCGACAGGTACATTGTGGAAAGTTCTGTAGATTTTGTTCTCGGCGGTATAAAACAGCTGATAAATTGTATATAACACTCTTTAATGTGTGTCTACATGTAACTCACAGAGTAGAAATGTCATTTATTTCGCTCGCTACCGCACATGACATTTCTGTGCTGTGCCTGATCAAACCCGATTATTCTAATACCATCGTCCACCCACATAATGATAGAGCCGAGATAATTGTAATATACCTATAGCGTAATGTTGCATGTACAGTCTCTCCGCGTCACTCATGATCAGTCTAAAATTTGACGTTGCAATTTTTTTGAGACTTTTGCTTGTTGTTTTGTTATTCATTATTACTTTTCTAAGTGCAGTAACATTTACTGAACGTGCATCAGAATTATCACCGGCTTGTTGGTAACGATCACAAGAAAATCGAGACAGTACAAAATGAATTTGTCATGAGTTACGATCACCGCCTGTACCTGTGGACTAGAGTAACAAAAAATGGTAATTTTAATTTTTGTTTAGTACAACAAGTTTGCGGAAAGAATACAAAATGAATCTTCGCTATAAATAGTTGCTACCTACGTTATTTTAACTGTCTTTTCATCATTAGGTTACTGTTGGCATAAGATATAAACTGGTTCCAAGATTATTCCATCTCTCCATTTTCTTGAAAAACTTAAAAGAATTAAGACGTACATTTCATTTCAATCAAGAATCATAAAAGTAAAGAAAAAACCTAGGTCTGTATACAACTGTTTTCGACTTGTAATCCGGAAAATTATGAGACGAGGAAAATATATAAGTAATTTGATAATTTCATCAGTCCATCCACAGGTGTCGATTGACGTAGATTTGTGTTATCTTATCATGTATTATCAATTTTAGTCATCCTTAGTTTAGTATCCTGGCGGATACTCCACCTACAAGGGCAGTGCTCATAGATGATGATAGTTTTAAAAATATTTTTCTACTTAAATGTTGACTCAGTTTTTTAGAATATCAGTAAACAAAATAATCTTTCAGGAAATATCCTGTATTGGGTTTGATGCACTGACCAGTTTTTAGATACCAGAACCGTTAAAATGTTACTTCTTTCGAAAAGTGACATTATAATAAAATTCACAGCCATTTTTCGGTAAAGATCAACTAGGGAGATGGACGGACGATCTGGTCAAGTCCGCGGGGAAATGATAGATGCAGGCCGCTTCTAATCGCACAAAGTGGAAATAAGGAAATCTTTAGGGGAGGGCTATGTTCAGCAATGGACGTGTTATGGCTGAAATGATGATGATGATGATTAAACAGAGGAGGAGGTAAACCACAATTTTTTTTCAGCCTTTACACATTCGATAACTATGACATCAGGGATCATTGAGGTGTTTGTTGACTTGGTGACCCACACAGGAATACATTTACAATGTCATACGATACGACACAATATGCAACATAATGATACTAGATTACAGAAAAAGCACTGCTATAGCAATTAAACAATATATAAAACTTTACGCACGATAAAGCAGGAATGAAATCAATCAGTCAGACCTCAATGCGTAGTAGGTATAAACAATATAATCTTGGTTTATTTAATATTATTGAGGTTATCATGCGAGTGTTGACGTCAAAACCACAGTCAGTTATTCATAGGGGTGTCGCCTAAAATGTTGGAGGCGGGGCTGAAACATTATTTTTTACCGTATGTGGTATCTTATCTATCGTCGTTGGTTTGCTTCTAGAGAATTTTGCTGACTGACACCTAGTAGTAGTAAGAAGCTAGGATCAACTTATTTTTGAATGCATTATTTGTATTGTTTGAATAATACACACGTAACGGAGTTTAGTGTGAACATCATGTGTTTTTCATTAAACATTTTCTGTCATGTAACTAGTAGCAAATTGCATATTAAAAATATGTCTAACTAACATTGATTGTGATTGTCGTTCTTGTTTATTTCAAATACTTGTGAATAGAATATAAAAATATACGTAAATATACGTATTAGCTTATTTCAAAAGGCTATTTACCTAATAACGAGAAATAGACAATCTCCGAAAAACAAGTTTCAAAAGTAACAAGTAGGTAACTACTCATCAGTCTGTTTGTGCATTTTTTTCTGAGTTGGGACGAAGCACAACTTAAGTAGTTGTAATAGCAATAGGTATAAGATTCTATAGTAGAAAGTTAGAGCGCAGAAAGTGCCCTAAGGTCTTCTTTATTTGTACTGCAATTGCTGCAATTTGGTTTTTATTAGTAGAGTAAATTGCAGTAAGAACCTACCTATCCAGGTATCTAAGCTTAACTGTTGCTTTCAAAACCACAACTTTCTACTTACCTTTTCTACTACCTATTACTTTGTTTTCTCGTTCCCTGAATGTCCTGGTGATCGAATTTAATATTCTGATAGCCACTATTTACTTTGTACAAAGTAAACTCATTTATGTATGACTAAATACTTACATACCTTAGTAGCAAAGCTTTTATAGTGGTGACGGTCCAAATAAATAGAACACCCTTACCTTAAACTTAACAGCCGCAAAAGTTCACTGCTGGGCATGGGCCTCACCCTATTGGGGTGTGTTGCCATACTCACCACGCTTGGCAGGTGGATTGGAGAGCGCGATGCAAGATGCTCACTCCACAGTGAACGCTACTGGGTGCTGCCTGTTCCCTGAATACTGATCCCTTCGTCGTTTTTCGACACCAGAGATTTGTCAAAAATATGTCGATAACTACTTATAACTAGTGGGTGCGTAGGTATAGTATTTTATGAATAAACATAACTTCATGAATGAAAACTAGAAAGTCTTACGAAGCTACCTTACTATTGCTATTTGAGTGCAATATTTTACTAGCAATTCTCTAATTAAATGCTAGTCCACGATAAGTTTATACATACTAGTATTTCAAGAACGCACACGATAGACGCTTTGTGAAACCAATTTAAAAACCCACTGATTGTTTGGATTAGGATTCATAAAGTAAATTAGGGTGCCACGTATTTACTCGTGTGACTATAAACGGAATGTAGATAAGTGCCAAAACTAAACACTAAAACACATAATATGTCATATTACGACATCAACAAAGACGTTCCGCATAAGTTGTCATATCTCATACCCCTGAAATGTAGTAAAATATATTAGGTAAAGGGTTGAGTTTGTACACAAAAATATACATACATACATATATCACGCCTTCATCCCTTGCGGGGTAGGCAGAGCGTTAACGGCCGTAAAAATACAGCCACTATCGCCACGTCTGACATTTTTGAGGATTGTTTTCCAACGTTGTTTCAGAAAACATGTGTATCATTATAGTGACAGGTTGTCAGCCTGTCGCCTAAAAATTGTAATACACCAATACTCTCGAGTCCCTTAGTCGCCTCTTACGACACCCGCGGGAAGGATATGGGGTGATGCTATTCTAAGCATCACACGGCACAAAAATATACTGTGTGATTTGACGTTTTTTATCAAACTACTAAAATAAAAATCAAACTTTTTTTATTAACACGTAGGTATAATGTCTAAAAAGTATTTTTTATGTTTGAAACTAGCTGGTTTCCGCGACTTCCTTCTCAAACCGTTACTGTTTTAGATGTAAAGATATTGTTGTTCGTGCCGTTTCTTCAAATTTGATCTAGGATAACAAGCACATACTTGGGGAATAGCCTTCGGGTTGCAGAGGTCAGATGGCAGTCGTTCTGTGTAAAAACTTGGTTCCATGTCAAATCCCCTAGGTTAGGTAGCCGACCCCGACAGAGAAGCGGGATAATGCAAGGAGAATGATGAAATGATGACTTGGGGAAACTTGATCTTCGAACAATGAACAGATTAGACTAGATTACCGGTTGAAGTCCATCTCGTGAACACAGTCGAGTGTTCAAACAATTTCTCCTGCATAGGAAGTTTCCATAATAATTGTTGTGTATCGTGAGAGTCACGTGTGTTCATTGCGCCCATTGCCTCAATCATGCTGTTGCTTTGCCATTGATTCGAGTAGCGTTAGCAAAAAAAATAAACATTTATTATCAATCTCTTTCATATGCCATGTGCTTAATAGCATCACCCCAATTGTACCCATGGGTGTTGCCAAAACTAAGGGATAATCATCAAAGGAATGGGCAGCAGCGTTCCCTGCGAATGCAATTTCTTGCCCTGCGCTCGCCAATCCACCTGATAGGAGCGCTGAGTATGGCAATAAGTAACCCCATCGGTATTTACCTACACAACTATCTCCTAAATAATTAGATATCAACTTTTAAAAGATAAAAAATCAACTGCTCTCCACACATGCAAAGTTCAAACGCATTGATAAAGAAACAAAGGCGCTAGACATATTGTCTGACGTCATAATTATCATATATCCGCACCGCAATAAGATAATATGGTATTTATTAACATAGTAGATTATAATCCAGCTACTAAGTTTAATTAATAAGCCTAAACGGCCAAGCTGTGCATTTTGACTGAGCTACAGCTTGACTGTACCTCTGTAACAATCTTTCGAATATTATACCTTAGTAAGTCAATGATTTGTTATATTTACGTGTCATATAAATTCTTATCCCGCTGCATAATTGATTGGTATACAAAGGGGGAACGCCGCCAGCATGTTGGGAACCATGTCTTTTGGAGGGAGGTAGACGCAATGGGGGTTTAATTTGCTAATTTTTAGTTTAGTTATTCTTAGTTTTGTTTGTGTGAATACTAATTTTTTTGTAATATTACCAACTTTTTGGGATGCCACAAACGATAGCATCACACACATTATTTGACACCTTTGCAACACTAGCTGGAGCAAATCAGCTTGACATATATTCCTCGCCAGATAAGAAAGAAGATGTTATGATAAGATTACACTTACTACATACACAGATTATAAAAAATATATGACCTAGTAGCAACAACAAAACACTTCTTGCAATGAAAATAATTACACTATGAAGTCATTCTCTTAGATAGATCTTAGTTTATAAACAACTCATCTCGTGTTTGACATCTAAGTATGAAAATAGTTTTTCTATTTACCCACATTCCCATTGTTTCACTGACCATACTCGGAGTGTTTATAAACGATTACTCTTTACTTGTATCGGAGGCCATGCTATTGTCAGTGTCGGGCGGACCGCGAGCGTAGTGTACCGTTCACTATTCACTGGCCACGGGCGTTCACCGTCGCGGACGAGCCGGCTTTACCACCGAACATTGACGGTCACCGTCGATTATAAAACAAATATCTAACAGTTTAATATTTACAAACAATTTCCTACCGTCTGCTTCTGAAATAAGGTCTGAGTTTTTGCTCTGCTCAACGCCTATTGTCCTCATTGATGTCATTTACAGTTCAGCATCGATTCTTAATGCTGCAAGGCTGTTGTCTCAAGTGTTTTGATGTTTGCTGATAGTGTTGTGCCTGGAAAAAAATCGTGTAAAATTATAAGTTGACAGCGAAGGTCGCTATCTTATCGCGCCACGATAAATTTGCTGCGGTGCGGGGCTGATAGATTTACTATCGATACGTTTTAAACTGCTGTTACAGTATTCTGCCATTAGGCCCCATGCGTTGCTGTTTGTTATAAGGGCGTCATTACAACAAACTCAAGATAACCAGCAATTTATGCCGAATAAGTGCAATAGCTGTTTCGTACTACATCAGGTGTCTAATGTTTATCCACATGCACCAGCGCCATGCTTGTATTAGCATAACAGAACCGGCGGCGGCCACGTTGTATCTGTTTTTAGGGTTTCGTAGTCTACTGCAAGCCCTAATCGTTTCCTCAAATCTGTCAGTCTATATTTCCTTCTTGTCTGTCAGTAATAACATTGTTAGTTTAACACTGACATGAACTTAATGGTATTGACGCAAACGCAAATATCAACAAAATAAATTAATGGTGCTTTTGATACCCCCTTTCGGCCATTTATGTGTTAAGACAGTAAAAATACATATGTCTATCACACTATACTATATGTATTAGGGTAGGGTATCGTTGAAGGTCTTTTTAAACTATGGAAAGGTTTATTTAAATGATTTTGTCACGATTTTGCTTATAAAAGCGCTTTTTTGAGCAAAAATTTTGAAAACTGTACGAAAACTGTCCAGGATAAAATGTCATTTATATGTATAGCTTTTCCATTCATGTTCAAGGACTGCAAAACCCTATATTTGGACATGTCCGACACACTCTTGGTCGGTTTTTTACTGTTATTCTACAATTTCTCACCGCAGTTTTTATACCGTCCGCGATTCCGACGAATGTGTTTGTGGCTATAATCTCGTTTACGCATACTAATACAATGTGTCTACTTTTTGTGGAAACTCTGCCTGTTCTCGTGTTTTTATTTGCAAGTAGTAGCGAATAATCCGTCATAAGCAGTGCTTGTTTATTATGTCGGTCTCACGTGTACGCTATACGTCAAATCGGTTTGATTTACTGTCACTGTAGTAGATTGTTTACTTTAGTGTTATCGGTACGACCCCTGCCTGATAAAATCTCATCTTTACGTCTAATGTCATATCGCTCATTCATATAATCATAACCTGTGATCATAACATAATAATAGGCAGTTGTTTCTGCTCTGTTAAGCGGTGTGTGTGTGTGTGGGGGTGTACAGCGTTGTTTCTTTGACGGTTCTTTTTTATAATAATTTTAATCCCCCTGTGTCTGTTACTGTATATTTCATACTAAGCTAGGTAGGTAGGTATTTTGTAAAATATTAGTCAATATGTTTCGTTCCTAACCTCAACCCACCACTATATTTCTTATTTATCTTTCAAGGTATGAATATAGCAGCCCTGAATATAGTAATGTCTTTAAATTGGCATATTATTTCAGTGTAACTAATAAAAACCGGTATAAAATGACGTGCAAATCATAATCTTAGTTCGTGACTGAGAATGCGTGAAAATTTGTGATATAAATAGTGTAAATGATACAGCGATGATAGTCGCAAATAAAATGTTAAATATATTTGGTGGTAAATGTTCTAATTGAACAATGGACAACGCTTCTTTTGAATACTCTGACGCCGAAGATTGTTCTAGCGAAGATTGTGAAAAAAATGGGTAAGTTTCCGAACTATAGTAAAACTCGATAAAGAAACATCTTGCTCAAAGTATTTTGATAGAAAGGAAACAATAATGTTGTTAACAATAATGTAGCACTATCATTTATGTAAGTACCTATTGAAATCATAATTTATTTTCTTCTAGGTACCTAAGTGTAGGTAACTAAATAGGTATATAATTATTATAAGAGTCGGTAATTTCAAAACCAATAGGTATGGTAGACTTGATTTTGTTGATTTTGTATATTACTTAATAACTGCTGGAGGGTCCTGTTGAATATGAGAGGCACAGAATCGTAAAGAGTGGCACATTAAAGAAGAGGCCTACGTCCAGGGCCCCATGTCTGCTATTTGTTGTCATTGTAACGGCGTGATATATTTATGTATGTAACGCTATCGAAACTCAAATGTCATTCTATTGCCATTTAGAGATACTACACCTTAAACTGAAGACTAAACAACTAAAACCTTCCAACTGAGATCTAATCGACATCCAACTGAAACGATTCTCATTAAGCAGACTTAGGGCCCAGCCCTGGGCTATTTATTATAAGCTAAAGAGAACGATAGATCAAAATAATTCTACGAAATGCTGCAAAAATAACACGGTTAAATGTCGCAAATTTCAATCTACTAGGTATCTAGAACATAGTTGCGGTTAGTCTGGTTCACCTTGAGCGGGTTTTTAAATGCTGCAGCCTAACACCACTACCTAATTAATCATAATGACTCAATAAAGTACGTTACACACAGTGACGATACTATAAAATGTTATCCTAAGATAAAATATCGCTACCTATACAGCGTGTATAAACAACAACAACAAGAACAATCACTAACGGCGAAGATATGTATTTTCGTCTTTAAGTATCGAAAGATATCGAGCTATATGGGATGGCACACTATTTGAAAACAATATTTTAACTATAATAGTAGTATTGTTGGACGATGGCACATCTCTGTCGTGAGACTGTTTTGACTATAGTATGCGGAGGCTCTTAGACATTGAGCGATGTTTCATAAGATACAAAATATACCCTAACATTCTCTAAGACAATCTATACAAAGTAACCCTGGCAAACATACTTATTATCGTATCCTAGCCGTCAGTGATACCTTAAGATGCTATGATATTTTATATTCAGCCGTCTTAAGATAATTATTACAGTATCTTCACCGTGTGAGACACCCTCACGTCTTGGCCGGCCACCCGGCCTACATTATGTTGACCCGGGGCAAGTTTATTTATATAAGGATATCTGTCTGTACATGCTATTATAAGGTGTAAAAGTATTAGTTGCAAATATTTTAAGGCTTGAATCAGTCCGTGAAACTGAACAACTTTACCCAAGGAACATAGGTCGAAATATGAACAAAAGTTTTTGGCCCCCCATATTATATATATAGACTCGTTCGGCCGGTACATTTTGTATGGGAGACACAATTTTTTTTTTTCGTTCGTCGACCTGTGTTCCTTGGGGAAAGTTGTTCAGTTGCATGGACTGATTCACCCCTTAAAATATTTGCAGCTAATATTTTTACTCCCTATAGATATAAATAATTATTTCATTTTTGATTTGATTTATTTTGCTATACTGATAAGAATATCATAAGGCGTGAAAATGTGTTGTACCTGTGCTTACAGGGTAAAAAGTCAGAATGTGACGTAATATCTTAATATGGGAAAGTTTTGCTATCTAAACTTCGAGTAATACCAATACTAACTAAAGCTAAGCTAGCTACTCGCTCTAATACAAGTTTATTATGAGAAGTATGTCTTTAAAAGTAACTAACAACGACAGACCTAAAAGCCTGTGCAGTGTAACAATAAAAACATTATTACAGTTAGTTGGTTAAGGTTGCTTGCTATCTAGATGTGATGACATCTGAATATTTTTTCTCCCCGTTAAATCAATAACAGTTGGCCCTATTTTGAAGGAATTGAATTTCAATAACTTGCGTAGTTTCTACGTCAGAGGATCTTGGAGTATTGTACAGACCAGCCGATAGTACCGAACATGCCGCGGAAATCTTATTGGCGAATTATTTAAATTGCAAGAGTAAACAAAGTTTGAGTGTTGCGATGATAGTACAAATTAGGAAACTTATAGTTGCTGCCTGGAACGTCGAATTGTCCTAGCAACAGTAATTAATTCTCTCTACTTTACTAAGACTATCTTAGAATCTAAGACGTGCGGCAAAAAAACACTATTTGTTGGGTAAGCCAGCTTCTGAAAACTCGGCCCAAAGTCTCCGTTAACTGCACCAGATACTAAATTACTTGTGCTAGTTTTACTGCGTTACTTACCGAATCGCATTCGTTCTCACGAACGAATTTATCATCAGGACCCCAATTTTTTCGTCATTGAAACTCAACTATCATTTCATTGCCATTGTGATTTTCTATACTTCAAACTGTTAGCAGACTATGACACTACTAAAATCATCCAACTAATCGACATCCAACTGAAACGATTTTTATTTAGTAGACTTAGGGCCCTGGTCTTTATTATTTGGCAATTCTACTCGGTGTTGTCAGTCAGGTCTCTACGAAACAAACACTATCGTATCATATGTATTTATGTATCGGGAGCTTCCAGGCGCCATGTCCCGTTTGGTGTGAGATGTGTCTCGCAATACGTGACCAAGTTATGTTTGCTGTTGATAAAGGATTACTTACAGATATCAGCATTTTATTCAATGTTTGTTGGAAATGTCGTAGAAAAGTCACTGAAGTCGCTGACTGTATTGTCTTTTACTTGGGTAACTAATTTAGGTATAATCATTGTGGTACGTAAAACTTAAATAATTGACAAAGTGGCAAGAAAATACAAAATACTTACTTCTATATACAACTTTTTATGGAATCACGCTTTGATATTGCCTTTTCACTTCCTTCACTTAGGTACAGATCTACTCTGCCTGCAAATAACGAATTCACTAATTTTGGTAATTACTTGCATAGTTCATTAGGCCGTTCGTCGACACGGTGTCCCACACCAAAGTCCCTAACAAAATTCAGATCAAACTACATAACAGTTGTTCTACAAAGTTTATCCCGGCCGCAAACTCAAGTTGGCTGATCCCGTATCCCGATTTCGTATGTAGGTATTATGGATGCATTATAAAGCGGGACAAACCTGATTTCCCACCAGTTGGCTGTCGAATTTCAAGTTTAGTGTGTGTTGTTTAGCTTATTGTGTCCATCCATGATGGGAGTGTTCTTCTTGTCAAAGTTTGTATTATTGCCATGAAATTTAACACCATTTGGTATAGTTGGTTTCGGACTCTCATGACAAGTTCTACTTTTAAGATTTCGATTTTTTTGTGATCGTAAGCGACAAGCCCGAAATAAATGATGTTGTGCTATTCAGTAAAGATAGCTGCATGTAGAAAAGTAATAATTATTGCTGTAATAACGTGATCGTGTGGTAAAAATTGCAACCTTAAGTTTTTAAATGTGGATGAGTTTCGTACACTGTCTATACAATTCAATTAAACTATCGACTTCACTCAAATCTAACCCATTATTACGTTTAGGTCATTATGCGTTTAGGTAATTTTGCGTCTAAGACATTTTTAGAATTTAGGACATTATGCGTCGGGAGGAAAGGAAAGTATGACATGGGGAGAATAAAAAGATTACAATGTTTGCTAACTTGATCATTGTCTACTATTTTATATAATGTTACACAGCATAATAAGCACTGTTTTGAATAGTAAACAAAACAATTTAAGTTAAGTTGTTCGAGTTTTAGGTAACGCATAATTTTAGCTTAGAACTTTCAGCCGTGTGGTGGGTGCCGGCTTAGAATAGCATCTCCTCATTTCAACCTGTGGATGTCGTAAAAGTCGAATAAGGGAAGGATTCATGGAACGGGCAGGAGCGTTCCCCGTGGATATCTATAGCATCTTGCACTGCGCTCGCCAATTCGCCTACCAAGAGTAAGGAGTATGGCAATACCCCTTAATTTGGGAAAGACCCATGTCTAGCAGTGGACTGTTGTGGCTTTAAAAGTAGAAGTAGGTTAGTTAAGTTTAGAAAAAGGTATATTCTAACTTACATAACCTAACCTACATAATATACCTACTGAAGTACATAAGCCTAATTATTTCTAAACAATCCCGATCACCGTTTAACCAGACCAGGGCATAAGCCGAAATAGTTTTACACCGGCACGAACTGTTAACCAGCTTTACTGTTTGCCGGAACCATTATTTTTATTACAATTATATTACACAGCATAAAATAAAGCTTTGAAGCAATTTGGTATGTCGTTAAATCGATCTGAATCCGTATTACCGTGTGCTATATTCAGAACTGATTGAAGATTACTTAGCTGCATCCATGGCTGAATCGCATATGCACCAAACGAGTATATATTACGAATGTCAATCTTTGACTGCCGTAATCTTTTCGTACGAGCTTTCTCTTTTCATAAAAAAATCGAACCCAGCAACACACTGGTAAATCATTCAATTTGTGTGAGAACCATCTTAATATTTAACGCTGCTCACGCGAGGACCTCTACTAAGCAACAAACAACGCTGTGCGTGTAGCTGAGTATTGGTCCAAATATATTTAAGCGCCTGAATCGATTCGCTAAAAAGAAAAATGCTGCCCGTCGTCTGACGTGCCAATGTTTGAAATATCGAGAAATTATCGCTCTCATAGATAAAGAAAGCGCTAAAATAGTCATCCTAACCTACATTCCACTTCGCTTTGCCGTAAATCAAACTTTATTTCAAGGACGTAAGGTGCTACTTATCATATATCGCTAGTTGTAAAAGTTTTACTTGCTAAATTGTTTATTTTGATCGTAGGATCTGTGTCAGTGGATTATTGCCGCCTACACATGTAATGGAAAACACATCCTGTTTAGTTTCTGATGACATACACGTAATTAAATTTTAATGTTTGTTCAAAATACTAGTACCTATCTATTTACCTATTTATTATTACCTTAGGTGCATAACTCACTTAAAACATTGTGACCCATTCTGCCTAACATTTAAAATATGTCCGACTTATTCTAGTCATACAGCGCGGGGTAATTTCCTGTTCTAATCTTTCGGATATGCTTTTTCAGCTCTTAGAAATCTTTTTACTTACTGAAGCTTTAGACATTCAACGACCAGGCGTTTAAAAAGTAATAAATATGAGAGAAAAAATATACCAGAAATAATAAATGAGTGTTCGTTCACAGCTGGTTTGTACTGAGAGGAAATGAGACCACATGTGCAATATCGTGTATCCTCTGGGTGATTGCAACCGCACTCCAATTTATGATACCTACTCCAATTTATAGTCTCCGCTGAACTTTATCCCGTGATAAATAGGGCAGAGATAAATTCAGGACATAAATATAACGACTGGAAGATAGTTACAATGCTTCATTCGGTTTGTGTTTGTAGTGAAAAATTACTTTATATATTTTTTAACTTTGAACTTACGAATATATTTTTCCAATTAATAAAACTTAATACTAAAGGTAAAAATATCTTCCAGCACATTGAGGTAATGTCCTCAAGATGTTGGCACGGCTAACGCTACCAGCTCTGGGGACCCCACTTGCCTCAATGAGGCGACGAAGATGGCGTTTAGGAAGTCCCTATTAAATAAGTTGAATTCCCTCCTGAACTATTTTTGGTACGAAATATTCAACGATCATTTCTTTTTGTCCACAGACATTCGTCGAAACCCCTGTCAGGGTCAGCGCCGTCGGTGCGAACTAGTACAATAAGCCAGGCCGCCAACGACTCAGCAGAGGGGAGTAAACAGCCGAGCAAGGCGCGCCAGAAGAAGTTCCAGCGCCACTTCCCGCAAGTCGGGCCGGAGGAGCGCGTGCTCAATTGTAAGACTACTATAAATTAAAATAAGAAATTGAAAATACAAGTGTCGACTCGGAATAGAACAAGAGCCGAACGTCGCTTCGAGACAAATAAAGAGATTGAGAAATTCACGATGGTCGTTGCGTTGATAGCTAAGTGGCAGAGCACTGGGCCGGTACCCCACGCGGCCCGGGTTCGATTCCCGATCGACGCTTTTCAATTTCTTTTATGAGAACAACATAGCACTATGAGTGCAGTAAATCCGATTAAAGTAAGACAACTAGTTCCATAGGTCAAGCCACTGAGTCAGTAGAGCGCGTTTGAAGAAATCTGACGCCAGGGTTCATCGCGTCGTTGGATAACTTTCTTTTTTCTTTTCGCGTTTCCCACACAAAAAGAAACTCTTGCAGAGCAAACATCAGCTGAACAAGTTGTCCCAAAAGATTTTCTTTATTTATTTTCCTCCTATACAATTACACTGTCCGGTGGTTTTTGTAAGCCGGCTTTTTTCTGCTTACTGTTAAATTGTTACCCTACTATCTATCTATCAGGCTATCCCACTTGCCTGTGTTTGTGGAAAAAGCCCAGGAACTCTTGCAAATTTTGAATTTTAGGCATGCGGAAGTCTGCAACTAACGGTGCTCGTATCACACGTTCTGTTAAATATCCTTTCACACATACCACAGAGAAGCGATGACATTTGCGTTACTCGACCCAGCAGCGCACGCATGACATCTTAGGTCTGTGACACACGCCTTAGTTGCCACAAGTGGTTAGACCAGTAGTTGCGGACTTTCGTGCACGATTTCAGAAACCACACTTTCAGTAATGGCGGTCCATATGATCGACTAAAATGTAATTCTTGTAGAACACTTACAAGTTTTCTGTTAACTATGAACATAGAATTATGTTAGTCGACGTAGACGACTAATTATATTTACGTCATAAAATTCTGCAATGGCGGCATAATAATAAGTAGGTTTATGTAATGCTATTTTCCGCTCGTATATTGCTAATTTATCACAATGACCTTTGTTTAGAATGTGTGGTACGATTACCTACTGAAAAGGTTGTAGGTTACTTTTAACATTTATATTGGTGGGTGGTAAAGGCTTTAAGTAATAATGATTGCCTTTATTTCCCTACCAATGGTTCGTAGAATGCTTTTTTGAAACAGCTAAAAAGTTCAACGCATCGAAATGAATAGGTACTCCTTAGATGCATCCTAGGAAAAAACATTTAATAGTAGATGATAAGTAGTTTAAACAGAGACGTTTTTTATAATGGGCTCTACAATTTTGGCCCCAGGGCCATCAAATCTACGCCAAACGGCTTGGTGGGGAGCTAGGACTCACCAGGAAATCATTTAATGGTTGTTCAAACAACCAGCCCAATGCTCTTGGGGCGAGACTGGGCTTAGGAGTTGTTGTGGGAAGAACGGATCGAACTAAAACAGAGCCGTGTGGTGCCAGCTTAGAATAGTATAATCCCATTGCTACCCGTGGGTGTCGTAAAAGACGACCAAAGGATGAATACTTGGAACGAGCTGCAGCGTTCCCTGTGAATATCTCTAATATCTTGCACTGCGCTCGCAATCCGCCTGCCAAGCGTGGTGGTGAGTATGGCAATACCCCCAATTTGGAGGAGGCTCATGTCCAGCAGTGGACTGTTGTGGCCTTAGAAGTAGTAATAGGTGAAACTGTGACATCGACTGTGACAGGGTTCGTCGGGTCGTTCGTGGACACGATGTCCTAATCGACAGAAGAATCAGTGCTATCCAAGTTTTAATATTTTATTTGTTTTTTCCTCTTTCAGATTACTCGTGTGCTCTAGTCGGCGATCTTCTACTGCAAGGCCATTTGTATATAACCAAGAACTACTTCGCATTTTACTCAAATGTCTTCGGATATGTTACCAAGGTCAGTGTTGACAAATGTCCCCTATTAGAAAGAGATGCCGTGTGATGCCGGCTTAGAATAGCATCACCCCACATCCTTCCCGCGGGTGTCGTAAGAGGCGACGAAGGGACTCGAGAGTATTGGTGTATTACAATTTTTAGGCGATAGGCTGACAACCTGTCACTATAGTAATACACATGTTTTCTGAAACAACCTTGGAAAACAATCCTCAAAAATGTCAGACGTGGCGATAGCGACCGTATTCTTACGGCCGTTAACGCTCTGCCTACCCCGCAAGGGATAAAGGCGTGATATATGTATGTATGTATGTTAGAAAGAGAAATGTGGATCTTATTTTTACTATGTCCCCTCTTCGCCATACATTGTGTCCTAACCTTTTGCAGAAGAATTATGTAAATAGAAACGTCTTGCGTGTTACAAATTTGGATCAGCCCGAGTCCTGATCCTTTGTAACAAGTGAGTCTTTCTTAACATAATGAGTTATACTTGTTCGTTTAGTAGTCAGAGTTCATCGGGTCGTTGGACAACTCGGTGTCCTACTCGAAAAAGAATACAATAAAAAGAATTGTATCTCTAGAAGAATTTTTCCAACATATTAAATGCTCCTGGGGGAAACTTGTTCAGTTTCAAGTTTTCGGTACACCGTCGTCCGTATAGGTCCATAAATTATCCTATCTAATCATAAACCTAATATCTTTATTGATTTAAAACATAAGTCCGAGTTTTATTTTTTTATTCTAAGTTTAATATCTAACTAAACTGTGAGATAGTTGAAAAATATCATTTTAGTAGATAAGTTACGCACCGCATGACGAATAATAAACGACGAGTAATAGAAGACCATCGTTAGTATTTTCATTTTCTGACTAAAGTAGTAAGTTTTCGTGCCTCGGAGGGCACGTAAACAATAGATCGCGTTTACTTTTGTTCTGCCGAAAGGTCTTGTTTCCTTTGTTTCTGTCAAGTCAGAATAAGCGACGCTAAATATTTTATATACTTACTTTCACCTGCACATGCACAAATCACGACTTTATCCCTTGCAGGGTAGGCAGAGCGTTAACGATCGCAAAATTACGGTCGTTATCGCCACGTCTGACAAGTATTGAGGGCCTTTTCAGATGAATCGTGTATTACTGTAGTGACAGGTTGTCAGCCTGTCGCCTAAAACTGTAATACACATGAAACCCTCAAGTACCTTACTTTCACCTACCTACTATATAAGCTTAATGTAGGTTAATTTATTTTAATCAAAAGTTAATTAAACAACATTTTACCATTCACCTTGAAGTAAGGCTGGAAAGCACAACCGATTATTTTAAAAAGACGGCTGAATATATTTTGAAACGGTCTACGATAGAAATCTAAAAACGATTTCCATTTTACGAAGTTCAATCATGAAACTAATGTTATAAACGTTGTTTTTGTTATTTCTTGGCCGGGGGTTGTTTTGGCGGTAATTATTATTGTGTGGGGTTGTTATCACAAACTGTGTAATAGTTGGTTCGTGTTACCTAAGGAAATAAGCGTTGGAGACTTTATTGGAGTTAATTTAGTATACAATTACATTTTACTGCCGGTTTTTAAACAGTGTTTGGTCATTTCTTACTTAAACGTTCCGTTTGGCATGCAAGCATTTTTATCAAACGGTTGTACATACTAAAGTCAATCCGATTAGTATTAGCGGCTAACCAATTTGACCCAAATACTCAGAATGCCCTCGGTTAGGTACTTAGGGGATTTTAGGTCACTGACATATAAACGGCTTAGCTACAATAGAACGATCATCAACGCTTTAGCTTTAATATTAGTCTTACTCTATAGAGCATTAGCTGTATAGAGCGTCGGTGGCAAAACGGTTAGAACACGGGTCTTCGAGACGCGAGTTCGATTCCCGCCATGTACCAATGTGTTTTTACTCACGTACATTTATCGACTGCTCCAACAGAAAACGAAAAATATCGTGATGAAACCCACATTCTAATAAAAATTGAATTCAGATGATATTTGAATGTGACTTAACTTAGGATTCAGGCCAGGTTAGCCTTCGAGCTGCAGAGGTCAGATGGCATTCGCTCTGTATAAAAACTTGGTTCCATGTCAAATCCCCCAGGTTAGGTAGCCGACCCGACAGAGAACGGGATAAGGCAAGGAGTATGATGAAATTATGATTAATCTTACTTTATCTCGATTTTCTTCAGGAATGAAATTGGCTACTTTGCTATTTCTGCGTATTTACACCAGCAGTGGACATATCTTCTGATGATGATGATGTTGATGATTATGATGATGATAATGATACATTTACTTTTTCTTTTCCAGCTCCTCATACCAATCACATCTGTGTTACGGATCACGAAAGAAAAGGTCGCTCGAATCATTCCGAATGCCGTCGGCGTGTGTACACGGGACGAGCGACACGTCTTCGGATCCTTGCTGTCGAGGGATGCGACGTATAAGCTGATGACGCATGTGTGGAAGGCCAGTCGAGTGCCTGAACTAGCCACGCCCAAACCCAACCAGGTAACCCATCTCTGGCACTCTATACGTAAGTGTGCGAGACAGGCACATCGTATTTAATAAAATAATTATTTGCTGTCCTTCAATAAAATAATATCTGACAATATTGTGAACTACTTTAGTGAGCTTCATGTTGTAGCCACCAGAGGTCGCTACATATGTAATATATGCGAAATTGTATTATTGTCGTATAAGTATCAAACTGACCAGTCATCTCAGTCCGGCAGCCTAAATTTAGAATGAAGATTCATTCTGAGTTCTAAGTTTCTATACGCACAATAACTCTACACTTTGGTGCCGTGACCAAGATAATGAGCAGTGTCACTTTGTTTAGCAAAACAAGTAACTTAATCCTGAATTCTAACCTGAGTTCCGATACAAAATGTCGTAGCAGGAAGTCAATTTCTGAAACGTCGTAATTGGATTCCATCCACGGATGTCCGCAACGACTAGTCTAATACTTATTTAAATTTCTATTATTCGACTCGATGGCTTTATAATCAAGGGTATGTGTGAACTTATGAGGAGAGTACGTGTGAATCGATAAGTAAAGTAGAACGTGAGATACAAGCATCATAAGCAGCAGATTTTTACATGAAACGAAAACGAATGTTTCATAAATTGAGCTCCTGGGCGTCTGCACTTGTTCAATATTCTTTTTGGTATCATCTTTTTATATGATAACAATCATTTCCAGGAACTCCGCGCGTCAGAAGTGGAACTTGATGCGTCAGAGTACTCCCCGTACGACGACAGCAGCTCAGGCGGGGGCGAGCCGCACGAGCCGCATGAGCCGCCGGTCAAGCCAGCAGAGGCCATCATTACCACAGCTATACACAAAAGTACGCATTATTTGTTACTTTAGCATTAAGATTGTCGTGCCGTGTGATGTTGGCTTAGAATAGCATCACCCCACATCCTTCCCGCGGGTGTGTAAGAGACGACTAAGGGACACTAGAGGGTTGATTTTTAGGCGACAGGCTAACAACCTGTCACTATAGTGATACACATGTTTTCTGAAACAACCTCAAGAATGTCAGACGTGGCGATAGTGGCCGTACTATTCTTGCGGCCGTTAGCGCTCTGCCTACCCCGCAAGGGATAAAGGCGTGTTATATGTATGTATGTATTAAGATTCACTTTGATAATGACAACTGTTCCAAGCTACGCAGGCAGCGGCGATCATATCCAAATCTGTAAAGTGTAAAAAATTATCTGCAAATATTTTAAGGGATGAAATTGAACAACTTTCCCCAAGAAACATAGGTCGAAATATGAAGAAATTATTTGACCTCCCATACAAAATTACTGACCGACCAAGTCAATTTGTGTGAGAGGTCCAAAATATTTTTCTAGGCGACCTTCGTAGGCCTTCCTCAATGTACGGCACGATCTCCTGTTTTCGCCATTAAGTCGCTACCAGTTACCCCTTTAAGCCCCTCTCATTTTCGATATAAGATAATTTGTTTGTCAGTAACTATACTATGGCAGACAATACACAAATGTACGCTTCTTCCACTTCCATCAGCGTTAATTTCATAGTAATGAAGTCATTACTCCTCATCCGCAATCCACATAAGTCAAAAATAGCTCCCTGTATGTTTTTTGAAGTACTTGAGTTATATTTAGGAAATGTTTTATTAGGATTACGACGCAGTTGCCAATTGTGCCAATACTATATTATTGCATGCATTCAATACTTTTGAATCAAATATAAATCAGTCAATCGCAAGTCATGGGGCACGCAACTGTATCGAAGCGTCAGCCGCGGAAACGAAAATCTTTTGACGGTAAATTTGTGTTTTATTTTATGTGTACTCCTTTGCCATGAAATTGCTCTATTTTTGAGCTAGTCTTGCATTGCAATGCTCTTTATTATCTATTAGTAAACTAAGCGAGCCGCTAGTAAAGAATTCGCTAGATGACTGAGTCATTAATAAAATACAAAAGTTGTACGCTTGGAACTTTTGTCCAAAATTATTACATACTCCACTAAATTTTATAGTATCACGGTTGTTTACACTATTCATAGTTATGATTTTAACGGGTTCTTACCGACGAATTTATTTTGTTTTGAGTTGCCTATATTTCGACGCTGTTGCAAGTGTAGACGTAAACTCATAACTACTTAGTAGTAGTAGTATAGTAGTCTATATGCTCGTTCTGAGCTCTAACGTAAACTCATAACTACTTAGTAGTAGTAGTATAGTAGTCTATATGCTCGTTCTGAGCTCTAACGGGTATATAGACTACTATACTACTACTACTAAGTAGTTATGAGTTTACGTCTACACTTGCAACAGCGTCGAAATATAGGCAACTCAAAACAAAATAAATTCGTCGGTAAGAACCCGTTAAAATCATAACTATGAATAGTGTAAACAACCGTGATACTATAAAATTTAGTGGAGTATGTAATAATTTTGGACAAAAGTTCCAAGCGTACAACTTTTGTATTTTATTAATGACTCAGTCATCTAGCGAATTCTTTACTAGCGGCTCGCTTAGTTTACTAATAGATAATAAAGAGCATTGCAATGCAAGACTAGCTCAAAAATAGAGCAAAGATAGATAGATAACTAGATACATACTTACCTAGTATTATTGGTCCATGATACATACTCAATTAATACATACATACACACATATATCACGCCTTTGTCCCTTACGGGGTAGGCAGAGCGTTAACCGCCGTAAAAATACGGTCAGTATAGCCACGTCTGACAAATACAGAGGTCCGTTGGAGATAATTTGTGTATCGTTATAGTGACAGGTTGTCAGCCTGTCGCCTAAAAGTTGTAATACACCTAAAACCCTTAAGTCCCTCAGTCGCCTCTTACGACACCCAGGGGTAGGAAATGGTGATGATATTCTTAACATAGCAATCCATTTATAGTTTTTCGAAATATTTTAAATAATATAAAAGTGAGTGTTCAAACTAGAGCTGTGTCATTTATTCGTATTTTCATACAAAATATAGTTCTCATTTGACCTGATCAAATAACCAATTGTTCCCTGTTTCCAGCGGGTGCGGCAGTGATCCAGCCGGCGCTGCTGACGGGCGGGGCGTCGCCGCGCCGCACGCCGGCCGGCTGGCAGGCCTTGCTGCTGTGCCTTGTGCTGCTTCTCACCGCCAGCGCCGCCGCGTTGGCGTACCGGCTGATGCACTCGCACCATCAGGTAACACACACAACACACATGCACAGATCATCCAGCCGGCGCTGCTGGCAGGCCTTGCTGCTGTGCCTGGTGCTGCTCCTCACCGCCAGCGCCGCCGCGTTGGCGTACCGGCTGATGCACTCGCACCATCAGGTAACACACACAACACACATGCACAGATCATCCAGCCGGCGCTGCTGGCAGGCCTTGCTGCTGTGCCTGGTGCTGCTCCTCACCGCCAGCGCCGCCGCGTTGGCGTACCGGCTGATGCACTCGCACCATCAGGTAACACACACAACACACATGCACAGATCATCCAGCCGGCGCTGCTGGCAGGCCTTGCTGCTGTGCCTGGTGCTGCTCCTCACCGCCAGCGCCGCCGCGTTGGCGTACCGGCTGATGCACTCGCACCATCAGGTAACACACACAACACACATGCACAGATCATCCAGCCGGCGCTGCTGGCAGGCCTTGCTGCTGTGCCTGGTGCTGCTTCTCACCGCCAGCGCCGCCGCGTTGGCGTACCGGCTGATGCACTCGCACCATCAGGTAACACACACAACACACATGCACAGATCATCCAGCCGGCGCTGCTGGCAGGCCTTGCTGCTGTGCCTGGTGCTGCTCCTCACCGCCAGCGCCGCCGCGTTGGCGTACCGGCTGATGCACTCGCACCATCAGGTAACACACACAACACACATGCACAGATCATCCAGCCGGCGCTGCTGGCAGGCCTTGCTGCTGTGCCTGGTGCTGCTTCTCACCGCCAGCGCCGCCGCGTTGGCGTACCGGCTGATGCACTCGCACCATCAGGTAACACACACAACACACATGCACAGATCATCCAGCCGGCGCTGCTGGCAGGCCTTGCTGCTGTGCCTGGTGCTGCTCCTCACCGCCAGCGCCGCCGCGTTGGCGTACCGGCTGATGCACTCGCACCATCAGGTAACACACACAACACACATGCACAGATCATCCAGCCGGCGCTGCTGGCAGGCCTTGCTGCTGTGCCTGGTGCTGCTTCTCACCGCCAGCGCCGCCGCGTTGGCGTACCGGCTGATGCACTCGCACCATCAGGTAACACACACAACACACATGCACAGATCATCCAGCCGGCGCTGCTGGCAGGCCTTGCTGCTGTGCCTGGTGCTGCTTCTCACCGCCAGCGCCGCCGCGTTGGCGTACCGGCTGATGCACTCGCACCATCAGGTAACACACACAACACACATGCACAGATCATCCAGCCGGCGCTGCTGGCAGGCCTTGCTGCTGTGCCTGGTGCTGCTTCTCACCGCCAGCGCCGCCGCGTTGGCGTACCGGCTGATGCACTCGCACCATCAGGTAACACACACAACACACATGCACAGATCATCCAGCCGGCGCTGCTGGCAGGCCTTGCTGCTGTGCCTGGTGCTGCTCCTCACCGCCAGCGCCGCCGCGTTGGCGTACCGGCTGATGCACTCGCACCATCAGGTAACACACACAACACACATGCACAGATCATCCAGCCGGCGCTGCTGGCAGGCCTTGCTGCTGTGCCTTGTGCTGCTTCTCACCGCCAGCGCCGCCGCGTTGGCGTACCGGCTGATGCACTCGCACCATCAGGTAACACACACAACACACATGCACAGATCATCCAGCCGGCGCTGCTGGCAGGCCTTGCTGCTGTGCCTTGTGCTGCTTCTCACCGCCAGCGCCGCCGCGTTGGCGTACCGGCTGATGCACTCGCACCATCAGGTAACACACACAACACACATGCACAGATCATCCAGCCGGCGCTGCTGGCAGGCCTTGCTGCTGTGCCTGGTGCTGCTTCTCACCGCCAGCGCCGCCGCGTTGGCGTACCGGCTGATGCACTCGCACCATCAGGTAACACACACAACACACATGCACAGATCATCCAGCCGGCGCTGCTGGCAGGCCTTGCTGCTGTGCCTGGTGCTGCTTCTCACCGCCAGCGCCGCCGCGTTGGCGTACCGGCTGATGCACTCGCACCATCAGGTAACACACACAACACACATGCACAGATCATCCAGCCGGCGCTGCTGGCAGGCCTTGCTGCTGTGCCTGGTGCTGCTTCTCACCGCCAGCGCCGCCGCGTTGGCGTACCGGCTGATGCATTCGCACCACCAGGTAACATACATGCACAGACGCCTTTATCTGTCGCGGGGTGGGCAGAGCGTCGTCAGCGATCGCCACATCTGACAATATTTGAGGGACGTTTCAGATAATTCGGGTATCACTATTAGTGAGAGGTTGTCAGTCTGTCGCCTAAAACTGCAATACACTCGAAACCCTCGAGTCCTTCAGTCGCCTCTTACGACACCCACGGAAAAGAAATGGGTTGATGCTATTATAAGCCAGCATCACAGGGCATCAGGTAACAACTCAAAGTAAAATTCCTTTATGCAAAGTAAATGTGAATAAAAAGAATGGTCAAAACTTCAGCTCATTCAATGCAAATAGACGGTAAGAAATTATGAAGACTGCTTTTGAATAATATCAATTTAGCAATTTTTCAATTTCGCGAAGGTTATCAAAGTTGTGATCGGGTCGTAGTTGATAGAATAAATGATCCTTACTAAGAAACCAATTGTTATTTTTCCAGGAGGATCTACTGAAATTGTCTGGAGAAGAACTGTACCTAGAGCTGGTTCGGTGGCGGACGCGGCTGCACGGCCGCGCCGCGTCTGAACTACACGCATTCCTCTCCACCAACCTGCTGTTGCTCACTAAGGTAAACATTACTATCAAGTTCATTTTGTTACCTTTCATTTTGAAAAAAAAAATGCGTTGAATTTGTTTTTCATTTTGAAAAATAATTTGTTAGGGATTTGTTTACAGTGGGATATTTTTGTGTCGAATACGATGTTTCAACACAAAAAGATCCACACTTATACAAGAGCGGAAGGTACATCAAAAACTATGATTGATTTTGTGATTGTGGATGAAAGGTTGAAGAAGAAAGTTGTAGATACTAGAGCGTATCGTGGTGCCGGCATTGACACAGATCATTTCCTGGTGATATCCCGAATAAATGGTCTCTTCAATCGGTGGCGGCATAGAACGACTGCGTGTACTAGTGCTTTGCAAAGAGTGAAAGTGGAAAGATTGCAAGAAAAAGAGGTAAAAAAGGAATATATTAGTAGACTGAAAGAGGAATTTGGCGACCTAGATGAGATGACTGACATTGAAGAAGGATGGAAAGGATTTAAGAAAGGTATTGTGAATATTGCGATGAAAGTATGTGGTGTTTCAAAAAGGATGAAAGGAAAACCACAACAGAGTGCATGGATGACTAAAGAGGTGCAAGAAGTTGTGCAAAAGAAGAAAAAAGCATGGTTGGACTGGTTAGCTACTAAAGCTAACCAAAGAATGCTAAAAGCGACGGATGAGGATGTAGCGAAAGCGCGAGCAGAGTATAAAAGTGTGAAGGATGTAGTTAAAAAGACAGTGGAAAGAAAGAGAGATGAGCATAAGGATGAATTTGACAGGAGGTTATCGGAAAACTTTCGCTCGAACTTGAAAGTTTTCTGGAAATCCATAAGCACAGCTCGAGGAAAAACCCAATCGTCCGAGTTGTGCAGGATTCGAAGCCAAGATGGTAGTGTAATAAAAGGTGAAGAATGTGTGTTGAAAAGATGGAAGGAGTATTTTGAGAGTTTATTTGAGAAAGAAGACGTAGCGCAAGAAATAATTGTAGAAGAAATAAATGAAGTTAAAATTGAAAGCGAGATTGGAATGGATGAGATCGTAAAAGCATTGAAGAGTATGAAATCAGGTAAAGCTGCGGGGTATGATAGAGTGTCAGTCGAAATGCTGAAGGCTGGCGAGGGCGTCGTGGCTAGTCAGCTGTACCTCCTTTTTAACCTTTGTTGGAGAAGCGGTCGTGTGCCAAGTGATTGGTGCAAGGCTGTTATCGTGCCATTGTACAAAGGAAAAGGGTCACAGCTAGACTGCAAAAATTACCGCGGTATAAGCCTCCTCAGTGTTGTCGGCAAACTATATGCAAAGGTGTTGATTGAAAGAGTGATTAAAGAAACGGATGAGAAAGTATGGGATGCTCAGGCAGGATTTCGCAAGGGGATGGGATGCACGGATCAGGTCTTTTCTTTGCGGTGCATAGCTCAAAAATTTCTGGCTAAAAGCCAGAAAGTCTATTGCGCGTTCGTGGATCTGGAAAAGGCCTATGACAGAGTGGTGAGGAATGAATTATGGTCGGCACTATCCATGCATGGGGTGAACGGTGTCTTGATACGAGAATCCTATCACTGGAATCCTTGTATAAGGATTTCAGTGCTTGTGTCAGCATAAACGGGGCGTACACTGAACTGTTTAACATCGCGAAAGGTGTTAGACAAGGATGTGTAGCGTCACCATGGCTGTTTAATCTGTTCATGGATAGTTGTCTGTCAGATTTGAAAGTAAGTACACGTGGATTAAAAATGGAAGGTTTACTCGTCAAATGCCTTCTCTACGCAGACGACCAAGTCATACTTGCGTCGTCAGCTGAGGAGTTGCAGGAGATGGTAAATATTATGAATGAAGCTTTGAAAAAGAAAGGAATGAAAGTGAACGTAAGTAAGACGAAAGCTATGGTATTTGAGAAAGATGATATTATGACAGAGTGTAATATTATGATAGAAGGGGAAAAAGTGGAACAAGTGAAAGAGTTTGTATATCTTGGATCAATGTTTACGGCAGATGGGAAGTGTGACAGTGATATTGAAAGAAGAGTGAATGCCGGCAACATGGTGAATGGTGCGTTGCACACCTTTATGAACAGTCAGAAGGTGTCTAACAAGGCTCGTCTGGCTGTGCATAGAGGAGTGTTAGTACCAACACTTATGTACGTCAGTGAAAGTTGGGTATGGCAAAAGAAGAATGAAAGTAGAATAAATGCAGTAGAGATGAGGTCATTAAGGAGCATGATTGGCGTGAAATTGAATGATAGAATACGAAATAGTGTAATTAGAGAACGTTGTGGCGTAAAAGAAGATATAGTGACAAGGATTGAAAAGGGAATGCTAAAGTGGTTTGGTCATGTTGAGAGAATGAATGAAAGGAGATTGACGAAAGAGATATATAAGGCGAGTGTTAGAGGAAATGTTGGAAGGGGAAGGCCGCGAAGAACCTACCTGAATCAAATCGGGGACGTTTTAAAGAAAGGTCAGGTCAGAAGTACCCTAAACCGACGAGCGTGCATGAAAAGACTGATGAATGTAGAAGAAGCGAAAGAAGTATGCCAGGATCGTAGCAAGTGGAAGGAAATAGTCTCTGCCTACCCCAACGGGAAAGAGGCGTGATTTATGTATGTATGTATGTATGTTGAATTTTCTTATGTTCCATTGAGTAAAAAAAAGAGTGAGGGGAAGAATCACATTAAAATTGTGTCCCATAATCCACCTATTCTTCACTAAGTGTGAAGTTTAAGATCCTTTTTTTTCGGGTTTCTCTTAAACCAAAGACTCTGAAGTAGGACCATAATGTATGTATGCAATTTCATTTTTGTTGTGTTTGCGTGCCTCCGACCAGCCGCCAACCTGATGTCCTAAACGAGCCTATTTTGGTATTCTTTTTTTTAATAATGGCGCGATTTACGAGCAAAAGGAAGAAAAATATATTTTGTTCTAAAAAAATGTGTATAATTTATGTATGTGAATCAAACATTTCTATTTCCTAAATTCCTTCACTCACTATGTCTTTACCTCACTTACAGGTGCGACAATCGCTAGAAGCGCTCTCAGGCGTGATACTAACTGACATGGCGGCCGCGCCCTACGTCGACCTCCCGAGCGACGCCTTCAGTTAGCGAGACTGTATGTATGCAATGCGGGCAGCCCGGCCACGGCCGCGCCACGTGTAGATGTAATAGACAATTTTGTTATAAATGCAGCGAAATGGGGCACGATCGACTTGGCTGTTCAATGAAAATAAGCGAAAAATTTACATGCGTCGACCGGGAATCGAACCCGGGTCGCGTACCGGCCCACTACTGCTCTGCTACTGAGCTATCGACGCACTAGTCGGATTTCTCAATCTCTTGATACTCGTTTCGAAGCGACGGTCTTAGCGACATCTAGTAGTCATCATCATCATTGGCCTCGTACGTCTGACAGACGATTTAATCAGTGTCTGAGGCAAAACTTTTCATGCCTATTACAATAGCCATGAAAAGTTTTGCCTCAGACAAGTACTACTGTACTTGGTATATTCTTTTATGGGATTTGGTTTGGCAACTGGCTTCAAACGAAACAATGCAATTATTAGTAGTGATCGTCAGGCGTCGTTGTTTCGGGGGAAGGAACAAATATCAAATTTCATCAGCTGTTCACATAAATACTTAACCAATTCGCTATAATGGGTCATTAGTAAAATACAAAAGTTGTACGCTTAAAACTATTGTCCGAAAATACTATTATTATATCCTTTTATAGTTTTTCGAAATATTTAATGTTTAACTTATTAAACAGAAAAATACTATAAAAGTAAGTGTTTTGACGCCATCGAAACTAAAGAGACATGACGTCATCTATTCGTGTTTTCATACTACATATCATTTTAACTAGCTCATTCGACGTGCCAGTCATCGAACCTATTGTCGATAGATGTTTGTTTACGATCACTAGTTGAGATTTGATTCTCCCTAATAGAGACGTCTGGTAATCACATCAAGTATGTATCACATGTAATAGACAATTTTGTTACTGTTGTGGAAGAAACGGGGCACAATCGATTTGTTTTTAATAAAATTTGCGTTGTAATTAAAATATTATAGGTATTTCTATACCAAAGTCGTTCGTGCGTCTATTTCCTGTAATATAGGTGCATTTTTGGGTTTCAGGAAAGAACTATTTTTATTTTATTAAAGCTGATAAATATTATTTCAGAAGAAACAGAATGAAAAGAATACCAGTGGCTCAAATGTAGACTCTTTTCTTCTGTATACTTAATCGATTTGCTATCTCTTTCTATTACGATATCGACTTTTCAGAAGGTGCCATTACTTTTACGGCGTATTGAAGTAATATTAAAAGCTAGAAATTATACTTCAAACGCTATAGAGTTTTATTTGGATTCCGTCATAATAAATTAATTAATTTGACAAAGCATGTATATATTGGTTGTATGCAATTCTTAAGTGCAATAATGAACACATTTATTTTAAAAAATTAAGACACTGTTAAATCGTAGCAAATATTAGATTCGTAACATTCTTTATTTTTAAACTATAATTAAATTGAACGTATAAATAAATATCGCCATCATAAATTGCGCGTTAATTTCATAGTAAGAAATGAAAATATTGAAAGACAGCAAAGAAGTGCATGATTTTAAATACCCATCAGTTTTGTTTTGTCTAGTACTTTAAAGATGTTACATGAATGTTTCTTTCTAAAACAGAAAAGTCTTGTACCACAATACGCATCAACCTAACCGTCTAAGAGATCAAATCACACTAGTTGATCATACATTTCTAAGAATAAACAGTATAAGATGATCCCTTGAATGAAAAGTTGATATGCTGCTACACATAGTGTAGTTTACTTATTCTGAAGCATTCTATGGTGGCGCTATCTATGTACTATTTCACTAGAAAACTTGGCAATCTAATGTTAACTATTCGTGTACAGTTGAGAATGGATGTGATTGTATCTTTGTACATATTGTAGTATGGGATTTAGTCGACTCATATTGTCATATTATGTGTCAAACACATTAAGTATAAGGTTTACGGTGATCAAGCGAAATTCATGGTTATGCTTTGAATCATATAGGTACTTCATATATTTTTAATTCTTTTCTATTTAATTTGTTTCAGCGAAATATACTTATTTCATTTTCTATCCTTATTTTTCTACTTCTTGCTCAATTCATAATGTTTTAAAATATATGCTTTATTTTCGCTAAATCAAAGCAAAACCACAATTTCGCGTTCAGATGTTAGACATCATGTTCACAATTTGTTGAAATGCGAGCGCGTTACCGCAGGATCTCACAGTATTCTCGCTCAAACCTCCGGTGAGTTGTGAGTGAGAGCCGTTGGTTGGTGCTAGTTAGGTAAGGATAACCAGACATTCCTTGACCACTACACGTTTTGTAACTTCGTACGTTTGAATTGCATTTATTTTGAAAGACACATTGAGGCGAATTATAATGTTTGTCCCATCTTTATTTTAAATAACGCTAAAAATTTTAGATGGCTGTTTACGCTCTGTCTACCCCGCTAAAGGCGTGATATGTGTACGTATGTATGTATTGGCCCACTCTCTAAGCAAACTAGACCAATGAGGGGTATTTAATAAAAGTTAACCGGGACTGCGAATCTACGTATCATGAAAATAAGTGTGATTCAAAAATTTGAATAAATTCTACGAAAAAGTTCTAGTTTAGCCAAATAGTTTCGTAATCGTAACGTTATCTTGCCAATGCGTATGACACGTTTATATGGGGCCGAAAACGATAGATTTTAATACGCAACTTTTACCTTCTATTACATCTGTCATATTTATTGGCATTTAAGTCTTTGCAAAATCCATTTTAAAACAGTGAACGTAACATATTCTTAGTGAACTTCGCTTAGTCTTTAATTCTATAAAATGATCGTGTAAGATAAAATCATGAAATAATTTAATGCATTATGTTAAAGTTTTATAAATATACGTACTGGAGCAAAATATGTTATATTAATTTATCAATCTAGTCTTAAAGCTCAAGAAATTACTTTCTGGGGTTTATTAATTATTATTGTTATATGTAGATGTACTTATTTATTGTTTCTGAGATTTTTAACTATTTTATGTATTCTTTGGTTACCAGTTTATTTGTTAGATTTTTTTCTATTAGCATCTTATATGGGATTTTACATATTTGCTTTTTAGTAAACAGGTACTTACCAACTAAATATAGATACGAAATGATTTACGGATTTGGCTATAATGTATTTGTAAGAAATATTAGTATTTATTTGATTTCAACAGGATTCAAGAAATGATATTCGGAATTAAAATAATTCTCTAATCATCACGAGTGCCAAAGTGTGGACACTTTTCTAATTCATTCCGTAGCACGCAACTTCGTAAACTTTCTACATTCTAAACTTTACTCCTGAAATTCAAGTAATAAATTGTTCGTCCAAAACAATGTTTTAAAAATCGGAACCATTTCCTATCGTCTTAGCTCACGTCATCATTTTTGAACTTACTGTATACTTAAATCTAGGATTTTGATTTATAAAGTGAAGACAGTCAGTAGTAAATATAATCTGTGTTGAATTTAGTCTTCAAATCGGCAGATACTAATTCACTTGTTTCCTATCACTTTCCTATTAAATAATCCTTGTGTAAAGTTGACTGTCATCATTAATAATAAGACATTCTTTATGATATTGCCAAAGACAAAACATTAGACTATACGAGGTGTCAGACAGTAGTTAGAATTTATTATTTGTAAGTGTAAAATTATTTTATAAGTACGGACTATCTAAGATCGGTACAAAAGAACAGTTACAACTATTGAACAAATTAAATCGCTTTTTAATTGGATTGATTCGTTCACACAGATTTGTTTTTGTTTGACACAAAACTATAGCCGATTAATCAAACTATTGTTATTGTGAGGTTTGTACCGTAGGTGTAGGTAAAATCATGTTATCATTATTAATATGTATTTGATAAATAATTGCTATTTATTAATTTTGTGAAATATTAAATATTACTACGGTTTTTATGCGTTTTGTTTATCGTACAGCTGATATTATATAGTAAAACCAGTGACAATCAGATACGTTTTTAAGTGTTACCGTAAAATTACTAAGAGCGCTAAGTTACAATATATCTGTCAGATTACAATCCGTTGAAATATTATAAAATGTACACACGGACAACGATTCAACGTATTATTTTTTGGTAGACTGCAATATAACGAACTAAAACCGTCAAATTATGAAAGAGGCTGCAAGCATTGTTTGTATTTTTACGGTGACATAAGCATTTAAAATAATGTATGTACGCCTACGCTACGCATGATTTTAATTAACGCGTATTGTAGAAAATTGTATCCTCAAGAAATATTTTAAATAATTTTTGTTTTTAAACAAGAAATGCAATATGAGTGTAAAAGTGGTTATGCCTACAATGTTGTATGTTATTTCTACTGCGTAGGAATTGTTTGTATTTGTATTGGTTATAGGACTAATATGTATATTTGTTTCGAATTATGTTCATTTGTTGTACCATGTAAATAAATAGATAGATGAGTTAAATTATACGTTGCTGTTATTTTTTTCCTATTTAAATTTCAAAGGGCAAATAAAAAACAGATTTTGTAATAATAGTTGTATTAAAAATAATTAAACACGACCGTTCTATTTAAACACATAAACATTTTAAACTGAGTATAAAATCGACATCAAAGTAACAATAAGTTAGTGGTTTACAAAATAAAACTAGTCCTAATCAAAACGAATGAACTGCTGTCAATAAGTAGAACGTTTTTCTTAACTACAAGCTACGTAAACAAAATCTAGCGAACGGAAGGAATAGGTAACAAATCTGCCAAAAACTAAAGTTTAAATGCTCAATAATACAATAAACAAACCGGAATTTTGGGAGCCATTTTCAGTATCTTATGTTGTATCATTTGTAACTTAGCATTACAGTATTAGTTTGTTTGACTGCGAACGTTTAAAGTCTTGTTTGAAAAGATTTGCCTTTGATATTACCCTGATGATTACTGATCAAGTGAAATAAATATCAGAACTGGTAGGTACATACAAGTAATACACCCTACAGGTACTGGTAGGTTATTTGGTAACTTGCTTGAATATGAATTTACCGTAGCGCTAGTGGATGAAAACTTGGAATGAAATGGTACCTATTGTAATTATATTGTATGGCTAATCTATCCTTGCGCTATGTGACCACATACGCTTTTCAGCTCGGTTTGCTCTGCCTACCTCCTGCCTGCCAAAGGACAATCAAGATTCTACTGTGTCGGCTTCAATTTTGTTTATTGACATATTGTTTCTGAGCAAAAAGAGATGAAACCCTCATTCAAATAAAATTTGAATCGGATGATTGCAGGGGTCAAATGGCAGTCGCCTTGTGTAAAACTTGGCACGTCAAGCCCCCTAAGTTCGGTAGCCGACCTCGACAGAGAACGGAATAAGATAATAAGAATGATATTGTTTCTGAGCAAATTTCACGCAGAGTTACACAGAGTGTTCCTATTTATTCTTGGAGAGCGTGCGCTGTTTCTCGGCGTGCTGCACCAGATGTTTGTCTGTGGCCAGTCCCTTGCGCGCGCGCACGGCGTCCACGTACGCCTTGGCTCTGTTCACGCCGTCCCACTTCTCTCCCCAGTGTAGAAGCTCCTCTTCGGTGCGGGGACGCCAGAACGGGTCGATGTCTATCACCTGAAATGAGGGAAGAGGATAAGGGTATTATGTCGTTTGTTTCTAGCACGATTAGGTACTGCAGTTTGAAGAATGCATAATGAGTAGCTGAGTAGGTATACGTAGTAATTCTTAAGGGAAGTTGAGGTTATTCCAATCTACTACTCTTAAATTAACCTGGGGCAGCCTGTGGTTAATTGTTTACAAACTTTTGAAACTTATTTCTAAAGACGTATGTATGTCGTGTTTCGTGGACATATTTTTATAATCTACCACTCCAGGGTGTCCATTCTGAGGTGACAGACTGTCAAAACACTGCGAGAAGACGCGCTGCTGGCTATTCCTACCGCGAAGTAATTATTCATCGGGTCGTTGGACGACTCGGTGTCCCACACGAAAAGAAGAAGAGTAATTATTTACTGCCAACACCTACCTAGGCGTGAGAAGTAGAGGACGCGGTACCAGCCATAGGCCGGCAGTTAGGTGTCGTACACTAAAATAAGAATTTGGACACCATTACACATCTGTTCTAATTCCAATTTAATAAAGGAAAGCATCAGTACTCGCATCTGATGCTGATTAGGCAGTCGGAAGCAAGTATAGTATGTCACTGAATGTCCAATTCCTTGTCTCCGATTAGTGATGCGGCTTATATGATATTATTCTAGTGCTAGTTAGCAACTTACCTCCCAATGGCTAAACACCAGCTGAGGTGCAGCGAGCCCTGAAGTATGAGTCCGGATTTCAGTGGCGAACTTGAAGCTCTCAGCCACCGGCATCAGCGCCCGCACCCTGAACGCCGAGGAGCCAGTCTGAAGGTCGCTGGCGACCACTCGGCCGCCGCGACGACCGAGGGATGCATACAGCTTGCCTGGGAACACAGAGACAACAAATTTTGCAAAGGAAACTTTTTACAGGAACTAAAATTAATGAAGGAAGTAAGATAGTATAGGTAGGTAAGTTGTGCAAAGGACTGACTGCATGCTAATGCAACAGAACAAGCTTTCGAATCTGTTAAACCTAGGTACCTACATTTTATAAATAAGTAGGCAATAGAAGCGAAACCTTGAGTAAGAAAAATGTGAAAACAAAAAAAACATTTTTCGAGTTCTGGTGGCACGTATAATTTTTTGTGCCGCTTCGCGAAAGGTGATTGACTATCAAATGACAGTTCGCACGCGATGCGGCCGCACCAGGGGCTGGGAAAAAACCACGAGCACCCAAAAAAGTTCGCTTCGTGATGTCACCGGGTTGACAAAATGTTCAGTGGGCAGCCGCGTAGAAAAATTCTTTGCTTTTTACAGATTCGTTGCGGCCATTTTGAGATGAAAGTGGGGGCTTCCGGCGCGCCGCATCCGGTCCGAGCGGTCACGTCCGCGAGCTCTGCGCTCCTATTTGTCCAGTAAATAAGGGAGCTTTTTGTTGGTGTGTACCTAGTTGAGTACCGGCGACAACATAAAAATTTTACCAACCAAAAGACACCCAGAATAACCAACCTTAGGTTTCAATAACTAAAGACTAAAGTTGGTTACGACAACTACTCGAATCTGACGGAACTTGCGTTGACTGTTAGAATTTGACCACGCTAAGAATGTGAAAGAAAAAGGTATCATTTGGTAACGGGAAACATACATAATCGCTAAGTTAGTTTGGAATTCGGGCGCATATTTGTGGCTTGGCTACCGATGAAAACAAATGTTATTGCCTACCATAAGGATGAATGGTGTAGTTAGGTAAGATTTTTATCGAAATACCAGATTTGGACATGGTTACTTAAAGTCCGGCTGTAGAATGTGATATTAAGTTCGTATAACGAAGTCTATGATAAAATTACAAATAGCTCAACCACATCCATTTAAAATTGTAGAGATTTTCTCATTCACCATCACCATTAAATTGTAGGTAAAGGTAACGAACGCTGTGTGTGATAAGATTAGTTTCGCCTACTGCCTAGACGTTCCTAATCTATTGAGGTTTCTAATAGCATGGCGAGGCTTTATTTCTGAACTGGTATACTTGCGAAAATATTTTTCACAAACTGCGGAAATTATTAAGAGCAACACGACTCGTGTCGCTCTTAATAATTTACGACATCTTTGCTCTGTAAGGGAAGCGATAGCGCAGATTTATGTCATGTCGAAAATGTTTGCCTTAGAAATTCAATCACAGCATCTTCCTTGTGAAGCGTAGGTAGGGTAGCCTCAAAACCTGCGTTTTTTACAGAAAGCATTGCGTTGTGGTTAAAACCATACCTATTAAACTTTTCTCAGACATATCATGAGCCTTCAACGAGTAGCTTGGCCCGTTAAGATCGATCTAGCTTATCATCGGGCAGGCGGACATCCCGGGATGAGCCGTTACGCGGGATATAGGCCGCACCGGTCCGACCGCCGGGCACGCATTGCGTTCGAATGAGCCGGTCAGTCTTCCACAACTCACGCAGGAAACGCTGATGACAACTTGAGAAAAACGCTGAGAAATAACAACTGTTGAGCTACGGAGGAAATAATAGGTATACATGTAATAGCATACAATTTTGGTACTGGAAGCGGGATCAATTAAGGATTCTTTGGACTGATAGCAACACTATTTCGAGGACAAGTAGGTATTATAAAATCAAATGACAAAGTATGAACATTCCCAAAGTCAGTAAATTTCATGTAAATTCATCGGTATTATACGATGTAAATGATGAACGTGACTTTACTCCTATAGTCTGTTGATTAATTTGCCTGGTAACTTGTCTACACTGACCAGGATTCACAAATTTCCCACAGTTGTCGTCGGAGAAGTAGATTCCTAAGGGCCAAAATATTTCGCCTAACTGATGAAAAATCCTATAAGATTTTCGTAATTCTATGATAAATAATATTTTCAAAAGCAGTGGTTAGGTGAGATAAAGGATCCCCAGATAAAGAATAAGAGTTTTCGATTAGTTGAGTCTAAGGTAAAATTTTGGCTTTATTGGGTAAATAATATTTCTCCTATTTAAGTGAAATCAAACGCATTGCACAGACGTTTACTACACCAACGTTTAACCTACTAAAAACTTATCTTATTCCTATTCAAGTGAAATAGTTATAAAACGCATAGCACAGACTCTACACCAACGTTTCACCTACTGTTGGGTACCCACAATTAGAACTTACTATATCTTTGATAATTGTGTGTTGGTGGAGTCTGCACGCTTAGTTTTCAATTTCAACAGACATGAATTATGATGCTTATTAGTCAGCTTAGGCGTTTATTGATACTAATAATAATTTACATACAATAACGGTAGGAAATACAAATAAAATAAGCATTATCTGCATGTTGTTTCCATTCCAACAACACTATTTAGTTAACACTGAAAGAGGTTGTAAATTTCTGACTTGGGTTTATTGAGTCGTTAGACGACGCGGTGTCAAACTCGGTGTCCCACACGAAAAGATAGAGACTGAAAGAGATACATAAAATCTAGTTTCTTACTAGGTTAAAGCCAATAATAAATACCAAGACAAAAAAATACCTATAAAATCTTTGCTGGCCGATTGAATTAAATACATTTGTTATAAGAAAATTTTGACCTGCAAAAAGACTTATCGGCAAAGCTCAGAATATAATTATGATGGCTAGCTATCGGTCTGATACCTGCTCATGATACCAATCTAATGTATTTTCTTAGAAGTTTCGTTATCGTATTGGTATCGGAAGTCGAGAACTGCGTAATCTCCCCAGAGAGCACGCGAGGTAAAAAGCTGTCAGACGTCGTGGCTATGTTACAGGGCCGGGCTTAGAAGAACATATTAGTATAGGTACAGGTATAGGTACCTAGTAATAAATTAATTGTAATTTTTACGTTACATGACTTATGTTCTAGCTATGTGCGAAAATGATTAATCTGAATTGGTCTTTGTATATACCTACAAATATCATGCTAATAGAGGAAATCCTTGCTGAATACTTTTCAATTTCTCGTAAGGCTTTTTTCTTACCGATAAAAAAGACTGAGATTTTTAAGTTTTTAATTCGCCGGGGAAATTTAAAACCAACTACACCGACAACCTCGAAAATTTTGAACGATGTGATAGCAGATACTACATCCCAAAACTGAAATGTAGCGCAAAAGCCTCGAAATCCTGCTGCCAGCCCTTGCGCAGGAAACCGCGACGTCTGCGCACCATGTTCCCTGCATCCTGCGCGCGCGCCGCCAAACCCCGGAAGTGCCGGACGCAATAATGGCGGACACTTTACGCTTTCCGCTGAAAACGCGGGAAATAAAGCTAACTTTTATATCTGGCAGACGTTCTCATCGTAGTAAGAGATTTTTTAAAGATATTTTTACAGGTGTATAAAAACTAATTCTCTTTCGTGTGGGACACCGCGTCCTACAACAAACCATGGATAATAGAGTTGAAGTTATAACATTCCTATTCGTGTTTACAGATCTTAGTGGAAGAAAATAAATACAGACTACTCTATTTTACCACAATGTTCACTATCTAATTTAATTCAAACCCATGAAATACCACAAAAAAGTAATATTATTATGTAAAACGAGAGCATGTCGCTCACACTGCGATAAAGAGATTAGATCCCAAATAATACCCAGCTTCTTAATCGCCCCGCCCTACCTCTAAGTACTAAACTAAATTTCAAAAACTACATCTCAGTTGAGATGTTGGCTTAGAAACTTAAAATCCTAATAGACGATTACTACCATACAAGTAAACCAAAACAAACAAATACACATAAGGCTTTGTCGGCAATTAGTTCAACTAACAGTTGTCATAGTAAGCTGAGCGTATGACTCAACATGACCAAGTCTGTCTCACAGATAGAGCTAAGTCTCATTGATATGGTCATGGTCTCATAGGCCGTAATCGCCGTCTCATAGAAGCCGCTAAATATAGAAACCAGAGCAGTGTCGGTCGTGGGCAGCTGTTGATTACCTACAGTATGCTCTTTTAGGTGTTCTAAGCAGGTAAATAGAGACAAATCCGATATAGGTAACTATGCATACCTTTATAAAGAAAGCCAAATCTGATTAAATATTCCAAATTCCAATACAGCCCTGTCCGTGCTTTCGACTCTAATCAGAATAGTTCTGCGAGAAATATTTCCACTCAATTTCTCGATTTTTTTGTTAAAACTGAACGACATTTTTACGGCCGTTCACACTCTGTCTATCCTCTGCAAGAGAGATATGATTATAAGTATTTTACTTACTCAGTATGTAAATAAATAAAATATCAAGGTATAGGCAACATTACATAATTTATTTAATTACTCAGCCTTATAAAGGGAAGGAAATAGTGGGTTCCCTTGTGGGCAGGAATCGAACCTTCTACCTTGGGGTGTGGGCAGGTGTAAAAAATTTACACAAGCTAACGTTAAGGCGATAGTCAGGCGTAGCAGGTTCGCATGGGCGGGAATGTTGGAGTTGTTATGTAATAAATTAGTACCTACATCATATTTAGTTATGTGCATAAATATCAATGCTCAAAAGATTTCTGATATTTTGAGAAGTACAAAATCAGTAAATATATTTACCTAGATACAAACTTAACTATTTGAAATCAAAGTTAAGTAAAGAAAATTGCAGCCTCACATAGTAATAATCTTGATCAAATTCAAAGCAAATAATGCATTCAAATTGGAAACTATCCAAAACAACCTCAAAACAGTTTAATGAGCACGAAAATCTTTCAGAATGACCTTCATATAACATCTTAGAAAATTGTATCCAACCAAGTGTATGCAGCCATCAGTGATAATTTGATTGTGCGGTTGTGATATTTTCGTCGTGAAAAGCTGATCGTGGAGTCCCGGGGAGAACGTGGGTGGCCTTCAATTCAAAGTTGCACGTGTAAGAACTACTTACAGGCCGGATTTCACCAAAACAAAAACCCGTCCTCAAAAAATTTTGAAAATTCCGTAGGCTTACAAATGGTTTTGATGAAGATTTGGAAAGAGGTATAGATAGGTAATAGTAAAACTTTAACCCAATGGCATATCAAGTCGACCGTCAGTTCTTAGTTTTAAATCAACGTTTTTAGAGAATGAGGAAAGCAAGTGCACTTGATTCTTTTTTTTCCATTTCGTCTTGCAATCTTATGTATTTTCGTATTGGTCCCATAGTGTAAATTGATCAGTACGATGCCCTAAAAATTTCTACAACCAATGCATTTACTCCGAAACACAGTAAGTATATGTTTGATGTAAAAACCTTTGTACTTATATCGATGGGAGCAGCCTTAAATATATCTTCTTCAACCTTTAATCGCCCTCGAGATGTTGCACGTGTATTCTTTTATCGTCAATAGCACAGCTACATATCATTAAGAATCAGCCAGCACATAGATTTAACATAAATTTATTGGATCAACAATATGGATAGGTCAACTTGCTGCTAAGAGCACTTCAGTCACAAAATATATAGATAAACTGTGTTAATTTCAAGACATAAGTAAATAGTAATAATTGACCAGTAACCATTGACCATCGACCAGTTTGACCTAGTGACTTTTGCATACATACATATATCACGCCTTTATCCCTTGCGGGGTAGGCAGAGCGTTAACGGCCGTTATCGCCACGTTTGACATTTTTGAGGATTGTTTTCCAAGGTTGTTTCAGAAAACATGTGTATCACTATAGTGACAGGTTGTCAGCCTGTCGCCTAAAAATTGTAATACACTAATACTCTCGAGTCCCTTAGTCGCTTTAGTGACTTTTGACCAGTACTTAATTGAAATGAAAATCATAAAAAGTCTATTACTTTTATCGAAGTTATAAGATTGATCCTAACCTAACCCGACCCTAACTAGAACGATAAAAATACCAGAGGAAATAACTTGGCACAAACCTAAATACAGTTTACACGTGGACGCGTTTCGTCGAATAAGCGATTCTTATAAGACGTATTGAAATCTCGTTGCGTGATTATAGCCATTACTCAGAGCAAGAGAATGTTTTCAGAGGTAACCCTGCACGCAAAAATAACTCATTATTAAACTCATTCGTCGTAACGTCATTTTCATGCTGGGCAAAGGCTTCTTATATAGACGGCAGACCCCGTCGTAGATGGCTCGCGAGCTTTTGAAATATTGGCATACCTGAAGCCCAAGATAGAAGAGGATGGATAAAATGACTTTATGAAATCATATCCTCGAAATATGATTTGAGACGCGAGCTAAAACAATAACAATCAAATAATACACACGTACACTGGTACACCTACACAAAATAGTAATACTCCTATTTGTTTATACATACATACATATATCACGCCTTTATCCCTATTTGTTTATTATTTGCTTATTTTATTTCTTCATGATGTACAAGTACGTAATGTAGCTTGTTTATGTGAAGTCTGTTTCAGAACTCGCCACAGTTTGGACCTATTTGACGGATTCTCTCTGAAATCCTTACTCGCTCTGGAAGCTATTAATAAACAGAAGGTTCATAGTTAATCGTACACGAGCTTCCGCTTTCTATTGAAAGTGCCCACGCGTTCAGGATAAACCTGTAGGTATAATCTGTGGCAGGTTAATTTGGTAAAATTGCCCCTTCTACTCTGTTTACGGGAAGGAAACACGTGTCAAATTCTGTTGCTACTCACAGTTCGTGCTACAAGAGGGCCCAGTGCAGTGTAGTTTTGTGCCCATTGCCCATTACGCGAGTGCCCATTACGCTGCTTTCCCGGTGGTATGGCGGAGCTGCACAGGTTCACCGCAGATGCAGAAAACTGGCTAAAAAACCTCGATATAGAGATCTGATCCAAGCAGGGATTGCCATACGCTATGATGAGTGTAGTTTTGTTATGTAAAAAAACTTGTCATGCCCTGGAATCATACTTTTTGACACTACATAGTATAAAGCAAAGTCGCTTTTCGCGTCTGTCTGTATGTATGTTTGCTTAAATCTTTACCACGGATTTTGATGCAGGTTTTTTATAAATAGAATGATTCAAGAGAAAGGTTTTTATGTATAACACTTGCCGGGAAAACATCTTATTTCCACGAGAAAACGAGTTGCAGCGGGCGCAGCCGCTGGGCGGGCCGCTAGTCTCATAAGTTTCTTATACTCTTAGTTATTTTTCACTACGGGCCTGAATTGAGCCATGCTCTCTCTCTCTCTCTCTCTCTCTCTCTCTCTCTCTATCCCTATCTCTCGTTGTGTCTCTCAGTTCACACCAACAACTTCTTAATACTGAGCTTTCTACTGTTTCTTAATACTTAACCATACCAGTAAGTAGTTTGGTTTACTATGTTCTCTACCTACTTTGTTACATTGCGTGATAACCCAAAATCTGGTAATTAAACAAAGTTGTAAAGTCCCCTTAGTAAAGGAACCACAAAACTTGGTACCAACTACCAACCTCCACCGACGTTTTGGGTTGTAAATTTAGGAAATAGCTTCTTCAATCAAGATAAACTAACCTAACCAAACTATCCAAGGACATCGGACAGGGTTGAATGAGAATTTAATTTAAATTATACGTTTAAAATACAAAAACGAAGTAATGTTAAACCTCTCGGTTTACTTAACCCAAAACTAAGAATACTAACTAAGCAGATTCCCGTACAACTAAACCAATTTTGTTCAATTGCTTTCGAGCAGATGCTACGGTGTACAGATCAAGATTATCTTATAATTAGATTTCGTGAGGTAACAAAATAATGGAATGCAACTGCAATTTTAGCAAACGAAAAAGTGAGTTTGTGTTTTTTTGAGAGTCAATACCTCTAGTTTTAATCGCATGTTCAGAATAATTATTTTCACAACAAATAATTAATTAGTGGTTTTTTTTTGCTAGCAGTGTTTGCTCTAAATGATTTCCGTTTATAAACGCCCTTTGTTATCGCCATCATCTTGTAAAGCCTGTTACAGACAGGCGGATGTGACCGGAACATCTCAAGAATGCTGACCGGATCTCGCACTTCCAAGTAGGGCGCAAAGCCCGCAGTGAATAAAGCCTTAAGTGCACGTGCCAAAATACCGGGTCCTTCGGCAGTCACAGCTAATGGTAAATCAGTAGGTAAACTCATGACTTGATCTTGGTCTTGCTACTAGTAGTAGGCGGTAGAAAAACTCTTGACACCCCAAAGGCCCAAAGTCTGCTAAATGAAAATCGTTTCAGTTGGATCTCTGTTGAATGATTGCGGTCATATTGTAGTCTGCTAATAGTTTGAATTATAGAAAATCACAGTGGGAATGGAATGACGATTGAGTTTCGATGGCGTTACAATGACAAAAAAATAGCAGCCTTGGGGCCCTGGGTCGTTGGACGACTCGGTGTCCACCGCGAAGTGAGAGGGTAGGTAAACTTGTAGCGACCTTTTTAGGCGCTAACCTTTTTATTATGTAGTAGTTTAAAAACTGACATTACGAGGCTCTTGACAGAGGTGACAACTGACGATCGAGTTCTGTTTAGCGCTACGTCTCAACATAGTAATTGCTATTTGATTAATGTTATTATTATCATTATTACTAGCTGTTAAGTTGTCTATTTTCTGTGCATCATCACAATAAAAGCTTGCACACACTGTCAGCTATCAGTTTCACTTCAATCTCCAACTACAATTAGGCAGCCATATTACAGCACTTAGGGTTACTTTCAGAGAAAAATTTTATCTGCACCTAGCGTTTCAATCAAACGTGGTACATAATAAGAAAGGCAAGCTTACCGAATTTTGAAATTCAGTATAGGTAATTAGATGGAAGCAAATAGCACTCATCATAACCTTGCATAAAAATGCGTAAAAAATGCATGGAGTATTTTTTTTGCTATTCGTGCAAAATTAGGTAGTATGAACTTTGCACTGACCTTGTTTTTAACTGATAAGAAGGCAAAATAATTGATATTACTTTAATGCCACATTAAAAATATTTAATGACTTGGAAAGTCTCCAAAATTTAAGTTTTTTGTTACTTACTACTTTGTTATCTGCTATAAAACTTGATTCACAATCCACTAGATTTTTTTTATGAATGGAGAACTACTACTTACTACAACTACAACAGTCTACTACTGAACATGGGGTTGGGCCTCCCCCCAATTGGAGGTAATGCCATACTCACCACACTTGCAGTGGGAATGGCGACCGCAGTCAATATGTAGTAGTTATTTACAGGAAGCGCTCCAGCCTATTCCCACATTAACCTATTCGTCGCCTTTTAAGACACTTAAAAGAGTGATGCTATTCTAACTGGCATCATACAGTCAATGAAGAACATAGTTTATAAAACAGGTTTTTTTTCGCAGGCAGGTAAGCAACACCTGACCATCTGTTTGCCATAAACTGTGGTTCGAGGCAAAAAACGCTGACCACTCAAATTTCAAGTGGGTTCCTCGGGCGCATTGTCTTCTGCACCACAATGCACCACTTATCTTCAAGTGGTCTTTCTTATCTGCACCAGGAAAAAACCTCTAAAACCCCTTTCGGGCAGTTTATGAGTCTCAGACGCAACTTCCTCAGGTTCCTTTTGCACTATGCTGAATATAGTCGTCTACATTGCTGCTGAGATGGTCCTACTTAGAGTAAAATAGCGATAAAAGCAGCATTGTATGACAAATTTTGAAGCTAAAACTCTAAAAACGTAATATCGTATCTCTAAGGGTCCTGTGATAAGAATTATCGGTTGTTTTCAACAAGGGTAAGTAATAATGGTTTTATGGTCTTTCAAACCCAATTTTTAAAAGGTTAAATTTTTTTTAGGTCTACCTACGCTTCGTTTTTAAGTGCTGCAATTTTAAGGCATTTTTTCTCAAGCATTTACTTTCGTTTCACACAAAATAATTAGTATCATCATACGCCTTGCCTGGCCCCATTCTCTGTCAGGGTGGGCTACCTAACCTAGGGAATTAAACGTGTAACCAAGTTTTTACACTGAGCGACTGCCACCTGACCTGTGCAACTCGAAGGCTAACCTGGCCCGAAACCTAGGTTAAGTCACATTCAAATACATCAGAATTCTAATTTTATTTGAATGTGGGTTTTATCACGATGGGTTTCTTTACCGTATAAAAAAAAATGTTTTTATAATATTTATAATATACATGTTGTTTATTAAAGTTTATACGGACAATATATCAATTTAGGAATAGCTTAGATACTGATGGATGTTGAAAGCCACCCTTACACCCATTTGCAATTCACTATTGTTCTAAATGCCAAGGACTAGAAAGGTCACATTTAGGTCGAGACAAGACATTAGCTTACAGACCCTTCAGACGGTGATGACGTCAAGTTTAGTTTGTCGCGAAATGTTTATTTTAGGGATTTAACGTTTCGTGAAAAATATCTGTTCAGTAAATCTTTTTTCTTTGTGTATAGATAGTTCCAGGTTAATAGTGCAAAAATGTTTCTTTTTCGTATCTATTGACATGTTTACCAAAAGTTAAAGCGAAATTTTCACTGAATTCTAAAATTCTAAATTAAGAAAAGAAATTTTTCTCATGAAGAGATTGCTTTGTTTGTGTTGTGTGCGAGCAAGTAGCAAAGTATTCGATAACTCTTTAATACTCGTATTTATTGAATTTTCATTCATACTAGCAATCATACCTAAAAAACTATCGAATAACATTAATTTCCTTTCCTTTCCAGATGGTATAATAAATATCTTGCATAAAAAGCGAAACATTTATTACATGTACAAATTAAAAGGAGTAACGAAACCACGTGCCATAGCCTTCGAGGTGCCTATAGTTATGCCTATGTATAGTTATTCCCCGATCATATAACTCGATACAAACAACTGTATACCTACGCGTAGGTATGTATAGTACGATGGCGACTGTCCATTCATAAAGAGCGGTTCATTCATGCCAGTGCGGGCTCGTGAATGGGAGTGAAAGAGATAGACATACGAAACCAACAAATCTTAGGACGCGTTATATGAAAGAATGTTTTTTTTTTTATAAATAAAAACAATAAAGGAACAATAAAGTAAACTACAATATAATGCAATACATTAGAAGTAGGAAATATTCTTGTAAGAAATTGGTAATCATAAGAAACACAGCTTTGGAATATTAGATACCTACCTAGGTTCTTTTATAAAAGTAATAATAAAAAAAATGGTACAAGAAAAAATAAATTATTATCTATCTATCTACGCGACTGCGAGTTTTCAATAAGCTACTTCCTAGCTCTTCTAACTTATTGCAGGAAGGTACCTACCTACCTAAACTTAACAAGGCATTACAAGACAAGAAAATTGTTCAGCTTGTCCAACCCTGACAACGTTTTCGGAATCGATTTCAATTCGTATGAATATTGTCCTCCGTGGTATGAATGAAGAGTCCCATTCTACGAAATCTGTTGCAACTGCAACTTGCTTTGTTTTAAAACAATCGATAGTGGGTCTTTTGTATGGTCAAGTGGTGTTATGAGAAGGGTGCTATGGCTCTTTCACGTTTACTATGAATTACTAAGTGTTGTTGACATCCGCTATTCTGGAGAACGATGGTCGACGATGTTTATCAATGAACGAGTTGTGAATGGGCCTGTGAATTGTTTTTTTTAGCGGGGTTTACCCGAACCGAAGTGGCAAGGCATTTACTAAGGCAGATAAGTTATTGTTTTGCACGTTTTTTTAAATTAATCAATGAAGTGTTTTTTCTTCAGAACTTGTTTTCCAGACAAAATTTGATTGACTGCTAAGAAATATAACGTTACCAATTATCCATGAACTAGTAGTGCATTGAAACAGATTTAAACGAAATTTCAACTAAATAAATTTAGCGGCTTAAGCTTGAAAAAATTTATGCCTAACACAAGAAGTTTTAAAAAGTTTGGTATTTTAAAAACTACGATATTATTATTATCAATGCTATTTATAAGACACAAATTGATCATTACAATATCAATTTCGTCTTAAGAGGTTTAGGATTCCTATAACTTCTAATACATGCCTTAACTTAACAGTAACTTAACTACAACTTGTGGGTAACTTTGTGGATGCAGCTTTATATCGGAGCAACAAGATTGTGTAAAAAAACATCGTCGGTAGGAAGTCAACCCGACTGCACGCAGACTGTCTTGATACTTGCAAGACATAACATGACATTTTTAAACTATACCTGTTTAGATTTAGGTAGTTAGTATATTTAAAAAAATAATTTTCCATGACCTTGTATGGAAGTTACCTAAGTACTATCACGTAGGTATGTGATAGTATAAGTATTTTTCTTTTATCTCTACTTTCCTAGTATATCTTATAGAAAATAAGTCAAACAAAGCACTCACGTATTCATTTTTGAAGAATCGCAATCAATTACAAATAGCGCGTGAAGTTGCTTTCTAGAACGCACCCTTGTCGTAATTAGGGTATCCAATCTCGGTATACCGAGATCTCGAAATACCGAGATCCCGCATCATTTTGTGATCCCGCACAGTGCGGGATTACGATTGCGGGATCCGCGGGATTTGCGGGATAAGCGAGCAGCATAGAAACGTCCTTCTGAATAAGAAAAGTATTATTTCATACTTATAATATTATAATAAATAGTTGATTTCAATTTTAAAAAAATCGTGTTATTATTTTTATCGTATAACTACCTAACTAATTACCATTACGCTATACTTAGGCACGACACGTATTTATAAATGGCTCTTAACTCTGAGATCGATCTTGAGTACGAGTTTGAGATGTCGTTTAGTACTGGCTGACGTTGTCAATGTTGCACTTGAGATCGGTCTCGAATACATTTAAAAGCAGCTCAGGTTGCAGAAATTAGTTTGTAGAGTTATACTTGCGGGATCCCGCAAATGCCGAGATCCCGCGGGATTGAAATCTTCGATCCCGCAAATACCGAGATCGGAAAAATCCTGCGGAATTGGATACCCTAGTCGTAATCAATGATCCTGTCTCAACATGAATTAAAATCACTCGAAGGAACAAGACATTCTGGGCCATACGTGTTTAGTTGTTGCTTGGTGGTGAAAATAATATTTGTAGGTTTCCAGAGATTTGATTAACCGAATTATCGTTCTTTGTGATTCAGTGAATATTGTGATTTCTAAAACAGTAAAATATTTTGTCCATAAATAGTGTTTTCCGTGAAATTGAACTTCTTTCTGTTTCAAGTAGGTATAGTGTTTGAACTGAGAATTTACTTCTCATGGAACAGTAAATCAAGTTTTCCCTCCAAAAGCCTTAAAGTATCAAGACTCGGCACCCGCCGTCGGAGGTGGTTATACCAGGCGCGTAGGCCAACTCGTACCTGCTCTGGCGCGCTCCGAGCCAGTGCGACTTCCAGTCCCGGGCTAGCCACACGAGCACACGTACCAGTGAGACAGTGCACCATGCAAGTGATAACCGCTCTGCTTCTTACTTGGCTGTTTACTTGCTCCAAGGGGGTGATTCGCACCCCGCTGGAGGCCTTCCGGCCGTCCGCCGAGATCCACATACGAAGGCCTGACAAGCTGCCAATGCTACCCCACAGGAGATCCCAGTTGCCGCCTAAAAGTGGACTGAAGATACTGTATCAGACCGGGGTGAGTTTAGCTATAAAGTTGTTCTTTGAGTTTGTGGAGCGTGCATTGCGAGATCGTGACCTGGCCAGCTCTTGTTTGTGGTCGGTACAAGAATTTACTTTAGGTACTAGTTTTTGAACGAAACATTCTGTTGAGTGAAGCTAAGTTTTCAGGGTCTGGGTATATTGCGGTGTGCTAATTAAATAAGAAAGATATAGTCCGATAAATAATTATTAATGATTATAGCATTAAGTATCAAATAGGTGGAAAATGTATCAGGAACGTATCTACTTATTTAATAAAATACTATTGTTATTAATAGGTACCAAACTGCTATTTCTATATTTACTGCAAAAACAATAAGAGTAGGTATAGTTCTTAGCCACTACCTAAAGGTAAAAATGTATTACTTAGCGCTAATGTTACAAAGTTGCCCATATCATTTGATGCCTTAAAACTGTGTCAATGACTGACTATACATATTTTGCAACACACTGCTTGTGTACCTTCACAGGATATTAAAAAAGTTCTAAAATTCTGCAAGGGGTGAACCAGTCCTATAACTTTCACTAATGATGTTTTCAAAATTAGAAATCTTAAAACAATTTTTGAACTTCCCTCACATTCATGGACTTACTTATTAAGTATCTCGAAAAAAGTGGTCCAGTTTCATGGATCCATTAAAACATAGTTAGCAAATTTTATTTACGGGTATTGAATTTGAAGATATTGTTTTCCAACTTTTTCAACGCAACCTGCCAGTAAACAAAAACTTTGCTTTCAATCTTCAGGAAATGATAAGTAATGTTTGATAAACCTCGCGACATAAAACTAGCATTATTTTACGTAGAAAAGGAAATGTCACAAGTTTTTGATATGATACCTAACCTACATAGGTTTTTGATCAAACACCGGAAAATAACACAATTGAAACTCAATTTCATATCGTAGTCATAGTTTTGATCATAGTTTTATAATAAAATATACTTTTCAAAATGATCTTTGTATGTATGTACCTAATATTTTTTTACCATGAATTTAAAAAAGAACTAGGCATAGAAAGTGCAAAAGACGAAAAGTATGTATGTTAGCGTAAATAAGGCGGTAACTATTTCCAATTGTCTATTTAATGAATCTAAAACAGTCGCAGAAAATCTACTAAGGTATGTTCTTCCCGCTTCTTCTATCGCACGGGGCAATTCAATGAACGACCCGATAAACTGGTGTTAGAGTAGACTACTAATAGTAGGCTCGCGGATGATTTGATATACATTTTTTTTAACTGAAAGCCAAGTGTGGGGAAATCGACAGGATGTCTGGTAAACTGGTAAAATCTGGATGAGATTAACACAGGAAATGGGAGATTGGCATGGGAAAGCCGACGCTCTAATCAATCGATACGGGTTGTCAATGTCAGTTACTGGACACGGAGGAATTTTGTACAGGGAAACTCACGTCCAGTTAGACACTCGAACTGCTAATTTAGCGGTCCAAAGTCCAACCTGTCTAACCCAGCTATGAACCTGACTATACGATTTTTTACGAAAACTTACGATCCAAATGATTGCGAGCTGGATTTACAGTCAAGAAATATAGAATTGCGCTAGGCATGAAAATTCTTGATGTCTTAGAAGTAATCTCGCTGCAAAAGCACGACAGAATGTACAAGCGATATTCTACTTGGTATCAGCATTGCTAAATGGTCACCTGTTTCAGTGTACTACTTCAAGTTTTAAGTTGGAAACGCATGACATCCTTTCTACGTTGTACTTACACTGGAATAAACATTTTTTTTATTTATCTTTGAAGTTTTGAACCAAGGAAGTACCTAGGTACGGTATTTACGTAGGTGTTTTTCAACACCCCAGTTTCTACTACCGACGAATTTTATCTGTTAATTTTAAAGAGGTAATTAGAATCGATACCACGTTACCAAATAAATCGGTAACTAAATTTTTTTGAAACAAATTAATTGATCGTATAGGGATAAAGATATTTTTAATCAACAATGTGGAATGAAGTTTATGAGTCTACAAAAGTTGCAATAATATTATATAGGATTCTTTCTATTTCATTACTCGCAAAATAATTTCACGTTACTTGCAGATTTAATCAGAATGATGTTAATTTAGTAGGCACGAATTAAACAAATCTACTTACTTATAAACATCAAACAAGCTTACAGCTTAGGAATAATTCCGAATAATAACTCTCGTCGTGTGGGACACCGAGTCGTCGAATGACCCAACGATCCCTGGTGTCAGAATTTTTCAATTGAAAACATTAAAAGAAAATTAAGAGCTCAAAAGCAACAGAAACCGAAGGCTTTAGGCCAAACTTTATGTTGATTTATCATCGTTTAGAGAACACGTAATCGCCGTAACTAGGGTATCCAATTCCGCAGGATTTTTCCGATCTCGGTATTTGCGGGATCGAAGATTTCAATCCCGCGGGATCTCGGCATTTGCGGGATCCCGCAAGTATAACTCTACAAACTAATTTCTGCAACCTGAGCTGCTTTTAAATGTATTCGAGACCGATCTCAAGTGCAACATTGACAACGTCAGCCAGTACTAAACGACATCTCAAACTCGTACTCAAGATCGATCTCAGAGTTAAGAGCCATTTATAAATACGTGTCGTGCCTAAGTATAGCGTAATGGTAATTAGTTAGGTAGTTATACGATAAAAATAATAACACGATTTTTTTAAAATTGAAATCAACTATTTATTATAATATTATAAGTATGAAATAATACTTTTCTTATTCAGAAGGACGTTTCTATGCTGCTCGCTTATCCCGCAAATCCCGCGGATCCCGCAATCGTAATCCCGCACTGTGCGGGATCACAAAATGATGCGGGATCTCGGTATTTCGAGATCTCGGTATACCGAGATTGGATACCCTAGCCGTAACAGTTCGCTATAAATTAATGACGCACGCCATCTCCGCACCGTAGGAGTGTTCCGTGGATTCCACGAAGGGCCCTGCCCCATAATAACTACCATTAATTGACAACTAGGACGGAATCAAGCCCGTCACAGCCATGACTAAGCCCCATCAACAAACTCAAGTTATGCGCGAAAAAAACGCAATAACACCTCAATATCATCATCAATTTCCTGTGATGAAATTAAAATTACCACCGCGCGAGAACATATCATAATAATTATTTCTAGGCCAATAAAATAAGAAATAAACACGTTCCGGATGTCAAGTTTTGTACGTCGTATTTCAAAAACAACGATAGGTAATCATTATTACGCCTAATTTTAAAGTCTATCCAAGAAGATAATCATACTAACCTAGGCCAGTAATTGCGTGCGTTCAGTAATCGGTTTAAAAAAAGTTTATCTTGCATTCGAATATCAACTGTGAGATGGTGAGCTTAAGATTTAGGGTCGGGTCCGTGTGAGAATTTTTAAAAATGGAATTATAAAGTCGGTGTGTGCGTAGGCGCACGCCGCGCCGCGCGTAACTCCGGTAGCGGCAGGTGTTCATTCACTCATTCTTATCTTGACAGTTTCGATGACTTACGATCGGAGCCCGACCCGGCCCGTGTGTGCTATTTGCTTAAAAAAATCTTTTTTTTATGTCACTGGCTTAAGTTGCTTTAAGGTGATTTAAGCCTATTCGTAACGGTAATCGTCTCTTCGATCGTTCGTCTCTTTATGGAATGGAATTTAAAGTTATCTTGTCGTTTATTCATATTACGTTTTAAGCGAGAGCTTTAATCTTGACAGATACGAGTTTTTTGGCGGTTTTTAAATTTTAAGCATGGAGTCGTTTTCTATAAAGTCGGGGATAGTGGGAGGTGGTTGCAAAAGCGGCGTTTTTGGCGATAATTTGGCGTGGAAGAGACGGCAGGAGTCAAAGCGGCGGTGGATGAGTAGAAGGGGAGTTTACTGCTCCTTGAGATTTGAATAACAAAGCAAGGAGGGAGCCGCCTTGTGATCTAGCCGACGGGGACACACCTCTACGCCACGCTGATTGTACAACACACAACTATACTACTCCACAAAGGCTTTGAATGGGCTTTGATTAGGATGAGGGTGGTTATTGCTCCGATGAGGTTTTTCCGAATTGCAGTTTGCTTAGGGTTATTACGACTGCAGTTTCAGACGCAATAATATGACGAACAACATCTTCATTTACTTAGATTGGTGATCCATTTATATCAACAATGGGCCGTTGATTACTATATTTTCAGAACCTAAGGAGATTACTTAGACGACCTATTTAGTCTACATTTCACAACGAGGCAATTATGTCAAATCTTTATTCAGTGAGGTTTGAAAATCTCCAGCTAACTTGCTTGAAGGTATCATGTATTCTGCCCTTGAAATAGACGTTACGCAATTAACTGTCACGAGACAAACCTGTCCCATTTGAATACCTGGCAACAGTCACTATGTCACGCTTTAGGCATATGCCTACAAAGTCAAGTTTTAATAGAATACTACGGCCCATATTTATAAATCGCACTCAACTCTGAGATCAAACTTAGGAGCAATTTTGACAAAATATGTCAGTCAATACTAACAACATCTCTTAGTCGCACTCAAGATCACTCTCAGAGTTGAGTCCGGTTTATAAATAAGGGCCTACATAGGTATATATTTATTATTAGGTTATTAGGGGACATAAGTAAACTACAGTTGTTGCTGAAAACCGCAGTTTACTTTAAAACCAATTTAAGATTTCGACATTGTCAGGTTTAAAAAAAAACAAAGTTTAGGCTTCGCTCTTCACTTCATAGTCTCGATTAGATCTAAGGTCTAGGTGAGATAGACTTCGGAGCTTATTCAGTTGTCAATGGAATACAGTAACCTGCTTGACGCCGAAGGTATAAGCTAGTGGGCTCGTTACGGTTACAAAGATCATCATCATCGTTCTCCGTGTCTAATGCGGTTCTCTGTCGGGGTCAGCTACCTAACCAAGATTTGACGTGGAACGACTGCCATCTGACCTCTGCAGCCCGAAGGCTAATCTGGCCCGAATCCTAGGTTAAGTCGCAAAGATCATAATCTTCATCAAAAAAACATCAATAACTATGTGGGAGAGAATTTGCTATATTCACCGGCAAATTTGTGCTGCTGCCCATTCCTTAGAAGCGTGCCTTAGTCGCTTTTTACGGCTGCCAAAAATGGGGCGATGCTAAAGCCGACACCTCAAGGCCAGTCAACGAATCAGTCCCGAAATTCGGACACATCCTCTCTTTATCTACAGGAAACTGAGATTTGGGAGCGGAATCAAATTCTAAGTGACAATGTCGACCAATCGGACCCTGAATAGAATAATGACTTGCAATTTGAAGGCATCAATGCAATTGTCTTCGGCACTGACTGGCAATGACAAGAAAATAACCAATTGCCAGTAAATAATGCTAACAAGTATTTGACAACTGGGTTTCTGTTGAGGAGTTTCTGGGAAAATAATAATGGAATGAGGGCAAAGAATACGTTGCTTGAAGCAAATTTGAGATTTGTGATTACTCCCAAATTGAAAATTATTATTGGACTCAGTCAAATTTCAATGAAGAAAATAAAAGGGAACATAACAAAAATAACATTTTGATACGATGATACAAAAAAGGTAAAAAATATGGTAACACCCTGTATGGCTTAAGTAAGTATGTACCAAGGGTCAAACGCAGTGGCGTGCCAGCAGAACAATGTGGAATCGGGTGTCGGCGCATATTGGCCTGAATTGGTGCACTGCGCACGCGCAGCCGCCGCGCCGACCGGCATAAACACCAGCTCGTGCTTTCAATCATCATGCTGCTCACTAGAGACATAGATAGAAAGGAAATATTATTCTGTGGTAGGATATAGGTAAAAATATAGATTCAGGCTGCAACCCGGTGCAGCGAAATACTTTTCTACCGCACTACCTACTGATCTGCTACCGTCAGTGGCCAACTGCCGAAATTAAATTATCACTTGGTGCTGTCAAAAACCGATGTAATGTAAGTGACTTCTACTGGAAATTACTCTAATACTAAAATGTAACAAATACTAATCCAGTACAAGCGCACCTACCGAACATGTTATTAGAATTAGCATCATCATCCATTGTGTGAATAATGCTTCGTATCTATTTCTATACCTAATATCTCTAATGCTCTTCTATCTAATACTCTTTTTATATTGACACCAAATACACATATAAAAAACCGACCAACCCTCATGTCAGAGGGTTTAAACCGCCTACTACATAAGCATCTAAAATCGTTGTGTAACGTCTAATCACAGAATGCGAATCTCCCATTTCAAGTTTCCTATCACTAAGTGATATGCTAGCAATATGAGTTTGAGCGTAAAATGAAGCTAAAAAAATAATAATGTCCTTACATCAAAACATAAACGCTTATTAGTTTTTATTAGTTTATTACAATACCACCGGATATTACAATGTCGCTTGTGAAATAATTTCATTGAGAAATGCTTGCCTGCAACAAGTATTATGTTAATATCCGAAAGGAAGGTCTGCTGTCGCCGGTGACAGGAGGTCCGCCGGACGCAATAGGAGACCGACATACAAACCGACAGCTATAATGTTAGAAATGCAAGAAAATAAGAGGTGGCTTGAAGGAAACCCGCTATTTACGCCGACCGGTCTCTCATGTACTATCTGGATACTTTTGTAAGATAAAAAAGTCAGACTTGCATTACAAAATAAGTCTCACTTGCATTACTTAATAATTGTAGCAGGCAATTGTTGTAATGGCAATCAAATCTAGTAGGTTGGAACAATAAATGTTCAGCTTTCAACTCATTTGTTTCCTGGGCGCTAAAAACTTTTTCTAAGAAGTTCGATTGGCTCTTATTCAATTATATTACAGTAATTTTCGCATGATCTTTCTTTTTTCCATATGGTCCCTTATTGTTTTGCTATAGTTCTTGAGCAGGTAGTAACACCTTTTCTATAAATAATATAAAATCAAAGGAATAAAATAAGAACTAATGCCACGATAACAACCAATATGCTAAAAGCTATAATAAATAATAACAGTAGGTAGATAGGTGAGTATTTAAGTTATGTAGTAGGTAGGTTTAGAATAAATTACCTAACCGCAAAATTTAAATGTCAGTTTACAGGCGCTAAAATTCTTTATTTACAAAAAGCCTCGGAATGTTGCATAAATACTTGTTAATTTATTTTATAGTCCCATCTGATCAAAATAATGATACCACACGAATGAAAAGAATGCTAGTAGGTATGTAGAGTTAACACGTTTTGCCTAATCAACATACAATAGAAAATAAGAAACCCAAAATAGACGTAAAATTGTGGAAAAATAAAACAAGCCAATTTCTATGCAAATTATTTATGATATGGGAACAATTTCACATACTTTAGGACAAGGTAACTTATATGGAATGTAGGTAGTTTAATGAAGTTTATGTTGGTGTTTAAGGTAAATATACCAACAAACCTTCTATTGTTCTTCACACACTCAGCACAATTTCAACTCCATAGGGTTAAGACGCAATTCCAACCATCCAAAAACCAAGATTTGACGTCAAGTTTAAATTAATTTGAAAAATCGATAATTATTTGGCCAAAATAGCTTCAGATGCAATGCAAAATCGCTATTAGACTAGTAATAATCTAACGTTCCATTGAATTTTTAATGCTAAATGTGTAATTGCAACCCGTCGATAATTCACTACGGATATTGCTAAATTAGGATTTCAAATTAAATGGTCTGGTCTTTATAATTTACATAGAAGAAAATAGCAAATGTAATGCGAATGACACATATTCATGAAAATGTGAAACTTCATAGTTAAATGTCCTAAAAAGTAGAAAACTGCCAACCTTTACCTATACCTACAAACTAAACTAGGAGCTATGAGCCAGACCAAGAATTCGCTATTCTGATATTAGCTTGCACATCTTTAGACAATCTCGCAGTTAAAAAAAAAATCTAAGCAACCAAAATCAATAAGAAATAATGAGATAATTTCGGATTGGTCACGGAGTGGGCAGGGCACGTAACTAGCGTGATGCGTGACGGAGCGACACGCGTCAACAATGGATAGTGACAGTCTGGGTTCTGGGTGACCTCGGGAAGACGAGACGACTACTCCGTAAGGCTGAGACATAGTGAACTCCAATTCTTAGGTTATCTTATGATTCCACTGCTGGGCAAACTAAATAAAATGGAATAGAGTTATTTTCATATCATTAGGTAAAAGTAGGTACCTACCTAGGTCTACACTACGTAGGAGCCGCGTTTACACTAGGTTCATAAAATTGTTGTAAGAAATAGAAAAATGTACTTATCCTACATTTTTCTCTTTTTTACAATGACTAATACTTGACCATCAAAAAGATAAATGAAGGTAAAATGTACTACTTTGAATAAATTATTTGAGTTTGTCTATATTTGTAATTATTTAAAACCACGATGAATGAAAAAGTAAGGTTTGGAAGTACCATAGGGGAAAAAGATTGTATTGATTGCTAGGGTTGTAAAATAAAATTTGCAATTAAAAAAAAAATTGATATGAGACACCAGAAACTGAATAAATAAATTCCTCATAACGGCATTCATATGAAAGCTACAAAATATACATATACTACTGATTCATCATGATATATTTTGATGAACACCGAACTACTAATGTCCGCCCATCAAGCACAAAAATAGCTTCGACCTTCGCTGTTAATAACTTGCAAAGTTGCGACCAAATTTGGCTATGTCAGTTCTATTCTTTGACATAAGACTCTATTCAACATCACCGCCTAAATGTGAAAAAAAAGATCTTTTAGCGCTGTTACTTTTAAACTACGAGAAATCGCAAGACTTATCCTCTATGGTATCGTTTAAGGTTAAAACGTGGTATAGCGCATTTTTTACATTCTTCTTCTTATTCTTAACGCGGGGTATAAAATTTTGTTTGCCCAAAAGGTTGCCCCACAAACTGCGTTTGGGGTGGCTGCTCGTAGTGTCCATGTGTCGGGGCACGCAGGGCAATCCAGTGCGACACCACCGCATGAGCACTGTAAATTGGAAGGCTATCTTTTTATTTAGCGCTAAATAAACAAAAATAAACCCTCTAATTAATTCCTTTCGTATAAATCATAACATAAGGCACAATACGTCGACCAATCCTAATATCCGAGTTTAATCCACTTACTAGTTGTCTAGTTTTACCGTATCAGACTACTAAATGCAAGATAATATTGATATTTTTTTTTCTAATTCTCTGCTATAAAAAAAAAGGTCAGTACAGAGATAGTTTATATTAGTCTTGTCATATAAACTGTGAATTGAGTCTATCGCGTGACCAAAAGCTATTGCTCATTCCTCACTTCCGAAGCGCGAACGAAATATTTACACTATCTGACTACTTCCCCGGCCAAAGACAGATCGAGAATATCGCTGGTGTAATCAGCTTTACAGAAAAAAAGATTAAAGAAAAAAGGTAAAAAAAAAAAAATAACAACGTGTCGGGCTCGCGTACGAAGAATTCCGTACCAATAGATATTTAAGAAGGTGGGTTTGTTGTTTGTTAGTTCTTTAATATTAATTTTATTTCTAATTTCCAACGCGGAAATAAAACAGCAATAAAATAAAAATACATCATCTGTGCAAAATTTCAGCTTTACAACTATCACAGTTCATGAGCTGTTGACAGACGGACGGACAGACAACGGAGTTTTCGAATCCTGTTCTGACCCTTTGGGTACGGACCCCTAAAAAGGCATAAAAAAGCAAGAACAGGATTTGAGGAGACACCTGTGTTACGCGACAAAAAACCTAAATAAGTGCGCTCCTCTTTTTTCCTCGCTCACCGCTTCAAAAATAAACAGTTGGACCGGTGGTGCCTTGATTTTTATTTTTTGCTCGTGGATTGAATAGGCATATTAAAGTAATCTTAAAGTTATCATGTCAAGGTATCAGGAATAAAATATGCAGGTCGATACATTTAGGAAACTACATAATATGTACATAAAAAATATTGAAACATATAACATTTAATTACGTACGGGTATTAATGCTGATCAGGAGTTTTTATGTTTTTTTTTTTGCCGTTGAAGTATTTCTGTTAGATTATATTATTTATTATTAATATCGACGACAGAAAGGTAGGCAAACTGTTTACTAATTGGGATTTCCATTAACTGACTTATTAATTTTACAATTCATTACAAATATCACCGTAAAATTGGTAAAAAAGCTAGATTACAACGTAACTATCTTTTTCGCAAAAATATAATCCGTCGAAATGTTGTAAATCATACCTACTCAACACGGATCACCATTCTAGGTATTATTTCTCTCTAAATTATCAATTTAATTAGTGTTTCATATTACGACATAAGCAGAGCAGTACAGTAGGATCAAAGAGTATCTAACATGTACTTAGAATCGAAATTAGACAGACATAAGATTCTTTCCCATACATAAATTCTCCCCAAGAAACACGTGTTTAGCTTCCCATCGAAAAATGAGCCCCAATTTTATCTTAAAAGACTCTTTAAGAGTTGAAAGAGTAAGAAGGCAATACTTGAGACAAGAATCGAACCCGGGACCGGGAGCGGGCATCCGTCTTCCCCACGTGCGTTCTGAATGGGCTGGTCCGGATGTCTATGCCACAATGGGGACACCCTATATGTTAATGTGAATGGGGCTAGGTACTGTAGCAATGCTCCTGTAAAGAATGTTTCATAACGAAGTCTTTTAACTACATCCTTAGGAACACTGTTTTAGATCTAGCCTATTTCTAATATTACGCAATCGGAATTGTTCCAAACTCTATTGCAGGGGCGAAATATAAAATGGAACGTCAAAAACATATGATAAACCTATAGTATCTATTCAGCTAAGATTTGACTACAAAATGCGCCTATAGGATTTTTAAAATCAATGAGTAATTGATCGAGAGCTTATGTAGATAAAAAGGTATAGTTTCATTCATTAAATATCGCTTTATTATTTAAAAGTCTCAAATACTAGGAATTTCCGCCAGAAAAGTTCTTACAATTTGCAAAGAATCTTATAAGATACAGTAAAACAGAAGATTAAGTGTCTAATCTATTCAATACCATAATGGATATTACATGATAAGTTATTATTAATGAATAATATTGAACATTTAATATCATACGATGTTTATTATGAAAATGAGGAAAACCTTCGTAAAAGATACTTGTATCTGATGTAGTACTGCGTACTGGTTTATGTAATACATACATACTCACTGTACCTTAGTAGAGGGAATATATTTTCAACCGACTGCAAAAAGAAGATCATCAATTCAACCTACATGTCTAAAATATTTGCTAAGGTGTAAAGTGTACAAAATTTGTGACGTGTACGTACTTTTTGATTTTGCCCCTGTTACTATTTGCATTTTTTTAAAAACCTTCTAAACAGTTTTTTATTGGGAACTGCTTATGTTAAAAATTTGCAACATCTTTATCACAGGCTTATAATTAGCTATTCTCTCAAGCTATAATCTCAAGTTATTTGGAATGAACACAACAACAAAGTCAGTTAAACATTTTCTTCCTTGGCTTTGTAAGTGCTTTTTCAATTTCGTATTTTCATTTATCCCTTAGATTTTTTCACTGTGAAGTCGGTAAACATTTTAGGGGTTAACATTTACGTCTGGTATTTGTATGTGTTTAAGTGTGTTTATTGTGTGCAACATACGTAGTGAGACGTAGGTATTACGTGCATTCATTCATGTTCCACTACTTGCGACAGTGTCGTGTTACCTACATAACTAGGTACGTAGTTACTGTGGAAACTTAGCACTCAACATCTTTATATAAGGTGTAAAAATAATAGCTGCAAATATTTTAAGGGGTGAATCAGCCCTTGAAACTGAACAACTTTCCCCAAGGAACATAGGTCGAAACATGACAAAAAAGATTTGGACCTCCCACAAAATTAGCGACCGACCAAGTCAATTTGTATGGGGGGTCCAAAAACCTATGTTCCTTGGGGAAAGTTGTACAGTTTCATGGGCTGAGTCACCCCTTAAAATATTTGCAGCTAATATTTTTACACCCTGTATGTATTAACAGTCAGAATAAGCCACTGCTGGACATGTAACTCTCCATAATGCCTTAATCGCCCATCGCACATCTCTTACTCGCTTTTTACGACACCCACGAGTAGGAAAGATTATCACACATCAACACATCAGCGTATGGCAGTCCACTGCTGGATATAGGCCTCCGCAAGGTACGCCACAATGAAAGATCTCCCGCTTTCGCCATCCAGTCACTACCAGCCGCTTTCGTCTAGGAAGGACCGGGGCGGTGCTATTCTAAGTCAGTTTCACACTATTTCACATAAGAAGCCTGTTTAGAAAATGGTTCCATTAACCTAATTTTCTTAGATTGGATGTCATGTAATTTACACGTTGCCAATATTTCTTGGTTGCGGTGGATAGATAACTATGATTGATGATATCATAATATAAACGCGCCAGCAAGCGCTGATAATGACCAAATATATTTCAAGAAAACTGATGTTATGGAAAGCTATGTACCTATCGCGGTAGTAATCTAATAAAATCATTTCAAAATTTTGACGAGCAAGTCAAAAAATCTTACGTATTGCCGGAACAAGATAAGTACTACTAATACAAACAAATCTTCAAGCAATTCTTAGGGTCATTCATCACAGAACGCACTGTGGCTCTAATTGTATGCAGTATAATTTATAAAACGTCACTAACCATATACGTTTCCAACAAAGCCGGTACACACAGAGCGACAATTGGGCGAGCACGCGCCACGCGGCCTCTACAGGGAGAAGGCGGTGCGTTCGTGGCTCCGTGTTTCATGTTGGGTACATTGCTTCGAGGGACAAGAAAATATCGCGAAAACAGAAATTGATATCTTATTTACTATTTAAGAAGTCAGTAGATAGTGTAGAGTCTCAGTGTAGAATAAGTGTTTTATTCCTATATTATTATGTGATAAGATGCGTCTGAATTCGAAATTCCTTTTTAAATGATCACTTTTTTGCAGAAATGTGACGTGTGTCCATCCATCCATATTAAAATAACACGTGAGATGAGATAGCATTACCCCATTTCTTTCCCATGGGTGCTGTAGAAGCCGACCAAGGAACTCGTGTGTAATACAATTTTAGGCGAAAGGCTGACAACATATGTCAGACGTGGCGATAACGACCGTAATTTTACGGTCGTTAACGCTCTGCGTACCCCGCTAGGAATATAGGCGTGATTTGTGTATATATGTATGTATGAGATGAGCTTTTTGCTTCGTCCCGCAATGGACATTAAGCTATGACGGCCACCAGAACCGAACGTAGAACACGCCTTATATCTATAGCGGCACGGTAAGAAATGCGTTTCCGCTCGCGTTGATGTCTTTAAGTCGCGCCGTCTGTACGCCGCCTTAAAAGGGCCCTGGTCGACCATCTGAAATGTTTAGTTGATTTCTACGGAAATCCGTTCAATGCGACCTTTCTTCGATCCTTTCAAGTGCGTGTCTGGTCTGGAGCTCAATTTATGAAACGTTCGTTTTCGGTTCCGTGCACGAAAGTCCAAAACGACTGGTCTAGCCACACGTTTTTAAATTTCAACTAGTCGATATTTTATTAGTCAAGGGTAGGTATGTGTAAATTTTCTAGGGTATCCAGGCCTTTCTGTTACAGACGTTGTCGTACTCTGTTTTCTTCCCAAGTAATAATCTAGACCTCTTGATTTTAAGGTTCCGTGGTTATTAACACTAAAACTATAAGACATTATTACGGGTTTTAACTCACGGTAGGGATATATCGAGCACCCAATATTTCGGCGATGTTGCAATCGCCATGATCACGGGTAAACTGGAGCGGCTGCGGGTGACGGCTAAGGGCAAACATATCTGTCTACCCTCATTCTTCTGCGTTTTTTCGGAACACTTTGGTCACTATCGGTACTCACTCGAAAGTCATCTCGACAACACACACTAACGGTATCGCATGATTTTATTGCAGGTTTAGACACAAACTTATTTTTACACAAATTTACCACTGGATTCCATGTACTTGACAATTTGAAGCCATCTTCTCTATTGAAATTTTTGTACTTGGTGATTTCAATAGCCTCGCTTACCAGTCTTGGTATGTAGTGGCGTTCGGTCGAAAGTACTTTTGGATTATGTATTGTGTGCTCGATATATCCCTACCGTGAGTTAAAACCCGTAATAATGTCTATAGTTTTTAATCTAGACCTATCATTAATGTTTTTTACTCTAGAGGAAAGAAAACAGGGGAGTGCTTGAGTATGGAGCTCCCAGACCAGGCATTCTCTTAACAATAAAGTCGTATACAAACAAAACTAGAATGATTGTCTATGTGTGACGGGTGATTAAGTATAGCTCATTCAATGTTCCGGTTAAATTTTATAAACACATACATCGAACGAAAAAGTACCTACCGTATAATCAATCGAAAAAGAAATACAACATAAGAAAATAATAACCATTTACAATGTATACGACCAACTAATTTATATTTAAAAAGCCTTTAAAACCCTGCTGGCGATTGCACGTCTTAAATTTTGTAATAAATTACAGCTGTAAGTAATAAACGACTTGTAACCACGCCGATGGGTGATTACGCGGATTAATAATCTGTTCTCGCTACCAGTGTTACCGGGAATCGAACTCCGGACCACAGCATCCGCTGCCCGAGGCGAAAACCCCAAATTCAACACCGTAATAATTATAGACGCACTAAGCTGAGATTGAGGAAACAATTTATAAAAATCTGTCAAGTGCGAGTCAGACTAGGTTACGAAGGGTTCCGTGCCTTAAAAAAATGTATTGAAATCATAGTCTGCCTTGCAGCTGCCTCAATTAGTTTTTTGCTAGGTACTTATTACATTTTCTGTGATAATTTTAACTGGCCAACTATTGACGTTGATAAAATACTGACTTCGAAACAATACAGAAAAAAACGAGCAAAAAACACGATTCATGTATATCACACAAACACGTTTTTTGTGTTTAAAGCCTTAATTTTATTTTATATATTTTTTTTATTTTTTTTGTTATAGCGGCAACAGAAATACAGCATCTCTAAAAAAAACTACTTTCTAAATATCACAGTTCACAAGATTGAACCTAGACCCAGTAATTAGGTTTCCGTTTTAACCATATGGGCACGGAACTCTTAAGAAAATGTAATTTCGGGTATAGATATGCCTTCAGTGTTTTTGTAGATGAAAATACATAATCAGTAGGACCGTCGCATGAGATTTGTAACGGATATTGGTAGACTTAATTTATGGATAACAATTAACGGTCGTAAGAAACGGCCACTATCGCCACGTCTGTCATTTTTGAGGATTATTTTCCAAGGTTGTTTGAGAAAACATGTGTATCAAGAGCAAATATACCAATATCAAATACTAGAAAACCTGAATATGTGCAATAATCGAATTATCTGAAACTGAAAATGGCAACTAATGTAACGACTACGAAAATTGATCCTCAAGGCAACGACGAAACGCGACGCTGACTAAGAACCTACAGTCAACACGATAGAGACGAAAGTGCCGTAGCGATGGAAGGATTTAGGAGGTAACTCGAAAGGAGGATAGTGAGATTGTAGATGTGGGTGTTAGATAAGGACAGGTGTGCAGAGAAGGTTGTGGAAGGTCGGTGGACAAATTGTTTCATTAGAGTGGGCGCGGCGACGCAGCCACCTGTCCGCTGGACCGGATGCCGCGCCGCCCGCGCCCTGCACTCCCGCGCACCAACCTTTGCGAGATGCGTTCTCGGTTAGGGCTGATAGGGCATACACATGGCCCTTTGGTATACGATATAATATATGTCATTTTAAATTCAGAGCAAATGTTTTTAGGGTCAGAACCCCTCAATGAAATACTTTCCCCAATAAACATAGGTGGCAATATTAATGAAAGTTAGGCTTAATTTCTGGTCTCATTTACTTAGGAAAGGTTGTCACGAGTGGATGTGACAACGAAAGCTCGATATAAAGGAACTACACAATATACGGGTTGTTGATTACGTAGTTAAGATTTTTATATGTGGTATGTAATAAGGTGGTAGTGACAAATATAATTTTTAGACCTCGAAATTACTAATGACAATATATCCCGAAAATTTCATCAGTCTAGTAGGTACATTGGAAATTAAAGTTAAGGGGGTTCAAAACACAGCAAACATTTTAAAAAAGGTTTTGGAAATTGGAAATTTTCCAAACATTTAAACAGCTGTATCTTTAAGAATCAATAGTTTATCGGGACCCATTTATTCTCATTTTGTCTACTCTTAAGTATGTATTTGAAATGTCTCTTACAGTAAAACAGTTACTTGGCGGTAAAAAATTGCAAAAATTTAAAATTGTCCCTGAGGATTTCGAGGTCGAAAAAATATACCTATCATTACCACCTCCTTCCATACCACATATATAAAAAATCAGAACTAACCCCCATTTGATGCAAGTGAAAATGTATCAATTCTATGAACCATATGAAAATGGCTCTGAAAAATTGTTTCATTTCATTTCTTTTAGTCACTAAGTGAGTGAGCTTATTATGTTTTCGAAGAAGACAAGTCGCAACCGCGTTTCAGAATACTTACAGCGACATCTAGTTAAAAATATGGTTCGTTACACAAAAGGACACTCACTCAAGACAGGGGACAAAATGCCCTGACCACTTAAATTAGTTGCCTCAAGCCGGTGTTAGATATCGACTCCAAAAAATCCCAAACAGCATCCGATGGGCCTTAAGGCGTTACAATACAAATGACCACGCTTTCAGAAAACTTGTGATCAATGTAAATTCAAAAGCTTACATTAGGAACACGCGATACAGAGATAACCAAGATTAGATATGCTTTGGGATCAGGGCCCTATTCAATAAATTGGAGCCTTAGGTTGATACTAATAACCAACATGAACACAATAATATGATATCCAGGTGTAGAATTTTGATTAGGCTAGCTAGGTGCTAGCTTACTTGGCGGGCATGCATGATTTGATGACTGCTCATTTATATTTTTTTCCGGATATAATTGCAGATTTAACTAGTAAAGTGTATTGTGAAGATCTTGTTTATGACATATATTTCATAACCTGCTTCTCTGATAACAATCATTTCACAAATAAGTGCAATAAAACCAGCCAAAAAGTTTTTACCTTATTAGAAATTCTACACAATCCCTAAAACGCTGTTTTCTTACAACCGACATTAGCATTCAGTACGGCGACGATACTCCGTTAAACACAACGAAACTGTCGAGGACGTAAGTCAACAACCCGTACATTGTGTAGTTCCTTTATATCGAGCTTTTTGTTTGTCACACAAAAGGGCGTATTTCCAGTGTCGTAGAAGATATGCCCGAGGCTGTTTCCGCGAAATCTATCGCCATACACAAGAAACGGGAAGTATATCCGGAACATCGAAAATTTTTTTCTCACCTGCGTGTTAGGGTTGGCAAGAACCTTCAATCTCCCATTGAAGGTTTATTGTTGTCAATTTAGGGTAGACTTATGTATCTACAATAAATACATTGTGATTATGGCATGTACATTTTCATGGCCAGATGCAGGAACAGAAAGTAGGATATTTTGCGAGCAAAGTAAACGAATGACGATGATGTTTTATCAAACTGCAGCTCTTGAATGATAAAAACTTTGGGCATATATACAGCTTTGGGCATTCCAAATTAGTATTGAAAGTAAATATATGCACTGCTATGATAATTAAAATAAATAAATCATGCAACACGAAGGCACTTAATTTAGTGCCAGTAGTAACCCTGCCAAGACTTGGTCTGTGCGCAGAAAAAATATTCCCACAGCCAACAGGTTGCCGAATGGCACGCCTTCCGGTCGGAAGTACGACCGATGGTCCTTTTCCATACAAAAAATAAACAAGAGAAAAAAAAACAGTGAATGGATTCGGAGCACACATGTCCCTGTATTGTAATACTACAAAGTTGGAATCATTATGATTAACATCTTTCGGACGTTGCTCGTTATAATCATGTCTTTCATTATGTTTTCTTACATTTGGACGGCAGGTGCCAGGTGCGATCTAATTTGTGAACCACATTGGACGTTTTCCCACGCAGGCGCACCGGACGCAAAAACTTGACTTTTGTAGCTTTTCTTTCGACTTTTGAATTCATGCCATGTCAAACGTTACTGCTGCAGCGAATTTGTCAGGAATCAGTGATGCGAGTCGAATTGAAACAAGGCAAATTGAGTCGTTTACTAATTAGACCTACAACCGATCAAACCCAGTGGCAACATGACAAGGCCGGCCCAGAATCTGTCTGCTCGATTTCCGTTCTTTTTGCAGGCATAAATAAGTCCCTTTTCAGACGTCGTTCTAAAATTTTGTGTATTCAATGATAAGAGATAATAAAATTTTCTTTGGTCTATAAGATGTTATGTATAAGATTTGATGTTATGTTTTAGATGTTATTTTAGACTAGCTGCAGCAGTATTTGTGGATTGTATTTCTAGAAGATAGATCCAGCGCAGTGTGCATGTATAAAAAGAGAGATCTGCTAAGGTGATTTAAATAACCGTGTCTTTCGAAGGCTATCGTTCAAAAAGAGACGTAGCAATTTGACAATATTTCTAGAGGGTCTATTCGACAAGGGGTCTAATTGAACGCCTCACCCAATCAATAATGTGCAACGCAAATATTGGTAGCCTTCGTGACTATCAATTGTTTTACGGACAACATAGAATTGATTTGCGATTGTAATTGTTTGGCTTCCAATTAATGTCACTGGTATCGGTCACGTATATCTGATGCAATAGGAAGTGTCAAACATGATATAACTTTTCAAGCTGTGTTACATATGCGTCGATCGTATCAGATTATTGGCATCGATTTTTTAAGTATGAAACTATCCATTGCTGCATTAGGCTGCATTGTTTGTTGATATCTATTCTATTTACATACATACATAAATCACGCCTATATCCGTTGAGGGGTAGGCAGAGCGTAAACAGTTCAAAAAACCGTCATATACGCCACGTCTGACAAATGTTCGAGGGTAATTTCAGAAGACTGTGTACTACCATAGTGACAGGTTGTCAGCCTGTCGCCTAATATTGCAATACACATCAACCCTCAAATCCCTTAGTCGCCTCTTACGACACCCACAGGTAAGATATGGGGTGATGCTATTCTAAGCCGACATCACACGGCACATTTATGTACATTTTTATACGGTTTACGAGATAACCCGTTGCAATACAATGTAGAATCTCATTGTAGGTTTTAGATTCTTACACAGTCTCTTCTTTGACTATTCATAGTTATAATTTTAACGCGTTATGATCGGCAAATTTATTTGATTTTGGGTTCCCGAACTAACTATGAATAGTGTAACTACCGGGACAGTTTAAAGTTTAGTCTCTTTGCAGTTTGCGACTTGCCCATTAAAAAAAAACTCAAGTAATTGTCAGACGTGACGTGGTGATATTAGTCTTTCTACTTTGCAAGTGCAACCTAATATAGATCTGGATACTGTTTATACGCGTTTATGTATGTTCTCCCACCGATAAAAGAATCCGTCGTGTACTTGATAAGAAGGTACTCATCTTCTGTTCCTCTGTTTTCAGGTCTCAGAGGAAGACTTGCCAGACTGCAGGGCGCGCCAGGTCTGCAGCAAAGTTGATCTTTACGACTCCGCGCAGCCTTGGATTGAGAGGAAATGTCGCTGTTTGGGCCACAGACCTTGCTCTAGGTGAGTCACTCGACTTTCTTACACATAATAAAGTTTAAGGACTTTGGTATAAAAGTTACAGTTCAAATATAACTGCTCCAAAGACCTAATAAGACATAGCGAGCGACTTATTTCGCGTTGCTACCGTTATGTACGTATTTTTGAGTTTTAGGTAAATATCTTATGCATTTAACAACTATTTTTCCTCTCTTTTCCGGATATTAATTGAGTTGTAACTAAAAACTAATTTTAGTTACAGAAGCAATCAGAATTTTTAAGTAAATATGAACACCATATAAATAGTACTGAGATGAATCAATGAGATGAAATGATGAGGTCTCACTACCAATTTTAATATAAGGGTACTTATTTTTATTACAGTGAATTATTCTCGGACGACAACCACACGCTATCGGACAAAACGACCCTCTACAAAACGTGTGAGCCTGTGAAGAGGCTGCCCAAATGTCGCTACTTCAAGGACGCCGCGTGGACCATCTTCTCCTTTCCCGACAGCAACGCCACCCAACAGATTGTCAACTGCCATTGCCCCAAGAACTCCGTTACGTATCTCCTCAAGAAGCTGCCGTACACGACACCTAGCGGCGAACAGGGGAACCAGTACCAGTTCGCGTGCTCGCCACAAAGCGTAAGTTTCAAGTTAGAATCTTTGTGAACGCGACCTCCTTGGTACATTGTAGTTCGGTCGATGAGCGTTTGGTGGCGCTGTATCGAGCTTAGAAGTACTACCTGTTGTGGTATGATAATCTGTCTAGATTATCGTGCTAAGCTAATGGGTTTACGACGTTTTGAAATAAGTAAGCTAGCTGTATCTTGTAACAGCGCGAAATAACGCGATGCCTTAAATATTACTTCATTGCTAAAATTTTAAGCAAAATAACATATACTGTTTTTTCCTCAATATTGGACTCTACATTTTTGGCCCCGGGACCATCAACACTATTCCTGCCAATAAATGACTGTATATTTTTTTCCTAATTACAGAGACTGCGTTGCTCAAGGAAGGAACCTTGCAAGCTGTTCAGCGCTAGAAGACGCCACGAACAGATAGACGAAGTGAACGCCAGCACTATTTGCCAGTGTCCTCGAGATCACACGTGCCCCAGGCATCACACGGAGCCAGGCGTCCTGGCTGGAGTCACTTATGCAGCCGAAGACATCCGCACGTACCACGGCTACTGCATGCCCGAACCTCCCCCCGATGCCTACAGGTTTGTAGGAGATAAAGACTGAGTTGAAGAGTTGTGTGGGGCCTAGGCGACGATACCAGTGATTGTGATACGTCGGATTGTACTTATTATTGTACAGTCAAGCTCACGTCTGGTTAGACACTCGAACCGCCAGTATATAAGCCTCGCGACATACGAACGGTCCAAACTCTGTCTAACTCAGCCTGAGCTTGACTGTACATTGAAAGCTTACAACGAAGGGTTTAAATTAAAGCATTTATTAATATTCGTTGTTGTAGTTGAGATTTGTAAATTAGACCTTAAAGAAAAAATACATCGATAAAAATTACATTTCGTACAACGATTTTTGAATGTTCTCAACTACTGGCACGAGTAACTCATTCTAATAAGTAGCAAGGGTGTGAATGTATGTGTCGAAAACTTTGTAGACGCGACCTGACAATGACATTAATTACTTTTTTCTATGGGGACTATGTTGGTGAATTTGAAAACTTTTCGATCAATAACATAGACTCCATAATATTATAGGTTGATTAGTTTCATATGCCAGCAAAGTTTTCTCTACACTACTGTCTCATACATCCAGTTTAGTGGATATGGTTTAATTTTACGGTAATAGACACTGCTTTGCTCATTACCTGATTAGTACAAAAAAGAAATGCAGTAAGTAAATAAATTTGTTAACAATTTTGGTTACAAGTTCGACTAATTTATTAGTTAGAATTTTGACTTAATTTCACTACACAATGCTTTTAGTTGATGAAATTAAGTCTAAATTCTGGATTAGATTAAGGATCAAGGAACAAATACTACCTATACAGTTCTAAAAATATGATCAATTAAGTAGGTACAACGAAGTGTAAATATTTAGGTTTTACGTTATATTATTCGACACTTTTACTAAGAGTTTCTGTCATTTCTATGAAAAATCCTTTGTAAAGTTGTCGAGTGGACGTAGTTGTTAAACTGTAAATAATAATAATTAGACTAAGACCATTCCAAACGTTTAGTTTAAATTATTTACATTATATTATATATTCTGATTATTTACTTGCCATATAACTTGCGTAATTGTTGTATTTGTTCTTCCATGTTCTGTCTTCCATTCCAAACAGGAGACGAGTTTGTTCATTGTTTTGTTTATGTTTAAACAATTGTATAAAAATTATTGTTATAACTAAAACGTGTTAACGACTAAGATTTTTAAGGATTACTATAAGTTGTAAACTATTAAGAATTCAAGTATGATACGCTTTTGTATAATCATTTTAAATTATTTGACTATTTTGACAGTGATGTCGTTTTGAGATGTCATTCGCCTTAGTTTGGCAGACTACAATTTTGCTTATAATTGTAAGATAACTTTAGTCGCGATCATTTCTTATACTTTTCTTAAGCTATTTTGACAGATAGTGACAGCGCTGTTTTTAGTTATTAAAGAATCGTTTCAGATATAATGAAATTGAAACCAATGTGCACCTAAAATATTTTTCATCGGCATCGATACCTAACTTATATTATTTACTCTCAACAACAGTATAGTATCCATAGCTGGTCTTGGGGATATTTTAATCTTATAATACTGATGACTTGAGAGATGGAGAGTTTTGGATAATGTGTTCAAGGATATTCCCTCAATTTGAGGTACAGCACAAATAGGCTTGTTTCCTGACAGGTCAACTCAGCTACTTTTTAAAACGATCTAAAACGGAATTTTGTATGAGAAATTAGAAGTATGATGTCACGCCCTATATTTGGGTGGCGTCAAAACACTTACTTTTATATTATTTTTCTGTTTATTAATTCAAACTTTGACTATTTCGAAAAATTATGAATGAAGGCCGTAGTATTTTTGGAAAATAGTTTTTAGCGTACAACTGTTATATTTTTTTATGACCCAGGAAACTAGCCAATTACTTGTATCTGCGTATACCAGTGTATGTATGTAAATAGGAAGCATGTTGTTAGAAGGATGTCCTGCGTGTGTACGTCTTCCCTATTTGTATTATGTTAGGTTTTTTAAATTATTGACAGAATGTGAATAAATGTTTCCTTATCTAATTTGCGGTTTTCATTTATTGTTTGTCCAAATCAAACAGGTAATTGACATTATTTTCTACGTTTTTTCACTAAATCAGACAGCGAACACCAATGTATACCTAGAATTTTTTAAAAGAACTCATGTAGCAAACTTAAGCGACCAAGAAAATTCGCATATACAACTTACACAATTGAATTTTCTGCAGTCACTTTCTTAAATAAGCTACATTATAGAAGTTTAAATATTTCTAGAAAGGGCATTTTTATCAGAAATTTTAGCACTGAATGCGATTTTAATTGAACTTTCTTAACTTTCCTGATAATGACGAAAAAGCACAATAGCAGAAATCAAGTTAACAATCAGTATAACTATATTGTTTAAATTACCCATAGCATCTAGTTGTAGCAAACCATGGTAAATCCCGAGCTTAGATTAAAACACTCAAAATATTTTAAAGGCACCTGTCCGTTTAGAATGTTGCTTAATTCCTTTTCGGACATTTGGCACTTACAAGGATGAATTGAATTTGCTCTGTGACGCTGATATAACATAGTATCACCCCCTTACCTATCTTTCCGAGAGGCAACATTTTATTCAAAGGTTTATCGTTATGTTACAATAATTGTAATCAATACGCTTCTATTAAAAAAAAAAAAAATTCAAAACGTAGTCGTATCAAACCTTTTTATGCCTTTTGACGCTCGCAGAGGAAATTGATTTATTTGACCTGAGTTCTTGTAAAAAATGGAAGATTTTACTTACTGATCCTTTGTAATAAGATTAACTTGCTTTGATGAGTCTTACCTGTAACAGAAAAACAATATTAAATATTTTGACAAAATTCTCGATAATTTGGGCACATATTATGATGGCAAAATATTGTTACTCTTTAGTAATTCAGAATGAAAGCTGCCTCGTCGGTAACGTAGGTAATTAGGATCCTTTGAAAAACATTGATTACAAAATATGCGCAACGAAAGGAATTCCGTAAATGCAGCGTCCAAAGTATACTTCGTCACGTCATTCACATCACGTGGAATTGCACTATAAACCAGACTATTTACTACAAGAAAGTTAGGCTTGCGTTGAACGCGTGTTTAAAAAATACCTTAATAAGAAAAGCTGGCCACGCGTTCACCGCCCTTAAGTCTATTGACATTAAATAAGGTTTATTAAAGGTTATTTTAGTTTTTTCCGCGAAATTTCTGTGGTGGCCGGGACTCCAATCGGCACCTTCGACATCCGCATTCACAACGTAGGTCACAGTTCTTTGCTGGGTGTTTGGCCGCAATATGACCACAGTATCAAAATTTCTTCTATCTCAAAACAGCCAAGCGACCCATAGCAGCGGCATGTAGGAAACATACTAGAAGAGAGTCATTCCTAAGCTAAAAAACGTACCTCAATACATGCATACACACACAATCATGACGTATTTTTTATTATTTTACGTTTACCTGAGACACAGGAATTACTATTCTTAGGTTATGAAATAGTTTAGCCTCATAATTTGTATAGTTTTACGTATTAGTAATTATGTATTAAATAATAAAGAATTTGAGTTTAATAAAAGTAGACGAAGGCGGTATACGTAGTCGGTCCCAAAGTTCTGTCATATATGAAAATACTGATAAAATAAAAAGTACCAATCCGTTTTTAAAAATTTATATATCAATTAAAAATACAATCATCGAAGAATCAAAATAACATAAAACTATTCGAAATGACCTCCCTTGCTTTTAACAACGGCCTTCAACCGCGGCGGCCAGTCGTCTATCGCAGCACGCACCATATCCATGTCGATTTCAGCGACTGCTTTAACTATGGCTGACTTCAGACTCTCCAAATTTTTATGGGGCTTAGCACAGACCTTGCTCTCTAAGACCTGCCAAATTTTATAGTCCAGAGGATTAAGGTCCGGACTGGAGGAAGGCCAATCTTCGTGTCTTATAAACTCAATGTTTTGACGTTCAAACCAGGCTTGAGTGGTCCTGGCTTTGTGAGCGGGCGCAGAATCCTGCTGGAATACAAAGTGATGTCCTGAAAATAGTGTGTTGGGCAGGTCTTTGACGTACCGATCCAAAACCGTCTCTTGGTACACTTTTGCGCTGGTTTTGACCCCCTTTTCGCAAAAATGAACCTCAGTTGGCCCATAGTAGGAGACTCCTAACCAGACCATGACTGAAGAGGGATGATGCCCATGTTGCACCCGCGGAACTTTGTTTCCTGCTTCTTCAGAGCTGGTAGCGTACACTCTATCGTTTTGTTTTGTTTTGTTATCGTTTTGTTTATTATTAAAGTATATCGCGGTGCCGGTTTTTCGCGTACCGTTTTAACAACACCCGAGATCTTTTGAGTCTAATTTCTTTTAAACGGGCATTAAGTAAGTGCCCACTCTTTTTTTTGTATGCTCGCAGCTTAAGGTCTTCGTTTAAAACCTTTTTGACTGTTTTTCTACTAACCTTCATCTGCAAAGCCATAAGTTTCTGTTTTTGGACAGGATTTCTTCGTATGCGCTCCTTGATCGCTTTGATCACTGCTGGTGTTCTGGCGGAGCGAGGCCGGCCAGTTCTTTTCTTGTCCTCAACACTAGAGACTTCAGTGTACCTAGTTATAGTACGATACCCAAACCTAAGCGTTATTTTAAATTTTTTGAGCAACTTGAAAATGGTACTCGGCGAGTGCCCACAGCGATGCAACGCCAAAACTGCTATTCGGTTTTCTTTCAAAGTCCACTCCATCGTGAAAAATCGCGCCAAATGATTATTTATTGTTTTAAAATAATTGTTAAACATTCAAAAACGGAATGCAATAAAACTTTTCCAAATCCGTGTTCTAAATTCAAAAATAATATGCCAGTGACAGAACTTTGGGACCGACTACGTAGATATTCCTCATGGCAGCGGCCAAGTACCTACACCAAGCGTTTGTCCCTATAACAATTGGTAACAATTACCCGACACAGTTATGTCGGCTTGGCCCTACGAGCGCTGCGTGCGCGCACCGTGCCCAATCACAGATTACGATTTAATAACGTAACTAATCCGAGGAAAGAAATCCGCCAAGTGTGATCTGCTTCCCGGGAACAAGGTTCTTTACCGTAAAAAGTACTATATGATGATCTAAAGTTGATTGAGCGAGGTTACAAGAACTTTTCCAAGAAGAGTTCAGTAAGCTTGATGTCGATGACTTCACAGAATCCGTAATTGTTGTTCTAAGCTAGGTAAGTAACTCTATTTCTAAAAGTTGTGTACCAGATTTAGCATCTTCCTCAACATTTTTGTACTCTTTGAGTGTAAATATCCTTTTTTGGGTAATTGTAGATTTGAATTCACTCGAGTTTTAAGCTACTTCAAGTGAACGACCATTAAGAAATTCTACATTTACTTAAAACAAACAGATATACAAAACAATACTTTAGGCGAAACAGGCACAGAAACCTCCGCGAAAACCAGAGGTAGTGATCGGAAATATTTAATTCATTTTTAATGTCCATAAATGAGACGTAGTATTGTTTTTGTACTACCTAGTTGAAGATATATGTTACAAAACTATAGAGCCTTAAATGTGATTTGATAAAATTGCGTAAAAAATCGTAAAGTCAAATTTTTTGCCCTGTTTTAAGACAAAAAAAGAAAATTCTGTATTTAATTTGTGCCCTCTTCTTCGTCATTAATCTATGGTCTTATTTTTACGAATATTTCAATGTATCATTTGGTATTAAAAGAATTGTTCGGATTTCCTGAACCGTTATCGCCTGTTTCTCTCTAATGTACCGGAAAAGAAAGGGACTTATTTTTGGGACTGGTTTCTCCATAAGAACCTTTCAACGAGGAACCCAAGAGTTTCTTTGGCGCCCATCGATATGGTGCCGTTAATTCGCAAAATGAGTGAACTGTTATCTACTTGCATCATCGATAGCAGATGAATTGATCGTGTTTTGTTGCTCTCGTTTCATACGCAGCGTTCCAAGAATAGAAGTCACTTAGAAAAAATACATCATAAGAGGTACTTGTGAGAGAACTGTTAATTTCAATACTTTTTGATGCCTACGTAGCATAACATATGGCATCGGCTAATTTCGTTCCTGCGGGTGTCGCAAGAGAAGTCGCTAAATGAACTTAAGGGTTTCATGTGTAGGTATGTCATATTTAGGCGACAGGCTAGCAACCTGTCACTATAGTGATACACAATTTTCTGAAACAGTCCCCAATTATATATCAGACGTAGCGGTAACAAAGTTTTACGGCCGCTGTCGTTCAGCTTACCCCGCACGGGACAAAAGCGTGATGTGTACTTTTTCATTCTAATTACACTTTTATTGGATGTCGTCCGAGTTTTCAGTTAGTCATGACGTTTAATTTAAAATTTCATCGTTAAACCGTCGCTCATCTTACTATCAGACGAATCTGACATAAAATAAAAATTCGTAATAAACTGAATTGAATGTCAACGATGTAAAGATTGTTACGATAAGATTGAATATTTTTGTGATGTTAATGTCATTTTCTCTAAGATGAGCGATGAAATTTAAGTAAATATTTTAGTCAACATAACTCAAAATTACCTACTAGAAACTGGGTACTTACCACGATACACAATTTTAAAACCGCGAAAGTTTAAAACAGTTTTGTGTTAGTCAATGTTTTGGAAAAACTCTCGAAAATATTTTTATGCTAGGTAGTACCAATCAATATCAATACATAGAAGAAAATCAAGTCGCTCTTTGCGTTACTCTGTCATGGTCACAGATAACTCCTCCATAAAAACCTTAACGGATTTTGACGCAGTTTTTTTAATAGATAGTGTAATTCAAGAGGAAGATCGACAATGTATAACACATACATACATACACACACATATCACGCCTATATCCTTGGCGTAAAACAGTAAAATTACGGTCGTTATCGCCACGTCTGACAAATGTTTGAGGGTCGTTTCAGATAAGCCGTGCATTACTATAGTGACAGGTTGTCAGCCTGTCGCCTAAAACTGCAATACACATGAAACCCTCTAGTCCCTAAGTCGATTTCTACGACACCCGTGGGAAAGAAATGGGGTGATGCTATTCTAAGCCGGCATCACACGGCATTCTAACACATTCCGGGACACAAACTATTACAGCGGGTGCAGCCGCTGGTTGGGTCTCTAGTTATCAAATAAAACAACGTGTGCAAACTCGCGGACTTGGAAAAAAATATAATTTTGAACTCCTCGATTTCTCAACCTACTCAAGATATTATAGCAGATTAGGTCAGGACTTACCTCTAATACACTTGTGCTTTTTTTCTATTTTTTTATCTATAAGACATAAATACAAGAAGGTAAAATTGTATAGAACAATGATGACGCTGAATCATTTCCCAAACTATTCTTAGTTTCGACATTACATAGACTATTTTCTATTACTGTAACGTTAACCGAGAATCGAACCCGTGAGCTATCGGCACGACTAGCACACGATTTACGACTAACGAACGGTTGTACCGCTTCACTTATGTCAATTTATACTAATGCAGCTCCGAATGTTGAGATTAGCTGGACGATTTATGGAGGCGAAAGATGGATTGGCACTGCTAAACTTATATTTGGTGTAATAGCTTGCAGTATGTATGTCACGAAAGAGATTCTTTCTTTTTCGTGTGGGACACCGAGTCGTCCAACGACCTGATGAACCCTAGAATTTTTCAACCGCCTTCTACAAGTAGCAGGCTTCTAACATGGTTGTGTAACGACCGCCGTCTAAGTGATCATAGACAGCAACCGGGACCTACGGCTTAACGTGCCATCCGAAACACGGAACCATCTTACTTACGGACAATCGGGTGGTTCAGCCCGCAATGTCCTAACCAGACTAGGAAAAAATTCACAAAGTGATAAATACTTTGTGAGTGACCCACAGAGATTCGAACTCGGAACCTTCTGCGTCTAAGGCAGTCGCACTACCACTGCGCCACATCGGTCGTCAACGAAAGAGATGGTAAATATTATAAGGTATAAAAATAATAGCTGCAAATATTTTAAGAGGTGAATTTGCCCATGAAACTGAACAACTTTCTCCAAGAATATGTTTCTTGAAATATGTGTATATATTTCCATACAAATTTACCTGGTCGGTTGGTAATTTTGTATGGGAGGTCCAAAATTTTTTCTCATATCACGGCCTATGTTCCTTGGAGAAAGTTGTTCAGTTATATGAGTTGGGTCATCCCTTAAAATATTTGCAGTTCATATTTTTACACCCGGTGGTAGAGGGTGAGACAATAGGTTTTCTATACGTATATTTTTAGATGGTTGATTGTTTAGAATCATCACCGTTGTCTTATTCTGACCAAAGTTAGTAGGTATAGGTAACATTTTGGATAAAGATGAATGTATTAGATTATTATAGACCCTTTGTGAAATGCCTAAACTGTCGCAGAGAAAGGATCATAAACTAACAAAAGCAGATAATTGCAGATCTAGTAGATAAATACTGACAGCGAATGCAAAGAGGCAACGCACACAAAAACAATGAAAACTTAACATTCCACTACCACTTAAGTAGTTTTAAGAAATGCAAATGAAATTAGTTCACACACTAGTGTACTTTAAAAACATCGAAAGTTTAAAACTGTTTCGTACCGACTTCAACACTGTGCGCACACCTATAGGCACACCTATGGAATCTAAAGAGATCTTTTGATTAGTCTAGTTCCCACCATCAGATTTTACTCTGGTGATTATGGGCTACCTGGCGAGCTTACATAAGCTCATATCAAACATACTAAATAGGTCAAGGCATATTTAGTAATCTGGCAACATACTAATTATCAAAGTCAAAAATCACAACCACCCGTCCTACTAAAGTGTAGTTGTTATACTCATCTTTCTCTTTCCACGTGCGATACCGAGTCGTTCAACGACCCAATGAACCGTGATACTCGTCATACACTCGCATGACCGTCTTTGGAACTTTAAGACAGTGGGTACCTATGATTGTGAAACAATTGCACATTTGCCGTCAGGACTACCACCACTATTTCGATTGATATTCAAATCTATGTGCGTATCTATATACGTATACAGACAAACCGCTAACCTCCTTCTGTTTTTAACTCGGTAAAAAGTACTAATCAAGGAAGAGTGTAATGGGAATAGCTGTACTAATGTGGTGATGTCATTTGCACAGAAAAGGCTTCCAGCTAATTGCTAATGGTATAGAATGTGATGTACGACCATTGAGACGAGAAACGTAAGGGAAAATTATCAGTCTGTCTGGCTAATAGGACAGGTTCAGATGTATTCTGCTCGAGAAATGTTGTACTAATTTAGTACTATCTATATAACATGTTAAAAAATTTAATGGGAGTTTTCTACATATTTTGATATTGTCGCTCAAAGATATTGATCAGTTTCATGGACCGATTCACGCCTAAAAACGCACGGTGAGTTTGGTCCGTGTCCAATAGTGGACTGACGTGGCTGTTATGTTTTATAGATATTCTGTTTGAGAAATTTTCCTGTGTTTCTGTCAACTAGGCACGGATTTTCATTTCGTTTATCTAATTTATTTATGTCTAACAGGTTTCGTTATCATTTTATATTGGTATGTACAAGTTCGACATTTAAGTCCATAGATGAGAGATTAAGACTTCAATTACTGGTGACCAAGCTCATATGATTGTAAATAATACTCATGAGTTATTTACAGTCATGTACATGTGAAGCCTAGACTTTTAGCTTCGATGTTAATGGCTCTGCGTTGCCATCTGAGTGCAAAGTTAGCTGCGAATGACCGTACACATTCAGTGGAAATGGTACTACTACATTAGCTATAATTTCCCACCTATTAATCTAGATTTCCTAGCCTAGAACGTGCGATATGCGGATTGCGCGGCAAAAGATATATTAATGGCCTAATAAGCTACAAAGTGCGCAAAGCTTTTAGAAGCGTGGGGCTCACCGCATCATTTTTAGGTAAGTTTATGGTTTTAGAAGTCTGGGTTTTTTAGTTTTAGCTATTTAAAGAGTGAAAGTAGTAATAGCTTCTTATATCATACTTGTGTACTTATGCAATATGAAAATAATAGTAGATGTGCTTTTAGTCAGCAAAAATACTTTTAAATAAATGGGTTTAATAATTGTACTAAATCTAGGCAGATACATTCGTAACGCTCAAATAATATTATCAAAAGTATTTTTTTACCGGTCTGTTCGTATGTACTCTAGATAAAATCAATATCAAGTCATTTTCGTTTTGATTAACTCTCAAAACTTTGCGGTTTTGCGGTTTACTTTATTGCAAATAAGGGGCTTTAATATAAATTAAAAACTTTCACGCTTGTACAAAAGTGTGAGAAAAGAGAATGTGTCTCATATCTTCAAAGCTTTTTGGACCCAGAGTTCGTATCCTTAATTAGTAGTCCTGCCACAAAATAAATAATTTGATACTAAATTGTCACTGCTACACTAAAAATCGAAAAAGATAGGATTTTTTCTTTTAATTCATGTGCACATACTTCAATCTAGGTAGGTAATTTTTAAGTGAATTTCGTCACTATTATTTTAATTTGGACTTGGCTACTACTGTGAGAAAGCGATTTTAGGTAGCCGTTCGAACTGAGCGTCGATAGCGTCAGAGACGCCGCGACTGTGACGCCGTGGCAGTGCGACAGATCGATGTTCTATGCAAATCTATGAAATACTCGAGAACGTCATTCGAGCGCAGCGACACTGACGCGGCGTCTGTGACGTCACAACGACGCCGTGAGCGCGTCTTTAGACGCCCGCGTCAGTCGCTCGGCCGCGCTTGCAGCGTCGCTGTTTTTGAGGATAGAAAGAAAGAAAAATGGCGTCTCATGAGAATTTTAGCGCAGACACACAAACAAGTTGCAAATCCATATTATTTTATGATAAGACTGCTATAAAGATCAATCTGGTCAGGGCGGTGCGCGGCGAAAGTGTGATGCGACTGTGCGTCTGTCGTGGGTATTCAAAGTCACCAGAGCGTCAGTGTCGCGGCGTTAGTGACGCGGCGTTGGTGACGCTATAGACGCTGCGTCAGTGACGCTCAGTTCGAAAGCCTACCTTTACGGAAATGGCGTTTACTGTAGTCAACGGATTCTAACATTCATCAATAGGAATAATGAACGAAAAGTAACAAGAGAAATGACGAACTGCCTGTATAATTGTGTAAATTATGGTTTTATATGTCTATAATACATGTCATAAAAATATTCATAGGAAAATTAATATACGTATTATGCACTTAAATAGCTCAGAAATACATATACACGAAATTGAAATAATTAATTTGCATGCAAATAGGCAGTACAATGCTGACAATCAATGCTTGCTTTAAAAATCATATGCATCACAAGTTAAGGGTGAATTAGGAGACTGCGCGCGGGGCGCCCGTCTATACGCAGGAATACAAAAAAATGTCATTACTACGATCTATTTTTATCGAAGGCTGTCAACAATGTCAACAGTTTATTTTACTCTGTTACAGGGAGCGCGTAGTTCGCTGTCGGAGCCGACCGGCCTCGAATCTAGGTCCCAATCGGCGGTAACAATCGGTACAGTTAGTACACCACGACTCTACCCGGTCTCGACTGTAATCGCACCAACGTCATTTCAATAATTCGTGATTTCGGAATCAATTTGACACAGTAGCTCCCGTGAGAGCGATGTGGAGATGACTGACAACTCGAGGAGTGGATTTCTAGGGAATACGGTAGTGAGTGTTCTAGTGCCGCGTGATGACGGCTTAGATTAGCATCACCCTATTTCTTTCTCGTGGGTGTCGTAAAAGCCGACTAAGGACTCGAGGGTTTAATGTGTATTGTAATTTAAGGTAAGAGGCTGACAACCTGTCACTATAGTGATACACGTTTTATCTCAAACTCAAACTCAAATTATTTATTCAAAGTAGTAAATTTTACATTTCGCTTTTTGATGGTCAAATATTAACAATTTTAACAATAACAATTTTATGAACCTAGTGTAAACGCGGCTCAAACGACCCTCAAATATTTGTCAGACATGGCGATCACGACCATAATATTACGGTCGTTAACGCTCTGCCTACCTCGCCAGGGATAAAGGCGTGATTTGTGTGTGTGTGCGTGTTCCAGTGATCCGAAGATTTCATTCCGAGTTCTATTCACGGAAAATGATAACTCACACATTTTGTGCGGGACACGGAGTCGTCAAACGAAAGGATGAACCCTGGTGTCAGAGTTTAACAACCGCCTATTCTCTCTCTCCCTCTCTCTTTGTGTGGGACACTGAGTCGACCCAACGAACGCTAGTGTCAGAATTTTTCAACCACCTATGAACTAACTTTCTGATATAATCTAACAAGATGATTTACTCTAACAAGCGACCGTTTTTTGGATTATGCTCAACATTAAAGATTCAACATTTGGTTGCGGTTCTTTTCTGGCGTCTAATAATTACTTAGCTCGCTACGAAGTGCTTACCTTTACCGTCGGGCAAATAGCAAATGTGATGTTTGATGCCAAACATAGTGTTGAAAAATTTCGTAGACCAGTTATCTAAACAGATACGTGAAAGATATTTCTAGGTATAAATGGTATAATTTCTGACGATGAAGAATTTCTAAAGGCATTCAGATTGCATTTTTTACCAGAAACGGTAGAAAAGTACAGAGGCTTGTGGCTACAAATAACAGTCAGGCCACCCGTAGTGCAATCCCGACTCTTCCTTTTGTGGACCGAGGCACCAGGCTAGTTATTTTATACTTCTAAATCATGCCAGGGTACGCATTGATTGCTTCATGACTTTCATAGCATACTCAATCAGTGTATGATTATGTAGATTTTTCAATGAAAAGTGGGTACAGTACAGTGTGTTAGTAAAACTACAAGATAATTTACGAACTGTCTGGTGAAGACGATGGAACGTAATATAGGTAAAGTTTTATTATTTTGGTTGTTACTTTTAAAGTATCTTGAGGCAAAAAACTTTCGTGGTCACACATTCGAACTCAAAATATTAATAGCAGAATATGTTCCGTGGTCATGACCCATGAAACTGGGCCGAAATATCGGACAATTCAATAAAAAATGAATCGCGGTAAGACCCCGTTTATAATATTTTGCAAGTAGTAGTAAGTACTTTTAGGTATTCAGAAAATTTTCGCACCAAGATCTAACTAGGACGTCAAGGATGTTAGTAAGTATACCTACTGTTTACATAAAACACACACTAAAACATAACGTTCATGTTGTAAGCATCGTATGGCGTCCTGTACAGTTTTCTTATAAACAGACAACGTCACGATGGTATAATTATGTTGTCCAAGGAACTAGGGAACAACATTCCTGATAAGGTGCATTTTTGCATATTCCCAACCAACTGTATTAAAAAAGTCAGTTATAAAAGGTCAAAGCCCACAGCGAGCATTATAAAACTATTTGCTATTAATTAATTGTTCCGCTACATTATTTATAGTTTGACATGACAAACGATAAGATAGTGCGTTGGTAAAGCAAGTGTATTAACGGCAAATTTATCGTATTACATGGTTTTAAATACAATTTCTCTATAGTAAGGTATATACACGGATGTTTATTAGTGCTTATTTTACAGCAAATTGAAAATACTGGTTTATGACGAACAAGGTATTCTTTTTATGATTTGTCTTTTCTGTAGAGACGCTTACAGAACATTGAACATAAATTTGATCGCAATCGATGTTGTTTATACGATGAAAAGCACAATCACATAACTTACTATTTCTTAGTATCATTAACACTTCAAGCACTTTGTCTGGCAGCGGAAAAATGTTAAAAACAACAGACAGATTCTATAGATATCAATTACATTTCACTGGATCATAGGCTGGCTCACTTCGCGTAATTCAATTGTACGAATACGTGTTTGCAATGCTTTTCTTGTGTTGAACTCGGGATACGTAGCCATAAACCTATAGATATGTGCTGTATTTTCAATTGATACGAAGCATTTGTTGAAGGGAAAGGCAGGGCAGATGCGTTTCCTGAAAACATTGCGTTTCCAAATGTACTGCACCCGTCAAGTGTTGTGAGTACCTAAAGTAAACTCTACCGTAGAGAAGATTTATATCCAGCAATGGGCTGTTATGGATGTTGATATTATTGATGATTAGGTAGGTAAGGCCTTAAAACTTGAAAAAAAAATGTTACATCCGTGACCCCAGTTCTAGTATACTCATAGTTCAAGAAATGCATCTAGACAGTCGATCAGTGTGAATACTAGCGCGTTTGTGTTAGGCTATCTAATATCTGAGTACACCCGACTCCTTGGCTTGAGCTAAGCTCCTGCTGAGCCGTACATGGATTTTGATATACATTGGACATGTTTAGTTCTATTACAAACGTATCTAGGTATAGATAACATGGTACCCACAGATATTTTACGAGTACCTATTGATTACGAATACAAAGTAAATAAAATAGGTAACTTTTACAATTAATATAACCGATATTATTCTCTAACCCTGTCAAAAAATGTTGAATCAGTGCGAACAGAAGCAATGGAAATTACAACCTAATTCACCGTTGCCAAGGTACAGGACACAAGTTGATTACACTTCCCTGCGAACGGAGCCTGATTCAGCACATATTGCTGTTTTCATTCTGAAGACCGTTCCGTTCTCATCCGGTGACCACAACATTCAGGAATTCTGCTGCAGACGCGGAGGAGTACCTTTGGTTGTCATTGGCAATCTTTCAATTTAATCGATGGCAAGCTTATTCTCTCAGATATCGTTCGCCCAGTATTTCGGCAATCTCACAGCATTTTCAGTGGCTGTCATCAGCTGCAATACTATAGTGGAAGCAATACTCGCTTGCTGAGTAGAGTAGCAATATAGTCTTAGAGTATTGTCACCGCCAGCCGTACAGAGTTAGATACTCTCTGTCCACGACACAGGTGGGCTAAGTAGATAGGTTTGAGGTTGCAGGGGTGAGGAGAGACGGGAAGTTTTAGTCAAAGTCAGCATGAGTAAGATACAGCAGTCAACATGAGTACTCCACTAAATAAATAACCAGCAATGTATACTGAAACGAGCCCTATTAGCAGTGTAATACACTCTCCTTCCACGGTGGTACAACGTCCGCGTTCCTTCAGTAATTATATGCCTTTCAATCAATTCACGACAGCCATCACGCTTGGCGCTGTCGCATGCTAATTTAGGAGTCTAAGCGACTAGAAATTGACGTCGCAGAAATCAGCATAACTCACAAACTGATGGGAATGTCATTAGTAGTGCTTAAAGTCTAAATACCTGACACGACCTTTTAAAAAGGGTGTTAAGTTACTAAGGCTATTTGTTCTCTACCTGTTATATGGATTCGTCAAAGGAGAACCCATTCGTGTGCTAATAATGCGTCTTACGTCATAAAACAAATGAATGTAATATATAAGATCGTCAATTTTAATGAAGAATAGCAACGCAGGATTTGCAATTATTGCACAAAACGTGGAAACTAATTCAACAAAAAAAGTTCTTTATCTATTAGAGTTTAATACGCACAGTCGCGTCGATTTTGTGGTTCGATTGCACTTTTTAGGTTAGTAATGTCTATTTAAAAGCCATATACTGCTACTACTACAGCCCAGCAGTCCACAGCTGGACATGTTGCCGTACTCACCCCGCTTGGCAGGCACAAACCCGTGTATTCGATGAGAATGACAGGCATAGCGAAGCGCGAGTTTACTAGCTTTCTGACTAATTATCTCAGACAAGCATAACGGATGCATAAATCACTTTGCGGCGATGTAGTAGCGAAATCTAATCTAGCAAAATCAACAAGCTTTCCACGCAGCTGTTTGACTTGTTTAGTAGATGAATTTTCTTGTGGGAATCAAAAGCATTTTCCAGCTTCACTGATTAATCCCGTACGTGCCGCCTATGTAACTTAAAAACATTCGTGATAATTATGATGCTATGTTTGTGTACGCATACCTTAAAATTCATTGGCAGAGGCAAAAGCAAGAAAATTTGGTAGTTGGTCAGTTACGTGGTCATATTAAGGGGCTGACACGAGCTAAAAACCGGTCCCTTTCTGACAAATGTCAAACTGCGCGCGTGCGAACGGGACGGAATCTTGCCGATTCAATGATATTTTCGTATTTTCGATGATAACTCGGTCAAAAATAAGTAATTTTAAAATCAAAAACAATATGTCGATAGAGGATTGTAAGGCGCTCATTCTGATAATAAACACTTAATTATTGCGTGGGTTTTGTTCGTACAGTTTGCGATATAATAGATTTTTAGAGGTAACTTTACGATGTTTTTCTATCAAGCTAAATTACTAATATCATGTTTTGGAAACAATAACACTACAGCAAATATCCTGAAGATTATTACCTTTTTTTTTCGTCAGTTTTTCTGCATTTTATCTAGGGTAGAAATCACTTATAAAAGTAGCTTTTAGCTCTACTCAGCCCCTTAAATATCTATTTGTAACATTCCGTACCTAATATATTTCTCCCCTGTAAAGTACGTTCTTGCTAAACTAAAACCTTACGGTCAAATTACTAAGTGGTGTTGCGCTTGTCATAAGCTCCCTTTTAACAGTTTAACAGAAAGAGCTTTATTATTGTCTAGAGAAGAATTAACAATGCCTTTAATGCTTCATTATTGAAAGGAGGGCAAAATAGAGTACCTATAACCAAGAACTTTAATAACCTAATATCAATTAAGTACCAATTAATAAGAATTACTAACATCAAAGAACTAATCTTACTTTCTTTATCTTACTTAATATAATTCGGGCTTTATTACAAAAATATAAATACTCAATACCTTACTTAAAACTAAGTAATTGTTTAGATGTCTATTCACAAATAAATAGCCACAAAATAAACGCTAGATTGTTCCATTATTTTAGTGAATTGAGGCATAAACTGCTCTGGAATCAACAGTGCAGTAAAACTAGCCATAAACATGAAGAAATTGTACCATGCAGGCAGAAGGCTCTCCATTTCAGGATGTACCTAACGTAAAATACTTTCTTGCAGTTTGAAGACTGTATAGTTTAGCGTAAAAATTAACAACACCTAAAATCCACTGCCGGACATGAGCTTTTTCGTATTGTAGGGTATTGCCATGCTCACCACCCTTGGCAACCGATATGGCGCAGTGGTAGTGCGACTGCCTTTGACGCAGAAGGTGGGTCGTTCACAAAGTCGATATTTATCACTTTGTGAATTTGTTCCCAGTTTGGTTAGGACATTGCGGGCTGAACCACCTGATTGTCCGTAAATAAGATGGTTCCGTGTGTTTCGGATGGCACATTAAGCCGTAGGTCCCGGTTGCCGTCTATGATTACTTAGACGGCGGTCGTTACACAACCATGTCAGAAGCCTGCTACTTGTAGAAGGCGGTTGAAAAATTCTGACACAAGGGTTCATCAGGTCGTTGGACGACTCGGTGTCTCACAGAAGGAGAAGAGGGACCACTCGTGGCAGGTGCGATTGGGGGGCGCAGTGCAAGTTATAGCAACAGGGAACGCTGCTGCCCATTCATCGATGAATTCATCTCTTAGTCGCTTGACGAAACCCCCAATTGAAATTGCGGTGATGCTAGTCTAAGCCACAGGTATCACACTGCAATTTTAATTATTTATTTATATTTTAATTGGAAAACAGTGACATTAAAAGTAATTTTAGGTAATTGCAAGTAGAATTTTGTATCTCACTAAGGAAGAAAATACCAAACCACTTATCGTATATCTGCGAAATATCCAACAAAAGCAAAAGTGTGGTCTGGCCCATCGAGGGCCCAATGAATAGATACTTCGTAGATTACTGCCAATATTTTATTTAGAGAAGCTATTTTAAATTCGTTAGAAGATTTTATGAATGCAATCTTATGCTATTAGCGTAGTTATAAGGTTGGCTGCCGCATGTTAAATGCTATTTATTCTTTTTCGAAAAACTGCATCAACATTATAAACACCGTACGTTGATGATTGATTGAAACAGCTTCTAACCATACTAATTTTCGCGTTTTTTCACATGCTACAAACCACGCTCTCTTTTTATAATTAACATTAAATACCGAACAGTTTTTTCTCAGATAGCATCACCCATGGAAACTAGGGTTCTCTATGGACACGTTAAAATAAAATTGCACGTGTCCATTCTCATAATAATCAATACGATCGCAGAAGCGAGTAACTGAACATAACCACGGGACCAGCGTAATGGTGTGAACTGCGTACGCGCAGAAAACACTTTTACTCGTCATTTCATTCTATGCTGGAGTCATTAGGAGTGGAAGTTGACGAGCTGTCCATAATAACTTGCGGCGTCGAGGAGGAAATCTGCTAAATTGAAGCTTGAGTAGTCATCAGTCAAAATTGTCTCCTCGGAACTGAATAGAGACGTTATTCTGCTAGTAAATATAATTCCAGGTTATAAAAAGCGCGTGTTAATCGTTTTTCTACAGTTGGTAACAGGAAATTATTCCTATGATACTTCTTTTTTTTGTGTGGGCCACCGGTCGTCCAACGACCCAATGAACTAGACAATATTTTTTAAATGTAATCCAAGTAGATATTTTTCTTTGATAAATTGAGGTAAGTCGTCGATAATTTGGAAGGGTTGCTCATGGTTTTTATACAATCATCTACGAAAAAGTAAATACATCTAGGGAAAAGTATACAATCATCTAGGAATTGTACAGTCTCAAGCAGAGAAAACGGACCCCTCTCTTTATAAATGGAGCCAGACAACATCTCTGTTGCCTGGCGCCATCTGGCGTTAAGTTACTGCACCGCCGCCATCGTATCGTTTGTTTGTCACAAACTTGTTTTTCGAATTCATCCAAGCCTTGGGTATTGCTAGGATAAACAGATAGAATTCAAGAAACTTGGTGAAAAAACAATAAAATATGAAAAACACATTTTAGTCACAAGATTTGAACCTAGACTCTTTCGTTCTCGAGTCTTACCGCTAAACCACTGCGCCACCGAGCTCTTGCTAAGACTGGCGAAAATTCCCTTCTACTTCATATTGTGCATGACGTCACAGTAGTCTTTCTTGATGTGTCGAACTCTTAGTAATTATATGAGGGTAGGCAAAATTTATAAAATGTTAAACTTAATTTCTGGTGTTTCGCTTTGTTCACAAGCTAGCTTCGCTACCGCTTACGTGTGCATTCTGTTTCGGATAGTTTTTGGATTATAAACTAACAACTATGGCTCGATTATCGGTTTTTTTGAAAGCTTAGATTATTGTGCTTTTTGAACAAAATCGAGGCATTAAGAGTATTGCTCGAGAACTGGGAGTAGCGGTAAGTTTTGCTACTATTTTTGTAAGCGATACTTATATTTTAATTCGTTTGATAATAGGGTTGGGATTAGTTCACGGAATAAATTGCTTTTATTTTTACAGAGAAACACAGTTCGTCGATGGATAAAAAGATACCAGGAAACTGGTGATGTAAAATGTGAAAGACAGGGTCCGCGACCAGTGGCTTATACTGATGAAACGTATCGTCACCGTGAAATTGTAAGACTCCATACCAATGAGTCCTTCAAGACCACGAGATCAACTGCACAGTTGTTTGGGATTTCGTTGGATACAGTGCGGAGACATTTACATGCTGCGGGGATCCATAATTACAGACCAGCTAAAAAAATTAAACTTACCGAGGCTCACCGTCAAGCTAGAGTAAGATTCGCCAGGGAGTATTTGAATTTCGATTGGAAGAATAATATAGTAATATTTACCGACGAAAAATGTTTTAAATCGGACAAAGATGGACGAAAGATACTGTGGAGAAGACGAGGACAGCGTTATAATCCACAAAATGTTTTACCGCTAAGAACCAGTGGCAGAATATCCTTAGGTGAGCATATTTATCATAATTTATTAATTTTTGTTTTAATAATTCATTATTTCAGTAGTAGCAGAATTTATTTAAGTAATTAAGGTATTTTAGTTACATAATATTTAAAAATAAACTTTTTTTAGTTATCTTACACAAGTATAGGTTTGAACTTGTTATTTTGGCAAGTTATTATATTTAATTATTTTTATTTCCAGGTTATTGGGGTTGGATGTCCATTATACCTGGAGAGTTGACTGAAGTTGGCGGCCGCATGACAGCTCAACTGTATTTACAAATATTAAGGGACGTCATGTTGCCATCAGTTCGTGCAATATATCCAGAAGGGCAAATTTATTTTGTGCAAGATAATTGCTCGATACATCGCTCGGGAATTGTTATGGAGTGGCTGTCATCACAAAATTATATAACTACCATAAATTGGCCTGCTAAAAGTCCGGATCTAAATCCTATAGAAAATCTATGGGGCCAAATGGTTTTGAACTGGGATACCAGTGAAATAAGAAACGTTGAAAGTTTGCAACAAGAAGTTAAAAGGACATGGGAGTTAATGCGGCGTAGCAATATCTGTTCTAATTTATTAGATAGTATGCCTAGCCGATTACAGGACGTCATTGAAATGGACGGTTACCCCCTCCGTAACTAAATGCGGTGCTTTAAAAAATCATTTGGCTCCACGGATTTTTGTGTTTTTTTAATTTTTACTTGAGACGTAAAATTGTTATCTTGGATAACATGTTTGTTCTCTCGTAAAAAGTCATAGACAAGTGATTGGAAATATTACAATCTGTATAATAAATAACGATGTATTTTAATTTAGAATTATCGTAAATATGTAAACTGAAACTTGCTTTTGAATAAAGTTACTAATCAGTCTTTTTTGTTTTTCTACCATTTTCTATCAATGTTATTTAATGTGACCTTGCTATTAAAAATAATTTTATTAAAACGCAAACAAAATTAAAATCAAAAATATGTGACATAAAAAAAAGACACAGAAGTAGGGATTCGAACCAGTAACATCATTCACGAGCACCCATTTCTTAACCACTAGGCTATCTGTCTGTCACATGGTTTGTGTGAAATACTCAAAGTGTTTTCGCAATATGAAGATAAAAATATGAAGGAAACTGACGCAGATGGCGCTGCTAGTCACGACTTTGACTAAAAGCACCAATAGAATGTCGCTGAACTTAGACATTGTGACATTATCGACCAATCACCACTCACTGCTCGTGTTGTGATGTTTCCTACATGTTGCCATAGATGTCGTCACTGGGGGGGGGTCCGTTTTCTCTGCATGCGACCGTACAAAGAGTATATTGTTGTTGCATCTAAAAGCCACGATACCAAGATTCACCTGGTCGTTCCACGACTCGGTGTTCCACAACGTAAGAAGAAGAACCACTATCTTTTATAGGCACCTCTCGTTGTCACCCTCACTCATCCCTCTGTCAAAAAATACTAAGTCCTCTTTTTTAGCCTCCCGACTACTTCATAATAAAGTTTCATTAAATTATTAGCCAATCGACAACAACGAGCCAGCGGTGACTATTCTTAGTAAGAGGTGATGAGGAGAAAATAGTTTTCTCCGAAGATACTCAGGAAAAGTAATAAGTTAGTTTTTAGTGAAAGTGAAGGAAAGTACAATGCATCTATCTACGAGTATATACGTAAAATTTCAGTTGACACTCATAATATAAACTAACAAAACTAACCAAACTTTAACAAATAATACAGTTGGTAGGTAGTCATTAAGTACTTTTTGTGGAGTGGTAATTGCTAAGCTGCCATACCCAAAATTCAGCACAGAGTATGTTAGTTCCAGTACCTACTAAAGGCGTTTCTAGCAGCAAGGGCACAATTCAAGCTGCCTGTATCAGCTGTAGTACTGTAGTATATCAACAGTATTGTATGAACAACTAGTATAAGATGATCCTTTCAAGGGGTAAGTTGATGTGGTGCTTACCTATAGGTCATACATCCGCTTTGAGACTTATTTATTATTATTTAACTGTTTATTGCACACAAGATAAAACACAGGACAATCACATTTAGATAAAAACACAACAGGTACTACTTATTTCTAAAAAGAAATCTCTTCCAGCAGTCCTACGGTAGAGAGATAGCATAAGGTAAGGCTGACGATCGTGCACAATATTTATAATACTAACTGCGGTATTTAAAAATAATACATAATACACACACTAAAATATTAAATTTACATAATTATACTGATATACTACATATAATACAACTATACATATTACAATATACAAAACTATTACTATTTCAAAGATCATTAATACAGTTCACGTAGAATGTAAACAATTTCAAATGATTATACGAATGAATGGATTTGCTGTCTTATTGAGTCCTTGCTCAACACATACTAATCGAACAGTTCGCTTAGAAATATTGGGAATTTATGTTCATATAAAAAGATGTTCATATAGAAAGATAGGTAAAGGTAGGTTCAAGATCAGATAATAACTGACCTACAGTAAAACTACATTTATATAAGAAACGGATGATTGTATTGGGATCTAAAAACATTATTAGCTTTTTACTTGATAGTAAAACTTTACACTCCTACGCAACTCTTAGACTGATGTACATTTATAAGATTTCCCTTCAGACTTTGCTTTTCTTGCAAGTTCTTGCATATTTAGCAGTTTAGGTCGTAGGTACATTATTTGTTGAATGGCAGACGGTGCCTCGAGCTTCTTCGTAGTAAAGTGCTTTTACGAGTGAAATATGTCGACATCTATTTAAGTACTAAGAAACAATTTGGCATACGAAAGTTGTTTAATGCTAGTTTCACAAAATTAGGCATCAGCTTGGCGACTTTCAAAACTGCCAGGTAGACAAAATTTGCGGTTTTGTGATGTACTCGTTACATGAACGTTGACCTGTGAATAATGGATGTAGTGAGTGTTGCCAACTAGGCTTGTGCTAAATATGCTAAAACAAATCAAAAATCTTACTCAATTTAATTTAAAAGGATCACGTGTCAACTAAACAAGTTTCAATTACTCTAATTTCTCGTTACTAACTATCGTTTATTTACAAATTTACAATTTTACGTACTATATACATTATATACACCACGAATTTTGAAACATTGGTTATTTACCTGATCTTCGTATTGGTTTAAAAATAAGATTGTTACGAATTGATTTTAGAGAGAGATTCCATGCGCGGCGACCAAAATGGGAAAAAATATGCTGTTGAATGAAAACATGGCAGGTTTCGAATTTAATATACAAAATTGGGTACGTGTTAGTTAGGTAGGCAGCTAGACTAACTAGCTTTACTAAGGAGAATAAACTCTAATCTCTTTAGGGTAATTTGTAGAATGCCTGCTTGCTGCGGTGCGGTTGCAGGCTCCTTTCATTGAACAGATAGGCCTTACTAATGTCGGCTTGTCAAATTATGATAAATGGTATTAGGCACAATAAGGCATTTGCAAATGCGCGGTTAAAGACAGCCTCAGGCAAACTTAAATCTGAGCTTCCGTGGTGCGAAAAGCGTCAGGTTATGAGTATTGAGTTCAGGCCACTTTTGGAGTATACTATTACAAGAGTCCGTAATTAACTAAAAAAGCTACTTGAATTCCTTACACTTAGTTTTTTACAGACTTCCAAAGTTGTAACTCAGAAAAACCCAACTTCATAAATATGAAAATTGAGGTCCAGTAAGGAAATAATAGTTCACGAAAAATTTCGGAATCCAGTTATAGGTAGTTCCTTTATCATGCTGACTAAAAAAACAATAAATTTTCTTACACACAGATATCAAAGATGTACGTATCCGCATGTATTCGTTCTACAGACACTCTCAACAAATTACAACTATTTCCGACATTTCAAAGATGCAAGACACTTAAATTGAAATTGAAGATGACTTAAAGAGAGCTACTCTATTTTTGAAGTAGGTGTCATTTTCGCACCTACAGACGTACTGACCCAAAAGTTCTAATAGTCTCATAGAGTTGAATAAAGATAAATTGATTGAAGTTGAGAGCCATACTTTGGTAACAAGGGTGACCTGAATACCAGGCGATTGACTTTGCACGAAATCAAAAATGGCTTCTCATTTTCCACTTTGTAAGCTTTGCTAGGGAAATTGATTTTATTCTCAAAGAAAATTAATTAACTGCTAAAAGTAGACCAGTTATAATCGGTGCCCTTTTGTTCTTTTATTAAACTTTTATTTTATACCCTTTTTTCGGTAAACGTACCTCGTTTGTTTGAAGAGTTCGTAATAGATATAGAACAGTTAACTTCTTATATCGATTTTTTTGAGAAAGAGAATATAAAAGTAAACTTAGTTGTAGGTCAAAAATGTATTCTTAGGAAGATATTATGTTAATATCTTTATTATTCTGAGGTCTTTCAGTGGGATTTCAGTTCAGTTTGCATGAGCTATTATTACTTTTTAGGTGTGAAACTCTTCTCATTTGAGATCCCTTGTATGGGACATAGTCGTAGGTTCCAGTGCAGGCGCAAGCGCACTAGTATTTATAGACTCTATATATCACTACATCACTGCGATTGCTTTTCATTGAACCTGCATGAATATGCATACGCTCATGGTAATGTAGGACTTTAAAAGATATTCAACTCTAAAGACTAGAAAATAGTAGGTGGCTAAGTAAGGCTAGAATCATAAAAATTTTAGGTCTCCTACCTAAAACCGATCATTTAGTTCCAAAGTTCGAAAGTCGATTTCTTAAATACAGGGTGTCAGTAAAGTACTATTTTCCCTTCAAGGGATGAACCAGCCCATGAAGCTAAGCAACATTCCCCAAGGAACATAGGCCGAAATATGAAAAAAAAAAATCGGACCTCATATACAACCTGACTCAGTCGGATGGTACATTTTGTATGGGAGGTCGAAAAATGGTTAGTTAGTTAAGAATTGCATTTCTTTTCTTACGTTTAATAAACTACAAGAGATTGATATAATGATCACCAAGCTTCGGAAAAAGACAGAACATAGAAAGAAGGAGAGAAAATATATTCTAATGTTACAAATACCTTTGATCCATAAAGGCATCTATACCATCCACGTTTAGGATCTGCAGAAAGTCTTGATTAGTTGGACCATATTCTATATCCTGTGGTTCCATCTTTACAACATTCCAAGCTTTATCACCTAGCACAAGGTGTTGTATATGGGCCATTACAAGTAACAGGTAGCCGCTATATACCATGCGTAGTGTTGTTTATGTCTTTAATGAAAATTCAGTGGTTGTACCTTGTCACGAGGAAATTATGTAGTTTTATGTTTATGAGCATTCTCTTGTAGAGGAATCAACGCTCGTTTGAACTACCCACATAACGTTTAATAGAATAAAAAAATATCAGTAGGCAACTAGGTTCCTTGTTATTTATTTTGTTGAAGTACAGAAATAGTCTATAGAAAGGAAAGAAGTTAGAGGAATATGGGTCGAGTGAGTGATATCAAAATTCCATGTTCAATTATTATTTATCAAATTAAAATTGGCATCAATATTTCTGAAACGGCCCTCAATATTTGTCAGACGTGGCGATAGCGACCTTATTTTTACGTTGGTTATCGCTCTGCCTACCCAGCAAGTGAAAATGGCGTGATATATGTATGTATCAATATTTCTACGTAAAGAAGCCATATCACTGGCTGCTTACAAAATCTGTAAGGGAACGAATTCCAAGATTTTTAGTTATTAACAATGTTTTATGAGTTTGTTGAAACGGAGGGAAACTATGAGTCTCTGCCACAATTAAAGTTAATGGCCGTATAAAAACGATACTATTGCCATGTTTGAGAAATATTTGAGGGCTTTTTCAGTATTGTATCATCATTATTAGATTGCTGTTAGTGGCACGCTGTGAACCTATAGTCTAAAATTTTAATACACCTGAAACCCTTGAGTCTCTTAGTCGCCTCGTACGTCGACCGCGAAAGAAATATGGTGATGCTATAAGTAAACTAATACATATTCACAATAGAAATCTGGAGTATTCTGTTTTCGTATGGGATACCGAGTGGTCCAACGACCCAAGGAACCCTAACGCAGAATTTTTCAACAGCCTTCTACAATCGCAAATAGTAACAGTTATTGAATTCGATCAGATGGAAATGGGTTAAGTTTACTCGACGTAACGCTTACGATTCTAACTGTTTCATTCGAATGTTTGTTCAGAATTTCACGGAGTTTTTGTACTTTACGTTTCATATTGAGGTTTCGCTGCGCTGTTGCTCGGGCGACTGACGGTCGCTGCCTACAGAATGGCAGTTGAGGGGTTCGCCCATTTACTACGCAAAGCTACTGTTCAATTTCAGAAACAGCAAAAAGTTTTCGATATATAGATTCGAGTCGAGATAAAGATTACTGATACAAATGATCGAAAGCTTCGCGATCACACCAAAATGCACCCTCAAAATAATATTTTTTCGTAGTTTTCTTCTTCTTTTCATGTGGAGTACTAGGTGGCGCAACGATCCGATGTACTGTGTATCTTTTAAAAGCTAAATCCGGCCTGTCTAAATTTCACCGAGATAGCACCTTCAAACATTAGATAACAAACTGAGCACAAGAAATGACAATCTCGACTACATAAAGAGCTGAACAAAACCAAACCCCCGGTCGCAATCACATTCAAATACGCAACGTATTATCTAAACACTCCCGAGCACGGAAATCACCAAATCCGTTAACTGTAGTCACCTTAGTGAAGTAGAGCAATCGGCTGCCATAAGCCACGGTCGCGGTACTACTCTACCTCGATACTTTCATCCGTCGCGGGTAACAACAAGACGACAAAACATTATTCTAGTGATAGGTGCTTTCAAAAATTATGGAACATAGTGCATATGATTTAGATTAAATGGAAATAATATAGAATTTTGATATAGTCTGTAACGGTGTTACTCTTAAAAAGTGCTCGAAATAAAGAATGTGTAATGCGGAGCGGCGCAATTTCGACTTCAGGTGTTTGTGAACTAAACATTAATAAATCTAAATCTGTTTTGCATTACCTCCTCAGTTTTACTCTATTAACTCTTTTTAAACAAAAGTCGGATTAATGGCTTTGGTGTATTTTATCACGACTAGTTTAGCTTTGGCCCTCAAATATTTGAACATTGCATTTTTACAGTCGTTAACGCTCTGCCTGGACCACAAGGGATAAAGGCATGCCATTTGGAATGTATGTAGTGTAAATTAACCGTCAGTCGAAACTGCCCTGCTGAAAACACAAAACACAAATGTGAAAATTTACCGTCAAGTATAAATTATAGCCGTCAATAGTAGTTTATGCGACTGTCGTATGATGGAGGGCGTTGTAATGCAAGTGTCTTTTAATAACATACCAGGCGTAATATGATAATAAATGACAATATTAGTTACATATAATTTAGTGCATAGCAGTTGTCAAAACAGCCATAAAACTGCCTTAAATAACAGTGTCGTGCCATAATCTTTAGTACTGCCAAAGCTTTATTCCTCCAAGCTGCAATAAGCAGACTTCACACATGGGTTTAGTGAAGAAATACGACCACCAGCCGACGTTTCTCAAGAGGCTAATCTCGCACCTAAACCAATGTAATATACACAGGGTGGCATCAAATAAATTTGACAACTCTAATGCGACTTTTATACAATTTCTAGGCTTTACTTTTAATACCTAAAATACGTTTTATTATACCTCTACAATGCGTTACGGCACGCACGGGCGTTTATTTGGTGATTATCGGAATCTACAATGTAGATTCTATATGAACAACTTTTACTACGGGGCTTTCTGCGCAGTCACGTTGGAAAAGATGTTCCTGATACAATGTTTGTTGTGACAAATGACAAAAGTGATTCCCATCCTCTCATCCGGTCAGCAAAAAAAGTTCCATAATTAAGTGTTCTGCTGAATTACGTAAATTGCTGTTGTTACGAACTGAAAATACAATCTTAATTTGAAATTACCTGACATAGGGTAGGTAAGTCTGTTTTGTTTTCATGGCCCACGTAACTGAGGCGATGCTTTTCAAACAAGGCATCAGTTTAAATACCAGGCAACTCTTTCAAATAGCTCGAAGGGCTTTGTTCCTAAGAGTAGTTTCATTACGACTACTGCTTTTTCTTCCTTATTTCATCATATGGGGCTGGCTCACCTTGTCTGTCTTTTCCATTTGATTTTCTGTCTTGTACAGTTTCGGCGTCCATATCTGTCTCTTTCAGGTCTTTCTTGACATTCGTCTACCAATACCAAGTGACAACAAGAGACTAATTCATTTATTCGGTGATAGTATTATAATGTAACTTACTAAGGTACATTTTAAAAGTAAGTATTGGTGAATCAATTTGGAAACAAACGATTGAAATCTTGAATCTTGCGTCTCGCGTCGTCGAAATGATTATTTTAAAGTAGGAATTTTGAAAATTCGCCCTGTATACGGAGTAACGTTACAACTGCGAGCCGAATGTAGTGTTCGAGCAGTTTATTTAACCGATGACAGTGCAAAGTGGGTTTCTGTTTTTGTGTGGCATCACGACTATGAACTCAGCCAGCTAGAAGTCGGGGTCACGTACAGCACATCGTTACCACCGTAAGGGCATACTTACTAATAGTTTACAGAAAGTACGTGTCGGCTTCTGCAGTAGAACAGACATTCTGGTGCCTCTGCTATTATTTGCTGTTTAGAGAATTCTGACAATATATCTTCACAATATCTAAAGATAAGTTATTGAATTTAGGTAGGTAATGTAAAATTTAGTAGGTAATTTAACATACCTTCTAAATGGCAATGTATTAAATACAGGGCACAGGCACAACCCTTCAACTGCCAACAGGGTAGATTCAGTCAATAAAATTGAGCAACTTTCTCCTAGGAACATATTTAAGGAAACTTTAACAAACATTGATATAATATCGTGGTTGTATATGGAAGGAAGAGTTTTGTATCATTTTCTTATAACATAATATGTGTATTGGGCAAAGATTTTCAGTATCACGGCTGCATGCACCCTATCAGTATTAGGGGTGTCTCTTGCACCTTGCATATTAAAAAAGCAATGGATAATTTGTACGGAATCTTTTCTGCGGACAAGTTTTCTTTTCAATATAGAATAGTTTTCAATGGGAGTAGGTATCCATTTACAACATTCCATAGAAAGAACAGCGAGGATAATATGGCACTGTGTGTAGATTACAATCCGAATATAGAAACACGGCGTTTTAGCAACACATTAGGACAGACAGATCTTTTAATAGTTCCAGTATTTCGCATTCCGCACCTAGTATGCTTATTTAAGGGAAAGAGAAACGCTCTATAAGCTGCTCTAGTGAGGTGAGTAAAGGGATTCGGTAGAATATCACAGATAGTTAAGCATTACGAGGTGGAGAGTATTCTAGTCAACACTTAGTCGAATAAGGCTGGCAGAGATAGTACCGGGGCTTAGTGATATATTGGCATCGCTATTAGTCAAGAAGAGATCAACAGAATAATGTGTTGTTTTTTTTTACAAAAACTCCAAATCAAATTAGTATTAATTTTAATAATGTAGTTTATAATAGCCTCATAGAGTTCGCTCAAACGACGAAGAATAGCCTGTGTTAATATTTACATGTTTCCGGCTTTAAGAAGGCGTAAAAGGTGAGTTTACCTAGTTATACGTTAAGTACTCAGGATTTACAATTAGAACAAGGGTTTCTACTCAGATTCTGGATCATGATAGAGGATATTGCGCTTTGGAGACTGCAGACATCTGTGATCAGAACAAGATTTGTCAAATTGAATGGATCCATTCCATTTGTAACCCGTGTTTCACTCGCCATCCAGCGAGGAAACGCAGCAAGCGTCATGGGCACTTTTGAGCCAGGTGCGATACGGGGTGGGTTATTCTGATAGACTGTAATGTATATTATTTTGAGTTTTTAAGTTGACATTTATTTACATTAATCTTATATAAATCAAGAATGGTATACAGTGATCAAACGACTAGCCTAAAATAATAATAATAAAAGCAATAGGGAACATTTGTAACCCTACTTATCTCATACTGAAATAGCCACATTATTTCTCACGTCTAATAATTATGAAGCTTGTGGTTAATTGGAATAGTGCAGCAAGCTCCTAGACTATTGCTGATAGCTTTCTGATATTAAACTGAAAGTTCAAAACTAATTCGATAAAAGCGAGCGACATATTTCACTGTCATTAGATTTATGAAAGTTAGATGTTGGAAAATTTAATAAACATTTTGCGCTAGTTCAATGTGCTTGTTTATGTTTGATGTTCTTCTCTCGTGTGAGAGGCTGAGTGTTGCAAATGTAGGTAAAAAGTGTAATAATCTGATATTATGGTAGTTAAATGTCTGGCTTACAATAGTAAGAATAGTAATAACTGATGATATTTTAATATTTATTTAGGAGACATCTAAAATTTAATATACACAAAATGCCTACCTACTTGAATTCTCACATCATCCTTGTTGTCATCCAACGATACATGCTGTCGTCAAGAAATGCTGTCTGGACATCGGACACATGTATAAGTAATTAAGATTCTTTCTTCTTATATCGTATAGGACATCGATTTGAATGACCCGATGAACCCCAGTGCCAGCGTTATACAACCACCTACTTCTACATACTATTAACAGACCTCGAACATACCTATTCGTAATTGTGTAACAACCGCCGTCTAAGTTATCAATGTTATCTTAAGTCATAGACGGCTGCCCTGCGAAGCAAAATTAATTTGTAATAAAAAATTATGATCCATCATAAAATGTAGTACACACACATATCAACACTTCACACTTCATGGGTACCTGCACCCATACGTCACACAGTCACACGCTAAGTAAGTGTGCTTTAGCCCTAGAGGAGAGCTCTGTTGATTACACTGTCAGTCAGCTAAATGCAAGTGGAAACGAGATTTGCGAATGCGCTCCATTACGCTAGTAAACTACAAATAAAACTTGTCTTCCAACCACATTATAGAGCTCTAAAAATAGTTTCATGGCATTTGAAAATGCCTTCGATTCCATCGAATTTCCGTGTCAACAGTTCGGTTTGGCCGTGGACATTATACGGTTTCGATTTGCTTGTGGTGGTGCGCCACACTCTTATTTTTTTTTATCAATTTCGATGGAGCAACGTGCATCGATACTAACACGAAGTTTTCAACTATTTTCAACGCAGCTGATTGGATAGCGGTTCCATACTAACTACAGGGCAAATGTGAGACCGAAAACGCTCTTCGAAATTGTATGGTACCAGATAAATGCACTTAGTTACATGATCGTGATAGATACGAGTTACAACGGGTCTGTAACTGATGTCTGCGGTAGGTAGGTTAGTTTCAATTCCAATTGAAAACAAATCTAAATAATAAATCAATCTTTGAATCAGTCGACCATCATAAAACATTCTTGTCGGTGAAGCCATAAATGGCTTAATTAATTCAGACAGGAGCGTAATAGAAGTTTCCGTCCCAGACAGATAGGTTGATTACGATTTGGAATTAACCTTATTAAAGCTGAGAAATTTGCTATAATATGCAGGCTGAATGTGCAGTAGTGCAGCTCGTATCGCCGAGGGCGGGAAGTAGGTGAGCGGTGGCGAGTGGAGTGGCTGGTGCGCGCGCGCAGTCCCGCTCGCATCGTCATCGCGGCCGCACGCGCACGCCGCGCCATGACTAGACCGCTCCTTGCACTGCTCGCGCTCGCTGCCGCGGCCGCCGTCGCCACCGCCACCGCCGCCGTCGACCCTCCGCGACCCCGCCTCATTGACTTCAACCCCTGGGCATGGATACCCACCAACCGAAACCGATCGCCGTCGATCATGGACTATTTCTTCCCACCCTCTCGCACCCCTAAACAATCTAGTCTAGAACCTCCAGCTGACCGAACACCTCCAAAAACTACCACCAGCCAAACGAACCCTCCGACGACTATCGAAGAACGTTCTACTACACTCGCGCGTAAAGTCTCAAATAAAACTAAGTCGACTGTGCCTGCAACAAACTATCCCACTGCAACAATAGCCCCTAAAATTAAGAAACATTCGCATAAAACTACCGCGCCTATTCCTACTACCTTTGAAGCAAAATCTACCCAAACTAATAGAAATACACAACCTGCAAAAACTACCGTAGGTACTAAAGTCTCACAAGTAACTAAAACAACCCAACTCGCGAAAACTACGCAGCCCCCAAAAACAACTCAACCCCCTAAAACTGAAACGACCACTGCAAGACCTACAACTCCACCAACAACGTATAGGCCAACAAAACATTACACGATCCGGCCAATAGTGCGCACCACCACGGAAACACCAACTGCCGAAGATACGGAGACGACAGCGAACAGCGAAAGTACGGAGACAGAATCCGAGTACGAGACTTCGGGGACCACCGCCGAAGGCACAAAAGACACGGCGACCCCTACATTGACCACAGTGACGGAACCTCGTTCGACGGATCCCGGAACTGCCAGTACGGCAACGATGGAGTCGACTACAGAAACGGATGCTACTGCCGAGCCAGCGGACAGCCGGGAGGGCTACTTACCGCTTCGGGACAAACCTCCGCAGCAGGCGCCGACGCACGTCAAGATCAACGATCAGACAAAGAAAGAGGTCAGTGATTTTAATAGTTTCTTTCTCATTGTTTTCTAAATTGGTTACACTCCAATAGTTACTACTTTCTTAAATTTCCAGTTAGGCTTAACCATCCAGTCTTGCAAAACTAGCAAGTTGGTACACGAACTTAAGTATCAAGTCATAAAATTTGCAATTAATTGATATAAAGGCCTACGATATGACCTCTGTCGATACTTAAGCCAGCGTACATAAATTTTACCTAATGAGCCCTTAGAGAAAGGTTATTGCATTGACCCGCTAGCAGTGAATTCCCACATTACCCGTGCAAATTGATATGAATTATGTATTTCCTAGCAGCTCGATCAAGTGGCTCACAATCCAGAAAAAAATGTATTGTAAGAACATCGATGTTACGCCCTGTGCCTATCTAGCAAACAGAATTACTATACACGTTAGAAGTTATGTTGTTTATCCATAGCAATTTTATGCTTATTCGCTATTTAACTTCTATCGGTTATAAAACAAAGCAATTTACTAATTTCTTGTCTTAGTTTTTACTTTTGATAGAGCTAATCAATTTCAATAGCTTTCTGTTTTATATTCATGAATTCGTAAAATGTATAAATTGTTCGCAAATTAAGTTTCAGAAATCGCAGTATTGTTCAGTCAAACGACAAAGCTGCTTAAAAAATATTCATCACTTTAAAGACTTGTTAGCATAGATGTCGTCATAAGCCTTCAGACAAAGATGTCTCAAATATTACCTTAATGATAGCTAGATCTAAAATATCACACCAGCAATTTTGGTAACTCGAGTTTAATGCAAAATGAAGCTTAGCGTTACAAAGTCCGTAAAGCTGTTATTTTCATGACAGTTGTGTGATGGATTAAGATATTTCTCTGCATTCAAACGTCTGAAAAGGAAAATTTAATATGAGGAATGAAAGCTGATGCTGGTTATAATGGTATTCTGTGCGCAAGTAATGGAGACAATGAAAGAAAGACTCGGATAAAAAGAGTTGTCGGTTAGGAGGCGGTACTTTCGTGTCATTAGCAGCTGCGGTCGCGCTGCTGCCCGCAAATTTTGAACAGAAACAAATTTAGTCGGATTATAAGAGACAGTATACAAGAGGTAAACTTTCACTCTTATACAGCCAATCTATTATAGTAACTAATGAATGAACAAACCATTTTCGAAGTTTCAATGAGCTTTTGTTGGCGTACTAACCTTGTCGCTAATTAGTCTTGAAATGAGTGTACGTGTGATGGAAAAAATAACCACCGAAATATGGGTACAGCAAGACCAGCAACCCTTGCAATATACAACCACTTATAGAAAAGTTTTATTCATAAACAGTGTTGAAATTGTTCATCTTCCGCACGATTCAAGTCATGTAGTATTTCCATTCTACCACTTTTTTCTTCACCACTCAACGCATCCGTATCTTCCGGCTAATTATAATCAGTAATCAATTCAGTCCCTTTCAATCTCGGAAAGATGTGGTTAATAGTGGAAGCTGCATATTATTCAAAGTGTTCTTTGATTAGAGAGCCCACTATTTTCGCTCTAAGTATAGCACAGCAAGCGTCGTCGTAAAAACTGCGAGTTGCGATTTCGCTAGAAAAAAGAAAAGCTAGAGTGAAGGTATGAAAAACTTGTCTGAGTCAGATCGCAGTATTAAAGTAAATACCACAGCGTATATTGGCTTTAGAGATATAGGTTATTGAACAAGTGATCAAGACTTAAATAAGCTTATTTTCCCTTTCTTTCATCATCACCGGCTCACTGCCTTGCCTTTATTTACAGTTAAATTGAAATTAGATTATTAGTTTAGGTACCTATATTAATTCATTTACGTAGAATTTTTCAAAATACAGTCGTTAGTATCTTTATGCATTTGCTAGCACAAGTTAGTTTTGAGCGCTTGCTAGTCAAATCCCATACTTATTACGATTCCCTAGTTGTTCAAGAAGATGCCTGTGAACTTTTATTTTATCTAAGTTGCACGTTTTGATAACGGTCGCTAGCTCGCAGGCCCTTTGCGTCCGCTTAGAAGACGCCCACTTATTTGCATTTCAGAGTTGATATTCTGGTCTAGGAAGTAGATACTAGGTGGAACTATAAATGTCTCATGATAATATATTGTAACGAATACTGACTTCCAGAGTACATTTCTTTAGCATCCTTCAACTGGTTTATTTCTAAAGCCTCTATGAACATTTTATATAGATCGTAGACTCAAGCAGTGTGAATTTCTAAATATTAATTACTTATATGTGAGAATTTTATAATGTTTCGAAAAAAAGGTAGTTAGTAAATGCCAAATTTGCAACGGTCACAAACAACGGAACATTTCGTACTGGCATTAGCTTAATTTCTGGCTCTATTACTCTATTGTTCAAATGACGACTCTCAGGGGAAGAATTAAAGTGTTGGGAACACCACTGACGCGTCGCTTCATTAATTGTAATTTATGGTTCCAACTATCTCCGTTCTGCGCATATATTTCATATTTACGTCTCCATAATTGTGAGAATAAAAATTAGCATTTCATTACATAATTAAGTAAAGCGATATGGGTAAGTATTGAAAAAGAGTTATGAATAGGATGCAAGGTTACTCTTGAATACATGCAACGTCGATAATGTATGCGGCAATAATCAGTTTGAAAAATAGATCCACTTGCATTACTTCCAGTCCAGGCGCTCCGTCATATTTAACTCCAAACAACATTCGATTACATTTATTTAAAGCGTAAATAGAGTCAATAAATACTCGATGTGATTGCTGCGATTGATTTCAACTGACTAATGACTATCGATTTGTCTCCATAACCTCGAGTTCAACTGCCTCAATATCCGCATTAATTGGGTATTAATTTCGCACAGGCGTTTTCGCTTTCGCTGTGTAAATAATTCTCGGGTCTTGTCATCGATTCCGATATTAACCGGGTCTAATTAATCAGTACGCATTACTTGTAGAAAGTGGACACTGCGATAGGCGATATCTCTGAAGAAGAGAAAGGGATACTGTACCTATAGGCACTATAACTTCAGGACGCCAATCTCATGAACAGATATTGCTATGTCGAAAGTGTTATAGAACAACGGTTTACGGATATCAAGACCTTGTACGTAAACACGATTCTCAAATATTGCTTTGTACGGAAAGTGAAGTAGGTTATGAATACGCTAGGGACAGCTTTTCCAAGATTTTTAATTCTGATACTAACTACAATCATCATAATTATAATACAAAGATGTTATTTATCCCGCCAAAGTTTGTAATCGCTGCTTTCATGCTTCGTAGTATAAAAGTAAATAATACACGTAATGAGTATAATAGGTTCATCCACGACGAAATATTGCGCGTGACCATACAGAAATAATCAAAAATATTTGACCTTACTTTCGATCACGTCTTAAAAAGCAAATAATGGCATAACTTAGGGTAATCGGAAATAAATACAACTGGAATTAAGGAAGAGGAAAGCATGCAATTGTAATTTGCAACAGCAAAAATAATGAGCTGTTCGTTTTCCAAGATCATCTCCGATTATGTAAATTGAGGCGACGCGACGGCTATAACTAAGTTTTTAGTGTAATTACTTGGTCATTTCTAATATTGACGATGTACTTTCAAGTAGTAAAGTCTAGAAAATGACACGAGTCATCTACCTGAATCAAATTAAACAAAGTTGTTAACCATTTACACACTAATTTTATTGCTGAACGGTATTTACTTTTACTACTTAGTTAATTACGAAATGGTACTTGGTTGGATAGGTACTACTATAGTTTGTAAAATTTAGCTTGATACCTGTGACGTCTGTGACCTTGGAGCTAATGCTATTATGACATGAGGTCCATTTTCCTTTGTTTACTAGGAACATGAAGCTTATGTCATAGCATTTGTTCCAAGGTCACAAACGTCACAGGCATCAATGTCTGATGAGGTTCTATGCCGTTTTTTGAAGTTGGCGTAAATGCCGGCGCATGCGCAGTATAATCTTGTCACACTGAGTGAAATTGAGGCAGCGTTTGTACGTGTCACGTAAACTTAGTGGGCCACGGTAATGTGTGTCAATAGAACAGGACGAGGCGTGAAAATATCAAATGTGAGCCGATCACAGTTGCCATTTTGATTATCCACGGCTAGTCATTATATCAGATTGCAATATTCCATGCCTCTGTGTAGGGATGCAACAATATATCAAAAATTTGATTAATGTTGATATTTCAAGACCCAAACTTATCGACGTATCGAAATAAAAAAATAGAATCGGAAGGTATATCAAATCCACAAAATTGGGTAAAATGATGTCCTCTGCCTAACCTGTACTGCACAAAGATATGATATTTTTAAAGTTCTGATAATACTTATCGGAGTCTTAGGCCAATATATCAACTCAACTCGATATAAAGGGTGTTAGGAGAAGTACTATGTTCCTTTCGAGGGATGAGGGATGTTCTATGAGGAAATTTTCCTTGGGGAAATTTGTTTGAAAATTGTTCAAAAATGTCAGACGTGGCGATAGCGACCGTATTCTTAAGGCCGTTAACGCTCTGCCTACCCCGCAAGGGATAAAGGCGTGATATATGTATGTATGTATGTATGGAAAGTTGTTTCATGGGCCGGTTTATCCCTTGAAAGAACCGTAGTAATTTTCTTAACAACCTGTTTATCGATTTATCGATAATTTGATAAGACTTGCATCTCTAGCACTCGCGCTAATATCCTTCGCGCACAATTTTCTTTGATCACTCTTGTGAATCTCAATCTCATGCTTAGGCGCAATCATCGGAGTGTGTTAAAGGGGACAATTTCGTTGATATTGTATTAGCACAATTCTTAGAATAAGATCGGCTCTCAGCGGAGCTTTCACAGATCATTTCCAAAGGCCCAATTGCGGTCGCGCTTATAAAACAGTCGTTGTTTGTGGAATTTCCATTGTCATTTGCGATTTTTTTCTTAAGCGGTATTTTATTATGTACAAACAAAATGCTGAAACAATTAAAGTTTTAACAATATCCGTTTTACCTACTTTAGTAACCCTGTTAAGAGCATTTGCCTTAAAATCTGAGTCGTCTTCTCAACAGGGGTTAAGGGATTTTCACCTCAGTATGACCTCTTTCTCATAACTGTTACCCGGACGGAATCTAGATTCTAGGATGACCAACTTGATAAAAGTGATGGAGGTCAGATGCTTAAAAGGCTAAGTTTTAGACCAAGATCACGGTCGGATCGTTATAAAGCCTAGTAGTCTATTTGAATAGATAACATAAAGTCACGAACATAACTCCGAGGTAGGTCGTGGGTCACAGATAATCTGCCAGTAGAGAAAGGTTACCATTTCCTTATTCAGTAGTTATTTGAAGAATTCTTTAGAACATTGTTGTGGTGTTATGTTATTTTTACAAATTGTACCCTGGGAATGTTTAGACAACCCAATTTTTGAAAGCTTTTTAGAATCTGCTTCAATATGGAACAAATTTATTTTCCAACGATGCTGCTTACTTACATAAACACTTTCTCCCTTTAAAGGGCTTTCTAATGGCATAGTTGCATTGTGCGTAACGATTTTACAACAACAAAATCTGGTACACCCATCGTCAATTTACTATTAATTACGTTATCTAATGGAAATTCTTGGCAAACACCATTCCGTTCTTCTTTTAGCATCCTATGATTAGTATCCTATACTTGGATTTATTTTTAATGAAGCAATTTATGTTCCAAGCTGATTGTTTAATAGCCAGTGGTGTACAGACAGATGCGCTACTAGCGTGCTTCGTGATTCTGTGCAATTTCTGCACATCCGTTCGGCGCGCGCGCAGCGACCGACATTGACTTTTGCAAGGCCATTTTGTTGCATAAAAAGCTTTATGTAATGTTGTTAGGGCTTTATGAATATTTATAGATTTACAATCTCGTGAAAAACTTTATCCAGTTTTTCACTATGTAAATCAAGTATTTGTTTTAAGAGTCAACGTCCACGATGCTAGTGCCGCTCAGAGAAAATTTTCACTGACTGAATACGAAATTGATAGCGAAACCAAATTATTATGAGTTAGCGAGTATCACCAGTCCCGAAGATTATTAAGGATCGATAACCTTGTTAAAACTGTGCGCTTTAGCTACATTTGCCAATAATGCTAAAAGTGTGATGTGTATACTCTCACGGATGCCAAATCTTATCTATTTTAATATTTTATAATAAATTTTATATGCAGTTCGGTATTATCTATAATTGATACCTTCGTTTCTAGATGAGCAGTGTGTTCAACTAGGATTTTTTTCTGTTTGGGGGCGCCACTGGTGCAGACCATGCCCCGTTTAACATTAATCTTCAAATAAGTATTTTAGTGCAAGTACTTAAAATTATACGTCGGAGCGTAATTAAGATGAAAGTAATTAAAATGCAAAGGTGGAAGTACCTTTCTCAATAATGAAGGATGCCCATTTATGGCCCATTTATTCTGATACTACTAATGATAGGAGTACAGTAGAGTGAAGTACTGACATTGCGTCTATACGGACTACAGTACTGTAACAAAATTGGGAGGCATCGATCTCATAAGTGTCTTACTATACAACTGGGTATGAGTTTTGTCCTCAAAGAGGGGGGCAATCGTCAACTTTATGTAAGTAGTTTAGTTCAGTTATTACGCGGAACCAGTAAAAGCGTACCGATCAAAGTACGAAAGACGAAAAGTATGCTTTGCAAATTAAGTAGGAAGGTTTTTTGGTTTGAAATCAACTTTACAGGTAATAATACTATTATTAAGCAACTGCTTTGTAACAAAATATGCAACTGAAAACGATGTACCATATATACTGGATGTAACGTAAGCAAAATACATTTATAGCATGTTTATTACAAGTAAAGGATCTGATACGGTGGTTGATGCGGGACGCATGTTCATGATTTAGATGCAGTCAGATAAATCGCGAAGTGGCAATTTCAGTCTTATAAGAACCATCAATTTTAAACTCTGAAAGGAAATAGCGAAGGAGTTGGAAATTGACGACTTAGGTAGTAACCTTTGCGGCTTTATGGGGATTCCAGTGCATATGTGCTGCATCCAACACTCATAAATTCAGAATTCGATAAAAACCTTATTTATTGTAAATCCGTTAAGTCAAGTGGTCTTCTTCTTCGTGTCAGTGATCCTTTAAGTGCATCAGATTATATTTTGCCAATACTCGGCCACGGCTACCCCATTCTCATTTGCTACCATCAGGTCTCGCCTGTTGTGGGAAGTGGTAAAGATTGAAGTACAGATATCAAGTTTATTTACAGAATGTTGTACCATTTTTTTTTTGCTATCTGTAATTAGAGTGACCCGTTTATCAATAAAATACCGTAAATAAGCTTCAGTATCTGTACCTAACTCAATTTCAATCAGCGGGTTTTCGCTGAAATTACTTTTCCATCGATATTATGATTTTTTTATGTGTTGGGGGCAGCACAAAGCGCTCTGATCCCCTAAAAGAATGTCGCCATTATATCAGAGAATTGGATTGCTGACGATGCAGCGGAGGTGGAGGTGGGGAAGAATTTCTATGTGATCGAGATTGGTAATAAAAGAACAATGAACGATTTGAACGAAGGCTATTATAATATCTTCTGTGTTCCGGGTTACAACTGCCTTTGGGTATGTAGTAATATTTTTCTGACGTGGAAAAGGTGGAAAGACGAGCTACGTACCTACACCCAAAACTGGATGGAGGCGGCCCAGGATAGGCAAAAGTGGAAGAAATAGAGGGAGACATGTCTGACTCAATATTTAAAAAAATTCAGTTTTAAGGATTTCAGTTTTAAATCCTTGTCAGATGAAGGAAGAAGGCCTGAAGTTTACTAAAATTTCCCTTGTATCGCCAAGCAACCAGCCAAAGCTCTCTTTGAAATCTGGATTCCAACACACTTGAAAGATCTGCTCCGCAATTTGCGTGCATATTTTCGCACCAGTTCCGATTTTCGATTACGCGAACTTATGCGAAATGATATAAACGATTCGTCTACCTCGGACGTTACGTGACGGACTGTGGAGTGTGGGTGGAGTTGCGACCGTCCATCCGTTCTGCCGCACGCGATCTACAGATAACCCAACAGGTGGTTGAGTCGGCAACCGCATTACAGATACAGATAAAAACTTTGGCAACAGAGAGCGTAGTGTTACCAGGTTGGAAAACAAAACGGTCAGTATGGAAAACTGAAAAATAAGTTTTAGTAATTTTAATAAGGACCTTGCCTAGCAGTGGACTATTATGGCTGCTAACGTCATGTAATTTTAATACTTGTTGTTATTATTTTTGGTTCAAATATCACACACATTTATGCTTTTATCTCATTTGGGGCAGTAAGAATAAGATTTTGATCAAAAACTTGATCGAAAAAATATAAACGCAGAACAATATATTATATTTTTTCTGAGCTAGAAATACCAATCGTTGAATCTCTATGTACCTACCAGCAGGGTACTTCATAATACGAGAGGTAACTTTAATCACAGCTATTTCTTATAACAATCTGGTAACCCAAATCGCACACTGGTCATCCGTTCTGCCACACGCGATCTCGTAGATATCTTCAAATGCGTACCGTCAACAGCCGCGTTACCGTTTCAGGGGAAAACTTACTTCGGCAACAGTTACATTAAACGGTGGTAACGGTAGCATCCTTACTCCAAATACGAGAACGAGGATTCGTAAACAACAGTAGCTAACGGGTTGTGATTGAAGGATAAGCTGATAAGAGATTTATACCTACAGTTATGTTGAGCTAAATTCGTAGTTATGTAGACGGAATTCGTATTTCAAGTAAAGGTTCCGAAAAACGCCTTATATTTTAACGTCTCTGAGCTTTCGGTTCCTTCTAAGAAAACTGTTTATCAAAAAAACAGAGTAATGAAAAAGCGTCAAGTTTACGAAGATTATCGGTAGATGACAAACTAAGAAATAAAATACACTTAACAAATATGTATTACAACCATTTAAACCATAACTTCTCCACTGAGATATGAGATAAGCTCTGCATACCCGCTGGTACCGGTATGGTGATCGAAGATAAATAGATAGTGAGAATTGAATAATGAATGACAGTTACATTTTATTAGAGACGGTAACCAGCAGCGTCATCAAATCAAACAAATAGCAGGAAAGCGAAACTAACAAGAGAATTAATTGTAGAAAGTGTATGGAATTGATTTCTTTTGCAAGTACTCAGCAATAACAATTGTTTTATGTCCGATATAAACAAATATCGATTAGTTTTGATTCGCACCGACCTTAAGGTATTTTAATTGCAGTTCCGACACCAAGGGAAAGTCCGGAATAGTTGTAAAGTGTAAATCAAACAATAACAATATATCATAGGAAGAAAGAAAATCTAGTTGAATCGAAAATCAAATAACAGCCTTGGGCTATAATAAAATTTACGATGGGTGGTTCGCAACGTGTGATTATGTTGATAAAACGCTTTTTAATCATTACTCTATTGGTATGTGTCTATTGAAGGTCGAAAGTTTAAGAGCTCATTACTCACCTGTGACAGGTTATTAAGGGCATTCCTTATAAAAACTTCGCTCTCATTCTCGGCACTTTGAAGCATTATTGACGGACCTGTCAAGCTTAAATTTAATTTGCCTTTGAGGTGTTTGTACCTATACCTATACAGAAGTGACCCAGTTCTTTGAAATTTCCACCAAATTTATTATTATTATTACATAGGACAATGAAGAATTATTATTATTCTTTCACAGACCATCATGATTCGTGAAGCAAGAAGAAGGTTGCCTTATCTCATTCTCTGTGTGAATTGGCTACCTAACTTAGGGAATTTGACGTGAAATCAAGTTTAATTTGACAATTTACAATGTAATGTTAATATGGGTATCTTGCCTGAAATAAACGAATTTTAATTTAATTTAATTTTAATTTAATTTAATTTTAATTTACACAGAGCTAAAGTCATCTGGCCTCTGCAACCCGAAAGCTAACCTGGTCCGAATCCTAGGTTAAGTCACACTCAAATATCATCTGAATTCATGCGAGAGAAAATATTTTCACTCTCATCTAACTATCTCACCTATGTAAATTAGTAACATAATTATGTATTCGGAGCACTATGAAAGTGTCCCAACAGTAAACACTATGAAGTGTTAAAAAGTGTATCTCCTACAATTAGCATAATCAAACATGCTACGTAATAAGTAATGAGTGAAAGTCATCAAGCGCAAGCTGCAGGTGACTTTTGAAAAGCGCTCAGATCGAATAAAGGCCCTGACCTTTGTCAATATTAATTTCTCCATTCACAAGAAACACATAATCCATTGTTGTAAAGAACTCGAGGCTTTCTAAGTCCGGTACTAGGAAGAGCAACGAGCTATATAACAGCTCATAATTTGCCGTTTGTTTGTAATAATACGTAATCTAATGAATATGTGCGATTCAAATCACAGTGGTTATGAATACCGGAAGCTATGGGGCTCTTGATAGATTCTCATGTTCCTCGTAATGCGGCGTCATTCATTACTGTTTCTTCCTTTGACTTGCATATATAATGGCTGAATAAATACTATGGAAAGAAATAATTTACCCAGCAGACGTCAGCGGGTAATAATTTTCTTGGGGATTTTAAACGTTGCAGACTTACTCGTAGAAGCAGCAATTGTTAAAAAAGACTTAAGAGGTGAACACATACCTGGAACAAACAATATGAAATTCATAAGGTAGTTTGATAGTATTTTTAATTGGCTCGATTTAGCAGACTGGTATATTTAAGTGAGATAAGGGTTTTGAAGTGCGGAAGAAAAAGAAATGTTTCGGTCACACAACAACATAAAAACGTTGTAAAATATTTTATACAAAATGACTATATTACAAACTTAAATGATGAGAAACAATTTGTTAAACAGAAGGAAATTTTAGGTAGATGTATTGAGCAGTACGATAGTTGAGAAAGAGACTCGAAGACGCAGTAGGTTAAGATCATGACCATTGCAAAAGAGATCGTGGGAACCTCCCAAATTCGCATCTTACCAATACTTCGCCTTCTTCTTCTTCTTTTCGTGTGGGACACCAAGTTGTCCAACGACCCGATGAACCCTAGTGTCAGAATTTATCGTCACGTATTTGTCTATAGAGAATCTTGTTCTGTTTACACTATACATTTCTCCTTGCCTAATGTCTTATAGATAGGTAGGTATGCATGAATAATTGATATCGATTGATCTGAAAACCAAACAATATGAATGAATTAGCAAAATAATAATGAAGCAATAGGTATAATTAATATAATTATGCTGTCTATTATTATGGCTCCATGATGTAACTTATTCGCGATAACAAATCTGCATGCATAATAAAATACAAAGGTTACAGATTTAAAAGCCTGAGGCGAAAGTATACCGATCTGGCTGACCCCTTCATTCATTATCTACAGAATAATTGAAAGTGAAATTAATTCACATCGACAATGTTTCGACAGCTCCAACACGTGTTTAGGCGCAGTTTTTTGCCGCCGTTCGACCGATCCGTGTACGACCACGATTTATCCATTCAAGCTATTCTTAGGAGAATGATTTGACCATTCCACAAGCTTTTATACCCATTGTTTCGATTTGGATTTGGTCCGAATCAATCGTGAGTGAAACTTGAACTTTAATCTAGCTAAATAGATTGATTTCTGTTATGCATGATAACATTTTCTAGTCTAATTAGCATTGCATAGAATTCTTTGCAGCTATTTTCCCGCGCGGTGGGATTCTGCCAGTGAAATAAAAAATGCAAGAACGAATGGTTTTCGTTTTCTTATTTGGTTTCTCATAGCCAAGAGCTCCTGGCATGGCTTCTAATGATATTATCTCGCGGCTACATAACGAGGAATCAACATTCAGCTTGGTTTCGTTTACATACATATGTAGTTTATATAGGTAGATACGCACCTATAATTAAAAAGTTTATTATAGTTATAACAAGTACTATTGTCGGTACCTGCTTGATTTAATGATAATCACAGCTTTCTCAGGTTAATAGCCAATATACATGTGTGCACCTCGTTTGTTTGGCAATAAACTTGATAATCTACCGTCGTAAGTATGCTCTATTCAGATACTTAAATATTCCTTTGTGTAGTTTCATGCTGCAGAATCTCGGGCGAGATAACAAACTTTTTATATGAGGATGAGAATGAGGATGGTTGATCCAATTTTTACAATGATTTATTTAAACGTGAATATGAATTTCATTTCATAATGATGAGATCGAAAAATAAAAATAGGCTGGTTTAGATATGTACTTACTGCTACGTTCAAAAAGAGTATTCTTACAAACAAAAATATAATGAGTTCCGGGTCAAAAGGTAAAAGAGTAAATAAGGGACTGTATGTAATGGCAAAGTATGGTTCGGGGCCTATTTTGCATCAGTCGCTTGAAGATACACAATTTCTTGTATCCAATATTAAAGTTGGCATACGTGTGGTGCTAAATCGTAGCCTTAATAGCATCCTAGTGCGAACATTTCATTTGCTGTATATTTAATTGAATTTCTATTGAAGATGACTCGTTTAGATGACCGCGCGCATAGGGTAAAGGATGGCCAAGAAAATTTAATTAAAGTTACTTTGTTGCCGCACAACTAAGGAACTATGCATGTTTTGTGGTAAGATCTAGGTACATTCAACATGTTTAAGTAATGTTTATAGTTAGCGAAGTTTTCCAATAATTGCTGACTGTACCTATAACACTTTTGTTTTGCGTGATTTTATTAATACGTACAAAATGGTATAGATTGTAGTGAAAAATATAAAAAGCGAAATTTGATTTTTGCTTCACTGGCCTGACGGATACATACATTACTATGAAATGAAATTCGAAAATTGCTCTAGTTTCGCTTCACTCCACAGACTGTATTTTTCCGGTACCTTATCCGTCGTCTTAGTGGCATATAACATAAACACCCTTAAGATATGAAATACTACATTAAGCTTTGAAGATATCACAACATGAACTGTGAAAATGACGAATCACCTGACAATCTACATCAAAGTATACGAGATGGAGACATAATAATCAACACAATATAACGCAAGAAAAGAGCGGATCCAATCGGCATATCTTGCGCATAAATCAACAGAAATAGCTTCCATTCGCATTATATCTAGGTATATAAAACAGTGCATTAAGGTCTGGCCACAAAGTAGGAGACGCGTACTTGCGCTGCATTGAATGCCTATATTGGGGTTATACAGTGTGTTACCGGCATGCAGTCATTTCTAGGCATCTAAGTAGGTATATGAACAACTTTTTGGATAGGGCCATCTATACAGGGAGATGACAGTCAGTGAGACTGTTTTATCACAAACGATGCTGATACCTATTCACTGGAAGAAGTTATACGCTAGTTTAAGGACACTACACCAGGTAAAAATGGGGATCAACCAAATCTTAACCGTCGAAGCAGATCTCTGGATTATTTAAGGAAAAGGAATGCCCCTAGGAAATATCTTAAGCAAGCTACTGAGTCATATTAAATATCACCAGGAACTTATCCACTCGACGTAAGAATAGATCGCTCTTCGCTCCGCTCGTAGCGTCGCCATAAGCAAGGTCGAACCTTAAGCCGTTGAACGATGATGGACGTAGACAAACAAAACTGACCAAGTTGCGTGCGTGTCCAACACGCGTAATACTGTGTGCCATCGTAAAGAGCAACATCTTCAGTTCTTGTTGACTGCGTTTGAGATAGAAGGAAATAAGATACAGAGTTACAAGGGTCCAATCAAGGCCTATGCAGCTTTTTCTTGAAATTTCATACAAAGGACTGTTAAATTCACAAAGTAAGGTTCATAATAATATAAAATTACTTAGCGACATGTTTTCTGAAACTTATGGCTTTTCTCATACATTTCAAAGAAACTTTAAAACTTGTCTACTTACATGCCCAGACAAACAATAAAACGATTGCGATCTATACCATTTCAAAGAAATAAAAGTTGTACGATTTTATGCGCACGTTGTAGGTATGTATGTATGTACAGTTACTAGATTTAGGATTTGCGGGTCTCGGCAAAGTTTATCAGAGTCCCCGTTATAGCAATTAAACTTACGATCAACAAAGACGTAGTGGTAGTTCGGTAGATGGACGTTCCTAGTAAACGATGGTTATCGTTATCAAAGACATCTTTGCTAAAACAGAATGGAATGTTGTACAGGCGGTTTCGGGCACTCCTGATAAATACAACAATAAGATGATGTTGTGCTATTCAGCAAAGTAACTGCATATAGAAAAGTAATAACTATTGCATGTATGATAGTATGAAGAAAATTGCAACAGAAAACAATTGTTTAAATGTGCATGAGTTTCGCACACTGATTATACTAGACTACTAGCAAGGCCATTACCACTTGTATTGAGCCTCGGTACCTCAGACAGATCCTACCTGCCGTAGATTTCTTTATAAGTTTTCTAAAAATTATATACCTTCCACGAAAAATGTATTAAAATTTGTAATTCAATCACTGAGGATGTTTGAAGATGGTACTATCAAAGACCATCTAATCAATGGCTATGAAATGTAGCCCCATCGTGACGTCATTTAATCCTTAGGCAAATGCATTGTTGCAAATCAAAAACTTTTTAGTTTTGAGGATTCTTTTCACAAACCATATTATGTAAAGGAAAAACACGTATGATGATATGAGCAACAATTTGTTTCTAAATTTATCTCTCATCCATCAGTCATAACGATTATGCGTTTTATTATCTAAATCAAGATGATAAATTACAAAATAATTAACGAGCCTTTATAAGACTACTCTAAAGTAATGGTTTAATTTAACCATTACATTTAAGCATCTTAAAACGGATGTAACCCATAACTTTGATCTTAATTTGATAGCTACTATTAACCGATACGATGGTAACTAATATTAAGTGATACAAAAATAGACGTATCTATAAAATCTCTGTCTAAATATTTATATTTAACCTCTGTTTAATAATTTGTCGAAGTACATACGATTTATATTTTATGTAACGTAGTTAGAAGTAACTATAACACTAATTCTAGAGTAGGTTCTTTAGACAACTACATACCATACCAACCTTTTTGTTATCGTGTTATACTGCTAGAAATGTAATACTTTTGGATAAATCGTTCTGAAATTGTTTGAACATGCTGATATACTGTATTGTTTAACAGTAAATACTTGCATGCAACACAGTTACAAGAACATGAGTAACAGTTTTATTTAACAAATGTCCACTACTATAGTTTGTTTAAACTTGGTTTAAGAAAATGTGTTGAAGATCTAATTTCGCAGGTAATTTACTCGAAATTCTTAAGATGGTCAACATAAATAAAAGAAATACACGTTTCTTTTAATGATAATCCTAAAAAATACAAGTATACTTCAGCAGAGAAAAACAGGATGATTAAAGTACGTATTAAAGTAAATTTGGAGAAAATGCTAGATTGAGCTAAGAATTAGGTAATATCTAGCAAAGGAATCGAAAACATATCCAATTTTTTACTGTTTCATTTGACGCCTCTTAAATATCAACTTTGGCGCCAGTTTGTTGAGTCTTTTATTTAGATAGGGTAATCTTTTCGTTCAAATCAATGTCTTCAAATTTACAGAGCTGCAAGAATTTTGTTACTTCAAACAAGTCTTGTTAACTTAGTGAATGTAAATAGCAACTGTTGTAAGACACAACAACTTGTGTCTCGTTTCTAAGATTTTCTTGAGAGTAACGAATAAACATTGAGACATAAGTACAGTTGCCATAATATGAAGACGGTTGTCTTACAAATAAGAAATAATCAATAAAGCTGCGAATTTCGATGATTGTTTTAGCTTTCCCCTCAATCTGTTTCCTTTGGCAAAAATATTGTACGTCTTCATGAGATTACTGCAATAATTGGCCGTTATAGCTATCTACGTGCGCACCAGACCAGCGACTTGATTAGCAGAAGATTATTTTAGACAAGAGGCGATTAAAAGTAAGGCGATTGAGTAGAAGTAGTCGCTATGGCTGAAATCGAGCGATCACATTTGATTTCGTCCAACGATGCTGTCTAAAAGTATTTATTAACAAACATACGTACCTAAGTAAAATTAATTTTTGAACGCGCGACAAGCAACAAAAATAATCTTGACAACCCAACAAGAAAAATCCATTTAGTTAATACAAAACATGACTTAGAAGAACAAGAAATATCTATGCAAGTAAAGAATGATGAATTACTTTGATGATTGACAACTTGAGAATTGGAACGAAAATGACATCTTTAAACGGTTTTTTATGAACCGCCGAGACATGCAAATGGCATCTTGTGCGTGAAAGTAAAAACACTGTGGAACATTCTTACTGCTTTCATACGAAGGTAATATTATAATTTTTTGTGTTTGTTAATATATAGATGAGTAGGCACAATGTTATGTAGGTACCGGAACTTATTAAATTGTAAACAACTTATACTAGATGTCGCTAAATCGTCACGTCGAGACGAACTCAAAAGATTGGAAATTTGGCAGTATCTGAATAACAAATTTTCAATCTCTTGACATTCGTCTCGAAATGACGATTTAGTGACATCTATAGATCTGATGGTAGGGGCGTCACCAGTACAGATGGTTAGTCTGCAGTGGAAGTTTTTGAAACATTGCATAAACTTCGCAGTATCTGTCAAGGTCCGATCTACTGTTGGGAGAGCAATGAAACGGTAACCTCACTGTCTCGGTTTCAAGTGCCGTCTGCTTACATTTTTAAATTACTTTAAACCCAGCTCAAGCTCAAATTATCGCGTCACTATGAGTACGTTTATTTATGTACTGTAAGCAGGATGTTATAGTATATCTGAAAATATTTATTGAGCTAAACTAGTCGTGAAACTATATAAACTCGAATTAGGCTCCTAAAGACTACCGACGACACTATCGATGAACACATGTATCTATCTTTTCATCTTGATTTTGAAAATCATACAACACTCCCACGTTCCGTAAACGGTAGGATCGCATTTTTCCAGAGACAGTGTCGGTTAGAACGACTTCAATACATTTTTCATTCATCATGATGACAAGCAATCTGTCCAAGCATACAAGTCATGTAACAGTATTGCCCCATTTAGAGCTACCACTTTCTTGTTACGGATAAGTCCGGTGCAGTACTGTTGGATCAGTTATGTCCATCGCAATGCCGCTTGCTCAACGACTTTCTTTTAAACCTACATGGATGAAATTGAAAACAGAAGGAATACAATTATAAAAGAAAGAAGAGCCGAAGAAAGCACCGTTTCTAAAAGCTTCTATATCTTTAGATAAGAGGATATAGTTGTTATTGCTAAGTAGTCATAATCTCAAGATAAACCCGGGACCGTTACGGTTTATTTGCTAGATACTGATAGTTTGAAATTTCTCAGTGCCAGGCGAAGTAATGATGCTAAGATATGGCCCTCGTGAGAGTGAAATACATTTTTGACTTAAATTTACGGTTCCACGACGATATCTTAATACAAAAAGGTGATATTGCTGTCTACGACCTTTTACATGGACATATAGTATAATCTGAGTTAACTAATATGCATCTCTTAATTTCTTAGTTTTATCAGCTTTTATGTAGATTACGTTAGCGCTATTTATCAAAATTAAAAAAAAGAAAAGAAACTAGACTACCGTTGTTGTTCTGTGGATCATCAGCATTCTATTATATTCCATAAAGTACTACGTCCAAAAGATAATTTGATTCTTGAATTGTATGGTCTGTGCTGACGTCGTCGTAGTGTTCACTTTCCGGGTTTTCTTAAACCAAGAAGTATCTTTCATCTTCCACATGAACAAGACCGTATTATTCACTATTGCGTCTAACAGCATTCTGTTAAATTCAAAAGTTTCTAAGAAAATCTTATAATTATAAGTGCCGCTGTGAAGGGTTACTTTGATCTTCTAGATGCCTTCCACCACCCACATGTACAAGATAGTGTTACTCTTCACAACTGCGGCTTCCGTAGCGGCGTCCAACGGCATTGTTCTGTTCAATAAAGCACTGTGTCAGCTAGCGGTTGGCTTTTTTCCCGCGTCGTCCGATCCACCGCGCATGGCCGGGTACCAATTCGACACTGCGCTTAGAGTCATTGTACACTGCCACTACCGGTTGTAGTTGTGAGTGACACTTATTGATTAGTTGTTTACGTTGTCCGCCAATTCTTCAATTGTCCGTCGTTCAATGGCTTCAGCTTTTAGCATGTCTTTTAGTGCTTCACGCTCGGATAACGATCGTTGTACCTTTGGGCTCTTTCATACAAGTAAAGACTTTACATTGTTTCAGTTTACTCTGAGTTTCCTATTATTCGGAAAGAAATAGAGACACATGACACCTTTTTTTATATGTGTTTCTTTCGGCAACCCCTGAATTGCTTGACAATATAAAACACCTAAATTAATAGCAATCATCCCTTTAAAATACTACATCATCTACACCATAGTAATTAACAATTTAAGGGAAGTTTGTGTCGATGATTTCATTGAAGTTTAAGTCATTAGCCACCTGCCCCTGGTCTGCAAGCTAATGTACCTGCTTGGTGATTCACTGCACGAAGGCACGTGCCGGAGGTCTTGTCATCCTTTGTGTAGTAGTGTCCAATGTCAAGGTGGCTTTCTCTGATGGTGCATATCGCGGAAACGTGCCGTGTTTTTGCCTCTAATAAATCGATTCGAATGAATTGCAACTTTCAGTGGGAGCTATTTTACAAATGGCGCCAGTAGTTTTGTGACATTCAAATTTAAAACGTCAAATTAGATGACGACAAAAGCGTGTAATAATGGCATAAATGCGTGAAAATTTGTGGTCAGCCTCATCTGTCGTACGTTCGTGCAGTGTAAAATGACTCTAAATCTCGTCTAATAAATTTGATTCGTTCCCTCTGTAACGCTTTACTCGAAGCTACTTGGCGCCTTTTGGTAAAAACAAGTAGGATGTTACCACGATCATTATAAAAAGCATTTGTTCCGGGCCAAGCTATCTGCAAAAAGGTTGTAATTCAATTATTAGATTGAAGGTACAAATTGTAAAATTGTAAAATTGTAAATTGTAAATCTGATTTGACTTGAAATTTTATTTATTCAGAAATGAAATAAGAATAAATTACTTCTAAATACCTCCGGGGAGGGAGGCCTATGTTCAGCTGTGGACGTCTTATGGCTGTAATGACGATGATGAAAGCTATACAGACTGTAGCGAAACTCGAGTTGTTGGTCGACTGTATAAAAAAGTGAGTGACCGATTTCATTACATACATTTAGGAATAAATCTGTCTCGACTAAATGGCTACGTAAGTAATTGTTTGATTTTTCGTCAGATAAACGAATCGGAGAAGATAATCCATTGTCCAATTTTTCATTGAAATATTCTAATTACTTTTTCGGTTGTGTAATCTTTTGAAGCGGCGTCTGGATTAGAAAGCAAAAGTTTTAGACACATAGCCAGAGTGATGCCGTATAACGAAGCTCACTTTTCTTTTCAAAGATTTAATGATACAGGCTCTGTGGTAAGTAGCAGCGACCAACAAAAAGTAGATGAAGATGCACAAATGGCTTCGACACCTCTCACTTGCTTTCGATGTTCTAATAAAAATGTACGTAATTATTTTGGTCAGTACAGTACAGGGGGCCAATCGCGCTATTTTACAATTCCAACGTAACGTTGACGATTTAGCTTCGATTTAGTTTTGGTTTGGATTTGGTTAATGTCAAAAAAGCTATCGCGGTAAATTTTCTGAACGTATAAATCGTTGTCGTTACCCAATCGAAACCAAACCACAACCGTTAAGAGCTTGCAATGAGTATTCTAAAATACTAGATAATATTTTTATAATCGATGCTCGATTGTGCATGTCGCGTAGTGGGCAGCACTATTTTAAAAGTAAAAATGTCAAGTTGTTGTTGATACAACCGCCGTGGTGTGTATTTTTCTACGTGAATTCCAATTATTTTTGTTATATTTCGTGGGACACCCAGTCGACGTGGCTTTTCTGTAAGTACCTAATAGAATACCAAAGTTAATTTCCATTTAGACGCTATCAATATGATTCAATAGTTGGAACTGTGTTATTTACGATTTGTATTTTTATAGAGACTATGGACCAAAGAAAGACCACGAGCGTGCAGCAGCTGAAGATGCTCGATTATTTGCTTATCTGGCGCTGGCGCTCGGCAGACTCCGCTCAAAAGGCGGGTCAGAATATACTTTTCAAGGCGCGGGCTCTTTCGAACTGCTTATGGGCCAATTGCGCCAACAGACTCAATTGTGAGGGCCCAGCTAGGCAGCTCAAAGAGTGGATCAAGGTTAGCATACTAATGAAAACCTAACTTAGCTGCTGTTAATAAAAAAACACATGATAAGCCATTATTTAGTTGTGTTGTGATGTAGCTTAGGAGGAGTTAGCATTGTCCATAACAGACAGACTGGGACATGTGGAAAATGACTTAATTTTATACCTACTATATCAGTGTATGTGCATGTATTGACTAGTATATTACTTTACAGATGTGGAATGTCTAGAAAAGCAAGGTGGCCCCGTGTCAAATGTCACTCTCTCTGCACTGGATTTATATTATAGAACCAGACATTGGGCGCCTTCCATTCATCACCCAAGATCCGTTTTTACAGGTACATAATATTCTATACCGGCTTAGAATAACATCACGACCATTCGACCCGTGGGAGTAGTAAAAAGCAACTTAGTGAATGTCCCACCTAGAATTAAATCTGTACCAAACATCAGAGTTGCACTACTTGTGCAGCACTGCACAGTTGGCCATGGCCATAGCCCATCCCAACACACCACTCAACATCAGAGATGACAGCATCTATCCGTCCATCTGCTTGTTTGTTCATACATATAAATAAAATAAACTTATACATTGACTTTGTTTCAAGATTATTTATTTTTCTGTTTTAGCTCAAATGAAGCCATCCAGTTGTGTTGTGTTTGCCAGGCCCATCAAGTCACTCACTGCTTGGCACTAACAGATGTTGACAAACCGATCACCACAGTTTCTGCTGTCCCAGACCCCATCCCTCACTTCAATGCTGCATCATACACGGCAGCATCAGCGGCAGTGGAATTCACATACAGCATCAAGAATCCAAACTCAAGCTCAACACAAAGTAAGTCTTCCTTCTTCTTTTCTAGTAGGACACCGGGTTGTCCAATGCCCCAATGAATCAATTGGTAGTGTGTTAGAGTTTTTCACTCACCTATCACTATATGTAATCTAAATCTAGTGTTTTTGTAATTTTACTTTGACAAATATGTAAAATAATATGGTAAACTTAGAGATGGAATATGATCAGAAATAGGCGACTTCTAACCGCAGGAAAATATCTCATATGTACTTGGGGTACCTACACTATTATTTATTTTGTTTCAGGTATCATCATCTGATATGGAGCCCTGAGAGCTTAGCCTATAAGTTTAATAAGAAAAATTAAATAAAAATAGTAGGTGCAATATATATGTTTCTTTTATTTACAAAGTATTTCACCGCACCCCCAGCTAGACAGCTTTGATTCCCACTTGTCACCCCCCTTGTCGACCACCGGGATGGTCACTGTTACTGATGGTCGCCCCCGTGACCATTGGGAATAGTTCATCACTTGAGGTGATCTACTACTATAAGTTCATGCATATACCTCTAATACGGATGAAATAAATCATCTGCAAATATTGTAAAGTGTGAACCAGTCTCATTGACTAAACAAGTTTCCCCTAAAAATACAAGGTGTCAGGAAAAGTACTAACTTCCTTACAAGGTATGAACCAGCCCATGAAACTGAACAACTTTCCCCTAGGAACAGATCGATTTTTTTGGATTTCTCATACTTAAATGTATGTACTTACTAACCGACTCAGTCAGTTTGTATGAGAGGTCCAAAATTTATTTTCATATTACCTATGTCTCTTGGGAACGTGGCAAAGGAAGTGGACGTGGCAAAGCCCCGATACTGTGACGAAAAATGAGATAGACTTCATCATCGCGGACAAACGGCGCATATTCAGGGATGTCACAGTGGTCACCAGGTTTAATACCGGAAGCGACCACCGACTTGTTCAGGGCACTCTGGATATTAACTACAAAGCTGAAAGAGCCCGCCTGGTGAAGTCCACGCTCCGACCGAATCTGCTCCAAACCGTGGTAGGGTCCGAAACTTTCCAATTAAAATTGGAAAATCGATTCGCTGCCTTGGAAACCACAGATGACGTTGACCAGAAACTCGAAGAGGTGGTGGAAATTCTCAGGGATGAAGGGACGAAGTTCTGCGAGACTAGACGTAAGAGCAGGAAGTCCAAACTTTCGACGGAAACTCTCAGCTTAATGGAAGAGAGACGTACAGACCCATTGTCAGCTTCGACGAAAAGTCAAGAGCGCAACAAAACCATCCAGAGGCTCGTGCGACGTGATCTCCGATCCGCAAACACGCTCTTGATTGAAAAATCAATTGAGCAGAATCGGGGACCAAAGGTGTTCGCACGGCCTTTGGGTAGGAGCCACCTGACGAAGCTGACAACTGAATCTGGGGAAGTCGTCGCATCCAAGCCGGAGGTTCTGTCGGAAGTGGAAGACTTCTATGGCAAGCTCTACGCCTCGCAAGCTTCAAAGCCCGTACCCGAAACTGAGGATTGCAGAGCCACCCTCACACGCCACTTCACCGAGGACCTGCCCGAGATCAGCCGAGACGAGATCGAAATGGCCCTGAAACAGTTAAAAAATGGAAAAGCCCCAGGGGAGGACGGGATCACGACAGAGCTCCTAAAAGCTGGAGGAACTCCCTTATTGGAACAGCTCCAACAGCTCTTTAACTCCGTTCTCTTCCATGGGAGAACTCCGCAGGCATGGCACAGAAGCATGGTGGTACTGTTCTTCAAAAAAGGAGACAAGACCCTATTGAAGAACTACCGCCCGATTTCGCTTTTGAGCCATGTTTACAAACTGTTCTCCAGGGTCATCACGAACCGTCTTGCGCGAAGACTCGATGAGTTTCAGCCTCCCGAGCAGGCCGGGTTTCGAAGGGGTTATAGCACCATAGACCACATTCACACGGTACGGCAGATTGTACAGAAGTCTCAAGAGTACAATCGGCCCCTGTGCTTAGCGTTTGTGGACTATGAGAAAGCTTTCGACTCCATCGAAACCTGGTCTGTTCTGGAGTCTTTGCAGCGCTGCCAAGTCGACTGGCGATACATTGAGGTGATGAGATGTCTGTATGAAGCCGCCACAATGACCGTACAAGTACAGGACCAGCGGACTAAACCTATCCATCTCCATCGAGGAGTGAGACAGGGGGACGTCATATCCCCGAAACTGTTCACTAACGCTCTGGAGGATATGTTTAAGACGCTGGACTGGAAAGGTCGTGGTATTAATATAAACGGCAAGTACATCTCTCACTTACGATTTGCAGACGACATCGTCATTATGGCAGAAACGCTGCAAGACCTACAACGAATGGTGGATGACCTAGCTGATTCTTCTCGCCGCATCGGTCTCCGGATGAATTTGGATAAAACCAAAGTCATGTTCAACGAACACGTTGATCCGGAACCGATTGCCGTAAATGGAATCCAACTCGAAGTTGTTCAACAGTATGTCTACCTAGGGCAAACGCTCCAACTAGGTAGAAACAACCTTGAGAAGGAAGTCCAGAGAAGAATACAGCTGGGTTGGGCAGCATTCGGAAAACTCCGTCGAGTCTTTTCGTCGCCAATACCGCAATGCCTTAAGACGAAAGTCTTCAACCAGTGCGTCCTACCTGTCATGACATACGGAGCCGAAACGTGGACACTCACGGTACGACTGGTCCACCAACTGAAAGTCGCTCAGCGAGCTATGGAG